>JBCNJP010000008.1:13735833-13830833 GCA_039602395.1 Deinandra increscens subsp. villosa
GGTGGTATGGTTGCAGCATCAACTGGGAGATTACGGTTTGAATTTCTTTGACACTCTCATTTTCTGTGATAATAATGCTGCTTTACAAATTGTTATAAATCCTGTGCAGCATTCGAAAACCAAGCACATTGACATAAAAACGCACTTCATTCGGGACTGCTATGAACTCTGGCTCATTTATTTAGAACGGGTGCAGTCGGATGACAATGTGGCGGACATGTTCACAAAACCCCTTCCCAGTGCCAATTTTGAAATGTGTCTCAAAGGCCTCCGGATGATAGCCTTTGATGAGTAATCTGGCAACTGTTTTTCATGTTCTTGTTCATTTTTAAATTAAAAAAAATGAAGAAAATTAAAAAAAAAACAAAAAATGAAAAATTAAAAAAAATTCAAAAAATTGAAAAAAAAAACTTAAAAAAACAAAAAAGTGTTTTTTAGTGTTTTTAAAAAAAATCTAAAAGCAAGGGGAAGATATAAAATAAACATCTGATCTTTCCTCTAAATTGTGTGCTTTTAAATTTTTTTACTGGTTTTGGTTGACCAGGTAGGGAAGTGATATAAACTTCCAGGTGTTTGCTGACTGACACGTGTAAGGTGGATGTGAAAAGCTGTGATTCATGGCCGATATGCTTGGTAGGCTCTGCTGTCAATCAATCAAAAGGTATGATTTATCACAACACTTGAAGATAACGTATGATGCTTGAAGGGAAGCACACACTTAGGTTAGTACAATTTCTATTTGACTGTGCACCAGGAATCCTGAGACACACGCCCGGTTCTGAGTTTTGATGTCATGCTAAAAAAACTCTCATTCCCTCTGCTTTGCGTAAGCAATAACCTGGGAATGTTGTACGTGAGTCTGGACTCCTCTATTCTGCGAAAGCAGAGACCTGGAACCTCCCTGATCCACGTACATTTAAGATCACATTGTACATACAGTTTAAACCCAAAAGATGCCAATGTGCACAACCAAATGAGACCCTCAAGTGTCCAAAACCCCCAGCCTTTGTCACCGATGAGAGCATTATTAAAAATGTTTCAAAAATTCAGTTGACTATGTATATTATCCAAAAAACCTCCGTAATCTATTCTTTCTTTTCTCAACCCAGTCTGGAGCATGATGTTAGGCTTAAGGAAATGTGCCGTGAAAAATGTTGTACGGAAACCAGGTGTACTTGATAGAATGTGCAAATTATACATAGGACTTATGTGTGTGACCCGGATAGATTTTCATAATCAATAAACCTTAAAATATAAATTATGTGATGAAACTGCCTGAGTAAGCAAAAGCGGAACAAGTTTAAAGATGGACCAAAATACCAGCAATCGCCTAAACACGCGAAGTAATTGAAGCTGAAAAGGGTTCCTCAGTCACAGACTATCTGGTATGATCCTTCACAATTCCTCTTCACTCATGACTCAGTCAGTTAATTTTTTTTGCTTAATTTATTTTTATTTAATTTTTTTATTTGTTATTCTTGTTTATTTTTATTTTTTATTCTTTTTATTAATGTTAATTTGTCAGTTTTAAAATCTCTCGGGCTTGAGTTCAGGGGAAGCTTTCAGTAATGAACGGGATTAAATTTGGGTGTTTTGATGAAAATTATGTCTTTAAAAATTGGTTTATGTCAAAGTATGTGTGTTTTGAGGACATCCATTAAACTTGAGGGGGTAGAGATGTAAATTTTTTTTAAAAAGTTTGAAACCAAATTGGGAGCAGGCTTCCCCTATCCCACTTCATCTTTTTCTTCTCTCTCCTCTCTAAACCCCAGAACCGCCACCACCACCTGCGATCATCACCATCACCTGCTGCCACCACCATCGCACACCACTACTGTTGTCGCCACCCCTTCGCGACCTCACCACCACCTTTCCCGCCGAAAACAACCACCGAGACACCCCCATTCCTCACGTCGCTACCGCCGCTGCTCCTCCTCAATCCGCCGCCCTCCGCCGCCGTCTCCACCATCCGACGGCACCATCTTGGTCGGAATCACTCAACAACCACAATTCCGGTGTTGATTTTGCATAATGGCTCCCCGAGTGAAGCACACAGCTAAACCCCCACAGGATCGACTTGAGTATGTTTTTTTGTGTGTCTTTTTGTGTTTAGTGATTGGGACGGGTGAAAATCTCTGATTGCAGGTGTTTGGGTTTGGTTTTAAGTGTTAAAACACTTGAAAGTTCCTTGTTTGATTGAGTTGCAGGTGCGTTATGGAGAAGAAGAGCCATTTTCGATCGAAACATAGACTTTTCGATTAGGCTGCAAAGCTTTTCGATTGGTGTCGGTGCTTCTCGATCGAAGATTCTCGGTAACACGGGACTTTTCGATCGATGGAGGCACTTTTCGATCGAAATATTATGCTTCTCGATCAAAACCTAGGCTTTCCGATCGAGACATAAGACTTTTCGATCAGCTCTAAGGCTTTTCTATTAAGCCATCAGGCTTTTCGATCAGTCCTAGGGCTTTTTGATCGGGGATCTCGGGTATGTGATACTTTCCGATCGGATGGATGCTTTCCGATCAAAAACCTTGCTTTTCGATCGGAAAGGTACCTGGTGATGTTTCAACTAGTTTTTCTCCATGTTTAAGTCGTTATGCTGCCCGTTTTTCGAAAAAATTCTCATGACTAATGAATTTCTGTCTGTTTTGGATTTTTATCTGTGTTTGTGAGTGCAGGGACTTAGAGTTCGTCAAAGATCACAACACGGTAGCATATTGCTGGACCCGCCTGCAGAGTACCGAGAAAAGTACTGGTCAATGATTGAAGGTTTAAAACGATGTTGTCTCCATTATGCACTCACCGCAAATCCTGTCATCTGCAAGCGAACGCAACAGGAATTCTGGAAGACAGCGTATGTGTCTGATGATGGAAAGCAAATCATAGCAAAGATACAAGCAACAACAGTGGTATTGACCGAGGAGAATTTCAGACATGCCCTCAGACTTAAAGATGTTGCTGCTGATCCCATGGCCTTAGATAAAGATATGGTTACCCAGTGTTTGAAGGAAATGGGATATAATACAATGTCTCCACCTACCATGAAGGCTCTCCTTCCACCATACTGGAGAATGTTGGCTCACTACCTGCAGAAGTGCATAATCGCTAAGAAGAGTTCTACAGATCAACTGAACCAAGTGCATACCCATGCTATGGTGTCACTAGTTAGAGGGGTTCGTTTCAACTAGTCCAAGTTGATTTTTGAGGATGTCAAGGCAGTAGTGACCAGGGACAAGAAGATTGCTGAGGTTCCTAGATTTATTTAGTTGGCTTTGGATTCTAGATATCCAGCATTGAGGAAGACCAATGATACTCATGATACCAAGCCAATGGGGATTGAGGTTTTTCCGATGATTAACCTCAAGAAGAAATTGACTGATAAGGTTCCATTTGGTGACAAGTTTGGTGAATTTGCTGAGATTGCAATAGAGGGGGTACCTATTCAAAGAAATGATGTGGTCGAAGAAGAACACAATTTGCCTCCCTCTCAGAAGCCAGTAACTGAAATTTCAGACAGTTCCGATTGGAAAGACTTTGACTTAGAAGATGTACAGATTGGAGCCCTGCATTTTGATGAGAGTGATACTATAAACTACGATGCATATCTTGACGACATTGATGTTGAGGAAGTTGAGACTGAGACTGCCGAGATTCCATTGATAAGAAAACAGAAAGCCACGGAGGATCCTCCCCTCGGTGCTTCTGTTACCGAAGATCTGACTGACAGAGTTGATATTGCCACGCAACACCATAGTGAAGCTCTAACCAACCCTAGAAGAAGATGATTGGACCCACGTGTGCCTCCAGTTTCTTGTACAAGTGCTAGTCAATCATCTTCACAACCCACAACCCAAGACAAAGGGAAGGCAGTTGAAACACCTGAGTTCAGGTTAGAAAAGGAGCTTAGAGCAGAAATCAAAGAATTGAAAGCCCAAAATGCTGCCCAGAGTGAAATTATTGGAGATTTAATTGACATTCAAAATGTCCACAATACTGAGTTGGAGAATCAAAAGAACATAAACAGGGAGTTTACAAGGCAGCTCAGGGAGTTACATAAGCTGATCAGGTAGCTTAATTCTGACAATTCAAGCAAGACAAATCCTAGGAAGGATGATAAGGGAGATCTAGGCAATGAAGAGAGCGGTTCAGGTGCCAGTGGCTCTTCTCAATAACAGTGTTTAACTTTGAATCAGATATTCCTGAAGCTTCTGGCCCATTCTTACCCGAAGCTACTGATGAAGATAAAGACACGAGGGATAGATACTACATGATTGTACCTGCTTCCGAGTTTGATGAAGGTTGGGAGGCTCAGACGTTTGCTTATCCTCCTGAAAGGTACCTGATCCAGCTGGGAGATCATTATCATGACAGAAGAGGAATCACTGCAGAAATTAAAGCCTGGATGTTTGATGCTGAAAAGAATATGTTTGTTGTACGAAGAAAGGGTCAATATCCATTGGAATACTACAAATGCTGGACCCAGTTTTACTCCTGGACTAATGTGGATCTGACTATGCTTTACAAGGCACCTTTCTCAAACCCATCACAGGATGAGTGTGCTTTTTTTTTTTTTTACAAAAAGTTGGAAAATGTTGTGCTCAGCAAGTTTAAGAGGTTTGAAGATTTTCCTCACAAAAAATCATATGTTAAGAAATACAGGGGTGTACTCAAGTGGGATGGAAAAATGAGTGTCGATGGAAAGAAGAGTGCCCCTGGCAAGAAGAGTTTCACTAATGTATTGTATTCGCCGACAGTAAAAACTAAAACCATACCCCTGCCAATGAGACATCCTGAGGATTGTTTACATGACTTCCAAACTTGGGCCTACAGTGATTATTCTAGTGAAGCAAAAATTCTTTGCAAATCGAAGACGATGAGTGTTATGGAAGTTCATGACTTGATAAGGTTTCATGAGAAAGATATACTGGTACTGTCCAAGCATCAAATTGAGTGCAAAAAGGATACTGAAGATTATGTTAAATGCTATACTCGAGCTATGGCAGAGATTGTTGCAAAGGAACTATGGTATGATCCGGCTACTGTGCATTTGTCAAAGAAGTTCCGAATGTGAATGTTGTCTAATGCTAAAGCCTAGGGGAAGATTGTAGAGACCATAATTTGTGAGGCTTGTGCATTAGAAATACAATTGGGCTAATGTGTATGTGGATTAATATGGGCTAAGTGTAGTTGGTCATACATAGGTCTTGTAGGGCCAAATTTTGTAGCTTGTTGAACAAGCATAGGCTTTCCTATATAAGGATAGCTAATCTAGTTGTTTAGGGTTGCTGTTTTGGTGTTCTAGAAAACTGGTGTTCACGAAATTCTCTTGTGAGAATTTCGAATCAAGTGTTGCAATCCAAGGTGTTCATTCAAGTGCTATTCTTATTGTGGTTTGTGTTTTCATCTTGATTTCTTTGATTCTTTACTGTTTTTTTTCGATTATTCTTGAATCATCTATAATCACCGGATTCCGCACGGTGATTGTAGACTTTGATATCGCGTGTGGGGTTGATTCGATCCTTACAATGGTAAGTAATTGATGATAAAAAAAATGATTATGAGTTTATCTTAAGTTTTGATGGATACTAGAAGCAAGAAGAAGTTAGGATTTGAGCTTAGATGGTGAAGAATGATGATGGTGGTGGCGGTTTAGAGAGAGCCGAGAGGAGGAAGAGGGCAAAAGAGAATGAGTGTTTTAGTGTTGAAATGGGTATGGAGACTGAGTTTATAAGATGGTTCAAGAGGAGCATGGGTAGGGGTTTTTAGTGTAGCCTGATGGGGGTCGGGTTTTGCTTGACCGAACCCAAAACGAAAGTGAGGTGGAGTGGTCTTGAACCAACACTTGGCCACACTTTGTAGGTTGATGAAAGTGTCCACATGAATGTGATATAGGTGCACAACAACCGGTTGAAGGAGGGGAAAGAGGAGGGATAAGATGAAGGGAAATGTTTGTCTAGTGGCTATAACCTTCTTTGGTGGTCTTGCCATGTACTTATGAGACAAGGTTGTCTCATATCTATGTGACAATCAATTTGGTTAATGGGTTTATCCCTTGGGTTTTACTTGTGTCAAGTACTATAGGAAAACAAATGTTCCATATCTAGGTGATGGGCCAAAGGAAAAGAAAGGGGAAAAGGGGCCGGTAGACCGGGCTGGGCCGGAGAAAGAGGGGAGACGGGTTGGGCCGTGCGGGCTGGGCTAGAAAATAAAAGGGAATGGGCCGAAAGAAGTTGGGCCAGAAAAGAAAGAAAGAAAAGAGAAGGAATGGGCCGGTTGGCCCATTGGGCTTATCGGGCCGAATCAGGTCTCGGGTCGGGTCGAGGTGAGTCTGGGTCGATCCAATGAGTCTAACGACACTTCGTTTGAGTCAAAATGATAAACGTATAGAAACTTGATTTTTGACGCGTATCCGGAAGAATTTTATGTAAATATAAAACGGATAAAAATAAGCATCGTGTTTTGTTCGAAACGGACGGAACTGGATTGTCACATGTCTTGATGTTATGATGATTAAAATCTACACTTTGATGTTTCTGAATTGACTGAAATAAATTTTGTTCGACACGAACATTAATTGGTTTGAATTTTGACGTTTTAAATCTAAACGAACATTTAGATTACATTTTTCGAAATGAAATAATGTTTTAACGTCTAAGTCTAAACGGAAAGTTTAAACTATTTTAATTAGAATGAAATATCATTTGAATAAAATAGTGAAGTTTTACAAATGCAAGCTTTTGTTTTGAACGGAATGAATTCATCGTTTGAATTAATGACTTGTTTTGAACATGTTATGACGTAACGTAGTGTTATCAAAATATAAAATAAATATTTTATATTTTGTTATTGAAATTCCACAAAATTATATTTTATGAAATTTTTTTCTTGTTATTAAAGTTCCAGTTTGAACAAACGTAGAACTTTGTGAACGATTTCCAGTGCGGGTACGGTTGTCAGACCAAGTTTGACTATGATGGCATGCAAGTTCACCTAATTTTAATAAATTAGGCCTAATGCACATAGTAAATCAGATAATTGCGCGTTAATATAATAATAAAGTTAACCTGGAATGTACGTGTTGTCACATCCTCCCCCGGTTAAAGAAATTTGGTCCCGAAATTTAGTCTTGAACACCGGAGTTAGCATCATTGGCAAAGAGATGCAGATACTCTTAACGCATTTGATCTTCTCGTTCCTATGGGTATTCAGGACCTCGACGTGAGTCCAATGAACTTCTAGAAGAGGAATCCGACTTTGCTTCAATCGCTTAACCTCATAGTCGTAGATTTCAGTAGGAGTCTCGATAAATGAAGACGATCGTCAATCTCAATCTTGTCCATAGGAATGACAGCAGGTTCGTCAAACAAACACTTTTTCAAGTTGCTGACATGAAATGCATCGTGAATTTTTCTAAGTTCAGGCGGCAACTGAAGATGTTATGCTACATGTCCAATCTTTTTTCAATGATTTCAAAGAGACTAATGTAGCGAGAGTTTAACTTACCACGCTTTCCCAAGCGGATAACACCTTTCAAGGATCGCGTGATCCAAGGATTGCCACGGGTATACGACTGAAGTGGAGTTGATAGGCATCTACAATAGTTCTTCATGAAGATGAACGTTAGTCATTTAGATGCATGGGATTCTGAATTAGAAGTTCTAGGCTAGGCGTAATCACTCACGCAATATGTTCAACCAGGATTTTCATGCAGTTCAGATTACAATTATGTGTGCACCCACATTTGTGATTTTTCTTGCATGATCAGCCTAGATTTCACCTATTCTGAGTTTTCAGCTCTTGTCAGAACATGGAATGTGTCGGGGACACTGTGAAGCTCATGAGATAGCTTAGGCCGATTAGCTATCGGTTGGATTCTTACTAGCATCTCGAAAGTTCCAGATCACATTAGTGACAGGAATGCGGCTTTGAATTTTAGTGTGATCGTTGTTGCTATATGAAAGCTCAGCTAAAGGCAGATGGTCATCCAAGCCATTACCAATATCAATCACACAGGCACAAAACGTGTCCTAAAGGGTTTGAATCGTTCTCTCGCTTTGACCATCCTTTGTGGATGATAGGTTGTACTCATTTTGGTGCGAGTACCCAAAGCTTTCTGAAGAGATTTCCAAAAATCTAGCGGTAAAACGGATATCTCGATCAGAGATGATAAAAACAGGTACTCCGTGGCGAGATACAATTTCTTACATGTAGATTTTGGCAAGTTGCTCGGTGGTATAGGATTCCTGGATAGGTAGGAAGTGAGCAGACTTAGTCAAGTGGTTTATGATTACCCAAATCGCATCATTTTGGATTTGGTCCTTGGAAGTTTGGTAATGAAATCCATGAAGATTTCTTCCTATTTCCATTATGGAATTTTAGGTTGAACGAGTAAACCAGAGGGCTTTTGGTATTCGGCTTTGGCTTTTGCACAAGTCAGACACTTACCAAGTATGTGGCGATTTTAGCCTTCATGTTAGGCCCCCAATACAACACTTTCAAACCATGATACCTCTTATTAGGATCGGGATGAATAGAATACCTAGACTTATGGGCTTTATCTAGGACCAATTTCTTTACAGAACCAAAATTTGGTATTCTGAGTCTATCCATGGAGTAGAATGCTCTGTCAGGCTTTTGACTATGAGAGGTGAGGTTAGATTGGATGGTTAGTCTAAAGGCATGAACACGAAGAGGTTTTACTTGATCCTTCTGATGTGTGCCAAACACATCCGATTTTCCCGTGTATTTTGTATATTAATCGAGTAAGTTTTGAGTCATTTTATGTGCTTTTTAGTTGAATTATAGTATTTGTGTCTTAATATAGTATTGAGTCATTTTTATATATTATGGTGTGAGTTTAAGTCTTTTATTTTTAAAGTGTGTTTATTAGTTTAAATGTGCTCAAAATTATTCAAAATATATTTGGTTGTAGGTTGACATCAGAGTTCAGGGGGCTGGTATGACAATTCATCTAAGTCAAGGACTGGAAGAAAATAAAATAATAAGTTCAAAGGATCAGTGTTGCATTTATAATAAGTCAGAGGCTAAAGTGAAAAATTTATGAACATTCTTGCTGATTAAATGTGACTTGCGCAAGATAGGCATGAAAAAAAAAGATAGAAAATTGGATGGGGTCTCACGTGGTTTTATTTGGAAGGGGAGACTTGCGTCTGTTTAATTTTAGTGTGTCTTCATAAAAAGTCCAAAATCCCAAAAAAAAAAAATGTCCAAGAAGCTGGCTGCAATTTAAATGGAAAATGATAGGTAAAACTGGGAATTGATTTTCTAATTTTGTGCTTAAATGTTAAAATAATGAATAAAAGTCAATAATATGGTAATGTGGTAAAGTATGCTGAGAATGGAAAGCATTACTAAACTATGATGTGTCGGTAGGCCCAGCTGATCTAGGAGTAGCTTAAATAGCCTGTGTGTTTATTGTTGTATAAATATGTTAATCAGTCTGCTAGTGGGTTCCCATTTTAGGAGTGACAGGAATGCTGAAACTGATGATTAGGAGGAAAGAGACCGCTTTAGGCTAGATACTCTTATGTCCTTAGAATTTCCAATGAGCATATAGTTAATAAATTGGTTAATGCAATTAGAGTGAAGGGGCAAACTACTCATGTACAAACTAAGGATAGTATCCCGTGGTAAGTGCCTCTGATGATGTTCTGGATCTCGCGGGCAAAATACTCACGTATGATTTCGGGGGTAAGACCTTGTGAAAAAGTACCTCTGGTGATGTCCGTTGGTAATTTTAGGTAAAAGTGACCAATTATAAACAAAAAAAATTAATAATAAAAAAAAGAAAAAAAAGAGAGAAAAAATGATAGCTTAGAGAATAAATGCTCAAGAATTTGTATATAAATAAATAGTTATTCTTTGGACATCTTAGTATCCGGTTTAAGGGGGTTGGAGAAAATATAAAAATTTAAATCATTATTACCCTTTGCTTTGACTGAATATGATTTGGTAGGTTGAACTTGAGCTTTCTTTAGTGGGATCCATAGGTAGACTGAGCTTATATTCGGTAATTTCATAAACACATGGGGGCGAAACAAAAGGTCGGTGGTTGGGTTTAGTCGGATCGAAATATTGGCAATTATAGTTGGTGTGTTATTACGTTATGGATTGTGGAAGAATGTGGTGGATTGATAAATATAAATGTTGAATACTTAGAAGTCAATTTCCTGGTTATGATTCCATTGCAGTATTTTTCGAGGACGAAAAAAGAGTAAGTGTGGGGATGTTTGATGTGTGCCAAACACATCCGATTTTCCCGTGTATTTTGTATATTAATCGAGTAAGTTTTGAGTCATTTTATGTGCTTTTTAGTTGAATTATAGTATTTGTGTCTTAATATAGTATTGAGTCATTTTCATATATTATGGTGTGAGTTTAAGTCTTTTATTTTTAAAGTGTGTTTATTAGTTTAAATGTGCTCAAAATTATTCAAAATATATTTGGTTGTAGGTTGACATCAGAGTTCAGGGGGCTGGTATGACAATTCATCTAAGTCAAGGACTGGAAGAAAATAAAATAATAAGTTCAAAGGATCAGTGTTGCATTTATAATAAGTCAGAGGCTAAAGTGAAAAATTTATGAACATTCTTGCTGATTAAATGTGACTTGCGCAAGATAGGCATGAAAAAAAAAGATAGAAAATTGGATGGGGTCTCACGTGGTTTTATTTGGAATCAAATACAAAACAAGAAAAAATAATTAATTAAGAGAGGGGACATCGAAGAAAAAGCCTACATTCGAACGACATATTTATTTTTCTGAAAAAAAAAAACTACGGCAGAAGGTTCTCCACGATCGAACTAATTTCCAGCCGCAAGAGCCGACTCCGAGAGAACCGAGGGACGATTTTGAAGCGTAGGAGTCTAAGAAAAATAGAGGAGATCATCCGGTTTAATCATTCGACACCGCTAATCAATCCGGGTTTATCTTTTCTTGTTTTTATCTTGTAATTGAATTATTCAAACCATGTTCTTGATCAAGACTTTAACTTTTATCTATAATTCTGGTTTAGACATGTGTGTTGGCTAAATTAATTAGTACCGCCTAGACCGTTATGATGAATATTTAGTGTTAATGATTTTTATTCAATTGTGACAATTTTCATGATGGATGACTACTCTATTAAATTCCTCTAATTGATTGCAATTGGTGTATATGCATATTATTATTAGGGTTTTATTTATTAGTTAATGCTTAGATTGCCTTCGAATGTCTTTCGGGTTGGGTAATTTATCTAAAGTCGCTAGCTTTAGGGTTAGTAACCGAAGAGTGGTTTAGGAGACGTCCCGAGCCATAGTTATTAATTAATATTTATTATCTTGATTTTAATATTCTGCCTATCTAGAGACTCAAAAGGTAATAGATTGTCGGGTAGTCGGGTTGGTTAAGGAACTAGGATAACATTGTCTCAAAAGGAAGTGCCCTAGTAATTTAGCTAGTCTGTTATTCGTGTCAGTTGTAGGAATTAGAGGTAGCTCTGGCTAGTCTAGGGTGCCTTAGATTGTTTCGAGGGTGGTCGAGGGTAGTTGAAGTGGGAAGGACTCATAAGGTGAACCACTTGTCCGAGCGTTAGAATAATCAATTAGGAAGAACTCAAAAGGTGAACTAATAAACCGGTAAGCGTATTCCAATCTTTAGGTATTCTATCAGTAATCATCCGGAGAGTGATTCGGGGGCTCGTAGAGTTTCTCTAGGTTGTGTGTTAAGATCCCAGTTCCATCATGATTGTCATAGCCGAGTGAGGTCATTAATATTAATTAGGATTCTAGGTCTAGGTGGTACCTTTCTCATATTTGAATTCGTCCTAAGTTCCTTCGTGTCGGTTGTTAGTTAGTTAGTTAATTTAGTTAATTCAGTTCTCAAATCACTTCCAAAACCAAAACTCAAATTTCCATTCTTAGGTCCTAGGTTAATTTTGTCTATAGAGTGTCTCTAGGGTTCGATATTCCCGGTCTTGCCTTAGCTTAGCTACAATCCGACAGGTACACTTGCCTTAGGGTTCGGTTTAGTTTAGGTATTTTCGGTAAAATTAGGTGTGTCTAGGTCTAGGTTTAGTATTTATTTCAGTTAGTATTTTTAGTGTCGTTCCGAGCACATCAAGTTTTTGGCGCCGTTGCCGGGGACACTTGGCAATAGCAAGATTAACTAGGTCGTCTAGGAATTTTGAGTCTTTTTGGTTTTTGCGTCTAGATTTTAGGTTTATTTTTCTCGAGTCTAGTTTTTATATTTTCATATTTTTATTTTTTTCGTACTCATTTTTTTTTCTCAGATATTTTTTTTTCATGGCTGAACGACGCACCGTCCACCAGCAGGCTAGTGTCGGCTTCGACGATGCTAGCTTCGCTATCGCACCCACCACCATCACCGCCACTGCCAACTGGCAGATTCCATCTCACGTCATCAACGCGCTATCTAACACTGTTCAATTCAGCGGACGTGAAGATGAAGACGCACCAGCTCACCTTTCGAGGTTTGTGCGTGTTTGTAACACATTCGGACTCACCGGAGTTACGAATGATGTTATATACCTACGGCTGTTCCCTTTCTCGCTCGCATCTAGAGCGGCCGTATGGTTGGAGACGCTTCCTCCCAACTCGATTGCCACCTGGGCAGATTTGAAGCATAAATTCTTGAAGAAGTATCACCCTCCAGCGAAGGCTTCGCGTACTCGGGAGGAAATTCATAGCTTTCGCATGGATCCCGACGAGCCTTATTCTGTAGCGTATGAGCGTTTCAACACTCTTCTCAGCAGGTGTCCGCAACACGGGTTGACGGAATGGGCGATCATCGAAAAATTCTATAACGGTTTGACATACGCCGTGCAGAGAGAGTTCAACATTTCAGCTGGAGGGCATATGATGGAGAAACTCACAATCGAAGAATGCAAAAATCTTTTTGAGAGCTTCGCCGTGGCTGAGCATCAGACCCCAGGAGACCGTAGGTTTGTCACGTTAGCACCCACTAGGTCGTCTTTTACACTTAAGGGAGTTCATCAGATTAATCTAGAAAACTCTGCTCAAGCCCGAATCGATGCATTAGGGAAGCTGGTCTGCGATCTACAGCTCAAACAGCAGGCCAAATGTGAGCTATGTCGTGGAGCTCACAACACCCGCGACTGCCCGCTCGCTTCCGCTGAGCAGGTGGACTACATCGAAAACCGAAACCAGTTCGGTAATTCTTTTCAGTCCGGGTGGAGGAGTAGTCAGAATTCAAGGTGGAGAGATGGAGGCAACCCACCTAGATTTCAATCGAGATACAATCAAGATAGTGAAGGAAATGAAGGTCCGACTACGAAGGAGCTTACGGAGTTAATCATGAACCAAACACAGATTCTGCAGCAGCTTGTCGCGAGAGATGAGGAGACCCAGAAAAAGCTAATGGAGCATGATACACTTCTTAGAAACCAACAAGCAGCTTTTCTGGATTTACAAAGCTCGGTAGGAGATATTGCAAAGCAGTTGAAGGAGTTAAACAGCCGAGGGGGTCAATTTTCCGGTAGTACTTATAAAAACCCCAACGCGTCAGTTAATGCGGTTACCACACGGAGTGGTCGAGTTCTGGAGAGTCCATCACCGGTAGTTGAGGAGGAACCGGTTGATGAGGAGATAGAGTTGGAGACTCCCGACGGGAGGGTGCATCCGAGCGTAAGGCCAGCAAGTACCGCACCAAACGTCGAGGTTGAGGAAGTTAGAGATCCACAATCGAGAGGTAAGCCGATGAAGTGGGAGGCGGCGAAGGAGAAGAAGAGAGTGCGATTCGCCAGTCAACCGATTACAGCAGAGGACCTGAAGCGTGTGCCATACCCTGAACGACTAATTCAACAAAAAAACGCACAAGAATATGGTCAATTCCTTGAACTTCTTAGGTCACTTAGGATCTCATTGCCTTTTACTGAAGTATTACAAAAGATGCCTAAGTACGCCAAATTTTTAAAAGAAATGTTGTCAAATAAAAAGAAGTTAGAAGCTTTATCTGAGATTCAACTTGATGCTCAATGTTCTGCTATTGTACAGAATAGGCTACCCGAGAAATTGACTGATCCGGGAACATTCACCATTCCTTGTGTTTTTGGTAGCTCGTCTGTGACTCACGCTTTGGCGGATCTCGGTGCTTCCATTAATGTCATGCCATATTCTATTTTTCAGCACCTAGGATTAGGAGATCCTGCCCCGACCCGTATGACCATTTCATTAGCTGATAGATCTGTGGTTACACCTAGGGGAATTGTAGAAAATGTGCTTGTTAAAGTTGACAAATTTTTGTTCCCTGTTGATTTTGTGCTTGTTGATACTGATTATGATGCAAAATGCCCTTTAATTCTAGGTAGACCTTTCCTTAGGACTGCCCGTGCCTTAGTTGATGCTTTTGAGGGTACAATTACTTTGAGAGTTGATAGGGAGAGTGTGAGTTTTCAGGTTGGTAGATCGAGGGAGAAGGACAACGAGTCTGTGTGCTTATTAGAATCTTTTAGGTCATGTGTCAATCGTTGTGTCAATTTAGTTACTAGGAAGGAAGTGATGGTAGGTAATAGGTTGGATGAGGATGAGAGTGTAGTAGAACCCACTACTTGGGAAGTTAGAGATGATGTGAAAAATCTAGATGAGTGGGTAGTTATAGGGCCCAAGTGTGGGGAGGATCCCGGGGGGTTAGTTGATAAAGGAGAGATTTTTGACCCATTAGGTGAACCCGGGATTGATTTGGTGAATGAGGAGGCTTTGGTGGTTAAGCTTGATTCTAGAAAGGCCACACTTGGTGATTTAGGTAAGTTAGATGAGGAGATTGTGCATAGACCAAGTGTGGGGATGTCGTTGGTGGTTGTGTGTGAGAATGACCCGGGGTTACGTTTCATAGGCAAAATTAGATTTTACCCGGGTCGTTATAAGCATTGGAAGGTTAAGGGGCTGTTGAATTTGGCGAATTTTGATGGTCCGGATAGTTGGTTGCGTAGGAGGTTGGATAGTAGGTCTGAGGTTAGAAACCGGGTGGTAACCGGTAAGTTGGTTTTGAGAGATGTGAAGGCGAAGCCTCCGGATAGTGAGTTAGGAGGTTGTTCTATAGTTCTGAGCTGAAAAGATTAGTGCCCGGGTTGTATAGTTTGTAAATTTATCTTTAATTTCTGCAATTTATTTATTTATTTATTATTATTATTTTTCTTTTCTTTTCGTGATTAACTGTTTTTGTGTCGAGTGGTTTTTGTTTGTTTTGTCGCTTTGCAGGTTCGATGATATTCGCGCTTGGGATGATCATGAAGTTCAATGGAGGACCTGCTGGTACAACCTCGCCTGTCATTCATCCACATTAAAAATCAGGGGAGTGTGTTCCAATTACCTTTTTATTTTTCGTTGCATTATTATTTTTATTTTTATTTTTTTAGTGTGTTTATTTTTCTTTCTATTTTATTTTATCTCATCTCACATTGGGGGCAATGTGTCGTTTAAGTGTGGGGATGGGAGACTTGCGTCTGTTTAATTTTAGTGTGTCTTCATAAAAAGTCCAAAATCCCAAAAAAAAAAAAATGTCCAAGAAGCTGGCTGCAATTTAAATGGAAAATGATAGGTAAAACTGGGAATTGATTTTCTAATTTTGTGCTTAAATGTTAAAATAATGAATAAAAGTCAATAATATGGTAATGTGGTAAAGTATGCTGAGAATGGAAAGCATTACTAAACTATGATGTGTCGGTAGGCCCAGCTGATCTAGGAGTAGCTTAAATAGCCTGTGTGTTTATTGTTGTATAAATATGTTAATCAGTCTGCTAGTGGGTTCCCATTTTAGGAGTGACAGGAATGCTGAAACTGATGATTAGGAGGAAAGAGACCGCTTTAGGCTAGATACTCTTATGTCCTTAGAATTTCCAATGAGCATATAGTTAATAAATTGGTTAATGCAATTAGAGTGAAGGGGCAAACTACTCATGTACGAACTAAGGATAGTATCCCGTGGTAAGTGCCTCTGATGATGTTCTGGATCTCGCGGGCAAAATACTCACGTATGATTTCGGGGGTAAGACCTTGTGAAAAAGTACCTCTGGTGATGTCCGTTGGTAATTTTAGGTAAAAGTGACCAATTATAAACAAAAAAAATTAATAATAAAAAAAAGAAAAAAAAAGAGAGAAAAAATGATAGCTTAGAGAATAAATGCTCAAGAATTTGTATATAAATAAATAGTTATTCTTTGGACATCTTAGTATCCGGTTTAAGGGGGTTGGAGAAAATATAAAAATTTAAATCATTATTACCCTTTGCTTTGACTGAATATGATTTGGTAGGTTGAACTTGAGCTTTCTTTAGTGGGATCCATAGGTAGACTGAGCTTATATTCGGTAATTTCATAAACACATGGGGGCGAAACAAAAGGTCGGTGGTTGGGTTTAGTCGGATCGAAATATTGGCAATTATAGTTGGTGTGTTATTACGTTATGGATTGTGGAAGAATGTGGTGGATTGATAAATATAAATGTTGAATACTTAGAAGTCAATTTCCTGGTTATGATTCCATTGCAGTATTTTTCGAGGACGAAAAAAGAGTAAGTGTGGGGATGTTTGATGTGTGCCAAACACATCCGATTTTCCCGTGTATTTTGTATATTAATCGAGTAAGTTTTGAGTCATTTTATGTGCTTTTTAGTTGAATTATAGTATTTGTGTCTTAATATAGTATTGAGTCATTTTTATATATTATGGTGTGAGTTTAAGTCTTTTATTTTTAAAGTGTGTTTATTAGTTTAAATGTGCTCAAAATTATTCAAAATATATTTGGTTGTAGGTTGACATCAGAGTTCAGGGGGCTGGTATGACAATTCATCTAAGTCAAGGACTGGAAGAAAATAAAATAATAAGTTCAAAGGATCAGTGTTGCATTTATAATAAGTCAGAGGCTAAAGTGAAAAATTTATGAACATTCTTGCTGATTAAATGTGACTTGCGCAAGATAGGCATGAAAAAAAAAGATAGAAAATTGGATGGGGTCTCACGTGGTTTTATTTGGAATCAAATACAAAACAAGAAAAAATAATTAATTAAGAGAGGGGACATCGAAGAAAAAGCCTACATTCGAACGACATATTTATTTTTCTGAAAAAAAAACTACGGCAGAAGGTTCTCCACGATCGAACTAATTTCCAGCCGCAAGAGCCGACTCCGAGAGAACCGAGGGACGATTTTGAAGCGTAGGAGTCCAAGAAAAATAGAGGAGATCATCCGGTTTAATCATTCGACACCGCTAATCAATCCGGGTTTATCTTTTCTTGTTTTTATCTTGTAATTGAATTATTCAAACCATGTTCTTGATCAAGACTTTAACTTTTATCTATAATTCTGGTTTAGACATGTGTGTTGGCTAAATTAATTAGTACCGCCTAGACCGTTATGATGAATATTTAGTGTTAATGATTTTTATTCAATTGTGACAATTTTCATGATGGATGACTACTCTATTAAATTCCTCTAATTGATTGCAATTGGTGTATATGCATATTATTATTAGGGTTTTATTTATTAGTTAATGCTTAGATTGCCTTCGAATGTCTTTCGGGTTGGGTAATTTATCTAAAGTCGCTAGCTTTAGGGTTAGTAACCGAAGAGTGGTTTAGGAGACGTCCCGAGCCATAGTTATTAATTAATATTTATTATCTTGATTTTAATATTCTGCCTATCTAGAGACTCAAAAGGTAATAGATTGTCGGGCAGTCGGGTTGGTTAAGGAACTAGGATAACATTGTCTCAAAAGGAAGTGCCCTAGTAATTTAGCTAGTCTGTTATTCGTGTCAGTTGTAGGAATTAGAGGTAGCTCCGGCTAGTCTAGGGTGCCTTAGTGGGAAGGACTCATAAGGTGAACCACTTGTCCGAGCGTTAGAATAATCAATTAGGAAGAACTCAAAAGGTGAACTAATAAACCGGTAAGCGTATTCCAATCTTTAGGTATTCTATCAGTAATCATCCGGAGAGTGATTCGGGGGCTCGTAGAGTTTCTCTAGGTTGTGTGTTAAGATCCCGGTTCCATCATGATTGTCATAGCCGAGTGAGGTCATTAATATTAATTAGGATTCTAGGTCTAGGTGGTACCTTTCTCATATTTGAATTCGTCCTAAGTTCCTTCGTGTCGGTTGTTAGTTAGTTAGTTAATTTAGTTAATTCAGTTCTCAAATCACTTCCAAAACCAAAACTCAAATTTCCATTCTTAGGTCCTAGGTTAATTTTGTCTATAGAGTGTCTCTAGGGTTCGATATTCCCGGTCTTGCCTTAGCTTAGCTACAATCCGACAGGTACACTTGCCTTAGGGTTCGGTTTAGTTTAGGTATTTTCGGTAAAATTAGGTGTGTCTAGGTCTAGGTTTAGTATTTATTTCAGTTAGTATTTTTAGTGTCGTTCCGAGCACATCACCTTCCTGCTTAATGTGTCAGCGACTACATTAGCTTTACTGGAATGGTAAAGGATCTAGCAATCATAATCGTTGTGTAGTTCTACCCAAGGACATTGTCTCATGTTAAGCTCTTTTGACTGAATATGTGTTGAAGACTTTTGCAGTCAGTGTATATCGTACACTTTGTACCATAAAGGTAACGTCTCCGAATCTTTAGAGCAAAAACAACAGCTCCGAGTTCAAGATTGTGGGTCAAGTAATTTCCTTTCATGAGGTTTTTATTGAGAGGAGACATATACGATGACTTTATCTCATTGCATAAGAACATATCCTAAGCCTTGGCGGAATGCGTCGCATTATATTACAAAATCATTCGTTCCTTCTGGCAAGGACATAATTGGGGCATTACGCAACTTCTGCTTTAACCATTGAAAGGCAGACTCAAGTTTAGAATCCAAGGCTAACTTCTTGTCTTTTCGGGTGAGAGCAGTCAACGGTTGAGCTATCTTGAAAAGTTTTCGATAAACCTTCGATAGTAACTAGCAAGACCTAGGAATTGACGGATTTTAGATGGAGTAATGGGCGCACTCCAGTCTTTGATTGCTCCAATCTTGGAAGGGTCAACGTGTATTCCTTTCTTGTTAACCACATGTCCTAGGAAATGCACTTCACAAAGCCAAAAGTCGCACTTTAAGAATTTCGCGTACAACTTTTCACTCTTAAGCAATTCCAGGAAAAGTCCTAAATGTTGTTCGTGTTCTTCTTTACTACGGGAGTAGATCAAGATTATCGTCAATGAACACAATAAAAAACTTGTCAAAGTACGGCTCACACACATGATTCATTAAGTCCATGAATATGGCTGGTGCGTTTGTCAAGCCAAACGGCATTACTAAAACTCATAGTCACTATAACGGTTTCTGAAAGCAGTCCTTGCAATGTCTTCTTCACGCACTCCCAACTGATGATAACCGGACCGCAGATCAATCCTTGTAGCCGGTCGAACGGGTTGCCGATCCTTGAAATTGGGTCAGAAATAGACATAATAGCTAGAAGAGGGAAGAATGTTAGCAGGAACAGGTTCAATGGTTTCGTCATTGATCTCGTCGTCAAACGTGATAGGGTCCCACATGCTCCCGGGCGAAGGTAGACGAGGTGAGTGCTCCTAAACTGGTGCGGTCTCTGGGACATGAGTCGATGGTGTATACTCCGGTGAACTAGGTACGTAGTCAGATGAAGATAGTTTGTAATTGGGCTCTGGGCCAAAGGAAAAGAAAGGGGAAAAGGGGCTGGCGGGCTGGACTGGGCCGGAGAAAGAGGGGAGACGGGTTGGGCCGTGCGGGCTGGGCTAGAAAATAAAAGGGAATGGGCCGAAAGAAGTTGGGCCAGAAAAGAAAGAAAGAAAAGAGAAGGAATGGGCCGGTTGGCCCATTGGGCTTATCGGGCCGAATCAGGTCTCGGGTCGGGTCGAGGTGAGTCCGGGTCGATCCAATGAGTCTAACGACATTTCGTTTGAGTCAAAATGATAAACGAATAGAAACTTGATTTTTGACGCGTATCTGGAAGAATTTTATATAAATATAAAACGGATAAAAATAAGCATCATGTTTTGTTCGAACGAACGAAATTGGATTGTCACATGTCTTGATGTTATGATGATTGAGATGTACACTTTGATGTTTCTGAATTGACTGAAATAAATTTTGTTCGACACGAACATTAATTGGTTTGAATTTTGACGTTTTAAATCTAAAGGAACATTTAGATTACATTTGTCGAAATGAAATAATGTTTTAAAGTCTAAGTCTAAACGGAAAGTTTAAACTATTTTAATTAGAATGAAATATCATTTGAATAAAATAGCGAAGTTTTACGAATGCAAGCGTTTGTTTTGAACGAAATGAATTCATCGTTTGAATTAATGACTTGTTTTGAACATGTTACGACGTAACGTAGTGTTATGAAGATATAAAATAAATATTTTATATTTTGTTATTGAAATCCCACAAAATTATATTTTATGAAACTTTTTTCTTGTTATTAAAGTTCCGGTTTGAACAAACGTAGAACTTTGTGAACGATTTCCCGTGCGGGTACGGTTGTCAGACCTAGTTTGACTATGTTGGCATGCAAGTTCACCTAATTTGAATAAATTAAGCCTAATGCACATAGTAAATCAGATAATTGCATGTTAATATAATATTAAAGGTTAACCTGGAATGTACGGGTTGTCACAACGTCCCACCCACTGCTTCTGGAGCTTTACCGACGGGATCTGCTACCAGTGCCGCCCCACACCGTACGTCTGACGATAAGACCGAGGAGCCTACCGAGGCTGCCCCTGGAGTTGCTGCTTCCCCCTATCTACCACCGCGATCGTCTTAGACGAGGGCGATGCTGCTATAGCCGAGGCCACCACACTTCTCACCGCCACCGAGGTCCCTCCTATGCATGAGGACCCGGACATCTCGCCCAGCCGTACCAGTGCACACAGGGTCTATCGCCGTATTCCTAATGGTGGTAGGCGGGGATTCACGTCACAGAAAACCGCGGGGCTCCCCGAGAAACGTCCTGCTCCCTCTGACCATCCAGACCAGCCCGCTCCAAAGTGGAAGCGGATGAGCGAGGCCCGACGCTTCGGATTCCTTTTGGACACCCTCCGAGACTGGCAAATCAGCAAGGGACTCTCTAGCACTTAGGAGGTCGGAGAGTCCTCCGCTATGGCCGCCGCACGTTCGAGCATCCCGCCCCTGACCGGAGAGCCTGTCACTAAGACGGTCCAGATCCTTATGGCCCACATCTGCCGCCATGAGGGCAGACTTAATATGATAGAGATCGACTTGGCTGAGGCGCCGTCTACTGAGGACTTGATGGAGGTTGATATGAGGATGTTGGGAGTGGAGGAACTACTAGCCATTACCATGGACGATCTTGACACCGTGGTGGGTCAGGTGACTGCTGTTGGCACTTTCTCTATCAATAAGTACTTACTGCACGACATTCTGGAGCAGCGAGTCTGTAACACCCCAAAATTTCATAACCCAAATTATATACGTGTGCTATACGTGTTAAGTAGCTAAAACATATATTGATATAGTTATGGGTTGATAAATGGGTAAATGGAAATGGATATTCAATGCTATACGTGTTTATACATATGATATATGTGTTAGATAGTTAACCGTGTTAAAACGC
This sequence comes from Deinandra increscens subsp. villosa, assembly GCA_039602395.1. Lineage (NCBI taxonomy): Eukaryota > Viridiplantae > Streptophyta > Magnoliopsida > Asterales > Asteraceae > Deinandra > Deinandra increscens. Next base: position 13,757,416 of record JBCNJP010000008.1, read on the forward strand.
ATATTGACCTATTACCGGGTAATAAATCGTTAAAAGATAGTATTACGTGAATGATATATGTGTTAATTGATAACATGAGGAAAGGAAATGAAATAATATGTGTTTTATATCAAAGATAATTTATATGCATATTATTTGAATGAAATACGTGCTTAAAAGTTAATACGATGGAAATAAATGATAACCGGGAGAAAATGTCTTTACGTGATTATGTGATACTAAATACACGTGTAAAAGTATGTTGAATAGCATGAATACATGTGAAATATTCATTTGATGAATATATATGTAGAAATACGTACTTAGATAGTTATACATGTGAAAATGCATGCTTAATAGTTAACAAGAAAATAGAAGGCTAGAAAGTGTAATTTATGTAAATATACAAATATATATGTGTATATATATTGTTATATGTGACCTGAACCTTCGAGAATGTTAAAAACATGTTTAGGAAGGTTGTAAGACGTAAAATGATAGTTACATCAAAAGATTAGGGTCTAATATGCATAAGATAAAAGTTAAAGGGCTAAAAGTGTAATTTATTTAAAGTTACGAATACTTACGGATATTGTACGTATCTATAACTTTTATAAGTACCCCGAGGCTTATAAAGTATTATGAAAATATCCTAAAGTGATTCGGTACATAAAACAATAAGTATTATAAAGTTGGAGGGGCCTAAGGTGTAAATAATGATAAATATATATAAATATATATAAAAATATATACGTATGTATACGTATATCATCGAGCGTGTCCCGAGCCTTAGAAACCTTTATAAATATGTCCTATAATGATTTGATGCAAAAAATGATAGAACGGTTGAAGTTTAGGGGTTAAAATGTAAATAAAAGTTAGAGGGACCATTTCTGCCAAAAGCCCAAAGTACCTCGCGGTACGCGAGGAACCCCCTCCCCTCTCTCGCGATACGCGACCCAATTACAGTCGCAGAAAGCGACCAGCACCTTAGTCACTCGAATTGGCGTCCAAGATTCGTCTTCTACGCGTCAATTTTGGCCGATTACTCACATAGGCACGTGTAGGACTCTTGTGCGCACCCTATAGGTATAAATAGCGGCCTCAATTCCACAGAAACACTCGCCAATTCACTCGATTTCAACCCCGAAAACCCCCATTTCAAACCAGAAGCTTCGTCGGAGCAATTCGAGCAAACGGTGAGGACTTAAGAGCCGAAATTCTGCAGTCAAGGCTTATTTGGTATGCTTAACAATAACCTATCTCAGTTTTTGTTAATATTATGTCTAAGTATGATTTCTAAAACTATGCTAAAATTAGGGTTCTTGAGCTTGTTTTGTCAAAATCGGGTGATCGGGTGGGAATTAGGGTCTGAATTTTTGTAGGTAATCCTAATTTAATGTGTTTTAAGAAAGTCCTAAGTTTATTTCATAATTGGAAAAGGTTTGGTTAAAGTTTTGTAAACGGGTCAAAAATTAGGGTTTTCATGTCGTTGTTCTGCCCAAATCAAGTAAACGGTTTTGAATTAAGCTTTGCCATTTTAAAGTATATTATACAATGTTATAATGGATAATGTCCTAAGACGGTTTTGAATAAAAATGAGTTTTGCTATAGAAACAAGAAAAATGGGAAATTAGGGTTTCGGAATATGGATATTTTATATAAAATAATCCGGAAGGTATGGGGACTTGAATTTTAGTATGGTAACATATTTATATATATAATAAGTATATATGAAGTTAAAATGGATAAATAATGAAGTATTGAAAATACCGAGTTAATCGGATATTTAGAAGTTCGTGCGGACCGGAAGGGTAAACGCCTGTACACTAGGGTTTCTGGCATAGCGAGGGTGTCGCATAAATCCCAACTGGGAAATGGCATTCCTCCCTGGGCGATCCCAGAGTGAGCGTTTACTTATAGGAATGCGCGTCTTCATATTATCATTAAAAGAAAAGGATAATTGCCTATAAGGGCATTTTGGTCATTTTGACCTATTAAAAGGGTAATCTTAATAAGTATATAATATTAAGATAATAAGAGACGGAAATAAACATAGGGAGTGTTTATTATATGAAACCTTGCGTTAACACCATACGATGCACAAATTAGGTTAAATCGGGAATCGTTGCGAAAGTTCCGTTCGAGTAACGAGTTAAAGACATAAGGTGAGTTCTATGAGCCCACTTTTAAATGTTTTAAATGTTTTAATGTTTTCGGGCTGATATACATGCAATGATATATATTCAACTGTTTACTTGAAAAGTATTTAAGATGCCTTTACCTGTTTTGTGTTGATACACATACGTGGAAAAGTTATAATACTTATAACTGTTTTAAAGTTATTATTACCTGTTATTACATTTTCGGGAAATAAACATAGGGAGTGTTTATTATATGTATAGGACTAAGTGTCGGGTAAATATGATCTTATTAGTCTTGTTATGCAAGACCCATAACATTATATTTATGAAACGCTTATTTCCATATACGGGTAATAGACTGGTGTTTAAATGGTTATGAGTCCAAATACAAGAGTTATTTAAATGGACTTTTGAAAAGGATGAAAAGGTTTAAAAGGTTGAAAAGGTTTTAATCTAAGCAAATATTGTCTAGTGAAAAGGGAAAAGGTGGTTGTGCAACTAGAAGCGGGGAATGACGGTTCCCCGGGGTAACGACAGTTACTCTATGAAAGGTTTCGGGTGGCGACGGTTGCCCGAGGAGCTAATGTGGTTCCAATAGACAATGCTTAGTAGAATAGAATGAATAGTTAAATGTTTTGGTATAATTCTGTTATGTCTTATACCTGATAAAGGATAAATGATTAAATGTTTTGGTATAACTCTGTTATGTTTTATACCTGATAAATGTTTATAAAGAAGGGGCCGTTAGGCCCAAATGTTTGAGGTATGTTTTAGAGTATTAAATGATTTTTAATACTGAATATTTAAATGTTTTGGTATAATCCTGTTATGTTTTATGCCTATTAAAACGTTTATAAAGAAAGGGTCGTTAGGCCCAAATGTTTAAAGTAACCTTTCAAGGAAAGGTAAAAGTTTTTAAATACTTAGAACTCACCAGCGTAAGGTGACCTTTAAAAGCATGTATGTCAGGTATCGGTGATGTTTAAAGTAGCAAGGGAAGGGCTCTAGCAAGGGCTGATTAGATAGGCAAGCTATCAGGAAAGACTCGGTAGTAGACTGGCATAGTTATAGATAAGATCTAGTTATTAGATTATATTGTTATCTTCCTTACTGTTGTAACTTGTTATATATATCAATGAAAAGTTTTTAATTTCCGCTGCTTAGTTATCTCTGTTGTACCATGTGTTCATGAGTAAATCCGACACGTGACCCCTCTTTGTAACTTGTTATATATATCAATGAAAAGTTTTTAATTTCCGCTGCTTAGTTATCTCTGTTGTACCATGTGTTCATGAGTAAATCCGACACGTGACCCCTCCTGGAGCCAAGATTGGGGGCGTCACAGAGTCACCGGACTAAAGGCCTACATTGTAGCTAACCAGGCTTACCTCTCTACTATCTTTCAGACCCTAGCCCTTCTAGCACCACCAGGACCCCCAACAGGACCCTTCTAGACAGTACCTCACTCATGGACGTAGTCAACAAATTTTGGCTTATTAACTATTCGGATATGTAGCTTTTGACGGGTCTGCGTACCCAAACACCGTTTATATTAATTATGGATGATGTTGTCAGCTAACTTAGAACTTATGTAACCGATGTTTAATATTAATGATTATGCTATGACGGTTTGTTTGATTGTTTGGTTGTGATACTATGACTTCAAATATGCGTAATGACCTTACTATGCAATATATATATATATATATAATATATATATATATATATATATATATATGCATACGTTATCTGATCTACTCCATAATTATCATTTAGAATCTCTAGAATAGAACATCCCTCCAAGACACAGTACCAGAACCAACACGTCCCCGACAACAATGAACGTCGCCGAAGTCAAGGCGCTAATTTCTCAGCGAGTCGCCGAAGCAGTCACCGCTAGCGAAATGCAACGTGAACACGATAGGCATAACAACTCACCTCGCGGTAAGACTATATGCCCAAAACGTTAAAGCTTAATATAAACCACTCTACGGGAATTACGTTCATCATTTCATAACTAACGTTTCAGGTCCACGCGAGTGTTCTTATAAGGACTTCATGAACTGCAAACCCGCTAACTTCAAGGAGGAACACGAGCAACATTTGAGACTTATCCTGGAACTACTTAAGAAGGAGAAACTGTATGCCAAGTTTTCCAAATGCGACTTTTGGATACTTGAGGTACATTTCTTGGGTCATGTGATCAATGAACGGGTTATCCATGTGGACCCATCCAAGGTAGAAGCCATCAAAAATTAGAGTGCTCCCACGACTCCATCAGAGATTCGACAATTCTTGGGTCTCGCCAGCTACTATCACCGATTCATCGAGAACTTCTCGAAGATAGCCCAACCCCTGACCACATTGACGTAGAAGGACAAGAAGTTTAACTGGAGTACCAAGACCGAAGAGGCCTTTTAGATGCTAAAACAGAATCTTTACAATGCCCCAATCCTATCCTTACCCGATGGAATCGAAGACTTTGTAGTATACTGCGATGCTTCGCATCAAGTACTAGGCTGCATACTAATGCAAAGAGACAAGGTTATTGCTTACGCCTCTCGACAACTCAAGATTCACGAAAAGAACTATACAACCCACGACTTGGAACAAGGAGCTGTCATCTTTGCACTAAAAATCTGGAGACACTACCTCTACGGAACACAGTGCACCATATTCACTTATCATAAGAGCCTCCAGCATATCTTTAATCATAAGGAATTGAATATGAGACAGTGTCGCTGGGTTGAACTACTTAACGACTATGAATGTGAGATCCGCTACCACCCAGGTAAGGCTAACGTTGTAGCCGACCACTTAACCCGAAAGGAACGGGTGAAGCCCCTTCGAGTGCGAGCCCTGAGTATGACCATTCACTCGAATCTCACCTCACAAGTTCGTAGCGTACAAATCGAAGCTCTTAAGGAAGAGAACTTGAAAGATGAAGAACTGCGTGGCATGGAAAAGCAACTCGTAGAAAAACCCAACGGAGCCAAGTACTTCATGGATAGACTATGGGTACCTAGCTTTGGCGGTAAAAGGAAGCTATTGTTCGACGAAGCTCACAAATCCAGATATTACATTCATCTCGGAGCGGATAAAATGTACCATGGACTGAAGGATCAATTCTGGTGGCCTAACATGAAAGCCGAAGTTGCCACCTACATGGGCAAATGCTTAACATGCTCAAAGATCAAGGCCAAGTACCAGAAACCCTCTGGATTGTTAACCCAACCAAAGATCCCTCAGTGGAAGTGGGAAGTGATATCTATGGATTTCATCACTAAGTTACCAAAGGCCAGATCTGGATGTGATGCTATTTGGGTAATAGTAAATCGACTAACAAAATCAGCTCACTTCCTACAAATCAAGAAACCCGATAGTATGGATAGACGAACCAAGATTTACATGAAGGAAGTTGTGTCATGGCACGACGTACCCATTTCCATCATCTCTGACCACGACAGTCGCTTCACCGCAAACTTTTGGCAATCTTTCCAGAAAACTTTGGGTACTCGTCTCGATATGAGTACTACCTACCATCAATAGACTGTTAGAGCATTTTGTGTTGTCTAGTGCTAGGTCTTGGTATTTTGAATATGTAATTTATAAGTTTGTATTTTATAGTTCCAGCGGATCAGTGGCGGACCAGGTGGTACGCCGGACCACCTGGTACGCTAGTAAGTTAGTCCGCTGGCCAGTCTCTATATATAGGTTTCAGTTTGTTTTAGAGAGTGTGAGTGAGGTCTGAGCTTTCTTAACTGTGTGTTTTTACTGGTGTAACCTGAATACTCTCTGTACTCTCTGTTTACGAGCTGTGATCAATATAAAGAAGATTATTTACCTCGTGGTGTCCAAATCCGATTGTAATAATGCACTAGCAAGATCGATTACGTGTTTTACAAGTGGTATCAGAGCAGGTTTGCTCGTTTGCTGCGATTTACAGATCGGTTTTGGGTTTTGGAGAGAAAAACTTCGGTTTTGGTAAGATTTTGATCAATTCTTCTAAGTTTTTCATCAATTCAGTATGTTTTCTTCATTCGGATTGCTTCTGGTTCATTTTCGCTGAGTTGTAAGTTGTATTCAAGCATTAAAAGTCAAAAATTGTGAAAATTATGCATTTTGCTTCTGGTCCGTGGGTGATCCGCTAGTGATCCGCCGGTTGAAGATTCTGATCCGCAAGAGTAAATTCATCAGATTCAGTGATCCGCTGAATTTGATCCGCCAAGCAATCTTCAAACACTGGTCCGTGGCGGTTATCGTTTGATACGCGGCAGTTCCAGCGTATCAGTTAGCAGCGTATCAGTTGATCCGCGGGGTGTTTTTGATCCGGCAGAAGAATTTTGTTCCGCGGGTTGATTTTTGATCCGGGGAGATTTTTTTCTGATCCGTTCACCTGGAATTTGATCCGGAGGTCTGATTTTGGTCCGGGGTTCGATATACTGGTCCGCTGACTACAGAATTGAGGTTTTGTTAATCATGGATCCATTTCAGGCTTTTGCTGCTATGTCTACGACTGTTCAAGCGTTGTTGAACTACGATAATGAAATAGGAACTACGGATAAAGTTCCTAAACTGATGAAGTTTGAAGACTTTCATAATTGGAAAACTCGGTATGAGTCGTATATCAGTGTGACCGATGTTAATGTTTGGACTCCTATGCTTGATGGGTATGAGATTCCAAAATTCACAACTGGGGAGTTTATTGGTCAAGAGAAGCCGTTTAACAAGATGAACGATGCTGAGAAAGAGGCATTCAAACTTGAAAGAAAAGCGTATTCCAATTTATCAATGGCTTTACCTAAGGATATTTTGCATCAATTTAAAACACATACAACATCTAAGAAATTGTGGGATGCTTTATGTCATCGATGTGAAGGTAATGCACAATACAAGAAGAGCAAGAAGAAAGTGTTGTTGCGAGAGTATGATAATTTTGCTCATGTTCCGAATGAAACCATTAATGATCTCATTTCAAGATTGTCTCATTTGGTCAGTGAACTTGATATTGTTGGAGTAAAAATTCAAGCTGGAGAATTGAAAGAAAAACTATTATATGCTTTGCCCGAGAAATGGGAAGGTTATATTTTGTTGCTGACTCATGATAAAAGCTTTGATGATCTCACATATGATGAACTTACAAGGAATCTACTAGCAAGGGAACTGGATATGATGCGGGTGAAAACTTTACCATCTCAAGTTCAGAATCCCGATGTCTACTTTGGTGAAAATGCTTCTACCATGCATGCTAAAGCAAAGGCTAACTCAAATCCACCATCTACTGCTTTTTATGTAGAAAATACTTCAAGTGGTCATGCAAACATGTCTAGAGGTTCTTCAAGTGGAAGTTATGCTAGTAAAGCTGCTGTAACATATCCTGTGTATTCGCATCAGTCGTCTTCTGTTCCAACTCACAATCAGAGTGCTTTTTCAGCGAATACTACAAATGACTTTATGGCTTTATTTTCAGCAATGGTTTCGTCTTATGATGGAGTTGTTGCAGGAAAGTTAACTAGTGCTGAGTTAACTGATGAAGACTATGAACAGATTGATTCTGATGACTTAGAATTGATGGATATTAACTGGTCCATGGCAATGCTTGTTCGCAGAGGCAAAAAGTATATGCAAAGAACGGGTCGGAAGGATTTAAATCCTGAAGGAAAACTTGGATTTGATAAGTCTAAGGTTCGTTGCTACAATTGTCAGAATTATGGGCATTTTGCCAAGGAGTGTACCAAGGGAAAACAGCAAGAAACTTCAAAGTTGTATCAAAAGTATGCTGCACAGAGTAACAAGCCATCAGGAAGCAATACTAATCCTTCAAGTTCAAATGCAAATGCTAGTGGATCAAATTCAGACACTAAAGCGTTGGTTTCACAAACTGGTGAAGGATATGATTGGGCTGCTGATTTTCCAGATGAATCTGCTTTTCTGTGTACTGAGGAGCAGAGTGTAAAGATTGAAGATGATCCTGATCTTCCTGGTGAAGATTTCTTTGCTGAAGGTCAACATGCGTTTATGGCCAACATTCAGGTTGCTTCTAATTCTTGTGAACTTTGTCCTACTTTTGCTAACCAGTTAAAGGAACTCTCTGATGAGAAACTCCTGTATTTTGACAAATACTCATTAGCAGAAGAGAATGTCAAAATTTACAAACAAAGGTGGGAAGCTGTTAAAGCTGAACTGAAAAGTGAACATGCTGTGGTTCTGAGCACAAAAATTGAGCTTAATAACAAAACGGAAGATTATATTTTTAGTGAAAAGAAGCTTGCTGAAGCAAATGCTAAAATTTCCGAATTAAACATTGAAATTTTGGATCTTAAAAGGCAACTTGAAAATTTCAAAAATTCATCTTCCTTTGCAAGTTTTCTTTGCAAAGATGAACATTTAAACGATTTGCTCAAAGAATCCGGGTGTAATTCAGTTCCTCCACCCATTGTTCATGGTTTAGGACCAAAGGAATCTGAAACCAAAGTTGGTGTTGTGTTTGATTACTCAATGTTTACTGAGGGATCATCTGATAAATCCAAAAGCACTGATAAGAAGAAATCAGGCAAACATGTGTCCAAACCTAAGGTTGAGGTGTCAAAACAGTCTGAATCCAGTGATTCTAAGGTTGAAAACCCTGTCACTGAGGTTAAGCCTCAAAGTGTCAAACTGACACCATTAGAGGCTGCTCAGAAAATACTTGAAACTGCAAAAACAATGAAAACATTTGAAAATTCAAAATTTACTAAAGGTCCAGATTTGTTTTTTTGAAAGAGATGTTGTTTCTGTAAGTAACACAATCACACCTGATGTCAATGCTATACCAGAAGCACCTGAAAGAAGTGCAAAATTAAATGGTGTTGGGTTTGGACAGTTTGCTGGAAATTCTAAGGTCAATCAAAAGAAACCTCAGAAATTTCAGAAACGTGAAAAGAAATTTGCCAAAAATGGAAAGTTTGATGAAAATTTGAAAGGCAAAACTGTTGATGGTGATTCTTCTCAGAAATTGAGAATGTATAGTTTGAAAGGAAGTGATTCAGTGTTTTCTGATTTAGATTTTCCGTTAATTTGTGTTGATTCATCACGTGTTGCCAAAGTGTGGTATGTAGAACCATCTGAGGTGGTTAAGTCAGATCTTGAAGACGAGCAGTTCATTGTTTTGTCTGATGTGCCGTCCGGTTCAAATGATCAAGGATCATACTCCAAAGGTCAAAGGCCTTCTGAGAAACCAAAGTCATCAAATGATCAAAAGTTTAAGACTAAATCAAAACAATCATCTTACTCATCAAAGAGTTTTTATAACTCTGATGGTCAGTATTCATCAGAAACTAATAGTTTTGATTATGAAGCGTTTGGTTTTTGTGATGATTACAATTTTTATGATGATATTGGTAAATTTGAACAAAACAAAACCAAAAATGTTAAACCTAAAGGATATGCTGATCGTTGTGGTGTTGATGACTATGGATTTTACAATGAACATGGATACATTGGCCCTTTGTTTAAACCTTTGCCAACCCCCAAAGGAAGAAGGTTTAAAACCAATGTTTCTAAACAAGGTGTTCAATCAAATTACAATGATCACATTCCTAATAATTTTGAGGATGATGTTCCTAAGGGTTTTGTTGATCTCAGAAGGTGTTATTGTTGTTTTGAAATAGGACATATTCGTAGTCGGTGTCCTGTTTTAGCTAGAAAGAGGGCTTCAGCTTATATGCAATCATATTCAGATTCAAAATCTGATGCAAAGCCCAAGATGGATGATGAAAAGATTGTTACCAAACAACATTTTAAAAGGAGAATTTTTTTCAATAAATATTACAAATCTTTTGGTAATAATTCTACTTCAGATACTACTGCTGATTCATCCATTCCATCTGTCAGGCAAAAGTGGCTGCCTAAAATGACTTCAAAAGCCACTGAGGATTATTCGGAAGATACCGGTCGACCCAAAGCTGAATGCTTGGGTCCAGATACTCACTAATTGCTTGCTACTATGTGCAGGGTGCTCGAAAGCCAGCTGTTAACAACTTTTGGGTCGTTGATAGTGGAGCATCCAGGCACATGACGGGTAATATTTCCTTGCTGTCTGAAGTCAAACCAATTCAAGGAGGAAATGTTACTTTTGCTGGCAATAAAGGTGGGAAGATAACCGGTGAAGGAAAGTTGGGTAACGAGAAGATTACTTTTGAAAAAGTCCAATTTGTGCAAGAGCTGCAGCACAACTTGTTAAGCGTATCTCAAATTTGTGATAAGCAGTACACGGCTGCTTTTACAAGTTCAGAATGCTTGATTCTGAAACCTGGCATTCGAATTCCTGAAGACTGGATTGTGATGCGAGCTCCCAGATTTCGGGACTTATATGTGTTAAATATGAATCAGACTTCATCTGCTGTATCTGCTACATGTTTCATCTCAAAAGCTACTGAAAAGGAATCAATTTTGTGGCATAGACGCATGGGTCACATCAATTACCGAAAGATGAATTACTTGGTCAATCATTCTTTGGTAGAAGGCGTTTCCAAGAATAGATTCTCTATAAATGATGTGTGTGTCTCATGTAAGAAAGGTAAACAGAGAAAGAAGTCTCATCCTTCTAAGCGTTTGAATTCGATTGTCACTCCCTTGGAACTGCTTCATATGAGTCTGAAATCTTATCTGCTGCTATAATGTATACATTGTCTACTCCTGGTTCTGGGTCATGGATTCCTAAGCTTCCAAATTCATCTGTTACTACTTCATCAAGTCAGGATGTTTCTAGTTTAGAAACGATGAGTTCGTCTGACGATGATGATGAAAGTTCGTATCATGAAGCTGAGTCAACACCTGTTGACGATCCAATTCCGTTACCAAGTACAAGTTCTTCGGTACCAGTTTCTTTACCGTTAGATGATCTTTCAAGCACAGAAGAAGCAGATGCAAGTTTACCTAATAATTTGGCAGATAATATTTCTGTTGCTGATTCAACTACTCTGAGGATACACACCATTCATCCTCAAGAGAATATTATTGGTGATCCGAGTTCTGGAGTTCGCACACGTCATCAAGTAGCAGATTCCGTTGATGCTTTAATTGCTGAAATCAGGGATTCAGGAGTTCAGAATGATGTGTTTCATTCATGTTTTCTGTCTCAAGTTGAACCAACCAATGTCGATCAGGCGTTGGAAGATGCTTCTTGGGTTGAGGCTATGCAAGAAGAGTTGCAGCAATTTCAGAAATTAGGTGTATGGCATCTCGTGGATTTACCCGCAAATTCCAAAGAACCATGTGGTACTAAATGGGTATTTAAATGTAAGAAAGATGATCGAGGCATAATTGTTCGAAACAAGGCTCGATTGGTGGTTCAGGGTTTCTCACAGATTGAAGGCGTTGATTTCAATGAAGTTTATGCTCCTGTTGCACGAATCGAGGCTATCAGAATCTTTTTAGCTTTCGCGGCATATCATGGATTCAAAGTGTATCAAATGGATGTCAAGAGTGCATTTCTTAATGGGTTGATTCGTGAGGAAGTGTATGTGAAGCAGCCGCCTGGTTTTTATGATCCAGATTATCCAAACAAAGTGTACAAGTTAGACAAGGCTTTATATGGATTGCATCAAGCCCCGAGAGCTTGGTATGAAACTTTATCTACGCACCTGCTGGAAAACGGTTTTCGGAGAGGAACGGTGGATTGTACGCTGTTTTCGAAGAAGTTTGGAAAGGATCTGTTACTTGTCCAAGTCTATGTGGACGATATCATTTTTGGAAGCACAAATGACACATTATGCAAGGACTTTGAACGTGTGATGCAAACAAAGTTTGAAATGAGTTCTATGGGCGAGATGGGGTTCTTTTTAGGTCTTCAAGTCCATCAATCGGCCAAAGGCATATTCTTACACCAAACCAAATATGTGTCTGATATTTTGGCTAGGTTCAAGATTGGCGATGTTCGGGTTCCTAGTACACCAATCCAGGTTTCACATGGTTTAGCACCAGATGAGACTGGTGAAACTATTGATCCCACATTGTTTAGGGCTATGATTGGTTCGCTTATGTATTTAACTGCATCTCGTCCTGATATAATGTTTGTTGTGTGCTTGTGTGCTAGGTATCAGGCAGCTCCAAAGGCTTCTCATCTGATGGCAGTAAAGAGAATTTTTGCTTATTTGAAGGGTAATCCGGATCTGGGAATCTGGTATCCTAATGATAATAAGTTCGAGTTATCAGCATATTCTGACTCCGATTATGGTGGCTGTAAAATCAATTTCAAATCTACAACCGCAGGATGTCAGTTTTTGGGAGAACGACTGGTGTCGTGGCAATGCAAAAAGCAAACTTCGGTTGCAACGTCTACAGCAGAGGCGGAATATGTGGCTGCTTCTAGTTGTTGTTCACAAGTTTTGTGGATACAACAGCAGTTACGCGACTATGGTTTGAATTTTCTTACTACTCCGATTTTTATTGATAACTCGGCTGCTATATCCATCACTAAAAACCCAGTTCAGCATTCTAAAACTAAGCACATTGAGATTCGATATCACTTTATCCGTGATTGCTTTGAAAAGAAACTAATTGATTTGCAGAAAATTCACACGGATTTTCAGCGAGCTGATTTGTTTACAAATGCTTTTGATAAAACTCGGTTCCAATTTTTGTTGAAAATCAATGGGATTACTAAGTTAAATGTCACATGATTTGGTTCAGTTGATCGTTTTTTGCTTTTCGTTTTATTTTTTCTGTTAATGTTTTCTGCTTTTTAGGGGGAGAAATATGAAAAATACAAAAATAGTGTGCTGTTTTGTGTTCCAAAAATGAAAAAGCATAAAAAAATTGAAAAATGCAAAAGCATAAAAAAAATTGGAAAATTCCAAAAATTTGAGAAATGTGATCCAACCTCGTGAGAAATGATAGTACATCAGTGAATGTTACTGACCATGGATAGACTAGATTGAAAGGCTGTAGATACTCGCTTGTTTCATTGAATGTGCCATTCATATCTGATACATGTTAGTATGATATAAAGATAATGCCTGTCTGAAATCTGTGGCGAACCATGATTCTTGTTTTTGTTTAATGCTGAGCTTATATGAAAAATTCAAAAAGAGAATAAGAGATGGTCTTAGTGTATGCATGCTTTATTTTGCAAAGATTTAAACTTGTTTTATTTTCTTTATTTTGTCAAACGATCGGACTTTCTCTGCGTATCGAAAGATCGACCTGATTGTTGTTCGTTTGACGTTCTGCTTTATTTTCTTGGTGTTTAGTATAATCCATCGGACTTTCTCTGCGTGTCCTCAAGACCGACCTGATTGTTGTTGGATTATACGCTTTCTGCTTTATTTTCTATTTCTTATTTTCCTAAACAATCGGACTTTCTCTGCATGCCTACCGGCCGACCTGATTGTTGTTTGTTTAGGGTTCTGCTTTCTTTTTGCATGAAACACTATGAACCGATTGTCTCTGTACATAGATTCTGTGATGAATCAGTGAAAAATAAAAAAAAATATATATAGAATAAATCAGATTATCAATTGCTTGAGTTTGTGGGTGCCATGATTTCTGTACTTGATAAATATACCTAATGCATATCAGAAAACTATAAAAATTGATTTGAATTGGCTGAAATAAACATTATGTGTTGTATTCGTGGACAACTTGATTTGCATGCTGATTAGGTTGAAATTGAAGTGTGTTAAGTGCATCTCACTGATATGATCTCATGTTGCGATCTTTCTCACAAAAGTATAACTTATTGTTTTTTGATTTCTTGATTTCTGTTGGTTTGCTATTTCTGCTTATTTTAGAAAATTCATAAAGATTTTAGGTGTGTTTTAGCATAAGTTCGAAAAATCAAAAAGATTTTAGTGTGTTTTGATATAAATTTGTCAAAATTCAAAAAGATTTTCTTTCTGCTTTGGTTTAGATCAACTGAATTTCAGAATCGACAATATGTTGTTTAATGAATCACAATCGATGCTAAATCAGATTATCATGTTTGAAATTGAAGAAATTGAACATTTTTGATGAAAAATGAGAAATTTGATGATAGGGGCAATGTGGTCATTTTCTGTTCCGGCGGACCAGCTGATCCGCCGGCGGACCACATTGGGTATAAATAGAAAATTTGATCCGCGAGAGCTCATAACTCGCGGATCACATTCATTCAACACAGAAAACCCCCAAAACTTCTCGCATTCGTATTTTCTTGATTTCTCATCCGATAACGAAGTGCTGCTCGAAATTTTTGTTGCTACAGGTAGGTACACTGAATACGTACAGGTTGATGGTCTTGATTTCTGCAATGGTTGTCTGATTAGTGTTAAAATTGAGATTTAAGTTTCGGTTTTTTAGTAAAACCGACTAGATACTTGTTTAACCAGATTTATTCAATGTTCATGTGTATAAAACACATTTTTAGAGTCGCAATACACTCTAGAATGAACCCTTGTTCTTTGATTCCAAAACAAACACTTCAAAATTGCATGAAATTCAAAATGAATGTTCGATAAACTGATCGTCCGCCGGATCAACTGATCCGCCGGACCACATTCAAATTGATCCGGAGATGATCCGGTTGACCAAACTGATCCACAGTCAACGAATTTGATCCGCCGGATCAAGTGATCCGCCGGATCAAGTGATCTGCAGGATTATATGATCCGCAACTGGTCCGCCGAACCAGATGATCCGGATGCACAAATTTGATCCGTGGTTTGATCCGCTCATAAAATTTTTCAAAAGTTATTCGTTTGAGTGATTTACTTAATATCAGAGTTCGTCATTGAGAATTATGATTATATTGACTGATTTTAATGATGGTTTGTGATGATGATATGTACAGTAATGGCATATTTTAAATCGATTGGAGAACACAATGTTTGTGCTTTCCTAGATGCTGCAGAAAAGTGGAGGCCACAATTTCTTAACATTTTTGAGTTCGTCAGACGATCAAGAATATTTTTTGCTGCTACTCATGAATGTCCACCTTATAAAGATTTGATGGTAATGTTCTGGAACTCAGCGCAAGTGGATTGCTCGGTGACGCCGTCAGTAATTCGTGCAAAGATATTAGAAACTGATGTGGTTATTTCTGAAGCTGATGTGCGAAGAGTTTTACGGTTAAATGATCAAGCTGATTACCCAACTGAATTTCCTGAAGCAGATTTGATAGCTTTATTAAAAAGAATAAAGTACGATGGACAATTGTATGTTCCATGGTATCTTAAAGCTAATCTGAGTCCTCCATATAAATACTTGATGCACGTTATCATTAAGTGTTTTGGAAATAGAACAAGGGGTCAGGAAGAGTTTGATTTGAGGGTGCTATCTTTCTTTTGTGCATTGGTGCTAATAGAGAATTCAATTTCTCTGGATGGATTTTTAACTACATGAGAGAGAATATTTTGGTGAAACAAGTGCGAAGTATCATGTATCCAAGGTTTATACAGATGATTTTGAATGATATGCATCCGAATCTTCCAAAGAATGCTGCTGCCATTATAGATATGAAGCACATGAACAGAGTGGCTGTTGGAAAGATTCCCGTGTATTACAAGCGAAAAGGCAATGCAGTTGCTCCACCGAATAAGCGTTTGATTGGTCATCTGGTGAATCCTGATTATGTAGCCCCAGATAATGGTGCTGCTAAACATTCTGATAGTTCTGATGATGAATTACATTATGATGATAATGGATTTCCAACTGAGTTTGTAGAAGATGATGAAATTGAACAACCAGCACATCAAGAACCAATTGTGCAAGAACCTGTTTTGCAACAACCTGTAGTTCAAGAACCTGTTCAGCAACAACAGAATCCCGAGCAAGTACCTTCTGAAACTATAAATGATCCTGACCCGGTGAATGTTCCAGCTGCTGATGCTTCCAGATCTAAGGGTGATGATGTTATTGAGAGTTCGTCTGAAACTGACTCAGACTCTGGTGAATATGTTATCATTTTGCACAATACTAGAGAAATTCCAGTAAAGAGAGGTTCTAAGGCTCACATTGCTTATTTGAAATCTCAGAATCAAGATACTTCTTTCTATGAGTCTAGAACCAAACAGGTTGAAGATACTGAAGATGATCCATCTTATACTCCTATGATGGAGGAGCCTGTTGCAAAGTCAAAGCCCGTGGATAAAGGCAAAGCGAAAGTAACTTACTCTGGAAAGGTCAAGCATATGGCTAAGAGATCTATTGTGCAACAAGGGTCGTTTCTTGCTGATGCCAGAAAGTCTGGGCAAAGTCCACCAAGCAAGAAGCAAAAAGTGACTACTTCGTCTTCAATTCCAATTCAACCAACCACCAAAGCTGCTGATGTTCAAAGTTCAAAACAACCTCCGGTCAGAAAGTTGACTATTAAAAGACCGTCTGCTACTGGTTCAGCTTCCACATCTGCTTCTTCAACTACTTCCACAATTTCTGCTACTGATTTAAAGCTCGCATTGTTTCAAGCCAGATTTGAAAAAGTAGAGCATACAAACAAGTTGCAAGCTGAAGAGATTTCTGGGTTAAGGAATTTGTGTAAAGAGTTAGTAGCCAGAGATCAATCTCATACAAAGGAACTTGCTAGATTAAAAGCTCAGGATGAAGCAAAAGATCGGGAAATTGCTGAGTTGAAGCAATTGTCTCTGACTATGGGTGAGCAGCTTAAGCAGATGCTTACTGCTTTAGCTGCTCAGGGGGAGAAAAGGCCTAATCCTGAGGAAACTTGCAGAGAAGAAGAGGATGTTATGAAATTCTTAAATGATGACTCTGATAATCCAGAAGGTGGTGTTGGTGGTGCTGGTACTGGTACTGATGCAACAGGAACATCATCTGCTGCTGCTGGTACAACCACAACATCTCAGGGGGAGTCTACAGATAAAGAGATATATGATGTAACTCTGATATCAAGGGTTGAAATGAAAGAGGGAGAGTTTGTTAATCCCTTCACTAAAGAGCAGCTGGAAGCCATATTTGCTTTAAATGTGGACGATGTTGATAAGGTGCCAGTTGCTGATCCATACAAGGAAGATGAATCAGAAGAAGAAGTTGTGTTTGAAGATGAACAGGCGGAGATGGAAGATATGACGGCTGAAGAATATCCCAATGATCCAACGATGTATGGGAATTTTTCAGATACGACTATACTGAGGGTTTTAATTTCTTTGGTAAAGACAGTGAAGAGAAGGTTGAAACAGAGAAACAATCAGAACAACCTGAAACATCTGAGTCTGTTGATGTGTCCGAAGAAGAGGAAAAGAAGCTGTTGTTTGAAGCTTGGTTAAAAGAACAAAGAGCAAAGAAGCTTCCAGTTCAAGTTGAAAAGTCTTCAAAGATTGTTGATCAGAAAAGGTATTTTGACAGAAAAGGAAGACAAGCTTCTGGAAAGATTATTAGCTGGATGTATGATTCTGAACTCAAATGCTATGCTATCAAAAACGAGTTTGGGATTATATATTTGGAAAATGCTTCAAGGTTCAACACGTTACCTGTTTGTGATGTGAGGGACTTGTCTAGAAGTCCGTTTTTGAATCATGGAGGAAATCTTTTGGCTACTGTGTTTAAAGAGAAGTTAATTGAAGAGTGTCAAGGAAGATTCAGGTTTTTGACTCCTCAAAGACCAACTTACTCTGAGCATCCAACAGATATTCATCCTATCACAGGCAGACCAGTAGTGATTCTGAAATATAAGAAGCCAGTTCAGCTCAAGAAGATACCTTTAAAAAGGCTGGAACAGGATTTCATCAAAACATTGAGGTGGTGGTATTATGATGAAGTTTCTGGTGAAGCAGTAATTGTGATCAAAGAAGATAACAAGGTTGTGAGAATCTACGACCCAATGTCACTGATAAATCTGTCGAAGAATGATATTGAAAAGCTGCATTCCAACAAGATTCTTTACAAGCCTGAATTTTATGATCAAGCTATGCAATTTCAGAAGGTTATACGAGTTTGTTTTGGTGGTGGGATACACGCTGGAAATAACAGAAGAAGGGATTGGAAGAAGACAGAGTCAAGAGCTTCTGAAGACTAGCACAAGACAATGGGGAGTTTGTTAGAGCATTTTGTGTTGTCTAGTGCTAGGTCTTGGTATTTTGAATATGTAATTTATAAGTTTGTATTTTATAGTTCCAGCGGATCAGTGGCGGACCAGGTGGTACGCCGGACCACCTGGTACGCTAGTAAGTTGGTCCGCTGGCCAGTCTCTATATATAGGTTTCAGTTTGTTTTAGAGAGTGTGAGTGAGGTCTGAGCTTTCTTAACTGTGTGTTTTTACTGGTGTAACCTGAATACTCTCTGTACTCTCTGTTTACGAGCTGTGATCAATATAAAGAAGATTATTTACCTCGTGGTGTCCAAATCCGATTGTAATAATGCACTAGCAAGATCGATTACGTGTTTTACACAGACAGATGGCCAAAGTGAGAGAACTATCTAGACTCTCGAAGACATGTTGCGTGCTTGCGTGATAGACTTTGGACACAACTGGGATGAACACTTGCCCCTCGTAGAATTCTCCTATAACAACTCCTATCACATGAGCATCACTACGTCAAAATTCACCTTTGGCCACGGAAAAAAACCGTGACCAAAGGTGTTTGGTCATGTTTTTTTTTCATTCCAATCGACACCAAAGGTCCCGTCACCTTATGTGCCCTACGGCCACGTTACAATATCAGTGGCTGAAGCCACTTAGAAGCGTGGCTAAAGGGTACCAATATTTGTTGTTGTAATCAAACAATTCTTCCGAAAAGCGTGGCCAAAGAGTCCCAACGGTCACATGTGTTTGTTTAATGTGGCCTTTGGTATTATATGGTCACGTATATTTGTGTTTTAGCCACATATGTTATAAAAAACGTGGCCAAATGGGTTGCTGAAATTATAATTTTTTCCCAATACGCGTGGCCAAAGGGTGGCAACCGCCACGTTAAAATATGAATAGCGTGGCCTTTGGTATTATATGGTCATGTATATTTGTGTTTTAGCCACATATGATATGAAAAAACGTGGCCAAATGGGATGCTAAAATCATACATTTTGTCCCAATACGCGTGGCCAAAGGGTGGCAACGGCCACATTAAAATATAAAAAGCGTGGCCTTTGGTATTATATGGTCACGTATATTTTTGTTTTAGCCACATATATTTGGAAAAAAAAAAGTGGCCAAAGGGTAGTTGAAATCAGATATTTTGTCCTAATATGCGTGGCCAAATAGTGGCAACGGCCACGTTAAAATATAAAAAGTGTGGCCTTTGGTATTATATGGTCACGTATATTTATGTTTTAGCCACATATATTTGAAAAAAAAAGTGGCCAAAGGGTAGCTGAAATCATACATTTTGTCCCAATACGCGTGGCCAAAGGGTGGCAACGACCACGTTAAAATATAAAAAGTGTGGCCTT
Source organism: Deinandra increscens subsp. villosa (assembly GCA_039602395.1). Taxonomy (NCBI): domain Eukaryota; kingdom Viridiplantae; phylum Streptophyta; class Magnoliopsida; order Asterales; family Asteraceae; genus Deinandra; species Deinandra increscens. Next base: position 13,776,894 of record JBCNJP010000008.1, read on the forward strand.
TGGTATTATATGGTCACGTATATTATTTTTTTTAGCCACATATATTTGGAAAAAAGAAGTGGCCAAATGGTAGTTGAAATCAGATATTTTGTCCCAATACGCGTGACCAAAGGGTGGCAACGGCCACGTTAAAATATAAAAAGTGTGGCCTTTAGTATTATATGGTCACGTATATTTGTGTTTTAGCCACATATATTTGGAAAAAAAAAGTGGGCAAAGGGTAGTTGAAATCAGATATTTTGTCCCAATATACGTGGCCAATGGGTGGCAATGGCCACGATAAAATATAAAAAGTGTGGCCTTTGGTATTATATGGTCACGTATATTTGTGTGTTAGCCAAATATATTTGGGAAGAAGAAAAAGTGACCAAAAGGTTGTTGAAAACAGATGGGTCCTTGCTATACACGTGGCCAATTTAAAAGCTATTACAAATTATTAATTACAAATCAAATAAAATTCAATTACAAGTCAAATACAAATGAAATACAAATAAAAAATTAAAGACAATTACACTGCATACAAACATTATTCTCAATTTAATTTTCAATCCGGGAGCCAACAACACTACCACGTGGTCTTCATCTTCAACTGTCCAGATTTGAGTTTAATTAGGGCCATTTTTTCTTGTATTCCTTCCTATACCAAAACAGATAATTGATAATTAGGTTATGGAAATTGATCATAATATATATAGCACTTTTGAAATACTTACCACCATGATAGATATGGACTGAGGAGTGCCATTTTATTGCAAGTAGTATGGGTCATCAGGTCCTACAATTCAATTGATTTCCAGATGAACATTAGATATCCAGATGAACTTAAAACATCCGGATGAACATCACATTAAGTTCCGGATCAACTTCAAAGTCAGTTGAACTTTGTTTGGTACACATCTCACCATTTGTTCCAACAATCCCTAGCTAGCCCAAGTGTTTGAGGTACCAAATAACATTTAAAATGGGACTTCATGACATTACCAAACAGATTACTGTGAAACTATAGAACAGAATGAAACTTGACTGGAAAATATTTACCTTTTTTCTTTTCAACCGCTTCAGACGAGGTTGATCGACCACCGATTTCACGCCCCACAGTTCAATCTATTACTTTATATAAATGAGCAATCAAACCAATAATAAGTTTGACAAATACTAACTGTTGTATGTATGTCAGCATGATTAGTGTTGTGGCTAGATCCAACAAAAATCTCCTTAGAATTTACCTAGAACAATGTTTTTGAATTGGTAAAAAGTAAGAGCAGAATAATGACGCAGACCTATCATGAAAGTATTTATTCTGTTTTTTAATCTAACATAAGTTGTTCCAGTTTTATTCATACAGATTATGTATATACTCTATTTTTTTCATATTAACATACATTTTCAATGAATCATAGCAGAGCTCCATTTAACTCATAACTTTGTTCTTACATGAAGTATATATTCTTATGTACCAGGAACTTGCGTCTATATGTGTTCTTCAGGAACAAGAGTTTATCCGGATTGTGTTCTTCAGGAACAAGAGTGTATGTTATTATAAGGTACTTGAGAATAGTATGATTAACGTGTGATGTAGAGAATCTACCTCTTTAGATGCCGAAGCATTAAGTTGTTGTGGTAACAGTGTTCCAAGTGCAAATAGATGAGCTATAAGTAGATCAAGTTTTTTATCCGATTCTTCAATCTTCAGGAAGAGGGCGTTAACTTGTTCATTTTTTTCATCCCTAAGAAGTCTCTCCTCTTTAAGTTCAAACTCAAGTTTTTCCAATTGACCATCAGTGTTGTTGGATCGATCCTTGAATTTTATACAATTAACAGAATGTAGTTAGATGCTTTTTAACAAAGTACATAAATAGGAAAGCATGCAGACCCTATTGATTCATTATCTCTTAATTAGTTCTTAATTATTAATATATCACATAAAGACCCTATTGATTAATTATTTGATATGTTATACACAAATTAAAGACATCTAAAGGGAAGAGTTAAACACATCATGTCTTCAGTGGATATAAACAAATTACCATTTCTAGCAAAGTAGCAGATGCATGACATCAACATTCTTCTATTCTTCTACAGGGGATTTAAACTACAATTTCTTTATTTTGTAGACCTCTAACATGAACCTACAAAAAATGTTGGAAACATTCCTATATATGTCCTCTAGGATCATTTCCTAGCTAGTAATGACCAGAGTAACATAAATTAGTTCTTAGTTATTAATATATCACATAAAGACCCTATTGATTAATTATTTGATATGTTATACACAAATTAAAGACATCTAAAGGGAATAGCGGAACACATCATGTCTTCAGTGGATATAAACACACAGTTCACCATTTCTAGCAGTCTACATAAAGAAGAAAGGAGGTTCACCAGTTCACTAATTTAGTATGCTCCCACAGTCATTTAAGAAGGTAAATAACTAATTTAGCATAAAATGAATGGGTTGAAATGAATGGATAGGATTTCTGCAATATATACCCCTTCCTAATTAATTCTGTATGAAACGAAATTTTATCGATCTGTAACTGTAACTGTACACAAATACAGGGATCCTAAGTTATACGTGTATCACTAATAAACAAAACAAACAATTTTATGAAAATATATTGTAATTAATGAAACGGAATAACTTGACAATTACCGTTTTCGGGACTGATTGGTCTCCCAAATCACATGGAACTTCTGAAGAATCGCTAGCGCTATCTGTTGAAGCTATTCGTTGTTGAAGCTCCATGGAAGATGTCAATGATATGGATGAGAAAGAAGACTTGGTTATTCGCTGGTGGAATTTAACTGAAAAATTTCTGATAAAGTGAGAGGGAAAAGTATATGATGAATCAAAATAAGTAAATTTAGCTCGAAATTTTGGGTGTAATTTGAACTGTTGGTGGGAAATTCAAATTTTTTGGTGAAATTTTTTAATTAAAGGGGGGGGGGGGGGGAATTGTTCAAACTGATAATAAAACCCAAAATTAATATAAACAACATGTATATTAAACATAATTAAACCTAAAATTAAACATAAACATAATAATTAATTAATTAAATGTCTCCACATGGCTCTTCCGGTGGGTTCTTCTTCAAGATGAACTTCATCATCCAGTTCGTAAAAGTCTTCAAGTCACTCTTCTTGTGGGTTTGCAGGTTCTTCTTCAGGATGAGCTTCATCCTCTAGAGGTGTTGAAATAATGCGATTGTGAAATTGTACGAGTACATCAATTATGGTTGACATGACTGTGATCCTTTAAGCAGATCTGGACGATGATCAGAGTTAAAAGCCCTAACAAAATTATGTTTTACTATTAATTTTATTATTTTCTTTTAGATATAATAAACAAGATTTTAATAACACAAGCTTTGTGGCCGTGATAACGCAACTACAAAAAACGGTGACATTACTAAAACACAACTCAAAAATGAAAATGATAAAATTACTATGCAATTCAGAACAAAAATACGAAAAGACCGCCATGTTGCGAATTTCTCATGTATAATAACTTTGTTTCCAAAAAATTAAACGACGTCCAATTAGGATGATGAGGAGCAATTAGGACCAACCAGACTAATGAGGACTAAATACGGACAATTAGCGTCATTTAGGATACTTTAGTGAAGACCAGTTATGGTCAATCAATATGGTCAATGAATACGAATTAGGACCAATTCAATTAGAAGGCCGATTATGCTCATAGGACCGATAAGGACGGAGCATGAAGGAAGTGACTAATGAGGATCGATGATCAAGTATGACCAATTAGGACTAATTGGGGCCAATTAGTTTGAATGAGGACCAATGATACCAATACGGGTAAATCAGGGTTAGTGATGGTCGATTAAGACCAATTAGGTTCAGTTAGGGTCAATGAGGACCCATTAGGACCAATGATGGTCGAATATGCTCGATTAATGAGGATCAATGATCAAGTATGAACAATTAGGACAAATTGGGGCCAATTAGTTTGAATGATGACCAATGATACCAATAAGGGTAAATCAGGGTTAGTGATGGTCGAGTAAGACCAATTAGGTTTAATTAGGGTCAATGAGGACCCATTAGGATCAATGATGGTCGAATATGCTCGATTAGGACCAATAAGGATGAGTTATGACTTATTAGGGCCAGTTAGGACCGATGAGGGCCAATTAGACAGAATAAGTACCAATATGGCTCAATTCGGGTTAATGAGGAGCAATTTGCATAGTTTGGACTAATAAGGACCAATTACTGTTAGTTAGCCTCAATAAGGACCAACTAGACTCATCGAGGACCATTTAATTTGAAGTATAATAAATTTGAGTCAATTAGGCCTAATTGACCCCAATTGGTTATAATTGGTCCTAAATGAGCCTAATTGGCCGTAATTGATCGTAAGTGATCTTCATTGAACCTAACCAAGCCTAATAGACTATAATTGACCTTTATTGGCCCTAATTCATCCTAACTGAGTGTTCACTGGCCCTCATTGGTACTGATTTGTCATAAAAGAACATGATTGACCTTAATTCAGTCTACTAGTCCTCATTGAGCGTAACTGGCCCTCAATCGGCTTAATAGACCCTAATTGGTCATATTTGGTCCTAATAAGGCGTCATTGAGCAAAATCGACCCTCGTTAGTTATAATTGGTCTTCATCATTGACCCAAATTGACCCCAATTTACCCTAATTGGGCCTCGTGGCTTCGTTGGTCCTAATTGGTCCTACTTTATCTTCATTTGTCCTCATCTGTCCTAATCAACCCTAATTGATGTGGATTCAATTAAAATAAGTTAATAATATTATTCTAAACCAAATTAAATTATCAAAAATTTCCCCATCCCAATTTCAACTAAATGGGCAAACTCCAATAACTTCCCCTATTTCAATTCTTAGGGTTCATTGTGATCCGAAGAACTATCGTTAGTATAAAACTGCATTTTCAAAAAAACACTTACCCTCTATTTTCTCTCCATGTTGATACATAGTTCTGATCGTCATGTGAAGTATCGAATACAAGATGGATCACACAATATAGCTGAGGTCCGAACTCCCAGCGAACCTGGAGTTCGGACAGCTCCGAACGTGTGGCCGAACTTGAGGTTCGCCCGGTCGTGGTTCAGCTTGTATAAATAGGTCGTCTTGTATAGAATTGTTGAGCTTCCGGGTCATATATTCTCTGTGTGTACTCTATGGTTGTCTGTGGTTAATACAAGTCTTCTTTGTATTTACTTTCTGCATTTTACTCGTTTACATTGATTTCATTACGACTAAGTAGAAGATCCACACGCTCAGGCAATTACAAGTGGTATCAAAGCATTTGGTTTGCTCTACTAGTCGGAAATCAGTGTTTCTCGGAGTTTTGAGTTCAAATTCACGTTTTTGTGAAAATGTCAATCATTTTTGAGTTCGTCTGATTGTTTCGAATGTGTTTTTCATCAACAATTCATTCCTGAGTTGTTTCTATCAAGTTTGCTTGAATTCCTGTCGAAAATTTCAGTCAAAAACGTTGAAAATCAAGAAAATGACGTCGAGAGAAATCTGGCTTGTTTGAGGTTCAGAAAAGTTCAGCATAACCGCTCCGAACTCGAGGTTCGGACAACATTCGGTCATTATCTTGGTTCGGTGAGAGTTCGGTGAGGGATTGGTCGACGTTCGGACAGAGTTCGGTGATTGTTCGGAGTAGTTTGGTTTTTGTTCTTCCGAAGGTCAGGTTCGGAGAGAGTTCGGCGTAGCCAAGTTCGGACTAGGTTCGGTGACAGTTCGGAGGAAGTTCGGACGAGGTTCTGAGTGAACAATAACCAGTTTTTTGAAAATGTCCGATTTTCAAGCATTCGCGGCTATTCGAAATTCGGTTCAGGCAAAGATGCAAACTATGATTAACTATGATAATGAAATCGGAACAAGTCAGAAAGTTCCTAAATTGCTCAAATTGGAAGATTATCATAGTTGGGTGAGACGATTTGAAGCGTTTGTTTCCGCAAATGATATTGATATGTGGTTATCATATTCTGAACCATATATATATATCCTAAAGGTGACGACGGGGAACCAATTCTTCAAAGGAAGCTTTCCGGTGAACAAAAGAAAGCATATCAAGCTGAGAAAAAGGCTTATGGCACTTTAACAATGGCATTGCCTACTGATTTACTACATCAATTTTCAAGTAACTATACCGCAAAGAGTTTGTGGGATGCTCTAGAAAAGAGATGTGAAGGCAATGACCAATACAAGAAAAGTCGACATAAGGTGTTGAAGAAGGAATTTGATAGCTTGAAGCATTATCAAAATGAATCGATTCCAAATCTGATTGCAAGATTTGCACATTTAATGAGTGAAATGAAGTTGGTGAATCTCACAAAAGATGAAGCTGATAAGAAAGAAAAGATCATGGAAGCTCTACCAGAGAAGTGGGAAAATTATGTGATGATGGTTACTAATGATAAGGATTATCCAAAGTTATCTTTTAATGATCTGATTCAAAGAATCCAAGCAAGGGATATGGATTTAAAAGTAAACAAGTCACTTCCTGAGCAAATTCAGAATCCTGCGGTGTATTATGGCAACAATGATTCAACTTTGAATGCTGGGAAATCTAATATTCTTAGTTCTGCACCTCCTACAGCATTTCTGGCAGGTAAATCTGAAACTTCTAGTTATTCTTCTGCTGGTTGTCCTGTTTCAATTCCAAGTTCTTCGACTCAAAGTGCATTGTCTGTTCAAACTGTTGATGATTATAATGCATTGATGTCTGCGTTGGTATCTTCATATTTTGGAGTTATTACTGGTGCTGTAAGTAATGCTGAATTAGCAAATGAAGATTACGATCAGATTGATTATGATCATTTAGAGGAAATGGATCTAAATTGGCAGTATGCTATGATGGTTCGAAGAACAAAGAAGTTTTTCAATAGAACTGGTAAGAAGAGACTGAATCAGGAAGGGAAGATTGGTTTGGACAAGTCAAAAGTGAAATGTTATAAGTGTTCAGTTTATGGTCACTTTGCTCGAGAGTGTCCAAGTTCTGCGGAAAGTAAATTGAAGACTGGTCAACATGCACATTTAGTTTTTCTTCCATCAAATGAAGCTGAAAAGTTTCAGAAGAAATCTGCTACTCTTGCTCATGATTGGACTACTACATTTGTGCATTCAAATGAATTTTCTTGGAATGCAGATTCAGCAGTTAAAAAGAATCATACTCCAATCTCAATTGCGTTAACTGTTCAACATGCTGCTGAGTCTGATTCTTCTTTAAATGTATCTTTGGTTCAAGAAGAATTACCTAAAGTTTCTACAAGTTCAAAAGTTGACGAGTTTGAATGTCTTAAATGTAAGAAATTGCTTCAGACGGTTGCCAGTTTTGAACAACGTTGTCAACTATCAACTGAAGAGATTGTGGTGTTAAAGAAAGAGTTGGAGGATTTTCAAAAGAAATATTATGAATTGGTTCATATTCATGAAGATGTTTTGAAAGAAAAGGCAAAGTTGGCTGAAGAATGTGAAAAAGCAAAAGCTGAAGCTTTAGATACAGCTCAAGATTTTGAAAATTTGTTTGAGAAGAGTTATCCGGTTCAGCAAAAATATGAAGATGCTACTACTCTTATTGCAAAAAACTGCTGTGACCGTTGAGAAGCTTCAGAATAAGAACTCTATGCTTCAAGATGAAAATGTTCTTTACAGAGACAAGAATGAAGTGTTAACTAAAGATGTTGAGATCTACAAGCAAAAGAGAGAAAATGTGCTTGAAGAATTATATGCTGAATGTGAGATCCGGAAGCTACAAACTTATGAATATGATGATCTCAATGCAAAATTCATCAAGTCACAACAAGAGGTGTTTGAAGGTCAACAGAAAATTAATGACTTGAAATTGGAGATTTTAGAGTTGAAAAGGCAATTACACTCCAGGTTTCTAATTGGCGATTTAAACCTAAACCCAATTCTCTAATTTCTCACCAATGGCACCCAAATTGAATCGAAAGGCTGCATCAAAGCCTACTCAACTGTTCTTCGCTGAACACAATGTTGTAGCATACTTCGAGAAGTCTGATAAGTCAAAGCTATTTGATGAAATAAACGATACCTCGAGAAATCCAACACTCAATTTGCTTTAGCCCAAAAGGAAGAGGACTAGGTCTCCTTCACCTAGACCCTCCACTGATATACAAATTCCCACCAAAAGGAAGAGGATGCCCACATCAGAAACCACACCCAAAAATATCACACGCACTCCATAATAACCCAAAAGGAAGAGGACTAGGTCTCCTTCACCTAGACCCTCTGAAGGACTACCTCACAATGAGGGTGATATATCACCTGGGCCACATGAAGTAGATTCCCTAACCCTAATTGCAGGGAATATACTGCTGGACTTGGTTTAATCACCCAACCCACATTCTACTGATAAGGTGACTTGCAGTAGTGATGAAGCAAGTCGGGTGGAAAGGGCTGACACTACTCATGAAGTCCCACTGGACCCTGAGGATACTGCCAACATCATTAAGACCCAATCCACGGAAAATGTTTCTGTCAGGGAACCTATTCAGGAACCTTTTATTGACAACAGGAATCCCAGGTGCCAAGAAACCATGGGTGCTGAGCATGAACAAGGTCGGCTTGTTTGCTCTTCTTTGCTCAAAGATACTGGCAACACACCAGTTGAGAGCAGCATGACACATACTGAATTGACGGTTCGATGTACAAAACTTAAAAATGAATTGGCAGCTCTCCGTGCAATTGTGAGAGCTTAAGGAGAAGAAATTGAACGGTTGAAGGCATGACAATCTGTGAAAGCCACTGATAGGTAAGGTTGTCAACCATATGTTGAAACGAAATTCACATGTCAAACTAGATTTAATTCAAAATAGGATCTTGCACAGGGTGTCTTCCTCAGATGTTGATGAAGTTGAACAAGTTGATCCGGTTGAACAACTTCATCCAGAGGAAGAAGGCCATGTTGATCTGGTTGAACAAGTTGATCCGGTTGAACAACTTCATTCGGAGGAAGAAGGCCATGTTGATCCAGTTGAACAACTTCATCGGGTTGAACTAGTTGATCCTGTTGAACAACTTCATCGGGTTGAACTAATTTATCCGGTTGAACTAGTTGATCCGGTTGAACAACTTCATCAGGTGCAAGTGACTGCTTATAATCATATTATCACAAGTGTGATGAGTGATCTTCAAACCACAAATGTGGAGATAGTTCCAGAAGCTCTATCTTTCATGAGAAAAATAATGATTAGGAATACTCTTAACTGCACTGGGTTAAGGAGTGCTCCATCTCTGCCCATCATTCCTGTTTTAAAGCCTAGTGATCCATCTCTGCCCATCATTCCTCTTTTAAAGCCTTGTGCTCCCCCTGATACTCCTAAACCAGAAAAGGTTGTTGAAGCTGATGTTGAAGAAGATGGAGTCAAAGACAAGGTGTTTGCACCTGTTAAAGAGACAAAGCCTGTGGAGCCAAAGACTGAACCTACTGATGAGAATGATTTTTCTGCTGAAGCAATCAGATTCAAGAAAGGAAAAATGGTGATGCCCCAATACCAATCAGATTCTGACAAGGTGTTTGCAGCTGTTAAGAAGCCAAAGCCTCCAAAATTCATTCATGATCAACAGGTATCTCTCCCAGAAGATGAGGTAAACATGATAAAATAGGCACTTGCAGATGCTGAGAAAGCTGAACAAATAAAAAGGGATGGAGACATGGCCTTGGCATTCAAACTACAAGGAGACATGCTGCGATATTCAAATGATAAAGTAATAATGGGTCTGATAAATAAAATCAAGAGAACGTCTATTGATGAGAAAATGTCAGCGATGGACTCTCACAAGGAGACAAGAAAAAGAAGAATGGCCACAGAATCTGACAAGGAGATCAAAGCTGAACAAGAAAAGATCAGACTGTCAGATAACCTTTAGAATGGGAAACTCCTTATAAAGTTCACAGATATTATCATAGCCAGTGGATGGGCAACTCTTGAACAAGCAAATTTAATCACTACTAATCAGTTATGTGATATGATGTCCAGGGTTGTTCAAGAGGATGGTGAATTAAAACTGAAGGAAAAGATAGATGCTGATGAAAGGCAGGAGAAGATAAAAAGGGAACAAGACATACATAAAATCCTTGAAAAATCTATGATAGAGGAAGAAGAACTCAAGCTTCTCAAATGCTATTTCATTAAGATGAGGGGGGAGGACCCAAAAAAGATCAATCCTTTTGGTATTAATAGCTTGAGAATCAGATATTTAAATACCATACATGAACAGGAAAAAATCTCAAAGGTTACAGGTGAACCAATACCACTAGGTGCATTTTCTGATCTGAACAGAACCCTATCTTCACAGCAACCCAGAAGAAACCCTCCTAGAACTAGTAGACCTGTAAAGCCTCCTAAACATGTAACATTAAAGCCTCTTGCACCAAAGTTTAGAACAGACAACTTCACACCCTTTATATCACAACCTAGAAATGGTCATACTCTTCCATCTCCATATCCTCACCTAAAAAAACCCCCAAAACCCTCATCTCCACCCAATGCACCAGAAAAACCCCCCACCAAGAGAATGAAGTCAGTGGCTAAGAAGGGAAAAGGAAAAGTGATAAACGAGGAGGATGAATACAAAGATATCTATGCTGAAAGGAGAATAATCATCTCCTGGAGGTATGATGATCAAGCCAAAGTATACCTGTTCACAACTAGTTCGGATGAGGTAATAAAGTTTACAGCTAAAGAGGCTATGTACAACCTCACTGACCATGAGTTGGGCGATGTTAGACAGTTACGTGGTGATATGTAGGGTACGTGTTCACAAGAGGACTCCTTAATGCCGAAGATAAAGATGTATTTGGATGACTTATACGGGGAAGTAGATGAAGCCACACAACGCGGCATTGACAATCCTGTTTTGATGCTTGAAGTTGATAAGGATGGAAAGTTGGTAGTCTATAGAGCTGATGGGTCATTAACAACGCATAGTACAGTTCCAGATCCAGAATGGAGCCATGCTGACAAAGACCAGATCCATTTAATAATGATAACTAACAGGCTTCATGTGATTAAGAGAAAACAGGTGACCAACTGGGAGTATAAGAAAGAAACAGGCATGTATCACATTTTCACCAGTGAACATGGCGAGACAATTAGAAGCTTAGAAGATGCTCTAAATGGGCTTTCTGAAGCTGAGATTCGAGATATTGTCAGGATTGGTGATACTGAGAGCAGAATAATGACACGGACCTTTGATGAAAGTCTCCTATTTCACAAGGCCAAATTTCGGTTACAAGCTATTGAAGATGAGAACAAGATGGGAACCGGATGAACTTGGCTGGAAGACGAGCTTATCCCTGTATTTGTGTACAATTGCATAATTTGTTCTAGTTTGTATGTTAACATGATAGTTGTTACAGTTTTATTCCTACACTTTTCATCTTTAATAACATACACATTTTCAATGAATCATAGCATACCTCCATTTCACTCATAATTGTGATCTTACATGAAGTATATATTCATATGCTATGTTAGTATATGTTGGCATTTTGATATGGTGGGATGAGATGATTTATAAACAGGATAAATTTTACTTCTTTAGTAAATTGGAAGAAGAACAAAACGGATGAACTACAATTCCTCGGGAAGAAGAGTTCATGAAGATTGAGAAAAGATGAACTAGAGTTCTTCAGGATGAACTGAATAAACTAGAGTTCTAAAGTTCTTCGGGATGGTTAACCAGTTTTCATCTATAATAACATACACATTTTCAATTAATCATAGCAGACTCCATTTTACTCATAACTGTGATCTTAAATGAAGTATATATATTCATATGTTATGTTAGTATATATTGGCATTTTGATATGGTGGGCCGGATGAGATGATTTATAAACAGGATAAATTTTACTACTAAATTGGAAGAAGAACAAAATCGGATGAACTACAATTCCTTAGGAAGAAGAGTTCATGAGTATTGAGAGAAGATGAACCTGGTAAAATAGAGTTCTAAAGTTCTTCAGGATGGTTAACGAGTTCACAATAAAATAAAATTCACATCAATTCACAATAAAATCTATTTGCAATAATCAAATTTATAATAAAATCAACTTTAATGATTGAGATAAAATCTATCTATATAATTAATGGGGTTAACCAAAACAAAACAGGAGGAAGAGTTAACAAAAACTTTAATATATATATATATATATATATATATATATATATATATATATATATATATATATAAATTGATCTATATACAAAGATTTTCAGCAGGTCCTATACAAAGATCTATCTAACTAGCTAAGACCTAGAATCCGACATATAGTCTTCATCATCAAAGAAGTTGATGCTGCTGTCATCAGGAAACAGCTTTTGACCAGGCGGCAATCTCGGTCCCAAGTTGGAGGTGTAGGTGGAATCCCTGTTCCGGATTAAATATACATCCAGCTCTCTCTCCCCCTCTGGTCCGTGGAGATGAAGTTTCATATCCCCTACAACTTCGGTAGTGATGATATCAGCGTACTCAAGCCCGTATGAGATGGACAGAGGTGGGATCCTCCAGTAAATGAGGAAATAGCCAATTGATGTGTGGTTTAGGTATTGCACCATTTGATTCAGATCATGACAATCAAATGTGCGAATGTCGACATAGTCGACATAATCTACCTTTCCCTTCCACACATCCTGGCCGGCGGCATTCCGATGGAAATCGCCACAGTGATGGACCTTTAGGGTGAACCTCCGACCACCTGTAAAAAACCCAAATGCAGAGTAGAGAGTAAGTAACTAAAAAACATAAAACCCTAAAAATAAAAACTTGTAGCCATTGTTGAGTGAAAATTCACTGCCTTGGCAGACTGAGATGATTTATAAATAAACAGGATCAATTTTGGTTATTCATTAGAGAAGAAGAAGAATAGAATCGGATGAACTAGAGTTCTTTAGGATCAAGAGTAATTATTCAGTAATAGAATAGGATGAACTAGAGTTCTTCAGGATGAACCGGATAAACTAGAGTTCTTCAGGATGAACTATATATACTATAAATAACCAAAGTTGTTATTTCTGTTCGTAGTCTATAGGATATTCCCATGTATTTAAACCCATTATCTAGTGAATTAAAATCATTATGGTTGAATACAATTCCTTATACACTAATATTTATTCACACAACCTAATATATGTAGAAGATAACCGGATGGACTAGAATTCTTCAGGAAGAAGATCGAGTCAAAAGACACATCAGATGCATAACACATCAACAATTAATTACATATACAATCCAAAAGATGTGATATCAGTTAATTTATTACAAATATATATAATAAAAAAAGAACATAAACTTAAAACATGCTCCCACTAGAGAAATTGTCTGAATCGTCATATCAGCATGTCCATGGGTAGTTACCTTCAGGGGGAGGAGGAGGAGGAAGACACCTCCACATCTCCATAGAGGCAGATGGATATGACCTCCTCGTCCATGATGTGTAGGGCCAAGGCCCTAACATCCCTCGGATCATCGGTGAATGGAACCAGTCCAAAATCCAGAGACAACCCTGGGATCCTCAGGTAGGGGTCGAAATCGTTCAAGTCATAACCTAGGTCAGACACCATTTAACCTAGGTCATCGAACGAGAAGGAGTTAATGTTCACCTCGTCGAAGTAGCGAACCCTCCCATCGATGTATTGTATCCGACCATTGAGGCTCGCAAAATACCATAGGTGATAGATCACCAAAGTAAACAGACTAAAATCTTCTTCCCCTGTTCAAGATAAATAACCAAATCAGAGTCGCGAATTCCACATTAAAGCATTTGAATTTCAGTCATTTAGATGATTACTTACCGTATTCATGGCTATCTTCCAAATTCAGATGACGCAAATGCCACATTTTCAGAGAGTGGTGATAAACCAAAAAAACAGAGAGCTGAGAGAGCTAACGGTGTATATGGTGATGATCGAAAATTAATTAATTAATTAATTATATGATTTATATTCGAAACTCGAGGTGGTAGATAAAGATTTGACCTCTAGTAATGATATATATCCGCCGTCGCCACACATAATTAACTAATTAAAATTTGCTACTATTTAGGCACGTGTAGGTCCATAAAATCCACCAAAACTCGATATTGATATCACAAACGAGTGCGGAATCCTCGTAGGTGATTGATTCAAGATAGAGAAGAGAAGAAACACGAAGAATACGATGATTAAACGCTAAAAACTTGATCTTTGCACACAAGAAAGCTTGTCGGGTACAAAATCACCAATCGTAAACTCTCTCCTCTCTTGTTTACGATCGTAATCAGCAACTCCCACAGGAAATCGTAAACTCAGCAACTCTCACAGGAAATCGTAAACTCAGCAACTCTCACAGGAAATCGTAAACTCAGCAACCCCAAACTAGGAGGTCAAGTGGTCTCTATATAAACCCCCATAGGGTTTACTATTGGGCCCCTTTTGAATCATAAACCCAATAGTAAACCCAAGCCCAATCATAAACTAGCCTACTAATCTAGTTAAACCCTCTAAGCCCAGCCCAACTTATTTAATATTACAAGCCTCATAATCTAGCCTCTACAATCTTCCCCTAGGCTTGTGATATTAAATGTCTTCAATCTTTGAAATTCTTCTTCTTGACTGGCTGGCATAGATGCTGATGAAGATTCTTTCCGCAGAAATCTTCATTTGGTTTCATAACGGGCACTTGGGCCTTCCTCTTGATCAGCATCAGCTTGAACTTCTTGAAATGAACAAGTTAATGAGATGGAGGATTCTCATTGACTTGCCTTTCTTGAAGGAATTGGTTCTTGCTGAATCTTCGGTAACTGTCTTGAATCTTCATAAATTAGACCTTGTGAACATCTTCTTTGATAATCTTTTAGAAGCTTGTAAAGAAACCAACAACTTCCCCTGAACAGTTGCTTATTCAGATGGAAGTCTTGTCCGGCTGGTTCTTTAACTTGAGCAGCAACAGCAGCATCTTTCTATCATCAACCTGTCTGACACACATTTGAAAAAATATACTCCACCAGACATTTGATGACTGGTCTTTGGGTTAGAAGGTAATTATCATCTGTTCAGTTGATTCAAACTAACATTATTTTAACCAAAAACCCTAATATAGATTACGGGTTTTCTATAAAACTTCCCCTGAACCCAAGACCTCTAAAGACTTCCCCTTAGCTGATAACTTCCCCTCAGCTAAGGACTTCCCCTGAGATAATACATATTATCTTCGAGTTCCCTTCAGATAATACGTATTATGGAAGTCTTTTCATTAGATAATAAGTATCATCCTCGAGTTCCCTTCGGATAATACTTATTATCCCCTCTCCTTCCCCTAAAAATTTGTCAAGATCTGACGGAGGAAGTCTTTTCCATTAGATAATAAGTATCATCCTCGAGTTCCCTTCGGATAATACTTATTATCCCATACTCCTTCCCCTAAAAATTTGGCAACATCTGTCGGGACTCAGTCTTTTAAACCATGCAACCTGGGATGGGAAACTAAACATATATATCTTTTAAGTTCACTGCACTTTCATTGGAGGTCATAAGTTTAGGTCGAGCCTACCGAGCATATCACCGTGGAGCTTGCCTTTCACTTCCGCCTTACGCGTGTCAGCCATCTCCAACTCGGACATTCAGTTTACTTCCCCTAAACTTCTCAAAAACATGACACAAATAATTAAAATTGAAAAGCACACTATTTTTTAGGGGTCAACTTTTTCTTCATCTTTACATTTCTTCCCCTTGCTTTTTGATTTTTAATGTCACAATCTTGTGAACATCATTTTTCAGTTTTTTTTTTAAGTAAAAAAAAATAAAACACACAAACAATTAAAATTGAAAAGCACACTATTTTTTAGGGGTCAACTTTTTCTTCATCTTTACATTTCTTCCCCTTGCTTTTTGATTTTTAATGTCACAATCTTGTGAACATCATTTTTCAGTTTTTTTTTAAATAAAAAAAATAAAACACACAAACACACTTAAAAGAACAAAACACAAAATTTTGAAGATATCTGGGCAAGCTAACTTTCAAGGTATTGATTTGAAAATTTTAGAAAATTGGGTTTCATGACATGCACACTTCATTGCATTTAATGAAATAGGTTTGACTCAAAAGACCCTTTGCTGCCTCATCATTCAAACAACCAAGTTAAGAACAATACCTTTCATGCTGATTTTGACCTTTTACCTCTCAATGAGACATACCTTCCATTTATAGATTACTTGACATGACATGAAGATACGTCTCCTAAACTGTGCCTGGAACAATCACTTATCAACAAACAAATTAATAATAAAAATGTTAGTGATAATCCTCCTTGACTGTTCCTGCACATAGTGAGAGATTAGTTAGCCATTGGTACCCATGCCATTGTTTTTCTGGGTACACCTGAGGAATCAATAAAGTATACTTCTTGTAAGAACATCCCCTTTGAGAAATCAGGAAGTTGTGATGGAGCTGCCTTAATTTTTGGTTTCCAAGTTCCAGGTGATTTAACATTTGTTTTAGTCACTTTTGGAGTTGTGACTTTAGGTATTTCAACCTTCTTCGTTTTAGATTCATTTTTCAAAACAGTTTTTGTTTTAGTCACCTTTGGAGTTGTGACTTTAGGTATTTCAACCTTCTTCATTTTAGAATCATTTTTCAAAACAGTTTTAGTTACCTTGGGAGGGGTAACCTTGGGTTTTTCAGACTTTGTTTGTTTTGAAAATGGTTTCTTCACCTGTTTTTGGAAATTTTGGTAACTTGGAAAGCTGTTGTTTTGATTTAAAGATTTTCTTTCAGCTTTGGCTGCACCCCAATGTTGATCAGAGGGTTTAACCTTAGGAGCAACAGTCTTCCTTGCCTTAGGTGTTTGCACCATCATTGGCTTAGACTTTACAGACTCCTGAGATGAAACCCTTTGACTTTTCGGAAAATAGGGTTCATAGGGGCGATAAAGACAGTTCCTAGCAATATGACCAGCGATGCCACAATTAAAACAAGTCTGCTTCTTTAGAAGTCAGACGTGTACCCATTTGTCTTCGGTGGCTGATATGGAGCTGGTTTGCCTTGTGTATGCTTCTTTGGTTTGACTGCAGCTTCAGATTTGACTTTCTGCTGGTTTGTCGAAGCCTGTGTCGAACCTGTCTTTACTGTCTTTGTGCTTCCTTGATTCTTTGACGTTGAAGCACCATTCTTGCAATTACAACAGCAACTGCATGATCCAACTGAAGAAATGGGAGACACAACTACTCCCTTTAGTTTTTCATTCTTCACTTCAGATGTTGGTTTCATACTTGGATGCTTGATGGTGATCTTTGGCCTCTCAACTTTAGGTTCACTTATCACTCCATCAGTTATTCCCTTGAACTTGCAGGAGAAGGATGGTAATTCATATCCTACATCTGGTTCTTGGTCAAACATTGATCCAGATGTCATAAAGATCTTCCCCTCAGGTCGTGTCGTCAAGATCACCTTTTCCCTTTTGACTTCGTCAATTACTTTGAAGCATGGGGTTTCAATTTTAGGGTATGGTTTCAACTCTATCCCAGCTTCATCAGACTTAGATTTTTGACATCTGTTATACTCCTGGTACTCAGCATCATTGTCTGATATATCCTTTACTCTCCCTTCACCATAAGTCATGTTTGCTTCATTATCAATTTCTTCTTGAGTCAATGGTGTAGTTCCAACCAAGACACTATCAATAGGAGGAGCAGCTTCTTTATAATCAGACTTGGTTCGTTCAACTTGATCCTCACTAAGAAGTATTCCTATAATGTCCTTGGGAACAGGTGGAGGAATGATGTTGTTCATTGCCAAAGATTTATCAGTTTTCTCTGACCCAAACCCAGATGTGTCTTTCCCAACTTGGCCAGTCACAACAGCATGTGACAATTCCTTTCCAGCATCGAGCATTCTTTTGTTTCTTTCCTGATTGCAATCATACTTGACCTGCAGCTCATCAAATTTTTGTTGCAGTTCAGTTAATTTCTGTGTAAGCTCAGATATCTCAATCCTAGCCCGATCATATAAGATAGTCTTCTCCGTTGCTAGCTTCTGATATTTCTCAATGTCTCGTTTCTGAGCTTTTACCTTCTCCTCATTCTTTTGCCATCTACCCTTATAAGAACTCCTCTCGCATTTTATCTCAAATAATTCTATCTGATAATTTCTACAAATTTGCCTAAGTCCAGGAATTATACGAGCACAAGTGGGATTGGGGCATATCTCAGCTTTGTCAACTTCATCTGTGAAATCATCTTTGTCCTCAACTATATTCTTTTCTTCAACCACTGAACTCATTATGCAGCTTCTGAAAATTTTGAAAAATCAGCAAAAACGGCAAAATCGGCAAAAGTACTATTCAAAGAATAGTGTCAAAAACTTAAAACGCGAAAACGGAGGCCTTCGGAGTGGAATTTGGGGGTCCAAACGAGCTCCCCTGGACGTTAGTCTGGGGTAATTCGGGGGCTCGATGTCACGAACGTCGTGTTCAAATTTGAGCCTCTAACTCCAAACGAGTCAAAAGTTACGTCCGTTTCCGTGAAAGTGTGAAAAAATGACTTTTTGCCGCAAAAGAAGAGTTTCCGATCGTAGACACTGTTTCCGATCGTAAACCCGTTTCCGATCGTAAATACCTGTTTACGATATAGTCAGACAGCTGGATCGTAAACTCCTGATCGTAAACCTGTTTCCGATCACCTTCAGTCGTAAACCCTGTTTCCGATCAAGAAAAATCGTAAACTCCTGATTCCGGTTGAAGAATGTCGTAATCACCAAAAGTTCCAAGCTTTAAGTCGTAAACTCAAAATTTCAGGTCGTAAACACACAAAAATCGTTTCTTGAAGTCGTAAACTCGATTCCTGTGATGGTAAACGCCAAGTTGTTGAAGAACACGAAGAACACCAATCGTAAACACTCAAACCAACCCAGAATCTGATCATAAACTCCCTGGAACAGCAGCAGCTTAATCGTAAACGTGAAGAACAGCTTCAAACCTTCAAAAACTCAAACTTTTTCCAGAAAAATGCTTGAATCCAATACCGTGAGAACCTCGAAACACTTGTTTCTTGGCTCTGATACCAATTGTAGGTCCATAAAATCCACCAAAACACGATATTGATATCACAAACGAGTGCGGAATCCTCGTAGGTGATTGATTCAAGATAGAGAAGAGAAGAAACACGAAGAATACGATGATTAAACGCTAAAAACTTGATCTTTGCACACAAGAAAGCTTGTCGGGTACAAAATCACCAATCGTAAACTCTCTTCTCTCTTGTTTACGATCGTAATCAGCAACTCTCACAGGAAATCGTAAACTCAGCAACTCTCACAGGAAATCGTAAACTCAGCAACTCTCACAGGAAATCGTAAACTCAGCAACTCTCACAGGAAATCGTAAACTCAACAACTCTCACAGGAAATCGTAAACTCAGCAACCCCAAACTAGGAGGTCAAGTGGTCTATATATAAACCCCCATTGGGTTTACTATTGGGCCCCTTTTGAATCATAAACCCAATAGTAAACCCAAGCCCAATCATAAACTAGCCTACTAATCTTGTTAAACCCTCTAAGCCCAGCCCAACTTATTTAATATTACAAGCCTCATAATCTAGCCTCTACAGCACGGTTAATATATGTGGCCATAGGTAATATATTTTTGTCACTCACAACCTAGTATTTAGTCACACAACCTAATAACAGTGGTCATATGTACTAGCTTTTAGCCACATAACTATGTAAAAAGCGTGGCCATTGCTCACATTTAGCCACGCATAATATATACTTAATAGTTTTGATTGTTTTTTAATTTACTAAGTAATAAAATCTACTCTTCCGTCACACAACATTATTTAAACGTGGCCATACATTCCTTTTTTGTCACACGAATCAAAAATCATAAAAATTCCGTGGCCGTTTGGTGCATTTCGCCACTCTTTTTTAAGCGTAACAAATAAGTGCCACATGTTTTTGTAAAACAGTGGCTAAAGCCACTGCACCTGATTTTTGTTGTCACATAAACAAAAAAATACGTGGCTAAAAGGGTCCAAAGGCTATATATTTGGCCATTGGTACAAAATTTATGTGGCTAAAACTAGTAATTCTTACCTTTGGCCACGTTTTTTAGAAAACAGTGGCTATGCGTTAAAAATAACCGTGGCCAAAGTCACTTTTTGATGTAGTTCATTCAAGCCGCCCCATTCGAGGCACTTTATGGGAGAAAATGTCGATCGCCGCTCTGTTGGACTGAAATTGTCGACAGCCAATTGACCGGTCCAGAGCTAATTTTTGAAACGGCCGAGAAAATATTTCAAGTCAAGAACCATCTTTAAGGCCACTAAAGATCGAGAAGGGTGACCGTGTCATGCTAAAGGTGTCTCCTTGGAATGTCATCATCAGATTTGGAAAACGAGGAAAGCTAAACCCTTGATACATCGGTCCTTTCGAAATCATCGAAACGATTGGCCCATTTGCTTACAGACTACGCCTGCCTACCGAATTCAGTAACGTTCATAACATCTTTCGTGTCTATAACCTGAAAAAGTGTTTATCTAACGAAATGCTCATCATTTTGTCGAGGTACCTGTAGAGATCCTGGGTCGCGAAGTCAAGAGACTGAAACATAGTCGCATCCCCATCGTCAAGATACGCTGGAACTCTCGGAAAGGCCCAGAGTACACCTTGGAACGTGAGGACCAGATGCATCAGAAATACCCACGTCTATTCAACAATGTGGCCTCCACCAGTACTCAGAACTAAATTCCGGGACAAAATTCTCTCAATTGGGGGAGAATGTGACAACCCGTAAGAAAAACCAGGTCAAACCCTACTCGTTGACTATAATTTCATACGTGTATATCTGTGCTTGACTTGAACTAGTAGTAATATTAGTGAAAATCATGCACAAAAACGTACACCCTTGACAAATTCCCACGTTTGTAGTGAAAAATATACCCGTAACAAACAAAAAGGTTCACCATGTGATCGGTGGAACTTCAATAATTAAAAAAACAAATATAAAAAGTAACTTTTATATTTCCCAAAACGGTGTCATGAGGAATCACACCAACACCCGACAACGCTTAGGCGAACATTTTATTTAAAACTATTACCGGTTTTAAAACATGGAATATTTGAGCTTAGAAGCAGAAATATCAAGTTATTTATTTTTCTTACGTGGTTGCGCGATCAAATAAAATAAAGAAAATTAAAATCCTAAATAATTAAATTACAATCAAACAATAATTATATAACAATATTGTGACCTCATAAATTATTTAGCAACTCGTCTCGACCGAAACAGCGGAACGGTTCGGCTTAAATCGCCCGTTTACCAAATTGGGCCCAGCCCGGCCCAATAAAGTAAATCGAACAAACCAAGAACAAAATACGGCCCGACATACCAACCGACAACAATGACCTATAACGTATCACTCCCGGCTAATTTTGGTAATTAATGGGACTAACCGCATCGAAAACGAAAAAAGCCTCGTATATCGGCTCGGCATGGGCCATACCGGCCCAATACCCGTTATCCTAAATTTTCGGCCCAAACAAAAACCCATCAACTTAGTGGTTATTATTTTAGGAATACACTACAATTATAGTTGTTGTTATTATAAAAATTATGATGATTTGTGAAACTTTTTATAAAAACTACACTACTTAACCACCTAAAATTTCTAATCTTTTATTCTAACATAAGTTGAATAAGTTAAACCATGGTTATTAGTTGGCTAACCATGGTTACCAATTTGAACATGTGGAGAAAGGACCATGGAACCATCTCTCATTCTCCACCCAAACACTCAAGCTCACCTTTAAAACCCTCACTCCCCCCCCCCCCACCACAACTGGCCATCACCCTCACCACCTCCCTGCACCGCCGACAATCACGAAAGCCACCTTCCCACAGCTGCTGCTGCCTTCCGGTAACCACAGCACACCACCATCAACCTGCTACCTCCCTCTCCCTCTCGTCACAACCACAAGACCACCACCACCACCACCACCTCTTCATCATCGGCCCCCATCACCATCACCCCCACCATCAACCGTCACCATCACCGTCCCTATCATCCCTTGCCAACGCCACAACCGTAACCCACCACCGACTCCCTCACTCCCTCTCGACAGTCGCTAACCCCCATCACCACCGTTATCGATCATCATCCACACCACCACCTTCATCGTCGATCATCCTCCATCACCACCACCGCCGTCCTCGCCATTAACGGTCAGCACCATCATCATCCTCAACTCTCACCACCAACGGCATCATCAACATTCACCACCACTGCCGCCAACGGTTTTCCCGCCACCACCACCAGTTCCGGTCTCCAATAACACTAGGGCTTGCTCGTTGTAAGCTCCTAATCTCCTCTTCTTTACATTTCTACAAAAAATGTTACACCAATGAAACCCTCGAGTCTTGATGATCTAGTTTTCCTTTCGGGTTAAAACCCCACATAAAATGATAAGCTTTCTTTTTCTTTCTTTGTACATTTCGTGGATCAAACTACATTGTGATGCCCTCGGGGCTTAATGTTGTCATAATTGTGGGTCTTGAGATAGAGAAACCGAATGATGAGCCCAATGGCATACCCGGGAGTATTTACACTCGAGGTTGAGTCACGAAATGTTATATCTTGTATTTGCTTTTGTTTATAAACAAGAAACCCTAAAAATGGGTATAATAACTCAAGAAGATCATAAGTTATGTTTAACTATAATCAAGAACTCTTAACTAAATGTCATTAGTATTCGGGTGAAAAGAAACCCATAAACATAGTCTTAACTTAACGCATATTTATATGTTGTTACAACTTATTATGGGTTAATATGCACTTCTATTGGTTAAAAACTTGATGGATTATGTTTAGGATAAGTAACAAATGGACACAACATAATTTGGGATGAAAATCATGTAGTAAACAAGTTATGGCAAAATATCCTAAAACCCTCAGACTAATGGCTTAAAATGGTAAGAAAACCATGGATAAACAAATGGTGACCAAAGGTCGGACCTATCTCGGATTTTAGAAAAACAAAGACTAACACAAGGACTATTATTTTTATGAAACAAATGTATTAAGACACATTCACTTGTCCAAATATTCTACTAAACATTTTTTGTATCAATTAAACTTGATTAATCATATTTGGTTGCTTAAAGACGTAGAGTTATCCGATAAGAATGATATCAGTTAAAGACTCGAATTTATAATAATAACGACTATTATTATTATAATTATCCAATCCATTCTAAACAAATGAAACCTTTTATATTTAATTTTATCAACGTTTAAGGATAGACGTAAGATAAACACTATATTTTTGGATAAATTTGTCTATAATTATTTTCCAAGTATAAGTTCACTCACGGTTCGGCACACCGTGGTCCACCAAACTTGCATTCGCAATTTTAAATTACACAGAAGGTCCTTTATGTTTTACCCAGATTTCGGATTCAGTCATTTAAGTAAAGTTGCTACACTCGACCTCTTTTATGTTTTAAACTTGTTTCATAGAAGGTCATTTATCACTAACGGGGTTTAAAATCATTTTTAAGTTAAGGATAGTTTATGTTTAGTCATTTTATAAAATCTTTTAATAAAAACACTAAAATCAAAATATTTATATGCTAAAAGGCAAAGACAAACCATGGTTAAGAAGCATAAATCGGAAAAATAGGGACATTAAAGAGGGCAAAACAATACGACAACCTCCAACATCTCCTCTCACATCACATCCAGCCTTCATATTCTTCATAAGACGCTAATGAACACCTCCAATGGTAACAAATAAAATGCTTTGATGGTAACACATATGAAAAGTTTCGATGGTAACGTATATGAAAAGATTTGTGGGGTTGAAAAAAAAGCAAAGTGTCTTCATTGTTTAATGAAGTGTAAAGCCAGAGACAGCTGTATCCCTATGCCTACTTGAGTGTAAAATGAACTAAAGAGACACATGAGATCCTTCACAATTGAATTGGCTAATTTAAATTTAGGTTTGCATAATCAACTTCTATGAATCTTACGATTACTTCTTCCTAGCATCTTGTTTATTGTTATGCATCCACACCTTGAACACTTGTTTTTTCAAACCGATTCCATCACATAATCTTAAAACCTCTTCTTCCTCCTGCTTCTGGATCTTCCACCCGATTCTTTCCGCAAAATTCAACATTTTCTCCTTCTGTTTATCATTAAATTTTGTCTGAAATTTTTTCTTGATCTCTCTGCCATTAATTGCATTCCATCATATGTCTAAAATATTTTAAAATGTTCACTGGACAATAGCAATTTTTAATAATATTTAAATAAGAATATGTATAAATAGTTGGTAGAAGATCGAATCCATTTGGTGCCCTTATCGCTGGTTAAAGATCGAACAAAATGAAGCTCAGGAGGGGAAGTAGGTTTGGAACCCTAATTGATGGTCTTGGTACGTAGGAAGGGAGAAGTGAAGGTTCTGATGTGTTTTAAAAGGGAATTTTTAATTTTGGTGTTTTTATTAAAAGGTTTTGTCACTACGTCAAAATTCACCTGTGGCCAATGAAAAAAAAACCATGACCAAAGGTGTTTGGTCACGTTTTTTTTTTCTTTCATTTCAATCGACACCAAAGGTCCCACCACCTTATGTATCCTACGACCATGTTACAATATCAGTGGCTGAAGCCACCTAGAAGCGTGGCTAAAGGTTACCAATATTTGTTGTTGTAATTAAACAATTCTTCCAAAAAGCGTGGCCAAAGGGTCCCAACGGCCACATGTGCTTGTTTAACGTGGCCTTTGGTATTATATGGTCATGTATATTTGTGTTTTAGCCACATATGTTATAAATAACGTGGCCAAATGGGTTGCTGAAATTATAATTTTTTCCCAATACGCGTGGCCAAAGGGTGGCAACGGCCACGTTAAAATATGAATAGCGTGGCCTTTGGTATTATATGGTCAAGTATATTTGTGTTTTAGCCACATATGTTATAAATAACGTGGCTAAATGGGTTGCTGAAATCATACATTTTGTCCCTATACGCGTGGCCAAAAGGTAGCAATGGCCACGTTAAAATATAAATAGCGTGGCCTTTGGTATTATATAGTCACGTATATTTGTGTTTTAACCACATAGTTATAAAAAACATGGCCAAATGGGTTGCTGAAATCATACATTTTATCCCCATACGCATAACCAAAGCGTGACAAAGGCCACATTAAAATATAAAAAGCGTGGCCTTTGGTATTATATGGTCACGTATATTTGTGTTTTAGCCACATATATTTGAAAAAAATAAGTGGCCAAAGGGTAGTTGAAATCGGATAATTTGTCCTAATACGCGTGGCCAAATGGTGGCAACGGCCACGTTAAAATATAAAAAGTGTGGCCTTTGGTATTATATGGTCATGTATATTTGTGTTTTAGCCACATATATTTGGAAAAAAAAAGTGGCCAAAGGGTAGTTGAAATCAGATATTTTGTCCCAATACGCGTGACCAAAGCGTGACAACGGCCACATTAAAATATAAAAAGTATGGCATTTGGTATTATATATATGGTCACATATATTTTCTTAATTACAATTAATTATACTGCATATTAATTAATATAGAGAAACCTTTAATCATATTATAATTAAGAATTAATGTACATACACTAATCAAATGTGTTGATACATGGTTCCTGATTCAAAGTATAATTATTATAATAAATTAATTATAATTTCTTGTCCGTGCTCATCAGCTGCTTCTGCTGGATCCGTGTACTAATTTTTCTGTTTATCATATCTTGACTCAGCTGGTTTGGTGTTAAGTACACTTTCAATATCTTTTCCTGATCATTATTTACCTGGAAACATGACAAATAAAACCGATCAGATCGATATATATATATATATAGTTAATTAATAATCGGATCGATTAATTAATGTAGTAATTACCTGTGGTTTTTCCAGTACTTTTTAAATCGTAAAATGATCAACCGGCTGTGATTTATCTGATGTGTTATTAGAATGAAGGATCATTCGGTTCATCGGCAATGCAATAATATATTTATTTTCAACCTCCGAAAGCATTGTTTTATCATCTAATGGGAATGGTAAATATGTTGCACCCTTATTGACCTGATAAGCTGTAATTCTACGGCAACTAAGAGGTAATGGACTTCCATGAATCTTCTCATCTTTTTCTTTTGGTAATAATTTAGCCATTCCCACGACGTTCAGTGGATATCCCCTTCCATGTGCAACGTCGCAGTTTCGCACCCCTGATCAGAAGTGACATAATAATAATAATAATAATAATAATAATAATAATAATAATAATAATAATAATAATAATAATAATAATAATAATAAATAATTATAGCATATATATATTAACAATTAATTAATTAAAGTAAAAAATAGAATAAAAAATTGTGGTATATACTAATATATATACCTCTGGGATTACTGGTTGATCGATAGGAGCTACAATGGCATCATAATTATTTGGTTTTTCCAAGTGATCACCCTTCTTAGGAGGTACTTTACGAGCTGCAAGTTTTACTTTTGATTTTGCAAGTCTCTTATTGTTTTCCTAAATTGACACCATGTAATTAACTGGTTAGTAACATATATATTAATTAACAATAACGTCAAAGCCATTTGTCAAATCCTTAATTATATATACCACTTCCTGCCCTGATGCCCCAGCTGCTGCTTCAGTACTTCTTTGTCTGTTTTTCCCCTAAAGACAACATGATGCAGCATTTAATTAAATGATCATATAGCAATTAGTTATAAGGGAGTTGAAGTACACAATTGTGTAAAATATATAGTTACCCTTACGTTTTGCCCGGACACTGTTGATGTAGATGGAGGAGTGTCTTGTAATCCGATCGCATAACAGACCTACAATTGAATTAAATATTTAGCTAGCGACCTAGTTTAATTATCTAATTAAATCAAATCATAACCGGCAAAACATTAATTAACTATCCCGATAACCATACGGATGAAGTACAAACTTGGCATAGCCGGAACAGTTATTAATTATATTTCGGAAGAACTCTAACTATCCTGATGAACTGTAACTATCCGGATGAACTACAACCATCCGGATGAAGTACAAACTTATCATAGCCGGACCATTGTCAGGGCATCCGTTCGCGGTTCTGTAATCAATGATCCCGCTTTTATTTGTGTTTCTTTCTCGTCCTGCAGTAATTAATATTTAGTTAATGTAGTGAGGTGCTATTAATTTTTAACATGTAAATAGTTAGTTATATATATAGCAATTAAACATACTATTTGCTCTGCTAGACCCTCATCACAGGCATCTTGTATTCCCCCTCTTTGTTTACCCTTTCTTTCCTCCACATAAGAGCTCGATCGGGGTCCTCATCAGCTTCAATCTCTTTGTTTTGTACCTTGTATTATAATAATATATATCAAACTTGAAACATACATTGCAGGTTCTTAACCATGACTGGCTCGATGTAACACACTTAATTAGCTTATTACCATTTTTTGTCTCAGAAAGGCAAATCCTCCCCGGCCCATGGTATGATCATAAGTATAACGTGCTCGAACCTGTTTTGCACTGGTTGACACAGTCTTTCCAACAATACAGTAGGATATATAATTATATCTCATTATTTATGACATGCACTTAGCTAATTAATTAATGAAAGCTGCAGTTTGAATTGAATAAAAACCTGGAATTCTTCAGATTTTGTATATTGTACAAATCTATCCCAATCTTCTTTTTCCACAATACCGAAATACAGCTTTAGAACTTTGGCAAACACCTTTGGTTTCGCCAGGTTGGGAAGAGTGTACTTTTCACGCAATTTTCTTCTAAAACCCCTTAGCAACCCACCAAGCATTACCATAATAGTATTCTTTCGACAGTTATCAACCTCGAAATATTGCTAAAAATATAACATAGATTTTTTAGTCACATGACTTAATGTGAGAAAATGTTTAATATGTTTAATAACCTAAATCAGAGCCCACATCGTCTTCTTGCTGTCTGTTGGCACCTCCTTCCAATCAGGATACTTCAATCCAACCTCTGCCCTTACAATATCTCCTTTAAAACTAGAAAACTTCGGTCTATGCTCCCCGATAACCCTTCCAGCATTGTCAAATGTTAGTGGCAATTTTTTCCCACCATTATTAGTAAATTTGGCACGCCAATTTACCAACCGCGACAACCCCCTCTTGCAAGTTGTAGTTTGGGAAGCAGAGCTTGTGCGTTCCTCATTCTCATTCTCAGTATGAACCTCATCCTCCACTTGGGCTTCATCGTTTATCATTTCCTCTTCTTCTGATTCCTCATTACGTTCCCCTTCACTGTTAGAGGTTGTGGCTTCTGAATATTCATTATATTGATCCTCGTCACTGTCCCTTGAATAATCATGAATTTCTTCAATGTTTCACCATAACGCTCCATTGTAAATGAGATGAATCCTGAATTGAAATAAACAGGGAATGAAATAAATACGATGGAGTATTTGAGATGAAAAAAACGATCTACTAAAAATGACAGTGTAATTAATACTGACTGAAATTTGGTAGTGATCTCCTGAAGATTTTATAGGGAAAAAGAGAGTGATGAATCCTGTAGAGGGAAGAAGAGAGTGATGAATCATTTCGTGATAAAACTTTGGTGAGAGGGAATAGGAACTGATCAATGAATGTTGGGGAAATTTGAAAAAATGGTGGGAAGTAATTTGGGGATTAATATGATCGATCCGGGTGAAAGCATCTCACCTAATAAGGACGTGATAACATTTATCGGATTTAATATAAACTCAATGAATTCCAAACATACATATAATAGTATTTTAAACATAACTTTAAAATGATCTTTAAGTATAAAATGGAATATTAAGCAATAAATTTAATGATAATTGTATCTCTTAATGGTTGTGATTAATTTCTTTTTTCCTTTTTTTTCTTTTGTCTTATTGTTCCGAATATTTCACATGTGAACACATATCAAAAAGAGCTATAATTTCACATAACCTCACCCTATATAGTCTATATATATGTATATATATATCTTTCAATGTGTTGTAATATATACATTATCGTATACACCTTATTGGGACACATTAGTCCCAACTGACTCTCGTTGCCCCTAATCAAACCTTATTGGTCCTATGCACAAACTTATTGATTATATATACACCTTATTGGGACTCATTGGTCCCAACTGACCCCCATTGCCCCTAAACACACCTTATTGGGCCATCATTGGTCCTAAACCCAACTTATTGGCCATCATTGGTCTTAAACACAACTTATTAGTTAATATACACACCTTATTGGGACTCATTGGTCCCAACTAAACCTCGTTGCCCCTAAACACACCTTATTGAGCCATCATTGGTCCTAAACATAACTTATTGGCCATCATTGGTCCTAAACACAACTTATTGGTTATATACACACCTTATTAGGCCATCATTGGTCCTAAACACAACTTATTGGCCATCATTGGTCCTAAACAAAACTTATTGGTTATCTACACACCTTATTGGGACTCATTGGTCCCAATTGACCCTTGTGTCCCCTAAACACACATTTTTTGTACTATTGGTTATATACACACCTTATTGGGCCACCGTTGGTCCTAAACACAACTTATTGGCCATCATTGGTCCTAAACACAACCTATTGGTTATATACACACCTTATTGGGCCTTTATTGGTCCCAATTAGCCATTTTTCCCCCTAAACACACCTTTTTGGTCCTATTGGTTATATACACACCTTATTGGGCCATCATTGATCCTAAACACAACTTATTGGCCATCATTGGTCCTAAACACAACCTATTTTGGTAGATACATGGTTCCTGATCGTCATGTGAAGTATCAAATACAAGACAACTTGCTGTGGTCCGAACCTTAGGCGAACTCCAAGTTCGAACCTAGACGAACCTGGTCCGAACCTGACGTTTGGCTGGTCGTGTTTTCTCTAGTATAAATAGTTTGTCTTGTATTGTATTCAGTACTTCTGGAGAGATCTTGTATTGTACTCTGTGGTGTTTCTCTGTGGTCTAATACGAATCCTTTGTATTTACTCTCGTGTTCATTCTCGTTTTACATTGATTTCGATACGACTGAGTAGACGATCCATCGCTCACGCATTTTTAAGTAGTATCAGAGCATTAGGTTCAATCTACTGGTCAGAAATCTCTGTTTCTCGAAGTTTTAAGTCAAAAACCCAAGTTTTGTGAAAATGTTACTCATTTTTTAGTTCGTTTGATCTTCTCGAGTGTGTCTTTCGTGAAAAATCTTCTCTTATACTGTTTCTATTGAGTTTACTTGAATTCTTGTTGAAAATCTCATCTAAAAGCACTGAAAATAGCAAAATTTGAATCGAAGATGAGTTTTGTACGTTCGAGTTTGGCTAGAGTCTGAGGTTCGGCCACATAACCGCTCCGAACTCGAGATTCGGATAACGTTCGGCTGTTTCTATAGGTTCGGTCAGTGTTCGGCTCACGTTCGTACAAAGTTCAGCTGACGTTCGGCTATTCTTTAAGTTCGGATAAGTTTTGGTTATGGTTCGGTCAAGATCTTTCAATCCAAGTTCGGTTAAGGTTTGGAAGAAGTTCGGATCAAGTTCGACTGAGGTCCGGGTGAACAGTAATCAGGATTTTTGGAAGGGTTCACGAAAACTGACATAACTTGAGAACCGTTAAGAGTTACAGAACCCAATACCAGCCAAAACGACCGTCTCGGAAAGATCTATACTTTTACTCGCCTAACGGCCAGTACCCTTTGTTTTGGTACCCAAAATCGGCTTCTAAGACCTTCATTTTTGGGTTTGATTTTTGGTATACAAGTTTTCGGACAAGATGAGTGATTTTCAAGCGTTTGCAGCAATTCAAAATTCGGTTCAAGCAATAATGCAAACTATGATGAACTATGATAATGAAATTGGAACAAGTCAGAAAGTTCCCAAATTACTCAAATTGGAAGATTATCATAGTTGGGTTAAACAGTTTGAAGCGTATGTGGATACAAATGATATTGAAATGTGGTTGGCATTTTCTGATCAATATGTCTATCCTAAAGATGAAACCGAGGAGCCAATTCTTCAAAGAAAACTTACTTCTGAACAAAAGAAAGCATATCAAGCTGAGAAAAGGCGTATGGTACTTTAACAATGGCATTACCTAAAGAGTTATTACATCAATTTTCGGGTAGCTATACATCGAAGAGTCTGTGGGATGCATTGGAAAATCGATGTGAAGGAATGACCAATATAAGAAAAGTAGACAAAAAGTTTTGAAGAAGGAATTTGATAGCTTCAAGCATTATCAAAATGAATCGATCCCAAATTTGATTGCAAGATTCGCTCACTTAATGAGTGAAATGCGTTTGGTGAATCTTACAAAAGAATCTGGTATGAAAGAAAAGATTTTGGAAGCTTTACCTGAGAAATGGGAGAATTATGTGATGATGATCACTCATGATAAGGATTATTCGGGATTTACATTTAATGATTTGATTCAAAGAATCCAAGCAAGGGATATGGAGTTAATGGTGAACAATTCACTTCCTGCACAAGTTCAAAATCTTGTGGTGTATTATGGTGACAATGATTCAACCGTGAATGCTGGAAAATCTCATGTTCTTAGTTCTGCACCTCCTACAGCATTCATTGCAGGTAAATCTGAAACTCCTAGTTATTCTGCTGGTTGTACTGTTTCAATTCCTAGTTCTTCGACTCAGAATGCTTTGTCTGCTCAATTACTAATGATTATAATGCATTAATGTCTGCATTGGTATCTTCATATTTTGGTGTTATTACTGGTTCGGTAAGTAACGCAGAATTGACCAATGAAGATTATGATCAAATCGATTATGATCATTTGGAAGAGATGGATTTGAACTGGCAATATGCTATGTTGGTTCAAAGAATGAAGAAATTTTTTAATAGAACTGGCAAGAAGAGATTGAATCAGGATGGACAAATTAGACTAGACAAATCTAAGGTTAAATGTTATAAGTGTTCTGTATATGGACATTTTGCACAAGAATGTACCAGTTCAACTGAAAATAAATTGAAGTCTGGTCAACATGCTCATTTGGTTATTCATTCACCAAATGAAGCTCACAAGGTTGAGAAGAAATCTGTTTCTTTTGATGGAAAACTGACTGAAATGTTTTGGCATCCAGGTGAATTTGCCTAGAATGCGGATTCAGAAGCAAAACTGAAACATGCTCCATTTAATGTTGCATTGACTGCTCATCATGATGATGATGATAGTATTCTAACTGATTCTAATTCCAGTTCGACAATATCAATGATCAAAGAAGTTAAAGTCAAAGAATCAAAATGTCTTGAATGTATAAGATTGGGAAAGAAGAATACAACTCTTGAAAATGATTTTGCATTATTGTCAGAAGAAGTGGTGATATTAAAGAAAGAGTTGGAAGACTTTCATAAGAAATATAATGAATTGGTCCATGTTCATGAGGATTTTTTTGAAAGAGAAGAGTCAATTGGCTGATGAATGTGAAAGGCCAAAGATGAAGCATTAGATGCAGCACAAGATTTGAAGAATCTATTTGAAAAGAGTTATCCGGTTCAATGAAAGTATGAAAAAGCTAATGCACTTATTATTAAATCTGCTGCTACCATTGAGAAATTTAAATCTAAGATCTCTACACTTCAAGATGAAAATGTTTTTTACCGTGACAAGAATGAAGTTTTGACAAAAGATATTGAGATTTTCAAGAAGAAAAGAGAAAGTGTGCTTGAGGAATTATTTGCTGAATGTGAGATCCGTAACTTGCAAATGTATGAGTATGATGATCTCAATTCACAGTTCATCAAGTCTCAAAAGTAAGTGTTTGATGCTCAACATAAAATTTCTGAATTGAAGCTAGAAATTTTGGAATTGAAAAGGCAAGCGAAGAATTGCAATTTATCGCCGGCATTGCTGAATTTCACTAGAGAAGCAAAGGAGAGAGAAGCTTCTAGTTCTTCTTCAAGTTCATCAAAGACATCTGGTTATAAACACAAAGGTTTAGGTTTTCAGGTAAAGGAAGTACCAATTCAAGCTAAGAAGCAAGAAAAAGTTGCAAAGATCCCCAAAGTTAAGGTTTCAAAGAAATCACCACCTCTAAAGGAAACATCTTATTATTTTGGAAGGTCATCGTCTTCAAGGAGTCCATCTCCTAGGTATGATTCTTCTGATGATTTCTTTGATAACTTTGATTCTGAATAATCTTCAAGTTTTCAAAATTCAAATAGTTTTTCAAATGTGTTTAATTTCGAGAAAGACTTTGTTATGCATGTCGTCAGCCTGGACATCTTGTTGCTGATTTTCCAATGACTGCATATATCCACAGTACTGCTAAATATGTGGATAACAAAGGTCATATTTTTGATGAAACATGGTCTCCAAAGGTCAAATCAACGCGTAAGTTGTCTTGGTATAAACCGAGTACGTCAGTTGATACTGATTCTGGTTCTGATCAAAAATCAAACTTTCTAAAGATATGTGTAACAATCATGAAATAAAATAGAAAAAAATATATATTAATAAAAGCTTTTAAGTTATTATCTATATTTTATTTCCTTTATTTAAATAAACATCGGTAATAAATGTAATGTGCACTACACAAATTAAATTATTTTATTTAATAGGTTAACAAATTAAAGGGTGATTCTAATTAAAGTTTATGTTTATGTTGAATTATTTTTCTACGTTGACTAAAAAAAACATAGTTGCTATTAAATGACATGTTTTAAAAAAGATATATGAAAATAATAAAAATAATAATAATATTCATGGTTTGACAAATTTTAGATGTCGGTATAAATTTTATGTTGATTTATGTTTTTGATATAATTTAAGAAAACAATCTTGTTAAACAAAAGAATTTTTTTTATCAAATTTTAAAAGTTGGTGACTAATGGGTTTTAAAAAAGGGGGGGGGGGGGATTTTCCACAGTTCATGTGTTTCCAGCAAACCTCGTCGGCGACTTGCCGGAATATTCCAAAATCCGCTAAAAACGCGTATTTATACCTCAATTTATTCGGGAAAAGTCATTTTCATGAAAATTAATCATCATAATGGGTCTTTAATCATCGTTTAAACACGTTTAAAGTTCGAGGTAATAATTTTAACCCAAAACCGTCGGAATTTAAACTCATTTTTACACCCGCTTTGGCTCGATTTGGACACTATAAATCGTTCCACAATCGCTCACAATCAATTATGTACCTAAAACACTCGGAAAACCCCCTAGTTCGAGCACCTTCCCTGCACCGCGACCGAGCTTCGGCGACCCCGTTCTTGTTTTGTTTTTAGGTAACTTTTTGAGGTAAGTTTTATACCATTATGTTCTGTTTTTAGCAAAGATCAAAAGCCCTATGTTTATTTTAGGTTTCATTCACGTTTGGTGGTCCGATTTTGTGACCAAAGAACTAGGGTTACGTTGTTCTAAAGTGGGGAAGAAGATGACGCATGTGTACATGATATATATATATTTTTTCTGTTTACAAACAACAACTCATGTAGCTCAGCTGGTTCGCCATCCATACACTAAACAAAAGGTCACGGGTTCTAGACCTGTGCTAGGCGTGTTGAGGCTAGATTATGAGGCTTGTAATATTAAATAAGCTGGGCTGGGCTTAGAGGGTTTAATTAGATTAGTAGGCTAGTTTACTATTGGATATGGGCTTGGGCTTGGGTTTATGATCCAAAAGGGCCCAATTGTAAACCCATTGGGGGTGCCTATATAAACCCCAATGGTTCTCCTAGTGGACGTTGCTGATTCAAGTGGCTAGTTTACGAATTTTGGAAGCTACCAAGTGATTACGATCGTAAACCCGAGAGAGATAGTTTACGATTTTCTGTTTTGTACCCGACAAGTTCATCTTGTGTGCAGGATCAGGTTTTTATCGTTTATATTCATCGTATTCTTGATTTCTTCTCATCTCTTATCTTGAATCAATCAATCACTTGGT
This sequence comes from Deinandra increscens subsp. villosa, assembly GCA_039602395.1. Lineage (NCBI taxonomy): Eukaryota > Viridiplantae > Streptophyta > Magnoliopsida > Asterales > Asteraceae > Deinandra > Deinandra increscens. Next base: position 13,811,879 of record JBCNJP010000008.1, read on the forward strand.
TTCCGCACTCGTGATTGATAGAATATCGTGAACGGTTGTTGATTCTGGACCAACAATTGGTATTAGAGCTAAGAATCACTGATTCGAGGTTCTCACGGTATTGGATTCAAGCATTTTCTAGAAAAAGTTTGAGTTTTTTAAGATTTGAAGGCTGTTCTATGAGTTTACGACCAGAGCTGCTGCTGTTTTGAAGGTTTACGATCAGTTTCTGGGTTTTTTCAAGTGTTTACGATCAGGTGTTCTTCATCAGTTTGCGTTTACGATTTTCTCAAACGGAAACGAGTTTACGATTTTATTCAATCGGAATCGAGTTTATGATTTTATTCAATCGGAATTGGAGTTTACGATCTTTGTTTACGACCCGGAGGTGTTTACCATCGGAAACAGGGTTTATGATCGGAAACAGGAGTTGCGGCAAAAAGTCACTATTTCACACCTTCACGGAAACAGACATAACTTTTGACTCGTTTGGAGTTAGAAGCTCAAATTTTAACACGACGTTCGTGACAACAAGCCCCAGAATTACCCCGGACTAACGTCCAGGGGAGCTCGTTTGGACCCCCAAATTCCACTCCGAAGGCCTCCGTTTTTGCGTTTTAAGTTTTTGACACTATTCTTTGAATAGTACTTTTGCCGTTTTTGCCGATTTTTCAAGATTTTCAGAAGTTGCACTTTTAAAGAAAGAAAGTGAGTTCGGAAACATCCTCAATACAAGAAAGTTCTTACTCCACTTGTCCGCGGTTGATCAATTCTAACGAATTTAAAGAATGGAAGAACGAGGTTGTAAAGTATTTGAACAATGAAGATCAAAATATGATAAAATCAATTATTGATGGTCCGTTCATACCGAGACATCAAAATTGGCCTAAAGAAGGAGAGCCTAAAACTCAAGCTGAATTCTCTGAAGATGACCAACGAAGAGTTAACATTGACAAAAGGGCAAGTGAAATTATATTCATGGCTTTATCTCCAGATATAGCCCAAAGATTTGAAAAATGCAAATATGCTCAAGAACTCTGGCAAGCTTTGCACAAAGCTTACTATAGAAATGAGGACGAAGAAAAGAAAGAAAATAAGAAACGTGTCCTCATGACAGAAAGTGCTGGTGCTGAATGTTCGAATCCAACATGTGCGCGATTAATTCCTGGACTTCAGCAAATTATCAAAAATTTAGAAATCGAATTGTATGATGTCCAATGTGCCAGAAGTTCATTCAAGGGTAGATGGGAGAAGAGTGAAGAGAAGGTGAAAGCTCAAAAATTAGACATTGAGAAATATCATGGATTAGCCACCGGGAAGACTTTCTCATATGATCGGGCTAAGATTGAGATTGGTGAGCTAAAGAAGCAACTGGATGAACTGCAACAAAAATATAATGAGCTGCAGGACAAGTATGATTGCAACCATGGTAGAAATAAGCGCATGCTAAATGCTGGAAAGGAATTGTCACATGCTGTTGTAACTGGTAAAGTTGGGAAAGACACGAATGGGTTCGGATCAGAGAAAACTGATAAGTCCTTGGCTGCAAACAGCATTATTCCTCCACCAGTTCCCAGAGACATTATAGGAATACTTCTTACTGAGGATCAAGTTGAACGAACCAATTCTGATTATAAAGAAGCTGCTCCTCCTATGGATAGTGTCTTGGTTGGAACTACACCATTGACTCAAGAAGAAATGGCTAATGAAGCAAACATGAATTATGGTGAAGGGAGAGTAGAGGATATATCAGACAATGATGCTGAGTGCCAGAAATATGACAGGTGTCATAACTCTAAGTCTGATGATGTGGGGATAGAGTTGAAACCATACCCAAAAATTGAAACCCCATACTTCAAAGTAATTAACGAAGTCAAAAGGGAAAAGGTGATCTTGACGACACGGCCTGAGGGGAAGATCTTTATGACATCTGGATCAATGTTTGACCAAGAACCAGACATTGGGTATGATCTACCATCCTTCTCCTCCAAGTTCAAGGGAATAACTGATGGAGTCATAAATAAAGCTGAAGTTGAGAGGCCAAAGATCACCATCAAGCTTTCGAGTATGAAACCAACAGCTGGAGTGAAGAATGAAAAACTCAAGGGAGTAGCTGTGTCTCCCATTTCTTCAGTTGGATCATATAGTTGCCGTTGTAATTGCAAGAATGGTGCTTTAACGTCAAAGAATCAAGGAAGCACAAAGACAGTAAAGACAGGTTCGACACAGGCTTCGACAAAGCAGCAGAAAGTCAAATCTGAAGCTGCTGTCAAAGCAAAGAAGCAGACACAAGGCAAACCAGCGCCATATCAGCCACCAAAGACAAATGGGTACACGTCTGACTTCTATCTAAAGAAGCAGACTTGCTTTAATTGTGGCATCGCTGGTCATATTGCTAGAAACTGTCTTTATCGCCCCTATGAACCCTATTATCCGAAAACTCAAAGGGTTTCATCTCAGGAGTCTGTGAAGTCTAAGCCGATGATGGTGCAGAAACCTAAGGCAATGAAGACTGTTACTCCTAAGGTTAAACCCTCTGATCAACATTGGGGCGCTGCCAAAGTTGAAAGAAAATTTATAAATCAAAACAACAGCTTTCCAAGTTACAAAAATTTCCAAAAACAGGTGAAGAAACCGTTTTCAAAACAACCAAAGTCTAAAAAACTCAAAGTTACCCCTCCCAAGGTAACTAAAACTGTTTTGAAAAATGACTCTAAAATGAAGAAGGTTGAAATACCTAAAGTCACAACTCCAAAGGTGACTAAAACAAAAACTGTTTTGAAAAATGAATCTAAAACGAAGAAGGTTGAAATACCTAAAGTCACAACTCCAAAAGTGACTAAAACAAATGTTAAATCACCTGGAACTTGGAAACCAAAAATCAAGGCAGCTCCATCCCAACTTCCTGATTTCTCAAAGGGGATGTTCTTACAAGAAGTATCTTTTATTGATTCCTTAGGTGTGCCCAGAAAAACAATGGCATGGGTACCATTAGCTAATTAATCTCTCACTCTGTGCAGGAACAATCAAGGAGGATTATCACTAACGTTTTTATTACTAATTTGTTTGTGGATAAGTGATTGTTCCAGGCATAGTTTAGGAGACGTATCTTCATGTCATGACAATCAATTTTTTATGGAGGATATGTTTCCTTGAGAGGTAAAAGGTAAAATTCAGCATGAAAGGTACTGTTCTTAACTTGGTTGTTTGTTTGATGAAGCGGTAAAGGGTGTCTTGAGTCAAACCAAATTTCCTAAAATTTTCACTTGGTGCTTGACTGTTGAAGTGTTTGACTTCTAATGAAATTTAGTGTGCATGTCATGAAACCCATTTCTTAAAATTTTCAAATTCATACTTTGAAGATTAGCTTGGCCTGATGTGTGTGTCTTTATTTGTTCTGTTTGTGTGTGTTCGTGTTTTAAAAAAAATTTGATGTTCACAAAAGTTGTGACATTAAAAATCAAAAAGCAAGGGGAAGAAATGTAAAGATGAAGAAAAAGTTGACCCCTCAAAAAATAGTGTGCTTTTCAATTTTTAATTGTTTGTGTTTTGTTTCTGAGAAGTGAAATATGGCCGGATTGGAGATGACTGACACATGTAAAGCGGAAGTGAAAAGCAAGCTCCACGGTGATATGCTCGGTAGGCTTGACCTAATCTTATGACCACCAATGTAAGTGCAATGAACTTAAAATATATATGTGTTTAGTTTCCCATCTCAGTTTGCATGGTTTAAAAAACTGAGTCCCAGCAAAATCGGGTTGAGAGTGGTAATTATACCTAGTATTCACTCTCTCACACGCCATGTTTCTGATGTTATGACTACACCACATAATAAAAAGAAATGAAAAAGAAATGAAAAAGAAATGAAAAAGAAAAGAAAAAGAAAAAGAAAATGAAAAATAATCATTCAGTTTGGTCTTCTTTGCGTGCTTATTCGGCCGACCTGATCACCAACTGATGATTAATGAAATAAGTGGTAGTCATAACGGTGTTGCATGGTTCGTCAAGTTGGGGGTTTGTGAATCCTCAATAAACTCTGAGGTTGGGTAGGTTTTGCTATGTACAATTAGGTGTGGGGACGATTAAACATGCTGGTAATTAGTAATCTTTTAAGCATGATGCATTTGGTTGGGTTTGAACGGGTCTGGGTTTAAAACGGACAAACATACCGGCAATCACCTGCACTAGTCGAGTAACTGAAGCTGAAAAGGGTTCCTCATTTTCATACGGTTTGATCCCTTATAAACTTTCTCATGTTTGATATTGGTAAGTATTTGTTTATTTTTATCTTTCATGTGTGAGTCTTTAAGTTCTTTTTGGTTGTGTTTACGTCTTGGCCAGGTTAACTTAACAAGTCAAAATGTGTTTTCATGGGTTTTGATGCATGACAGTATGCCCCCTGCAGATCTTGACAAATTTTTAGGGGAAGAAGAGGGGTTGAGAGGGGATAATAAGTATTATCCGAAGGGAACTCGAGGATGATACTTATTATCTAATTTCCATAAAACATAGTATCTTAAGGGAACTCGAAGATAATGTGTATTATCTCAGGGGACGTCCTTAGCTGAGGGGAAGTTATCAGCTAAGGGGAAGTCTTTAGAGGTCTTGGGTTCAGGGGAAGTTTTATAGAAAACCAGTAATCTATATTAGGGTTTTTGGTTAAAATTATGTTAATTTGAATCAACTGAACAGTTGATAATTACCTTCTAACTCAAAGACTGGTCATCAAATGTCTGGTGGAGTATATTTTTTCAAATGTGTGTCAGACAGGTTGATGATAGAAAGATGCTGCTGATGCTACTGCTGCTCAAAGTTAAAGAACCAGCCGGACAAGACTTCTATCTTGAAAAGCAACTATTCACGGGAAGTTGTTGGTGTCTTTACAAGTTTTCAAAAGCTTCAAAAGAGCTTCAAAGAAGATGTTCTCGTGTTTAGGGGAAGCTGAAGATTTTAAAGTCAATTGATGAAGAAAATGATGCAGAGAGCGGTTAGAGATCATGAAGATCCAAGATCAACAATCAAGTTCTCCAAAGTTAGGAGGTTTTCAAAATTTACCCTCTAATTTTTGGAGATACAAGACAGTTACCGAAGATTCAGCAAGAACCAGTTCTTTCAAGAAAAGCAAGTCAATGAGAGTCCTCCATTTCATTTCTTGTTCATTTCAAGAAGTTCAAGCTGATGCTGATAAAGAGGAAGTCCCAAGTGCCCGTCATGAAACCCATTGAAGATTTATGCGGAAAGAATCTTCATCAACATCTATGCCAGCCAGTCAAGAAAAAGAATTTCAGAGATTGAAGACATTTAATATCACAAGCCTAGGGGAAGATTGTTGAGGCTAGATTATGAGGCTTGTAATATTAAATAAGCTGGGCTGGGCTTAGAGGGTTTAATTAGATTAGTAGGCTTGTTTACAATTGGATATGGGCTTGGGCTTGGGTTTATGATCCAAAAGGGCCCAATTGTAAACCCATTGGGGTGCCTATATAAACCCCAATGGTTCTCCTAGTGGACGTTGCTGATTCAAGTGGCTAGTTTACGATTTTTGGAAGCTGCCAAGTGATTACGATCGTAAACTCGAGAGAGATAGTTTACGATTTTCTGTTTTGTACCCGACAAGTTCATCTTGTGTGCAAGATCATGTTTTTATCGTTTATATTCATCGTATTCTTGATTTCTTCTCATCTCTTATCTTGAATCAATCAATCACTTGGTTTCCGCACTCGTGATTGATAGAATATCATGAACGGTTGTTGATTCTGGACCAACAAGGCGGATTCACTGTTTTTTATTTTTTTTATTTTTCTTTATTTTATGGATAAAACAACTATAAATACTTGATATTCTTTCTAGAAAAGTTCCAAAAATAATTTCAACCCTTCTTAAATATACAAACAATATATATATATATATATATATATATATATATATATATATAGGTTGAGGGTAAAATACATCCACCAAAAACACTACATCCACTGCGGATTGATCTGGGGCGTCTATCAAGATCATCCAACAGCCAAGATCTCATGGTGTTTTCGCCTATGGTGTCCCCCCCCCCCCCCCCCGAAAACGCCATAGGCGAAAACACCATAGATCTTGGATGTTGGATGATCTTGATGGATGCCCCAGATCAATCCGCAGTGGATGTAGTGTTTTTGGTGGATGTAGGATAACTCGACTCTCTCTCTCTCTCTCTATCTATCTATCTATATATATATATATATATATATATATATATATATATATATATATATAGGGAGAGGATCATTTGAGAACCAATTTGATTTGAGAACTAAAAAGAACTAATTTGAGCCACATTGTTATTACATGTATCCCCCTTCCCATGAATTGTAGTGGTCCCCCCCCCCCCCCCCTGAAATTTATGGTTGAGATTTAGTTCTCAAAAGTTCTCAAAATAAAAAGTTCTCATTTGAACCTAACCCTATATATATATATATATATATATATATATATATATATATATATATATATGGGTAGGAATCCATGGAAAACCATTCATTTTTGAAAAACCTGGAAAACCATTTTCTAACCATTGATCTAAAATCGATGGTTAGATTAAAGGAGGGCAAGATTGTAAAATGTATAGGTTTAATGAAGGTCATAATAGACAAATAATAATTATAGTAACTAATGTTTTATTAGTTTTCTCTCTCCAATCTCTCATTTCCTAAAATCTATCATTCTCTCTCTCATCTCTATCTCTCTCTCCTTTAATTTTAAATTTCCTGACCAAGTTATAGAAAAAATTCAAACATACTTTACAAAAAAAAAACGTTTATCATAAGTTCATCACTCTCGTCATTGTTGTTACATAGGTGTAACAACAATTTCATGTATAATTTTAAAGAAGAAAAAACGTCACTGTTATGACGAGAAGTTGAGATGAAACAAAGTTTGTTACACCGGTGTATCAACAGTTCATTACTATCGTCAACGTTGTTATGAGAAGTTGAGATGAAACAAATTTCTTACACCAGTGTAATTACTTGTTGAAGGCTAAAGTTACACTTATGTAACCATTTTTAAATTGAGATGTAGATGATATACAACCTACGTTACATGTGTGTAATCACAATCTATCTATATATATAATAAAAGAAAAGTTTTTGGCATCACAATATGCCATGTGGCACCACCACATTCATCCTCAACAATTTTTCCCGCCAACAGACATTTACATTCCTAACTATGGAAGTGATTCGTATTTCTATTAAAAAAAATTATGGATATATATATTCAACTTTTTATTTATTGCCTTCTAAATTATTTAATAACCAATTATTTAATTACTAAAGATATAAAAATACATAATTGTCGTAGATTATGATTGTATTTATAGTTTTTTTTTAAAAGCCATCCGTGTAACACACGGGGATAAAAAAACTAGTTTACATAATAAATCAAATTAAATAGTGTGCAATCTAACAAAACCCAATTACATTTGTGTAACATATCTTCTTCATGGGCATCATCATTATCTTCAATGACGTCTTCATGTACATCATCATTATCTTTCATCCTCTTTGTTCTTCGAAATCGTTGTTACACCGCTGTAACAACTATGAACAATATATAAAAAGACACCAAATTAGACGAAATTATAAACCAAATAAACATCTCTAATCTTCAAATCTGTACATAATGATCAAAACTGAGACATTTTCAAAATAGATAGTTATGATGATTTATGGAGTGTAAATATGGAGTGTAGTTATGATGATTTAAAGAAACAAATGGTTTCTTAAAATAGTTTATGTTAAATTTACCTTACTACCCTTTTAATAAAAGAAATAATGAAAAATAGGAGGAATTATTTGATTGGTTGAAAAAGGTTTTTCAGGTTTTCCAAAAATTAAAGGTTTTCCAATGATCCCTTTTCTATATATATATATATATATATATATATATATATATATATATATATATATATATATATATATAGGGGAAGGTTAAAATAGAAACCTTCTTAAGAGAAGGAAACCAAAGAACCCAAATGAAAGGCCATCCTTGCTCCACATCACCCATTTATATCATAGACAAAAGGGTAAGATTGACATTTACTCATCTACCATGTTCTCCTTCAATCTGACAAAAGGACAAAAGGTCCTCCTCTCTCGTCTACCACTTTATATTTAATAATAGTTTCTCTCACTTAATTTATTAATACTTCAATACATTTTTTTCGTTTTTATACTTTGATAGAAATCTATAGAGATTTTTTATTACTTTTACTTTTTCTCTAATATTTTTTAATTTCCTTTTGCTGTGTTTTAATTATTAGATATGAAATGTTACATACGTAACTTTTCTGGGTCTATTATTTTATATTACTTTTACTTTTTCTCTATTATTTTTTTATTACTTTTACTTTTTCTCTATTATTTTATATTTGACAAAATATATTTCATTGATTTATAAGAAAACATTACAATCAACAATAAATGTAACAAAATGTTTTATACGAACTAAAATATTAAAAACTATAACAACCTAACAAAAAACATATAAAAGCTATTTACGTTTCCATACTTTGTAATCATTTTCATCTTTTATGCAAACATCCATTCACCTATGAAGAAAAATAAATTTATCAGTTCATATATGTAAAATGTCACACATGTTATATTGAAAAAATCAAGAAACAAGTTTATTTAAGCTATGCATGTAACAACTTGTAACATATGTAACAACTCTTAACATATGTAACATTACAAATGTTATATAGAAAAATAGAGAAGCAAGTTTATTTGAGGCTCGAATGTAACAGTTGTAACATATGTAATGTTACATGTGTTATATAGACAAAAATCAGAAAACAAGTTTATCTGAGTTACGCATGTAATAACTTGTTTCATATGTAACGTTACACATGTTATATTGAAAAAATTGAGAAGCAAGTTTATTTGAGCCTCGAAGTAACACTTTGTAATACATGTAACGTTACATGAGTTATATATACAAAATGAAGAAACAAGTTTATTTGAGCTACGTATGTAACATCTTGTAACATATATAACATTATATTTGTTATACAGACAAAAATCAAGAAATAAATATATTTGAGTTACGTATTTAATAAATTGTTACATATGTAAAGATACATGTGTTATATAGATAAAAATCATGAAATAAGTTTATTTGAGATAAGCATAACAACTTATAATATATTTAACCTTACATATATAATATAGACATAAATCAAGAAGCAAGTTTATTTGAATCACACATGTAACAAATTGTATATAGACAAATATAAAAAAAACATAAAACAAGTTACATATTTAACGATAGACAAGTTACGTATGTAATATCAAACAGGTTACATATGTACCATCAAAAAATAAAGACTCGTAATGAATTGAAAAAGATACCTATTTTACATATGTAACATCAAACAAGTTACATATGTAACATGATAAGAAACATAATTTATATTAACAAAGTTTTATCTACATATGTAACTAAAAATATGGTTCAAGAAAAAGGAAAATAAAAGAGTATTATGAAATACTAAAATAATATTCTGAATTTAAGCTATGCATTTAACACATGTTATTTATACAAATAATAAGAAAAACATCAAACAGGTTACATATGTAATATCAAAAAATAAAGATACATTAATTAAGAGACCCACAAAGTCAAAAATATATCCTTGGGTGAAGCATAAACAATGTGAAGTTAAACACGATCAATCATACTCAGAGATGCGACGATAAATCAAGTAGTAGATGAGGTACACAATCAAAACTCATAACTTTTTTAACTTCAGAACCGACAAGAAGGCCCAAATAAGTTTGCTACCACTGAACAAATTGTTTTTTTTTAAACAAATTGGATCATAACACCCCATGTTTATTTTATCTTAATGGAATTTAAAAATAACCTACATATAAAAGAGGGGATAAATTGTAGCCGCCTCACTAAAATAGATTGAGCTGCTTCCGCTGTAGAGGGGTAAACTGTAACCACTTCCGTCATCTTTTCCGTTATTACCCCAACCTGCACCGAAAAATGAACAGTTAACTAGAAATAACAAACCGAGCGGAAGAGTGTCTCGATTTGGTTACTACACGAGCAGAAGAGTACCATTGGGTTTCTAGAATACCTACAAAATGAAGAACCTCGGCATCACAAACGTGATGGCGTGTCCGGATTTGGTTTCTACATGAGCAAATCTGGCGCCGGTATGACAGATCTGGCGACTGTATGACCTACGACTGCGGTTAGGAGACTGGGGTGATGGTTGAAGGTTGGTCACGAAGAGAAGAACCGATTTGGCGACGGTGACCGACGACTGCGTTGATGATGGTCGGCGGACAGAATGGCATTTCGGCTAGTCCCTGATCTGTCGTACAACGGTGATGACGGTCGGCGATGCCAAGCTTTCGGAGCTGATTCTTTTGTTTGACGATTGTTCATCTTGAATGTGAGGATTTTGATGATTCTTCATCTTAAAAAGAGGGTTTTGAAGGTTCGAAAAGAGTTCTAAAATGGAGGGCTTGAAATTTTGAATTTGAGAGGTGTGAATGTTTGAGAAGATGAATGTGACTAGAAATGAATAATATATGGGGTTGAGGGAGATGCCTTGTTTGATTTGACAAGGGAGTATAGAGATTGGGAAACACAAAAACATTATGCCCCATAATACCCTTCTTGCATATATTATAATTGTTTTATTAATTAAATTTAGTAAAAAATCGAGGATTAAATATGAACCATTGGATCAACAAGATCAATGGTTAAAAAGAGGGTTTCTTGGTTTCTTCCACTCACAAGGGTTTCCATTTTACCCTTTCTCTCTCCATCTCTCTCTCTCTCTCTCTCTATATATATATATATATATATATATATATATATATATATATAGGGTTAGGTTCAAATGAGAACTTTTTATTTTGAGAACTTTTGAGAACTAAATCTCAACCACAAATTTCAGGGGGGGACCACTACAATTCATGGGAGGGGAGATACATGTAATAAACATGTGGCTCAAATTAGTTCTTTTTAGTTCTCAAATCAAATTGGTTCTCAAATGATTATCTCCCATATATATATATATATATATATATATATTCCATAAACTTTTAAGAATAATCTATAAACTCTTTTAAATAGTAAGAGCACCATTCTCATGTTCCAAAACCTATACAATTTATTTTATTTCTAAAACAAATACCCAAACATGTACTCATTTTACAATAAATCATTACTTATTTTATTTATAAGTTTTTAAAAACGTCAACCATCACACAATCAACATTATTAATTATAGATAAACACCATTTTCATATAAATTGGTCGATATTGTAAGATTGAATATTTATGAAACGGAACATTGTTTATTTGTTTAAAATTTTATAAAAGTTTGCCTAAACACATTGATATATATACATATATATATATATATATATTATTTATATATATATATATATTAAATGGGAATTCCTTATTCGGTTACATTCTTTGATAATTTAATAATTTCTTCGGTTTATTCATTCACTTAATTATTCATTTAATTACCCTATATATCAATTCCAAAAGCTGAGGTGTTCACTGGAAACTAACTGTTGCTACCAGGTTGTCATTTTCTTTAATTGCCACGTGGCAGTTTTTTATTTATATTTTTTTCTTTTACCCGTTCTCTTCATATGTTATCAAATATCTTCTCTGTTAAGGATTACTGTGTGATGCTTTGGCGCAGTGGTTTGTTTGTTGGTTTCTTCTTTATAGGCGGAGGTTCTATTCCTGAGACCATCAATTTTGTCTCCATTCGTTTTTGCACGTGTCCCAATATCAGATATACGTGTTAAAGGGGCGGTGCTTATGACTGACGTGTCCCACTATCGGACACACGTGTTAAAGTTTACCAGCTGTGTCCGGTACTCACTCTTACCCACAATTACAATTGTCTCTCTAAAACTCTGCTCACATCTACCTTTCTCTAAATTTTGACGATCGGTGGCATTTCTCTCTCTAAATTTTCCGGTTAGAATTCATCAGATCTCTCTCAAATCATTGCTCTCCATCTCTAGAATCATCTCTCTCTCAATTGTTCTTCATGAACACCTCTAGGATTGAATTATAAAAGGAGGGGTTTTCACAAACCCTAACTTCTAACGGTGGCCTGACCACAAATCGGCGCCGATGTTCATGACTGGGAGAGAGAGAGAGAGATCTGTTAGTGAGAAAGAGAATGTGAGAGAGATCTCGACAGAAAAGTCTCTTAAATGTTCCGGTGAAATTGCCATGTCGCCGCCACTTCTGTGGCTATTGGGTGGCTGGCGTTTATGAATGGCTGTGATGGTGGAGTTGTCGGCGAAGCGTAACTTTTGTGTTTAACGCAGCCGCACTCTGGTCTGAGCCCTTTTGCTTCATTTACGATGGTTACTTTTTATCGGATCTTTTTCTGGCGATGGTAGTCGTTGTCATTGTTACTACCTTATATTACCCTATTTATCAATTCCAAAAGCTGAGGTGTTCACTGGGAACTAACTGTAGCTGTCACGTTGGCATTTTCTTTAATATCAATTGACAATGCTTAGGTGTCGTTGTGATGGTGGTCTTGCCAGAGGTTTTCTTCTTATTCGCTAGGTTAAGCGGTGCCCACTCTTGCTTACTGCTTCCTATATAAACAAGTGTATATCCCACTTGAAGATTTGATATCTTCGATCTGAACTCGCTGTTGTACACTGCTTTTGTAACCGTAAAGTTTATTTTGGGAAGTGATTACATTTTGTTGCTCACTCTACGTGTGGCCAGGGGCGGACCTAAGAAGGCCCCAGGGGTAGCGTCCGCAGCCCCTGAACTTTTACCCCGACGTGTATTTTTTTTTTTAAGTTTTCGGTTTTTCGCGACCCCTGTAACGAATTTTTCGTGACCCCTGGAAGAAATTTTATGGTTTTTACCTAAAAATATGATAAAAACCCCTTGAAAATATGATCAGAAGTCCGTTAATTCCGACAATTTTTTTAATGCTACCCCTGACTTTTTCTCCTGGATCCGCCCCTGCGTGTGGCTATGATGATTTCATTCTTTTTCTCTGTTCTTGACATTGATGGTTGTGGTGGGCGAGAGGCGTAAGAGCTTGGTTTATCGCAGCCCTCACCATGACCCATGTCAATTTTATGATGAACAACTTAAATCTGAGCCTTATGTGCGCTCTTTGTTTAGTCATGATTTTTGTTTTGTTTTTACCTTTTGTTTTTTCAGCTTTTGATTGCTCTAATATGCAGATTGACCGTAAAGCATTTGTTTTCCATTTGAATTAATTGTAAGAGTGTCTTCATCACTTAGATATTTAGAACACATTATAAATCAACCAATATGTAATTATCGCACATATAGAAATCTGATGTCACCTATTTATTTCCTTATTCATGATTTAGTAGTAGTAATGCTAACTTTCATATTGCTTTGCTTATTCAGTTTCCTTATGTCTTCAATTATTTTCTTTTAACAATCAAGCTCGAATTGTATTTCAAAGGTAAAGTTTTGTCAATTTTTGCTTTTTCAGACTTTTATCTTCTGATTTTGAAAGGTTGTTTGATTCTTATGTTTGTTTATTCTCGATTCCGTTGTTGCCGACTCTTTGAAAGGTTTTGCGTTTAGGTCACCTTAATTGGTTGAGTAACAACTCTGGTCATGTAACCAATAGCGCAGAACCAAGAAATTTAATTTAACACGTGCATATTTAGTTTCAAATGTGTATTGATATTTAATTCATCCGATATTTTCTTTGGTTGGGGCTGCATATAAGGTGTGATGACATTGGGGAATTAAGACTATCAAGGTTTTTTTTCGTGCGACTTCATTCTCTTATACTTTTAACAAAATTGGCAACTCAGAGTGTACCTTATACAATCAATCTTTGTAAACTTGCAATTCTCCTCACACTTATAAGGTTTTCCTTAGTGATGTTTATGTTAGGGTTCTTATCGGCCGAGGTAAACGGGTGATTTTTTTTACCTCATATTTAGGGATTATCAAATTTTAGTATCTGTTATGTTTTATTACCTCTTTTTTCCTTTGACACATAGTTGTGTAGCTTGCCTTTGGTTGAGGGTTTGCATAATTTTCATTAGATTCCGCATTAGTAAGGTTAGATGATTGTTTTAGTGTTTATATTATGTTAACAATGTATTTGTTATTTTACATTGGTTGATTGTGTCTCATTGTAGGTGTTGTAAAGAATCCTTCACTGCAAGTCCATTCCTAAACTGTTAGATCATGCCTTATGTTTCCTCTCACTCTTCTTTTACCATTGAGATGTAACAAAGTTTTCTCTAACTTTTTTAATGTATTTGTACATATCAAAATGACCTTTATTACATAAATTAGAATGCAATTTTATCTAACACTGACTTTGCAACCATTTACCACAAGGGTAGTCTCACTGTCTACTACCGCCAACTAACATTATAAATTGGACACTACTTATACTGTTGTCATATTGTGTGTATCATGAGTAGTTATCATTCGAAGATGACATGAACAAGAACATAATAGCAATTGCTAACTGCTCATGAAAGACCCAGAAGATAACACTGTACCTCTCTTTCACTTGCTTTGCAACCATTTACCACAAGGGTAGTCTCACTGTCTACTACCGCCAACTAACATTATAAATTTCATTTGCATCAGAAACATAGATTCTCATGTCTAGGAAGTATCAAGGAAATCGAAGCTCATCACACATGGTTCATTTAGAGGAGGGCACATTGGTCTGCAAAGGCCATAACATCATACAGAAACCAAAATATGTGTAAGTTTTGCTTCCTTATTCACGATAACCAAAGCTAATGAGTATCTAAAATAGCCACATTAACAGCTACTGTGCAAATCAGTCCCCTTCTTTAACGGGACTATGAGAGAACTTCTTGGCATTGAATGTACACATAATAAATTTACATGTATGATTTGCGAATGTATAAAAACGAATGCTCACGTTCGTTAACCTTTCTGCCTCGCAAGTTGTATATCTTCAGAACTTACAAACTTTATACCATACAAACAATCTTAAATCTTCATTCAACTTTCTGATATTTCAATTTGTTTTATACAAGTCATCAAACTCTTCGATTATACATTCACTGCTGAACAAACAACATATTTATAAAAATAAAGAACTATCACTACTTCAAATGAACGAAAAATATCTAGGTTCAAAATAAACGTACCCGTGGCAACGCACGGGTCGTTTTACTCGTTATCTATTAATTCATTTGTTTAGTGATTTATTTATTTAGTCATTTATTTATTTACTTAATGAGTATTTATTTACTTAGTTATTTAATTATTGATTTAACCATTTATTTATTTAACTATTTATTTATATTCAAGCTACATGGTGTTATGTTATAGTCACTTTCCTCAAATCATCAAGTCCACCGAAACCCTAGACCTCTAGAAATCGTTTACTCACCCTCGTAACTTTATATTAAACAAACTCGTTATTCGTTTAGGGGTCCTCGCAGTTGAATCATTCTCTGTACGTCAAGATATTTTTCAAGCAATCTAAGGTGAGTTCATAGCCCTTTTTTCTATTTATTTTTCAAACCATTTTGGGGTGGAAAACACGCATAAACATTTTCAATCATCACTACTTTATTTCATGTAAATAATATTATTTATCACGCTTTTCATCACGAATCTTTACGAAAAAATATTCATATGCAAAGTCAAACACTGTTGAATACTTTTACTTGTATGTATCTGTATGATATCATGTGAATATATACTTTGCCATGCTTGATCTTGTATGCTATTTGGGAAACTTTATTCTTAAGGCTCCTGAGCATCAAACGTGAGGTTCTTTGCGAAGAACTGAACATGATGACGTTGAGTTTCTTGCAGGGGACTGAACGTGGTCCCAACGCTCAGATTCTTGAGAGGAACCGAACAGTATTCATAGAGGCTCCTCGAGAGGGGAATCGAACACGTGGACAAACATTCTTACCGATTGTTGGTTTGCGAAACTTCAATCAGGCGTACTGTTTATGTGATAAATGCGTGTATACAAAGACTCATGCTTATTTGTTTATTTAACATTATGACTTTGCAAAACCTTATCAAATGTATTCTTTAACTGTTTTGCTATTCAAACCTATGACTCACCAACTATACATATAGTTGACCCCTTTTGCGTGTTTTTAAGGAGATGGATATCGGGATTGATCATAACTAGGAGCTTGGAGTCCTAGTTAGGAAATCTATTGTCTTTTAAGTTCTTATGCCTTGTAATAGACGTTTAAGTTTTAAATTATTAATAAAATATGGTATTCCATTTATATATCCTTGTGCTTATATACTCTTTTCGTGACACCTTGATGTTTCCGTCATCGGTCGGGGTGTTACAGAATTGGTATCAGAGCCTTGGTTATAGGGAATTAGGTTATTAGAAAACAATAATCTAGAGTATAACCTTAGGGGCCAAAAATAATAAACCCTATTCCTATCTTAGGTATTTGAATTTTCTCGTCTGAATCTTTTTCTCGTCAGATTCTACCACGGCATGCGCACCTCATCCTTGTCGATAAATTCTTTGACTTTATTTTAGGGTGTCATCATGGAAATTCATGTTCTCATATTTGAACACTCCCGTCAAAATTACGTGTTCGTGTTATGGTTCTCGGGACTGTGTGTAATCTGGAAGAGTGGTTATCTCTTCGGAAGGTCTCGGCTAAGGTAAGACCTGGTATTTAAGTAGTCCAGATGACTCACCTCTCTTTCCTGGGGGTTCTTTCGGGGAAATGGCGCTTATAGGCTAAAACACACAGTTCTAGTAGAATCGTTAAACGAGCTCGGGATTTTGATTAGTAAACGACGTTATTCTAATGTTTAATCATTAATAATGTCATTCTATATCCATATCTAACTCGAATCTTTTGCTTCCTGAAGATGGATCCCAATGAATTGGCCACTATTAGCACTTAGCAAATGGCTACCCTCTTTCCAAACATGGTCAACCAGCTCAATGAAACCATTCAAACTCGAACCATCGTGCACACTAATGACAGTTGAGAAGGTTCCAACCCTGGAGGTGTTGAAAGCTCATACAAACTGTTCGTGGCCTCTAAACCGACTGAATTTGCTGGAACCGAAGGGGCGACAGGTTTCCTCCAATGGTTCAAGAGAACGGACGCTACACTAAACATGTGCAATTGTCCCGAGGCTGAATGGGTCAAGTATGCGTCAAGTACATTCAAGAAAGGGGCTCTAACTTGGTGGAATACACAAATAAGAGCCAAGACTTGCGAGGTTCTTCATGCTTTGACTTGGGATGCGTTCAAGGCTTTGTTAACTAAGGAGTATTGTCCAAGGTCGGAAATGAGGAAGTTAGAGGCCGAATTCAGGAGTCTCACCATGAAGGGAGCTGATCATCTTGGTTTTACAGCTCGATTCCAAGAACTCTCTTTGTTTGTTCCTCACTTAGTGACTCCTAAACAAACTACAATCGATTGCTACATCGACGCACTCCCTGAAGCGATGCGTATAGTAATGATGTCCGTGAACCCTACGACTCTGTCAGCTACCATCAAGTTGGCTGGAACTCTGACTGCTGAAATGGTCAAGACTGGGGTGCTAAAAACGGAAACCATTAAAGACAAGGATGACCGTGGTTCAAGTTTAAGCAACAATGAGTCCACCAACAACAAGAGGAAAAGGGCCACTCAAAGTTATGCATTGGTTACCCCTGCTGTTCCAGTGAATGTTGTGGATTCAGCCAATACTATTGTCACCAGGATTGGCTATAAGGGTCCAAATCCTTTGTGCACCGTTTGTAGCTATCACCATTCCTCTGGCACGCAATGCCGCAAGTGTACCAAGTGTGGATTGTTGGGGCATCTGGTTGGAAGGTGCAAGGTTGCTCCAACAGGAACAAACCAGACCTTGGCTACCGTACCAGTTCCGAACAACAACACCAACCGTGCATGTTACCAATGCGGGAGTCCTAATCATTTCAGGAACCAATGTCCCGAATTAGCCAACAACAATTAAGCCACCCGAGGTCGAGTTTTTATGCTAGGGGCACCTGAAGCTTTTCAAGACCCAAATGTCGTTATGGAAAACGTCGATAGTTGAATACCTTCGTCTGTGAGCTTGCTCGAGTTATTCACAAGCGTCGATAATTGATTTTTACCTACGTCATATTATCCAGTTATCCATGTATAACTGTTAGAATGATTTCTCATATACTTTGTTAAGTTTAATTTTGCCTTGTCAATTGACTTTTGCCATGAATAAAGCTTGGTTTCTTATGTTCACTATCAGTTTGATCATACATGAACAGGGTTAGATTAATTATTTATGTATTTTATTAACATGATTCTACATGAATAACACTAGATAAATATCCAAGAACTTTGTGTGAACATTGCTAATTCGATTATCCATTGATAGAACATTGTTACGTGATTCTTCTATGGTGAACTATTTGTGTCTTGTGACCCATACACAACAAGATGAACTATGCGGACCATACGACGAAACGAGTAATTACGGGTGCACGTAATTATAAATTCCGACGCATGGAAATCATAGTAAATCCTATCGTATGTCATAATATTAAACCTATTGTGATTCAAAGTGACGAAACAAATATTACTTGAAAAGGGCATGGTGGATATGCCGATGGTACATCCTATATATAAGTTCTCCTGTCAAGTTATCAAAAGTAGCGTTCTTTGGATCAAGAGAAATTTAGTGTTATTTTGGACCTTGACCTGTTATTTGATGGTAATTCTTGTGCAAAACTTGCTGCAATATATTTTTGATGCCACAAATCTTTATACCTTTATGGCATGGTATTCAATTATTGTGATGTTAGTGAGTCTTACTATCCTATGGTATCTTTCGATCATTCCAAACTGATCGTCTATGCTACAAATTTTCTTGTGGTGTTTTCAATCTTGGAAAATCCAAACTTTGGGTATGTAAACTCTTTTACTCTTCT
>JBCNJP010000008.1:13835833-13891178 GCA_039602395.1 Deinandra increscens subsp. villosa
ATTTCCGTCGTCGGTCGGGGTGTTACAATATGGAAACCAAAGATTGTTTCCAAGGCTAACAATGACTATGTGGAAGACACCGGGCAACCCGACGCTGTTGAATTGGGTCGATCCCAAAGCGACTAACGTTTTATTTGGTGTCAGCAGGTATTTCAGGAAGACCTTTAGGTGATTGGAAAATTGCTGATTGTGAAATATATGTGTTAATTTAAATTGAATTTCAAAATCAATTTTGTTTTCAAAATGCTAATCTGCTAGTATTCATGTTGGTTGATCAATTTCTGGTTTGTTTTTCATTCCTTCTCATTTTGAGGGGGAGTTTGTTTTTTGCAAAATACAAAAATAGTGTGTTGTTTTTCAAATGTTTAAAATGAAAATCTAAAAATAGAGTTTTGTTATTTTTAGGGGGAGAAATTTGAAAAGACAAAAACATTGAAAAATGAGAAATTATATCCGACATGTTTGGGAAATGATGGTACATTGGCTTACATCATCTGGCTCATGGATAAAATAGATGAAAAAGCAATAAGACCATTTGATCGATGTGTAAGGTAGGCTTGGCAAATCAGAAAGTATTCAAATGTGATATACACTAAATCTGATGCTTGACTTAGTGGATAACATCTTGATCCGTATCTCAAAATATATCAAGAAAAAGATATGTGAAAAATAAAATGAGAAGTCACTGTGTATACATGTGTTCATTTTGCAAAGATTTAAACTTGTTTGATTTTCTTTATTTTGTCAAACGATCGGACTTTCTATGTGTATCGAAAGATCGACCTGATCTTTGTTTGTTTGACATTCTGCTTTATTTTCTTTGGTGTTTCGTATAACTCATCGGACTTTCTCTGCGTGTGCGGGAGCACCGACCTGATTCTTGTTGGGTTATACAATTTCAACTTATTTTATTTTCTTATTTTGTTAAATCTGAGGCCTTATCTGCGTATCGAAAGATCGACCTTAAGATAGACGATTTAACGTTCTTATTTCTTCTTACATGGAACACAGTTGACTATATCATGTATTCAATGATTATGTGATAAATCACAAATGAAATCACAAAAATGTGATAAGCAAAACATATCTGATTATGTCTGATAGTGTGGGGTACACTGGTCAATGCAAATCTAATCAATACTTTAACATATCCAGATGTTATGAGTATGATTATACCTGAGTTTAAGGTTGGACAAATTATATTTGTAATCGACATGGCTTATGTGCTATAATAATTGAAATTGAAATGTAGTTCAACATGTTATGTCCAATATGATCCCAAGTTGTGATTTTTCTCACAAAAGACAAAAGTAGTGTCTGATTCTGTATTGCATTTACTTTCCATATCAGAAAATACCAAAAAGATTTTAGGTGTGTTTTGATATAAAGTTTCTAAAAATCAAAAAAAAATTGTTTCTTATTTATTTTCGA
Source organism: Deinandra increscens subsp. villosa (assembly GCA_039602395.1). Lineage (NCBI taxonomy): Eukaryota > Viridiplantae > Streptophyta > Magnoliopsida > Asterales > Asteraceae > Deinandra > Deinandra increscens. The sequence goes on from JBCNJP010000008.1 coordinate 13,837,265, forward strand.
TTGATCAACACGGATTACAAAATAAAATTTAAAAAACAAAATATCTTGGAGTCTCGAAGAGACGTTTTGCGCCAAGATTATTTATGTTGGCAGGTTTCTAAGTGGAAAGGGAACATCACAACTTCAAGTCTTCTGAAGCTGTTGATAAAGAGATTACACACGATGCAATATCAAGTATTCAAGATTGAACTCATCGTCAAATTGAGTGAGAGTTTGATTGAAGATACAAGATACAAGTTTTAAAATGGAAATTGATACTGCACATGTCGAGTGGGAGTTTGTAGATAAATGGTTCCGGATCGTCATGTGAAGTATCCAATATAACACAACGTGCTGTTGTCCGAACCTTAGGCGAACTCCAAGTTCGGACCTAGACGAACCTGGTCCGAACCTGAGGTTCGGCTGTTCGTGTTTTGTCTAGTATAAATAGTTTGTCTTGTGTTGTATTCAGTACTTCTAGAGAGATCTTGTATGTGTACTCTGTGGTGTTTCTCTGTGGTCTAATACAAATCCTTTGTATTTACTCTCGTGTTCATTCTCGTTTTACATTGATTTCGATGCGACTGAGTAGACGATCCATCGCTCACGCATTTTCAATTGGTTATATATACACCTTATTGGGCCATCATTGGTCCTAAACACAATTTATTGGTTATATACACACCTTACTGAGACTCATTGGTCCCAACTGACCCTTGTTGCCCCTAAACACACCTTTTTTTGGTCATATTGGTTATATACACACCTTATTGGGCCATCATTGGTCCTAAACACAACTTATTGGTTATATACACACCTTATTGGGACTCATTGGTCCCAACTGACCCTTGTTGCCCCTAAACACACCTTTTTGGTCCTATTGGTTATATACACACCTTATTGGGACATCATTGGTCCTAAACTCAACTTATTGGCCATCATTGGTCCTAAACACAACCTATTGGTTATATACACACCTTATTGGGACTCATTGGTCCCGACTTGTATATATAGTGTGGTTGAAGGTTTTGAAATTTAAAAACAAACAACGGAAAAGTGAAATTAGCCGTTACTAGTTACATCACCTGTTTTGGTTTTTAAAATATCATAAATAAACGGTAAAAAAGTAACGCAATAAGGATTCGAACACGGATCATGGTATGTGAATCTAAAACGCTTCTACCACCTGAGCAGCACCCTGATTTAGAAGCTACTTTTCATTATAATTTATTTAAATATGATTCTAACTGGGCCCATTAAATTCTAAAAGAGGCGGGATAAATTAATGAGCGAATTCAATTGAAAATTTCACATATCACTCTCGATTTCCCCAATTCCCCACTCCCCATTTCTCCATTGCTCATTAATCGACATAATTTTCCCTCCATCATATTACTTCTCCAATAAACAGGTTCACAGTAAAGATTATTGAAAAGGGTTTTCAGTATTAGCAAAACAATCGTTTTTAATAATCTTTTTTGTTGTATCTGTTAGCAAAACAAACATGGATAAGTCTTGGATGGTAACCAGTAGAATCACAAAGTCATATACTGATGGAGTTAAATCATTCTTAAAGTTTGCAGTTAGAAATTTGAAAATGACAGAAATTCCATGTCCCTGTGTTAAATGTCTAAACCATTACTCTTATCCTATTGATTATGTAGATTATCATTTGTTTTCAAAGGGATTCGATATGACTTATACAAGGTGGACTAAAGACGGAGATAAACATGAGCCCGTAGGAGAGGAGCTTCACATGGAATCATTTTTCGATCCCGGAATGTCATTTCAGAAACAATAAAAATGGTCAGAGCTACTGAAAATTTCACTGAGGACCATGAGAAATTTCAAGAACGACTCATGGATGCTGAGAAGCCCCTGTATGAAGGAAGTCGGACCTTCACAAAGTTATTTGCCTGGGTCAACTACTGAACTTGAAGACTAAGCATGGAGCATCTGATAAGTTTTTTACTGAACTTTTATCTTTGCTGAAATAGATGCTACCTGAAGGTAACGAAATTGTGAAAAATACATATGAGGCCAAGAAGATTATGAAGTCAATGGGTGCAGGGTAAACCAAGATACATGTGTGTATCAATGATTGTATTCTTTACAGGAAGGAGAACAAGGACCTAACTGTATGTCCAACTTGTGGTGAGTCCAAGTGGAAGGTGGATGAGAGGACTAAGAAACTATACGACAATACTCCTGCAAAGGTAATGTGGTATTTCCCCATTATTCCAAGATTGAAACGATGGTTTCAAGTGAAAACAACAGCGGAAGATCTAAGATGGCATGCCACCAGTTCCAAAATACCCGGTGTGTTATGCCACCCATCTGATTCACCGGCATGGAAAGCTATAGATGAAAGATATCCCATAATCGCTAACGATCCTAGAAGTCTTTGTCTTGGAATTTCAACTGATGGGGTCGACGTTAATAGGGGCAACAGAAATCACAGTGTGTGACCGGTCCTATCTGTCATTTACAACCTTCCACCATGGTTGTGTATGAAAAGAAAGTTCATCATGCTTTCGTTGTTAATATCGGGAGCGCCTGGAAACGATATTGATGTGTTTTTGGAACCATTGATTGATGACTTAGAGCTGTTATTTAAGGCAGGTGTGGAAACATATTATGCGTATGCGCAAGAACAGTTTATTATGTGTGCAGTTGTTTTATGGACGATTAATAATTACCTTGCACTTGGTACACTTTGTGGTTGCCCATACAGTGGATTAAATGGTTGTGTGGTATGTCGGGAACAAACTAAATGCATTAGGCTTCCTTTCTCAACTAAGAAGTTTTATACTGGTCACAGAAGATATCTACCACATACACGCATGCCTTCCGAAAGCAAACAGAGGCCTTCGATGGTAAACAAGAGTTGAAAGATGTTGCAGTTCCTATGACCGGGGAACAGATATACAACGAAGTTCAACATATCAGGAACAAATGGGGAAACGGATTAAGGTGTACTAATTCAGTAATCCCAGAGACCTTAACCGGAAGAGGGGGGACATTGATAAGAAAAAAAGAAAGAACAAAGAGAAGCCACCATATTGGAAGAAATTCAATATATGGTTTCGAAGACTTAGATATTGGAGGCATAATAGTGTCCAACATTGCATTGGTTTCATGCATATTGAAAAGAATGTGGCTGAGAATGTTGCTAACTCTGCTCAACCTTCCCAGAAAAACAAAGGATGGACTGAATGCTAGAAAGGATCTGAACTTTTTGCAGTTAAGACCAGAGTTGCAGCCTAAACAGAATAAGAACAACATAGTACTTCCTGCAGCGTGTTACACGTTACAAAAAGATGAAAAGGAAAAGTTTTGTGACACGTTGTATAATTTGAAGGTTCCACAAGGCTATTGTTATAACTTCTCTAGTTTGGTTAGTCTAAAGGACAAGAAACTTCTGGGGTGCAAGTCACATGACTCTCATATGCTGATACAACAGTTTCTGCCAATTGCAATTTAGTCAGTCATGCCTGAACCAACAAGATATGCTATTATTAGGCTCTGTTTTTTTTTTCAAATCAATATGCAGCAAAGAGATCAACGTCGAAGAACTAGATAAATTGCAAGCATATCTTTTTGTCACACTATGCCTGCTTGAGAAATATTTCCAGCCATCAATTTTTGATGTTATGCTTCATTTGATGGTGCACCTTACTAGGGAGATAAAATTATGTGACCCAATATGCTTTCGATGGATGTATCCATTTGAAAGGTGTATGAAGGTAATTAAGGGCCACGTGAGAAACAAAACTTATCCAGAAGGTTGCATTGCTGAGGAGAACATTGTAGAAGAAACGATTGAGTTTCTCAGTGAATACCAAAAAAACATCACAACTATTGGTATTCCAACTAAAAAGCATAGCAGTGCGGATGGAAGTCCTGGGTCAGCTGGTAGATTAGTTGAAATCTCTCCAGAGCTCCTATCGAAAACGCATTTATTTGTGTTGCTAAATACGCCTGAAATTAAGAATTATATTGAGTAAGTAATTTAGATTATTAACCCTTTTTGATCAGTTTAATTAATTATAAACTTTTATAGATAACTTCAATTCATGTAATTGCAGAGAACACATGAAATTTTTGGAAAAGGAACATCCTTGTAGTAGACTAAATGAGCTGACTAACAAGCAGAGCACAACATTTGGTAAATGGTTACGCAACAAGGTCAGCTAAATTTGCTTATTGTTTTAATTCCGGATGAACTGTAACTTTCCTGAACAACTGACTTGAGTTGTCCGGAACAACTCTATTTTCTATCCGGATGAACTATAACCTTCCTGGTGAACTGAAACTATTTTCCTATTGTTTTAATTCCGAATGAACTGTAACTTTCTTGAACAACTGTCCTGAATTGTCCGGAACAACTCAATTTTCTATCCAGATGAACTATAACCTTCCTGGTGAACTGAAACTATTTTCTTATAGTTTTAATTCCGGATGAACTGTAACTTTCCGGAACAACTGACCTGAGTTGTCTGGAACAACTCTATTTTCTATCCTGATGAACTATAACCTTCCTGGTGAACTGAAACTATTTTCTTATTGTTTTAATTCCAGATGAACTGTAACTTTCCTGAACAACTGACCTGAATTGTCTGGAACAACTCTATTTTCTATCCGGATGTACTATAACCTTCCTGGTGAACTGAAACTATTTTCTTATAGTTTTAATTCCGGATGAACTGTAACTTTCCGGAACAACTGACCTGAGTTGTGCGGAACAACTCTATTTTCTATCCGGATGAACTATAACCTTCCTGGTGAACTGAAACTATTTTCCTATTGTTTTAATTCCGAATGAACTGTAACTTTCCTGAACAACTAACCTGAATTGTCCGGAACAACTCTATTTTCTATCCGGATGAACTATAACCTTCCTGGTGAACTGAAACTATTTTCTTATAGTTTTAATTTCGGATGAACTGTAACTTTCCGGAACAACTGACCTGAGTTGTCCGGAACAACTCTATTTTCTATCCTGGTGAACTGAAACTATTTTCTTATTGATTTAATTCCAGATGAACTGTAACTTTCCTGAAAACTGGCCTGACTTGTCCGGAACAACTTTATTTTATTTTTGGAAGACCTATAACCTTCCTATTCCTAATGAACTCTCCTGATGAACCTTCTATGAATTTCAGGTTGCAAAGGAGATGGCGGAGTCCCTAGAAGCTATATCAGATACCGTTAGGTGGATTTCACATGGTCCACACAGAAGTGCGAGGAAATATGAAGTATGACATTAATGGCTATTCATTTCGTACAAAATCTCGAGACGGTAGGGTTTACCAGAACAGCGGAGTTGTTGTAGAGGTAAATGACATGCACATCTCTAACGAGGTATTAACCTGTGGACACAAACCTTACTATGGGGTTTTAAAAGAGATGTGGCTACTAGAATACCATATTAAAAGCATCCCTCTATTTATGTGCGACTGGGTTGAGAATACACATGGGGTCAAAAAAGATAATTTTTAGTTACACTTTGGTTAACCTTAAAAGACTAGGTCACAAGGAGGACCCGTTCATTTTCGCGTCACACGCACGATAGTTGTTTTACGTCAAAGACCAGCTGGATAAAAAACTGCATATTATCTTTATGACACCTCCCAGAAATTACAAAGATTATTATGAAGACGATGTGTGACAACTCGTACTTTCTAGGTATACATTAATATTATAGTTATGTGCAATTAACTGTGATTCTATGTGCATTAGGCTAATTTATCTAAATTAGATAACTTTAAGTGCAAACATAGACAATCTGGTCCGACAACAATTACCCGTAGTGGAAATCAATCAAAGTTCCACAACTATTCGAAATGGAACTTCAATAACAAGAAATTTCATAAATATTAATTTGTGGAACTTTAAATGTAAAAAGAACATTTTATATTTTTCTAACAATTACGTAATGTCAAACGTATTTCATCGGAACGTTTATTCAAATGACAATTCGAGACAAACAATTATTAGTTTTATTCCTAAAACAATTCTCATCTAAAATGAAACATTAAACATTGTCGCCAAAATACCCAAACAATAAACGCTCACGTCGAGCGAGACTTGTAATTCTAAACATTAGTACATCAACGTCCATAATCAAACATCAAACAAATCAAGACTTGTGACATTTCCAATTAAACCCGACACTTATTTATTTTATCGATTTGAATGAATATATAAATCATTCGAGATTGAGCCAAAAACTGACTTTTTAACCGTTTATCCATTTGACTCAAACATAGTATCGTTGGACTCGTTGGATCGATCCGGACTCAACCCGACCCGACCCGAGACCCGGTTCAGCCCAGTGAACCCAATGGGCCTACCGACCCATTTCTTTTTCTTTTTCTTTTCTCCTTTGCTCTCGGCCCAGCCCGTCCCGTTTCTTTTCCGGCCCGATAGCCCAGCCGACGCTCGACCCACTCTTCTTCTTTCTTTCCGGTTTGGGCCACCTAGCCCATTCCTTCTTCTCCGCTTTCCCGGGTTCGAGCCTACACCCCCCTCCTTTTTCCCTTTTCCTTTCGGTTTTCTTTCCTCCTCCTCTCTTTCGGTTCTAAACAAAATAAAATCCTTAACCAAACTAACCACTTTTCTAAACCCTTGTTAGCTTGTGTTTCCAATGAGCACATGTTTAAGTCCCTTTTTCCTTCAAGATACTAAACATTTTGGTTGCTCAAGTACACAACAAACACAATATCCTTTGGGTAATGGTTTTAACCACTTACACACCCAACACATTTGTCCCCCTAGCCACCCTCATTTCCCTTGTCACTCCCTCCTCTTGGACTGGTTTCCATACACCCACATACACATTCACTTGAACTAAAACACTAGCCAAGAACCAAGAGATCCAAGCCACTTCCATCTCTCTCTCTTTTCGGATTCAAACCACCACTGAGCCACCTCTCCTTCTCGGCTCACTTAAAACCGAGACCAAACACCACCACCTAACCATCACTTATAAACACTTAACCTCTTATTTCTCACATAACCCATTCAAGAAAACAAACACACTTTTTCTCTCTATCTCTCATCCCTCTCGGCTCTCCATACACCACCGCCAACCACCACTTTTCCACCATCAACCACCACACATTCTAGCTTCTAATCATTTCCTTGTTTAAGGTAAATCATCTCTAACTTCTAAATCTCCATTATTACTTCATTTCCTTCTTGATTTCTTTCATAAACAACCATTCTAACCTCTTGTTTCTTGACAAAATCCATGATCTCTCTTTCATTCTTTCATCATCATCGTCCAAATCAAAGATCAAGGGTGGGTTAGGAGCTAAACTTGGAAGCTAAATCAACAACCCATCAAGTCCTTTACCGATCCGGAAAACTCTAAGTGAGGAAACTTACTTTCTTTGCTTATTTTTCTATAAATCTTCATATTTATATGTCACATGTCATGTTCATGATAAGTCTTGATTTGGTTGTTGTGTGACTTGCTAGCAAACATGTATGTTAGTATGGTTATGTGCTCATGATGAAAACTAGTTCATGTTAAATTTGATTATTTGACTAAAAATAAAACATAACTTGTATGTTTATTAAAAGTGCCACTTTAATGACCAAGTTTGGACAACTACTATTTCTTGTATGTTAAAAATAATTTGGAACACGTAACTTGGTGTAAAATAAGTATACAAAATGTCAAAAATTTGGATTTCATGAAAAATATATGTTTTGTAAAAACTGATCAGAGATGACACACTTTCAGCGTGTCATAAAGCTGCTGTCATCTGGAAAATACATGTAGTGTGGACACTGTTCAGAGATGACACACATATTTTGCGTGTCATAAAACTGCTGTCACTTTAGAAAATATACATTTTTCCAATCTTTCAAACGCTTATAGTTTTGACTCCAAAACTGAAACCAAAGTTATTTAGGGATGATTTTGAGTCATAAAAGTGTTTAACAAAGACCCAACCATGAAACTCTAAAGAAATGTAAACATGAAATTTTTGTGATAAAAATACCATTTATTTTCATGAAGAATAAAGTTTAAAACCTTGTGACAAACTTGTGACCACTTAGAACTTGTGATGTATTATTACGGATGCCAAAGATGTTTACCAAACATACAAAATGATTTGAGAAGTTAAACACTTGGAAACAAAACGATTAAATATCGTAACTATGACTTTTTCGGTAAAAATTATAACATATTTTTGGTTAAGAATCGAATCTGATCCAGACTACGAAACATGCTTATTTTGACATATAAAAGTGGTTTATAAAGTTCAAAGTTGGAAAAATATGTTTTATAAACAAACCGGACAAAAACAGTAACTTTCGGTTACTCGAAAACGTAGGATTTTACAAGTTAAACCTCCACCAATTAAACTGGCAACTTAGAACCCTAAAACACATTAGAACAAGTCTACTAACAAATCCTAAGTGTTAAGGAAACTTAAAACGTCACAAAACCAGTCAAACCGGTGAAACAGATAACTACCGGACGAACCAAGACTTGATTTTACCAAAATATAACTTTATATATTTTTGGGAAACATTTCTTCATAATAAATGAAAGATATTATTTATTAATCAAAATGGTTCAAAACCTTACAAATATTTAATGAATCAAATATTTATAATTCTCCTAACGTTTAAAGAAAAATAATCCATATTATTCAATATTTTTTTCAAACGCAAAAATCTAATTATTATTTATTTATTCAAATAGATAATAAATTCCACCAACTTCAATATTATTTATTAGTCAATAAATAATGTCCTAGGATTTCCATCATTGCCATCGGGTAACAACAGTCGAGACTTAACTTTGAACATTGAGTGACGTATTCACTAACTCAAGATAGCCAAACCCTCATACGTCATAACATTACTTTGTAGACGTTTGCTAGGCTAAGTTCAACCAATCATATCTATCATCCATCTTCAAACATGTGAGTCTTCACGGCCCCTTTTACATTTCTGTTTTCTAACCTGGGGGAGAATTCAATGATTACTTTTCAATTTCATTTTTGTCAGATATTATGATAACTATAAGAAGTATTGATTGCATGTTCTTTTCATATCCCCAAACTGTGTATTCATGTTGATTCATGTTATATGCCTAAGTCCCACTATTAATTGAGTTCAATTAGTTCATTCGAAATGATAGCTTGTGAGTAGATCTATTTGGGTTGACGACCCTGCCCTGACTTGGTCGCTCCAGTCATGCAGTTATAGTCAAGGGGTACATTTGTTATTCTGGTCATTCGGTGTCCTTAGGGAAGGATACCAGGAGTGGGTAAACAGTTAGTTTTGAAATCAAGGTTCATGATTAATCTTTACAACAACAGTGTCAAATAAACTAATATTCTGACAGACTAAACCTTTTCAAACATAAATTCCAACAGTTCTAGTGTCATAAAATTTGTGAACTCACCACCAATTCTGTTGACTTTTTAAATTCTTGAATTCTCAGGTGATTAGAGACTGCAACTCCATGTTTTTCGTGTTCCGATCCTGCTTGTCATATCATGGTCTGCCTGAAGTGTGTTCATGCATTTCATTTTGGAGATTTAGACACATTACGCCCTAGGGTAGTTATGTTTATAAATCTCATGATTATGTCTTTTGGAAAACTTATCATGTAACCACTACTTTATTTCCGCTGCCACGGTTTTAGATGTTTAAATAAATGTTTGAAACTTATATTTTCAAAAGATAATGGTTAAATTAAATGTTCATTAGATGTTATCATTCATAACCATGACCATGATGCCAAATCAGTCACATGCCCACATTCAGTCATTTTCTCGGGGTGTGACAGACGTGGTATCAGAGTCATGGTTATAGTGAATTAGGATGCATTGGTCTGCACCTAGTCTATAACCTAAGCTCTGCATCATTCATTTGTGTGTGTGTGCATCCATGCATTGCCTTGTATGTGTGCCAACTTGCAAACCAATGTGCTTTCTCTTAGCTGATTGCCTAAAATAAGTATTATATATAATATTGTTGTAACTTGGAATTGTCACAGCATGGCAAACGAGGAAATCGTTGTGATACCTTCTGACTCTGAGCCAGAGCCAGACTATACTCCGTCTTCACCTGATGATGTGCCTAGGTCGCCAGACTACACGCCGTCTTCACCTGTCCCAGAGACTGCACCTTTCCCCGACCATTCGACTCAGGTTTACACTACGAAGGACAACTGGGATCCGATTACGTCAGATGACGAGTTCTACGAGGACGAGCCCGAGGAGACTATCCCTACTACTTTCTACCCTCCTGTCTTCGTGATGTCGGTTCCTGATCCCATTGTTTCTATCCCTGACCCTCATGTATCTCACCCTCCGGCACGAGTTCTTGACCCTTCATCTACCCCTGCACCATCTCATCGTCTCTACTGTCTTGCTCCAGGTGGTCATAGGTTAAAGCATACACCTAGGAAATCTGTCATTCGCACTCGTCCTATGTCCACTGCCCCTGTTGAGGAGCCTGCCCCCAAAAGGCAGTGCGTTTATGAGCCGCCCATTTTTTCATCTGTCCTTGAGCCACCATTTGTTTTGTCTGTCCATGAGGTAGGAGATTCGTCCGCTTCAGCAGCTGCTCGTACTGCACCCATCTATGATGGTATTCCTGTCCTGTTGTCTGAACTCCTCTCCATTCAGTCACGTTTGTCTGGGCATGATGATGCCATTCGTCGAGTCATTGTTAAGCTTCGTTCATTGTTGTCTTATCACACCATCCAGACTCTTGAGACACGCCTGACTTCCATCGAGGATCATGTCGTCGCTACCGGTTTTGCTATGGATTCTCTGCACACGAACTTTACTGATGTTTCTGACTCGACCACTACCATGATGTTGACCATGGAGATGCTCCAGATGCGCATGCAGGCTATGGAGGATACGCTGAGGATATTTCAGACGTTCATGGCTTCACTCAGCCAGGTTGCCGGATTGTTCTTCATGCCGCCACTACCACCATTTCCCAGAGGCCCATACTAGTGGAACTACCTAGTGATGCATTCGTATCATGTTTAGTTAATGTATGAAAACTATGTTGTATTTTGGCATATGGAGCTGCGCCTCCGACTTTTGAAACAATTATGGTATGTTCGTACTTGGATTGCAATGTTTGTCATGATGTATGTTTTCGAATATTAATTAACTATGGTTGTATTACTTTCATTGTAGCTTCTTATGGATGCATGGTTGTTATGGTTGTTGTGCATGTATGGTTGTTCATTATAGATATGTAGACTATGTATTGTCATATATTGTCTAATTATATTTCTTGTTTACATTCGTGAAATTAAGAAAAACATGTCTGGACGCCGAGGACGCCCGCGAACCAATCGAGCTGATTCACCTCCACCCGCACCACTGAACGCTGAACAAGTCGAGGCCTTAGTCGCCCAACGTATTGCTGATGCCATCGCTGCTAACGAAGCGAATCGCGTCGCCGGAGGTCATGGTGAAGGTGCTCCTGGTGGTAAGACCTTCGATAAATGTTGGAAATCTGAGAATATAAATTCCCCAGAATTATTTTCAAGGTTTTGTCTAACGTTTCAGGTGCCCATGAATGTACCTATAAGGACTTCATGAATTGTAAAGCTATCAATTTCAAAGGTACCGAAGGTGCTGTTGGTCTTATTCGCTGGTTCGAAAAGACTGAATTTGTTTTCCGTATCAGTAACTGTCCCGACCACTCTAAGGTCAAATTTGCTACTTGCACTTTCATTGATGGTGCTCTCTCATGGTGGAATTCACATGCCAAACCGTCGGAACTGACCAAGCACACGCTATGCCTTGGGAAGGATTGAAACAACTACTGAGAGATGAATATTGCCCGCGAGAGGAACTTCAACGTTTGGAAGTTGAGTTCTGGGGACTCAGCATGAATGGATCTGATATTGCTAGATACACCAAGAGATTTCATGAACTTGCTCATCTCTGTTCCGAAATGGTGACTCCACCATACAAGAAGATCGAGCGTTACATTTGGGGTTCATCACCCAACATTCAAGAGAATGTGTTGTCTTCCAACCCAACCACTCTAAAAGCCGCCGTTCGTTTGGCACACAGTCTGACCTATCAGGCTACTCGCCAAGATGTTTCCTTTGCTAGGAAGACTTCTGATCATTCCAAACATGTTGTTGATGTCTGCTCACCGTCTTCTTCATCTGGGAAGAAGTTTGACCGTAAACGCAAACGCGGTCATTTCGGTAAAAAGAATTCTGAGAAGCGATCTGAGAAACAACCCGAAAAAGCCCCTGAACCAGTCAAAGCTTTTGTTGCTTCTGCTTCTGTTCAAGTACCAAGGAAATCTGGCTACATAGGAAATCAACCACTGTGCTTAAAGTGTAACCTTCATCATACCCTGGATTGCAGTAACGTCTATTGCAACAACTGCAAGGCCAAAGGTCACATTGCCAGAGATTGTCCATCCCGCACCTGTTATGGCTGTGGAGCTGTTGGACACATGAAGAACCAATGTCCAAAGAAAAATCAATCCGTTGGAACTGCCAGTGGAAGAGCCTTCGTGATGAACGCTAGAGAAGCCCGACAGGACCAAAATACTGTCACCGGTACGTTCATCCTTAACAATTCTTATGCCTCTGTTTTGTTTGATACCGGAGCGGAGAAAAGCTTTGTGTCTACCGATTTTTTCCCATTACTTAAAATCAACCCATGTGCCTTAGACACTAAGGTGTTGTTTGTTTTTTAAGAGGTAAATTGTCTGCAGTCTACGGACCATATCTGCAGACATCTGTAGCAGAAGAGGTGGACTAAACATCTGCAGTCTGTAAGAAGAAGAGTGTTTGTTTTTTAACTTCTGCAGACTACTAAAATAAACAGAAATTTAAATAAATCAATTCTTAAACTTATGGATAACTACCATTCAATCATTTTATTTTCTTCCGTATATTTTAACCAACATATTTATTCTAAAACAATTTTCTTTTAAATAAAATATCAAAACTTATAAAAATTGTTCAAAGAATGTTTTTTAAACAATTAATTTTTTTTTGTTAAATAAATGTTCAAAAACGGTTTGTCTAATAATTGTTTAAATTATGTTTTTTGAAAATAACTGTTTAAAAACGTATTTAAAAACAAAACTTTAAAAAAAACAATTTAAAAAAAAAACTAAAAACGTTTTAAAAAAACGTTTTTAAAAATAATTGTTTAAAATGTTTTTTTTTTATTTTTGACTTTTTAAAAGGCGTTTTTTAAAAAACAAATTAGTTATATAAGTTTTTTAAAAGCTGTATAAAATATTAAAAACCTTTTAAAAAGTTTATTTAGACAAAAAATTAAAAAAAAACTGTTTAAAAATGTATATTTAATGAAAAAACAGTTTAAAAAGAAGGTTAGAAGATGTTAGAAGATGTCAGAAGTGGCTGGATCATATCTGCACCAAGAAGAGCCTGCGCAGACATTTTTTAATGAAACGTCTTCGGAAAAACAAACAGTCTGCAGACCTAAATGTCTGTGCGTGGTCTGCGCGGCGCAGACATAAGAGGACAGGAAGAGCTTTTGGAGAAAAACAAACACTACTTAAGTACACCGTAGAACTAGCAGATGGTAGTCTAATCGAAACTGACAAGGTTTTCCAAGATTGTTCCCTACGCCTTTCTGACCATTCGTTTAACATTGACTTGCTGCCCGTCGAACCAAGAAGTTTTGATATCGTAATTGGCATGGACTAGTTATCGAAGAATCGTGCGGAAATCATCTGTCATCTTAAGCAAGTCAAAATCCCGCTGGAAAATGGCGAAACTCTAGTCATTCAAGGTGAAAAGAGTGGAACCAAGCTAGATATCATATCTTGTATGAAGACACGCCGATACCTTCGTAAAGGTTATCATGCTATTCTAGCACATGTCGTTGGTAAGGAATCAAAAGATAAAACGCTGAAGGACGTCCCAATCGCCCGTGACTTTCCTGAAGTATTTCCTGAAGACTTACCAGGACTGCCGCCAGCCAGGCAAGTAGAATTCCAAATCGATCTTGTGCCAGGTGCTGCACCTGTAGCCCGTTCTCCCTATCATCTCGCCCCTTCTGAAATGCAGGAATTATCCAATCAATTGCAAGAATTGTTGGATAAAGGATTCATTCGACCCAGTTGCTCCCCTTGGGGTGCACCTGTCCTTTTCGTCAAAAAGAAGGATGGATCATTTCGCATGTGTATCGACTATCGCGAGCTAAACAAATTGACTGTGAAGAATCGTTATCCACTTCTAAGGATCGACGACATGTTAGACCAACTCCAAGGATCAAGCTATTATTCAAAGATTGATCTACGATCCGGTTATCACCTGTTGAGAGTCCGTGAAGAAGATATTTCCAAGACTGCTTTTAGAACCCGTTACGGTCACTATGAATTTCTAGTAATGCCATTTGGCTTAACAAACGCACCCGCCGTATTCATGGATTTGATGAATCGTGTGTGTAAGCCATACCTAGACAAGTTTGTGATTGTGTTCATAGACGATATCTTGATCTACTCCCGTAGTAAAGAGGAACATGAACAACACTTAAAACTTATCTTGGAATTACTCAAGAATGAGAAGTTATACGCGAAATTCTCAAAGTGCGACTTCTGGCTTCGAGAAGTACAATTCTTTAGGTCATGTAGTTAATGAGAAAGGAATTCATGTCGACCCTTCTAAGATTGAAGCAATTAAGGATTGGAGTGCACCCACTACTCCAACTGAAATTCGTCAATTCTTAGGACTCGCTGGCTATTATCAAAGATTTATCGAGAACTTTTCAAAGATAACCCAGCCTTTGACTGCTCTCACCCATAAAGACAAGAAATTTGTCTGGGATCCTAAAGCCAAAACCTCCTTTCAATTTCTGAAGCAAAAGTTGTGCAATGCACCAATTTTGTCCTTACCCGAAGGAACAAATGATTTCGTGGTATACTGTGACGCATCCCGTCAAGGTCTAGGATGTGTACTTATGCAACGAGACAAGGTCATTGCTTATGCCTCACGACAATTGAAGATTCACGAAAGGAATTACTCGACTCACGACCTTGAGCTTGGAGCCGTTGTGTTCGCCCTAAAGATTTGGAGACATTACCTTTACGGTACAAAGTGTACGCTATACACCGACCATAAGAGTCTTTAACACATATTCAATCAGAAAGAGTTGAACATGAGACAACGTCGTTGGATTGAGTTACTCAACGATTATGATTGTGAAATCCGTTACCACCCAGGTAAAGCTAATGTTGTTGTCGACGCATTAAGCTAGAAAAGACCGAGTGAAACCTCTCCGTGTACGTGCTCTCAGATTGACTATCCAATCTAATCTCACCTCTCTCGTTCGTGATGCCAAAGTCGAAGCCCTCAAGGATGAAAATATCCCTAAATGAAGGCTTGCGTGGAATGGAAAAGCAATTAGTCAAGAAATCTGACGAAGCTTATTATTTCATGGAAAGACTGTGGTTACCAAATTTCGGTTCTGTGAAGAAATTAGTCTTAGATGAAGCTCATAAGTCTAGGTATTCAATCCATCCTGGTTCTAATAAGATGTACCATGGTTTGAAAGAGTTGTATTGGTGGCCTAACATGAAGGCTGAAATCGCTACATACGTTGGTAAGTGTTTGACTTGCGTGAAGGTCAAAGCTGAATACCAAAAACCCTCTGGTTTACTCGTTCAACCTATAATCCCAGAATGGAAATGGGAAGGAATTTCCATGGATTTCATTACCAAGTTGCCAAAGACTCGAGCCAGAAATTATGCCATTTGGGTTATCGTTGATCGCCTGACTAAATCCGCTCATTTCCTACCCATTCAGGAATCCTACACCACTAAGCAACTTGCCAAAATTTACATGAAGGAAATTGTGTCTCGTCATGGAGTACCTATTTCTATCATCTCTGATCGAGATAGGCGTTTCACCGCCCGATTTTGGCAAACCCTTCAGAAAGCTTTGGGTACTCGCCTTGATATGCGTACAGCATATTGTTGGTCCGGGATCAACAACCGTTCACGATATTTTTATCTAGTACAAGTGCGGAATCCTTGTACAAGATTGATTCAAGAAGAAAGTAGAAGAAATAGATTTGACAAAGTGATAAACAACAAAGATCAAATCTTGAATGATGAATAATACTTTCTTGAGCTTTGAAACCGATCGGAAATACAAAGAGAAAACTGAAAATCATAAATCCAAAAGCTAGCTAATCATAAACACTATGAGGGTTTATATAGTACCCTCTACAAAACCCTAAGCCCACTCATAACCATAAAGAAGACCGGCCCACAAGCTCTAAATCGTGAACTCCTTAAGCCTCATAATCGTAAATAAGCCCAATTACAGGTTAAGCCCATATCTAATGTTCATGCCTCAAATATATAGCCCAACAATCTTCCCCTAGGCATGAACCATTAGACCGCCTATGGCAGCAGCAGATCAAATATGAAAGTATTCTGCACATTGCTTGACCACCATTCATTTGCTACGATCCAGTTTGCTGTTCCATGGAAGATCCCCACCCATATAGCATTTTCCAGATCATTCTCATCACCGAGAATAGGTTGGGAGGCGAGGAGCTTGATATCTCTTTCACCAAACCTCAGCAGGTCAACCGGATCGTAGAAGCGGAACTGTCTCATCTTCTTGCAAAGCACCACCACCTTATGCGTCGTCGGATCATAAAACCAACAGTCAAAGTTTTTGACCAAGGTACCATCTTCAATTTCATCCAACATGTTTATTACTCTTGTGCGTTTGGTGGGTGGTCGCCTCGCTTCACCTATTGGATCACCAGTTACTGGGTCAGTTCCAGTTCCAACCCATCTTACCTGCTTCAGATCAAAGTTCACAAAATTTTCCGCCAAGTGGCTCATCAGATTGTTCCGAACTAGATCTCCTTCTGTGCTCCTCCATCTGTTTATGTATGGAGCTCTTAACAGACTTCTAATCTCAGGCTCAGTCCAGGAGTGAAATTGGGTTCGTGTTCTGTAATATTCCACTGGACTGTAGCCATCACGGATTACAGCAAAAAGCTTCTTCTCGGTATCATAGTGCCAGCACAGAATTGCTTCACGGCTCCCCCTTTTGTCGATTGAGCTTTCACCAACATCAATTATGTATTGAGTGGGGGCTGGTCCTTGAAAGAACTCCTTGAACCAGTTGTCGTGACCTTCTGGTGCCTTAGAGATGACTCTTCCACTTCGAGCATAGTCTGACATCTCAATTGTGTCATCTCCTTTATCTTCATTCATAGATTATGTACCTTGCCCACCCCGAGATGAGCTTTGACATGGGTCACCTGAAGCATTTGACACCACAGCACCTTTCAACTCATTATACTTCTTCTTCAGATCCATCAAGGCCTCATACAAAAACTTAAACCTATTCTTGTCAGCCATCTCCTTGTCTTTCAGTTTTCTGTTCTCAACCTTGAGTGCTTTCATCTCATTCTCTCTAATTCTGTTTTGAGACTTCAGAAAATTAATATGAGGGTCAGCACTTAACCTCATCTCAATAGGGAGATCAGATGCTCCCACATCGGCTTGAAAAGGCCGGAAGCTAGGAACAACCGGGGGCTGGCTTGCTGCAGTTAAAAGATTGATCCTCACAGGACTTGGCTCTACAATCATGCTGTCTACATCAAAGGATTGCCTTTCATCATGAACTGGGCTATGTTCATTCCGAATAGGACTTTCAGTCTGCAAGGGAGTTGATTCTGGTACATCAATCTGACGATCAGCCTGGGGTGTGCTCTCTTCATTGGTAGGTGCATTGACTTGTGTAGGTTCAAATACCATCAAGCTCGAGGTAGTTTTCTAAAATTTAAACCTGATGGATCTGGGATCTGACTTCTTCCTTGGTGATGGCTCACGCATAGGAATTGGCTCTGTTTGAACATCCTCCACATCAAATTGAGCATCCAACTCTTGTGGAACTGACCCACTGCTAGACGAGGAGTTTAAGTCAGTTCTTGTTCTCTTGAGGCTAATGGGCTCCAGATCCCCATATATGTCGTCATCCTGATTCTCATGCACTGGGAAAATGTCGTCCATCACGTTCTCTTCATCAGAAGGTATAATGCCAGCTTCTTCTAGAATATTCACAGCCGGAGTTGATGTTATATCATGGTCTTCTGCCAGAGATGCATTGACTGGATGCACCTCTGGTTCAACATCAGATTCTTCTTCAACTTGTTCTCTTGCAACTTCAGGATAGGCACCTCTTTTGGTCTATTCAATCCTTCCTTGAAAGCTACTCTTTTCCTTTTCTGTCTTGGGTTTGCAACCCGAACACTCCATTATCCATGAACTTGATATCCAGCTTCTCAATCCTTTCTTCTATCATGGGATATTTGTTCATGACCACCATCTGCACAAATCTTGGTGTCATCACGAACTGTTCTCTTGCGCTCAGATCAGCATTGCCTATCCAGTCTAACAGCATCATCTTTGAGAAATTGAATATCCAGTCAAAGGCCAGAGCAACGAAAGCAGTGCCATGTAGCTTGTTCAGCTGATCAAAGCTCGTTCGCTTCCCCAAGAATGACTTCTGCATGTAGTGAGCAAGACACCTCCAGTAGTGCGGCAGCAACTTCTTGAAAATTGGAGGGAACTTTCCTTCATATCCCAATGACTGATCACCCTCTAACACAACAGTCTTTGAGTACTCAATTGGATCTTCAACACTGTCATTGATGATTAAGCCCTGACGAATGTCTTCTTCAGGAATCACAATTGGTCGGTTCTGAATAGTTGCAGTGATCCTTGTCTTATCTTCACTTGCTCTAGCAGTTCCCCGGAAATCCCTTACAAGCTGCTCATCAATCAGCACGCTTGTTCTCAGAGCATGATTTATCTTGCAGACATTCAGCCCTGCCACCAAAGAGTAAAATAACTGCATATGCCTCTCTGGTGGGTCATCAAGATAGGCCGGGATGCAGTGGTCTCTCTCAAAGTGTATCTCTTCATCAAGCATATCGTCTGCCATCTGAGAAAACGAGACAGATGCATCAGGCTTGAACGTATCAAAGTGCAATTATGTTTGTCAACATCATCTTGAAGTTCAATTGATTATCACAATTAACTTGTTAATGTTCAGAAAGTCTCAATTTAACTTGCAAGAAAAGATTTTGATTTTTGAAATACAAATTAACAAACGCAATTAATATTAACTTAAAAAAATGATTAAGTTTGTTGAGATTAAAAAAAATTAGGCATTTAAGATTTTAATTCAATATTTGAGTGAGTTTACGATCCTACACAAGCGATTACGATTCAAAGATTGGGTTTACGATCCAATAAATGGGTTTACGATCCATTAAATGGTTTACGATCTGGTAGTTTAAGCCCAATCGTAATCTCTCGATAAAAACCTAAGCCCGGTCGTAATCACCATCGAGATCAGAAAATCGTAAACAAATGATCGTAAACTCCGATCGTAAACGACGATCATAAACTCCAACGGTCGTCTTCTTCACCGAGTCGATCGTAAACACAGTAACCGCCATTGTTGGACCTACACCAAACTCGTAAACACGTTAAACACCTCAGACATTCAAGATAGACAACCAAACACTACCTCTTATGAGTTCTAAACACAAAACCAACTTCAAATCTTCGAGAAATCGACTCGAAGTCAGTCGGAAAACAGAAATGATCACCGAGAAAGCAAAACTCAGAAAATTTGCAAATGGGCCGACACACAGACAAGGAAACACTCGATTGATGGAGGGTTTAAGGTTGGAAATGGATGGTGAAGGCGTCTGTGTGCACGGATTTCAGAAAGGACGGCCGGAGGTGGGTGTGATGGCTTTTCCGGCGAGGGTGGCGCGGCGGTTAGGGTTTCAGAGAGGCCGATCGTAAACAAGGGAGGGAGAGGAAATCGGAAATGAGAAAGTAAATTGTAAATGAGGGTTTTGTTAATAAAAAACTTTCATTTTGCCCCCTCAAGTCTTGAAAGTCATACAAACACTCCCAAACCTCTAAAAAAAAGTTAATTCTCTTAAAAAAAAATGTTAACTTTGAGAAAAAAATAATGAGAATTTACGAAGCTTCCCCTCAGACTCAAACCCCGAGTATCTGATCATGATCATAAAAAATTAAATTTTAAACATTTAAAGACTTGAAAAAAAATAAACCATAAAACAATTAAAACCTAAATACAGAAATCAAAATTTTACTTGCCTCGAAGCTGATGTAAATTCTTGGATCAAACTAGACAAATCTTTGACTAAAGAACCCTTTTCAGCTTCCGTTACTCGACGCTCTAGACGATTGCTCAAAATTTTTGAAATCACATAAACTCACATCCAGATAAAAATTTTAAAGTGCTTATACATGGTACATAATTACCGTCATGTTTAACCGTCCCCACACCCAATCGTTCATAGCAAAACCTACCCAACCTCAGAGTTTATTGAGGATTCACAAACCCCCAACTTGAGGAACCATGCAACACCGCTATGACTACCACTTATTTTCTTAATTATCAGTTGGTGATCAGGTCGGCCGCATAAGCACGCAGAGAAGACCAAACTCAATAATTTATTTATTTTTATTATTTTTATCATTATTTTTTGATTTTTCTTTTTCTTTTCATTTTTCTGTGGTGTTGTCATAACAGCAGAAACATGGCGTGTGAGAGAGTGAATACTAGGTGAATACCACTCTCAACCCGTTTTTGCTGGGACTCAGTCTTTTAAACTATGTAAACCAGGATGGAAACCAAAACATATATAGAAGTTAAGTTTACTGCACTTACATGGATGATCATAGTTTTTGATTTAGCTTACCGAAACATCATCTTTGAGACGTCTTTCACTTCTACCTTACACGTGTCAGTCTCCGATCGTCTTGGAAATTTATATCACTTCCTACCAACTCAAGGCAAACAAAAGACATCATAAAAACCTTAAACATATATTTTTAAGAATTTTCTGAAACAATGATATTTCTTCCCCTGTTTTTATGAGGCTTTTGAAATAAAACACACATTTTTTTAAAGAAAAATAACTATACACAAACAATTTTGATCCGATCATTCCTCGAAGGCAATCATCTTGAGGCCTTCGACACACATTTCAAAATTGGGACGAGGGAGGGGTTTTGTGAAAATATCAGACACATTTTGGTCTGTGCTCACCTTTTGGAGCTGAATTAACTCCCGATCATAACAATCACGAATAAAATGTACCTTGATGTCTATGTGCTTTGTTTTTGAATGATGAACGGGGTTTTTCACAATTTCTAGAGCAGCAGCGTTATCACAAAAGATAGGAGTGTTAATAAATTCCATACCGTAATCAGTGAGCTGATTTTGTATCCATACTACCTGTGAGCATCCAGCTGATGCTGCCACATATTCAGCTTCTGCAGTTGACTTTGAGACGGTATGCTGCTTTTTGCTCTACCAAGAAATGAGTCTGTCTCCCAGATACTGACACCCACCAGTTGTTGATTTCCTGTCAAGATCACTACCTCCATAATCACTGTCAGTAAATGCAAACAATTGGAAATCAGTGTTCTTTGGGTACCAAAGTCCAAGCCTAGGCCTGCCCTTCAGATACCTAAAGATACGTTTAACAGCAATTAAATGTGAAAGTTTAGGATTAGCCTGATAGCGGGCACACAGACACACTTCCTGCATAATATCTGGCCTGCTTGCTGTCAAATACATAAGTGATCCAATCATCGAGCGATACATGACTTCACTCACTGACTCCCCATCTGCATCTGCTGTCAGTAGAGGTCGGGATGCCATGGGAGTTGAAATTGGTTTGGAATCTTGCATTATGAATTTTTCTAGAATCTCATTCACATATTTTGCTTGGTGAATAAGAATCCCAGATTCATCCTGTTTCACTTGCAAGGCTAGGAAGAAACTCATCTCTCCCCGATCACTCATTTCAAATTTCTTTCTCATTATTTCTTCAAACTCGGTGCATAACTCTTCGTTTGTTTACATGTAGATGATGTCATCTACATAAACCTGCACCATGATGATATCATCCTTCACCCACTTTCTAAACAGAGTCTGATCAACCACTCCTCTTGTGTATCCATTCTCCACCAGATGAGTTGATAGCGTCTCATACCACGTGCGCGGAGCTTGATGTAGTCCATACAAAGCTTTATCCAGAAGATACACATGATCTGGATGCTCCTCATCTATGAACCCTGGTGGTTGAGTCACATAAACTTCCTCATTCATTTCTGCATATAGTAATGTCGTCTTGACGTCCATCTGGTGCACTGTGAAGTCTAGATATGATGCAACTGCAAGGAATATCCGAATAGCCTCCAATCTAGCCACGGGTGCATACACCTCATCATAGTCAATTCCATGTATTTGTCTGTGACCCTGAACAATCAACCTTGCCTTGTTTCTGACAATTATACCCGTGTCATCCTTCTTGTTCTTATATAACCAACGTGTGGCTATAACCTTCTTGTTCTCTGGCCTTTTCACTAGACGCCACACTCCCAGCTTTGAAAACTGATTTAATTCATTGTGCATGGCCTCTATCCAACTTGGATCTCTGAGAGCAACAATCACTTTAGGAGGCTCAATCTGGGAGATGAAGCACGAATACATGCAGAAATTAATGTCCCACGTGCGGCTTCTAGTGATAACACCTGCTGAAACTGGCCCAAGTATATTGTTAATCGGATGGTCTCTGTTGATCCTTGATACTTGAACATCTGGCACAGAAACAGAAACAGGCAGGTTAGAATTAACAATATTATCATTCATACCTTGGTTTTGAGAAATTTCTGAATCATCATGAGTTCCCGAAGATCCCAGAGTATCTGCATTGATATTTATGGGAACTGAATATGGTGCTTTCTCACTAACTTTTTCAACAAGAGGTCTTGATTCAGATGATTGAGCAACGATATCTTCTTCCTCACCCAAATGATGGAAAACATTTGAAAAATTGAACCCTTCAAACAGTGACCCATAATCAAAAATCCAATCTGGTCCACTCTCTGCATCTGTAGGATTGTCTTCAAGCCAGTCTACGTTATATGCCTCAATGATTACTTTGGTGGTTTTGTTGTAGACACGATAAGCACTATTTGCCGAATAACCCACAAAATAACACTCATCAGCCTTAGCTTCGAATTTCCCCACATCGGACTGAATCAGAACCGTGCATGGACACCCGAATGTCTTGAAATATCCCACCCTTGGCTTCTCTCCATAAACAATCTCATACGGAGTCTTCTCATGACGCTTGTTTTAAAGTACTCGATTCTGCACATAACAAGCCGTGTTGACCGCTTCAGCCCAGAAGAAGATTGGCAAATTAGCTTCACACATCATTGTTCTTGCTGCTTCAATGAGTGTCCTGTTTCTTCTCTCAGCGACTCCATTATGTTGGGGTGAGTAGGGTGCACTTTTTTAGATTCTGTTCCGTTGTCCGATCTAATAGCCTTGACCTTCTTGTTCAGCCGATTCTCTATAAGTGTGACAAACTGTTTCACTAAAGTCGGAGTTTCATGCTTGTTTGATAAAAAGAAGACCCAAGTGAATCGTGAGTAGTCATCCACAATCACGAGACAGTAAGAGAACTTGCTGATGTTTTGTACTTGCATTGGCCCAAATAGATCCATGTGAAGAAGTTGTAATACGGACAACATTGAATTTGCTATCTTCGGACGGTGCGGTAACTTGTGCTGTTTCCCCTTCGCACAAGCCACACATTTTTCTACAGTAGAGAAATCTTTGATAGGCAGTTTTCTGACATGTTCTCCCTTTGCCAACTTGGTCAAATTCTTCATGTTAGCATGCCCCAGACGCCTATGCCATAATAAAGCTAAATTCTCATTTTGTTTGGATATAAGACAGGCTACTTCTGAGGTTGGAGGTTGACCCATATTAAGCTGATAAGAATTTCCTCTTCTCGGAGTACGCATCAAGATGCACTCCTCTGGAATTTTGACACCTGGCTTGAGTATGATGCATTCCTTGCCGTTGAATAAGACTGAATATTCCCTATCACAAATTTGTGAGACGCTGAGCAAACTGTGAGATAATTCCTCCACATAGTGCACATCAGAGAACATCAAACTTCCATTTCTCACTACTCCTTTCTTGCTTATTCTTCCACCTACACCTCCTGCAAATGATACTCCTCCGCCATTGAAGTCTTGTACATCTTCCAAAAGGGATAAGTCTCCGGTCATATGTCGGGAGCAACCACTATCAACGTACCAGAGATTGTTGATAGATCTTCTTGGCTGTCCCTACAAGAATCAGAGATTAGTGAGATTCAGGTACCCAGGCCATAACAGATCTGGGCACACCTTTGGAATCAATGTAATTAACTAATTGGAGGGTAATTTCTGGCTTTGATTCAGTCACACTCAAGCTTTGAGTGTTGTCTTTTGGTTTCCAAACAGGGTGTTTCTGTGGTTTCATCACATTTGGTGAGTTCTTGACTAACACAGGTTTCTTTTGTGGTGATGTGGCCTTTTTACCAGCTGGCTTTTTAATAGGTGTCCACTCAAGTTTCAGTTTTGTGTAAACAAGTTGTTTTGTTTGAGTGACACCTTTTTGTTTTAAAACCTGTTGCTCAACCTTTGCTTTGCCATTAGGTTTATTAACTCTTTTGACTTTAGCCACTTGTTTCTCAACAAATTCTGGTTTTATCTTATCATTCCTTCTGTAAACTCCTTTAGATATATAAGTTGGTTTTGGAGTTTTGGCCACATTCCACTTTTCAACAACAAGCTTTGTCACCGGTGCCTTTGTGTTTGAAACCTTAGACTGTTGAGTCTTCATTTGTTCTAAACACTGCTTCCCCTGAGACAAAGCTTGTTGCTTTTGCTTTTGCTTTTCTCCTGTCATCATTTTCTCCAACTAACTAGTTCGTGGGTTTTGCGGATAGTATAGTTGAAATGGTCTATTCACACAATTAGCGGCAAAGTGTCCTAGTTTTCCAAACTGAAAGCAATTCATGAGTCTAGGCCCATTGACATGACTACAGAGGTATGAGCGTCTTGGGTAAGACGACTTCCACTCTGGCTTATCATCCCATTTGTGTATAACATGTTTTGTAGTTTTTTCCGGTTGTGTGATCAAACAAAATTATTCTGATTTAGACTTGTTTGTTCTATT
This sequence comes from Deinandra increscens subsp. villosa, assembly GCA_039602395.1. NCBI lineage: Eukaryota > Viridiplantae > Streptophyta > Magnoliopsida > Asterales > Asteraceae > Deinandra > Deinandra increscens. The sequence goes on from JBCNJP010000008.1 coordinate 13,862,358, forward strand.
GAAAGTCGACACAACCTGGGGATAAGCAACAAAGTCCTTGGGCTTAGTCTCACGACCAACTTTAGTGTTAGGCACGCAAATTTTAAAACCATTAACTTTTTCATTGGAATCAGAAACATGTTTTGATAACAAAGATACAACTAATTGTTTTGACTTGGACGTATTAAGTTCTGACACAGATGCCAGAACATCGTCCTTAGGTAAATCAGACATTAAACTACTAGACACATGACATTCATTGACTTTCAAACATTCATCATCCTCCCCAGAAACATCTTCAATACCTACTTCATCTGCACATGAAACAAAGGTGTTAGAAGAACCAACATTATCGTTTAATGGTTCCTGGGATGGACCCGATTTACTTGTGGATGCCATTGTTTCGTTCTGATTACCCAACCCATACATCATGTGTTTCTCATTTTCAAATTCCTCTTCTGTCATAGGCTTCACTCCAACCAAAACACTATCTATGGGAGGTCCTGCTTCATGCATTTCAGATGTTGATCTATCTATCTGGTCCTCCTCAAAGATCATACCTACAATATCTCTAGGCACAGGTTGAGGAACATTGTTCTTATTCTTTTCAGTGAAACTAATTCCTATTCCTCCTTTATGTTTTCCAAATCTAACATCAGTGATGCAATTGGACAAAGCCTTACCTGCCTGAAGCATTCTCTTGTTTCTCATTTGGTTCACATCTAATTTTACTTGCAATTCATTGTTCTGATGCTTAAGTTCATCTATCTGCTTACTAAGTTAGCTATTTCTAACTTAGCATTGTCATACAGAAGAGTTTTCTTAGTTTCCAGTTTTTGATATTTTACAATGTCTAGTTTCTGAGCTTTTACCTTCTCCTCATTCTTTTGCCATCTACCCCTGAATGAACTCCTTTCGCATTTTATCTCAAACAGTTCTATCTCATAATTTTTACAAATTTGCCTAAGTCCAGGAATTAAACGTGCACAAGTGGGATTAGTACATACCTTGATGTTATCAACCTCAGCAGCAAAGGCTTCCTTGTCTTCCACCAGGTTCTCTTCAGGTTTCTCATCAGTGACAATAAATGCATGCTCTTCCTCATCATCCTTTTCCATAGCAGCAATCATTGCATGCGACAGACTAAGCTCTTTCATCTGAGTAGTCCAGTCATATCCACCTCCTTCCTGTATAACCAAAGCACTTGACTCTAGCTTTCCTTTGCTATCTCATGCTTTCCTTTCTTCTGTTCTTTCTCTCCTCGGCTTGGTGCACTCTCTTGCGAAATTCCCGTACTCGTCACAGTTGTAGCACCTCAGCTTGCTCTTGTCAAACCCCATCCTTATCTTATCTTGATCCTTCCACACATTTCTCCCAGTCTTTGCCATGAACTTCTTTGCTCTGAAAACAGCCATTGCCATCTGCCAAGAGACATCTAACATCTCTACATCTTCAGGATTTATCTGGTTTAGCTCACCTGACAGCATATCAGTAGGTACTAAAGTTCCGGCCATAAGAGCATAATAACTGTTCATAAATCCCATTCCAAGGGCAAAGTTGGGATCATTTGTAGCATCAGGGTTGACACCTCCACTTGAACTTGCTTGAGGTTGTGCCACAAATGCAGTTGACTTTGTGACAGAGCTCGGTCCACTCCCAGTTGACTTTCCATCTTGCTTAGACTCCACTTCTTCTGACAACAGTGCTTGGTTCAGTTTTCCTGCCAAACTAAGAGAGCTTATATGGTTCAACTCTCTCTCTGCTTGTCATCAATAAGTTTTGACTTCAGTTTGTTGATCAACTCATCAAGAGATAGCTCACTCAGCTTGTTGTTGTCTTTAATGATAGAGATGTTGGTATTCTAGGATTTGGGTAAGCTATTCAGCAGCTTCAGATTCTTATCTTCCTGATCTGATTCAACATTGTAGCTTGACATTTCGGCCATCAGAGACATGAACCTTTGCCCTTGTGCTTCAAAGGATTCTCCTTGAATGTGGTTGAACAAATTGAATTTCTGCTCAGCATTTGCTTACGGCTTGCCTTTATGTCTGGACTTCCTTCATATGCCACTACCAAAGCATTCCAGAGTTGCTTTGTAGTCTTGCAGTGCTTAAATCCTTGTGCAATATCTGGTGTTAGTGCCATAGTCATGATAGCAAACGCCCTCTCAGCTTTGTTACATCTTTCCCAATCATCATCATCATATTCGTCTTCCTTTTTAGCCTTCCCTGCATTAACTCCCTCTGAGTGTGTAGGCATGTATGGCCCATGAATTACTGCTCTCCAAAGTCTTAGATCGACACTCTTCAAGTGGTTTTCAAATCTATATTTCCACTCCAGAAAGTTATCCGCCGATGTGAGTCTTGGTGGACGAGTGATGGATCCAATCTCAAAATCCAGCTTCTGATACATGCTGGGTTCGAAATCCACAATGTAAGCTTAGGAAAACTTAAAACTAAAGTCCAAATGTCAAAAAAGAGAGATTATGATCGATAACACCTGATTACGATCGAGAACACCTGATTCCAATCAAGTCACACAGCTAGTCGTAAACACCGGATCGTAAACACTGATTACGGTGGAAGCTTAATCGTAAACGTCAAATCCGGCCGAGAAAATCGTAAACTTCAATTATGATTGATGATTCCGGCAAATAAAAGTCGTAAACACTCGATTCCGATAAGAAAATGTCGTAAACACCAGTTTCTTGGTCGTAAACGGATAAAAATCAAAGCTTGAACTCGTAAACACGTTTCCGATGATGATCTTCAAGAACTTGCAGTCGTAAATACCCAATAAAACCCATAAATCTTCAAACACAGCAGCAGCCTGATCGTAAACCCCAAGAACACCTTCAAAACCTTCAAAAATCGAACCTTTTTCCAGAAAACACTTGAATCCAATACCGTGAGAACCTCGAATCAGTGATTCTTGGCTCTGATACCAATTGTTGGACCGGGATCAACAACCGTTCACGATATTTTTATCTAGTACAAGTGCGGAATCCTTGTACAAGATTGATTCAAGAAGAAAGTAGAAGAAATAGATTTGACAAAGTGATAAACAAAAAAGATCAAATCATTAATGATGAATAATACTTTCTTGAGCTTTGAAACCGATCGGAAATACAAAGAGAAAACTGAAAATCGTAAATCCAAAAGCTAGCTAATCATAAACACTATGAGGGTTTATATAGTACCCTCTACAAAACCCTAAGCCCAATCATAAACATAAAGAAGACCGGCCCACAAGCTCTAAATCGTGAACTCCTTAAGCCTCATAATCGTAAATAAGCCCAATTACAGGTTAAGCCCATATCTAATGTTCATGCCTCAAATATATAGCCCAACACATATCACCCCCAAACTGATGGCCAAAGTGAAAGAACCATTCAGACTCTCAAAGACATGCTTCGTGCTTGTATCATCGATTTCGGTAACAGTTGGGACGAACATCTGCCGCTAGCTGAATTTTCGTATAACAATAGTTATCACACTAGTATTCAAGCCGCCCTTTTTAAAGCTTTGTATGGAAGAAAGTGTCGTTCACCACTTTGTTGGACTGAAGTTGATGACAGCCAGCTCACAGGTCCCGAGCTAGTGCATGAAACTTTCGAGAAAATCACCCTGATTCACAACCGTCTGAAAGCTACTCGCGATCGATAGAAGAGTTACGCTGACAATCGACGCAAACCACTGAAGTTCTTCAAAGGACATCGTGTCATGTTAAAAGTAGCACCTTAGAAAGGTGTTATTCATTTCGGAAAACGTGGAAAGCTTAACCCCCGCTACATCGGTCCTTTTGAAATCATCGAGGAAATTGGACCAGTAGCATACCGTCTTCAGTTGCCTCCCGAACTTAGTAAAGTTCATGACGTGTTCCACGTCAGTAACTTGAAAAAGGGCATGACAGAAAAATCTGTCGTTATCCCGTTGGACGAAATCGAGATTGACGATCGTTTACACTTCATTGAGACCCCTGCTGAAATCTGTGATCGTGAAGTCAAACGATTGAAGAAAAGCCGTATTCCCATCGTAAAGATTCGTTGGAACTCACGCCGAGGTCCAGAGTATACGTGGGAATGAGAAGATCAAATGCGTGAGAAGTATCCGTATCTATTCGCCAATGCTGACAACCCTGGTGGTCAAGACTAAATTTTGGGACGAAATTTCTCTAACCGGGGGAGTATGTGACAACTCGTACTTTCCAGGTATACATTAATATTATAATTATGTGCAATTAACTGTGATTCTATGTGCATTATGTAACATCCCGAGTTTCAAAATAATTGGGTGTTTAATTCTAATTATGAATTACGAGGGTTTTAGAGTAATAAGCGGGTTTAGATGGTTAATCGGGCTATTCAATGGGGATTTCTAGTTAAAAAGTTAACCTTATTAATAGATGGGCAAACTAAAGAAAAGTTAGAGTGTTAATTGTGTAAATAAAAGGTTTTGGCTAGATTTTTCATAAAATACAAAGTTGAGGGGCCATAGGTGAAAATGAGGGGATTAAACAAGTTTGGGTATCCCCCAGACCTGTAAATCGCGATAGAGAGAGAGAGGGAGGGGGTATAGCCCTAGTTCTTGTAGAATCTCCAAATTGAAGGTGAAAGAGAGGCAAACTAGGAAGGAGGAAGCTGAATTCAGGTTTAGGAGGTCTCCTACACCTCAATTTCATCTTTATTTCTTGAGTTCTTGACCAAGTAAGTGAATTCTAGATGTAGGTGATTTTATGGGTTTCTTCTAAAGATCAAATTGAGGTTGAAATCTGTATTGTTATGTGTTTATGTGCCTAGATGAAGCTAAATTACTGCTTGCATGATTGATTCTATGTGTATTTGTTAGAATTGGGATGGGGGTTAAACCCCATCTAGTAGAAATTGAAACCCACTATGGGTGGGGGTCTTGGATGGTAATTTGAATGAATGAATTAGGAAATTGTTAAATTATGCATAGGAAACTGAATTGGGAGTGTTTGATATCGCTTGTGGAGTTTATGGATGATCCATGGATTTCTTGATTGTATGAACATAAAGTATGCACACTAGGTGCTCGATGAAATGCTTGAACGAAATTGATGATGTGAATGTGCTGAACTTATGAACTTGAATTGGTGATTGGATGTAGATTGTATGTTTTGCGAATGTGGAATTGAGAACTTAATCAATTATGTGGGTATAGGTGAAGCTAGTGCAAGTGCAAACCATCAACTTGAAGGCAAAGTTAAATCCTAAAGGTAACACGTAGGAGTTAGTTATGTGTATGTATTCTTATGTTGTGAATTGTTGAGTGTTCATTAGATGACAATGGCAATTGTCATAGTATCTAATGAACACCAAGAGACTAGATACATGTTGTTAAGAGGTGTGGACTTTGGTATGCAAATGACCAAGCTGAAAAGCAGTGATGTATGACCCTTTTTGGGTTGAGCGGTAGTGTTGAGATAGGACGAGTAGTAGTGAGGCTATAATCCTCTAATTGCCCCAACAAGATGTCTAAGCGGCTTGGCACATCATGTGTGTGTGCCAAGATGTGAATATGATGAGAAATAGCAGGTGGAAGTGTGCCATAGGGGCTGGAATGTGGCAAATGCCCTAACGAGTCAACGGGTCGGTTTCGGGTGCCAACTATATTTGATCCGTGTAATTAATACGTGATTGTTGCAAAAACGAATTTAACCATGAAAGATAGGTTATAGTGAGTTTCCAGCACTAAAAATGAAGTTAGGATTGGTGAACTTGCACTAGAGTGAAAATGCAGAAAATTTGGCTAAGTATGGGAAAAATGGCCTGGAGCCCTGGAAAAGGGGTTCCAGGCGTATCGCCTGGGAAAGCTGCAGCTCCAAGCGATACGCTTGGAGCTGCTGTCCGGATTTTGGTCTTGTTTTCTTGTATTTAATTGATGTGCTGGGTTGATTGCTGTTGTTTGCCATTAATACTAATGTGTTACTAGAGTTTTTGGCAGGTAATCAATAGTTGACGGGTCGGGATCGAATCGAAGACTTTTGGAACCGAACATCACATCTTTTGGGACCTTGATGCACATGTTTGTTAATGTGAATGTTTGTAGTATTTCTATAAAGTTAATGGTGTCAAACACCCGATTTTGTAAATGTGGCATGGCAATGGATGAAATTTTTATATATGTTATGAAATTTTCGAACTCTGATTTGTGAAACGATGTTAACACGTGATAATGGGATTGGGGCCTTACACATTAGGCTAATTTATCTAAATTAGATAACTTTAAGTGCAAGCATAGACAATCTAGGTCCGACAACAATTACCCGTAGTGGAAATCAATCAAAGTTCTGCAACTATTCGAAATGGAACTTCAATAACAAGAAATTTCATAAATATTAATTTGTGGAACTTTAAATGTAAAAAGAACATTTAATATTTTTCTAACAATTACGTAATGTCAAACGTATTTCATTGGAACGTTTATTCAAACGACAATTCGAGACAAACAATTATTAGTTTTATTCCTAAAATTATTCTCATCTAAAATGAAACATTAAACATTGTCGCCAAAATACCCAAACAATAAACGCTCACGTCGAGCGAGACTTGTAATTCTAAACATTAGTACATCAACGTCCATAATCAAACATCAAACAAATCAAGACTTGTGACATTTCCAATTAAACCCGACACTTATTTATTTTATCGATTTGTATGAATATATGAATCATTCGAGATCGAGCCAAAAACCGACTTTTTAACCGTTTATCCATTTGACTCAAATAAAGTGTCGTTGGACTCGTTGGATCGACCCGGACTCAACCCGACCCGACCCGAGACCCGGTTCAGCCCAGTGAGCCCAATGGGCCTACCGGCCCATTTCTATTTCTTTTTCTTTTCTCCTTTCCTCTCGGCCCTGCCCGACCCATTTCTTTTCCGGCTCGATAGCCCTGCCGACGCTCGGCCCACTCTTCTTCTTTCTTTTCGGTTTGGGCCACCTAGCCCATTCCTTCTTCTCCTCTTTCCCGGGTTCGAACCTACGGCCCCCTCCCCCCTCCTTTTTCCCTTTTCCTTCCGGTTTTCTTTCCTCCTCCTCTCTTTCGGTTCTAAACAAAAAAAATCCTTAACCAAACTAACCATTTTCCTAAACCCTTGTTAGCTTGTGTTTCCAACGAGCACATGTTTAAGTCCCTTTTGCCTTCAAGATACTAAACATTTTGGTTGCTCAAGTATACACAACAAATACAATATCCTTTGGGTAATGGTTTTAACCACTTACACACCCAACACATTTTTCCCCCTAGCCACCCTCATGTCCCTTGTCTCTCCCTCCTCTTGGACCGGTTTCCATACACACACATACACATTCACGAACTCAAACACTAGCCAAGAACCAAGAGATCCAAGCCACTTCCATCTCTCTCTCTTTTCGGATTCAAACCACCACCGAGCCACCTCTCCTTCTCGGCTCACTTAAAACCGAGACCAAACACCACCACCTAACCATCTCTTATAAACACTTAACCTCTCATCTCTCACATAACCCATTCAAGAAAACAAACACACTTTTTCTCACTTTCTCTCATCCCTCTCGGCTCTCCATACACCACCGCCAACCACCACTTTTCCACCATCAACCACCACACATTCTAGCTTCTAATCATTTCCTTGTTCTAGGTAAATCATCTCTAACTTCTAAATCTCCATTATTCTTTCATTTCCTTCTTGATTTCTTTCATAAACAACCATTCTAACCTCTTGTTTCTTGACAAGATCCATGATCTCTCTTTCATTGTTTCATCATCATCGTCCAAATCAAAGATCAAGGGTGGGTTAGGAGCTAAACTTGGAAGCTAAATCAACAACCTATCAAGTCCTTTACCGATCCGGAAAGCTCTAAGTGAGGAAACTTACTTTCTTTGCTTATTTTTCTATTAATCTTCATATTTATATGTCACATGTCATGTTCATGATAAGTCTTGATTTGGTTGTTGTGTGACTTGCTAGCAAACATTTATGTTAGTATGGTTATGTGCTCATGATGGAAACTAGTTCATGTTAAATTTGATTATTTGACTAAAAATAAAACATAACTTGTATGTTTTTTAAAAGTGCCACTTTAATGACCAAGTTTGGACAACTACTATTTCTTGTATGTTAAAAATAATTTGGAACACTTAACTTGGTGTAAAATATGTATACACAATGTCAAAAATCGGATTTCATGAAAAATATATGTTTTGTAAAAACTGATCAGAGATGACACACTTTCTGCGTGTCATAAAGCTGCTGTCATCTGGAAAATACATGTAGTGTGGACACTGATCAGAGATGACACACAAATTTTGCGTGTCATAAAACTGCTGTCACTTTAGAAAATATACATTTTTCCAATCTTTCAAACGCTTATAGTTTTGACTCCAAAACTGAAACCAAAGTTATTTAAGGATGATTTTGAGTCATAAAAGTGTTTAACAAAGACCCAACCATGAAACTCTAAAGAAATGTAAACATGGAATTTTTTGTGATAAAAATACCATTTATTTTCATGAAGAATTAAGTTTAAAACCTTGTGACAAACTTGTGACCACATAGAACTTGTGATGTATTATTAGGGATGCCAAAGAAGTTTACCAAACATACAAAATGATTTGAGAAGTTAAACATTTGAAAACAAAACGATTAATATCGTAACTACGACTTTTTCGGTAAAAATTATAACATATTTTTGGTTAAGAATCGAATCTGGTCCAACTATGAAACATGCTTATTTTGACATATAAAAGTGGTTTATAAAGTTCAAAGTTGGAAAAACATGTTTTATAAACAAACCTGACAAAAACAGTAACTTTCGGTTACTCGAAAACGTCGGAATTTACAAGTTAAACCTCCACCGATTAAACTGGCAACTTAGAACCCTAAAACACATTAGAACAAGTCTACTAACAAATCCTAAGTGTTAAGGAAACTTAAAACGTCACAAAACCAGTCAAACCGGTGAAACAGATAACTACCGGACGAACCAGGACTTGATTTTACCAAAATATAACTTCATATATTTTTGGGAAACATTTCTTCATAATAAATGAAAGATTTTATTTATTAATCAAAAGGGTTCAAAACCTTACAAATATTTAATGAATCAAATATTTATAATTCTCCTAACGTTTAAAGAAAAATAATCCATATTATTCAATATTTATTTTTCAAACGCGAAAATCTAATTATTATTTATTTATTCAAATAGATAATAAATTCCACCAACTTCAATATTATTTATTAGTCAATAAATAATGTCCTAGGATTTCCATCATTGCCATCGGGTAACAACAGTCGAGACTTAACTTTGAACATTGAGTGACGTATTCACTAACTCAAGATAGCCAAACCCTAATACGTCATAACATTACTCTGTAGACGTTTGCTAGGCTAACTTCAACCAATCATATATGTCATCCATCTTCAAACATGTGAGTCTTCACGGCCCCTTTTACATTTATGTTTTCTAACCTGGGGGAGAATTCAATGATTACTTTTCATTTTCATTTTTGTCAGATATTATGATAATTGTAAGAAGTATTGATTGCATGTTCTTTTCATATCCCCAAACTGTGTATTCATGTTGAATCATGTTATATGCCTAAGTCCCACTATTAATTGAGTTCAATTAGTTCATTCGAAACGATAGCTTGTGAGTAGATCTATTTGGGTTGACGACCCTGCCCTGACTTGGTCGCTCCAGTCTTGACTCCACGGTTATAGTCAAGGGGTACATTTGTTATTCTGGTCATTCGGTGTCCTTGGGGAAGGATACCAGGAGTGGGTAAATAGTTAGTTTTGAATTCAAGGTTGATGATTAATCTTTACAACAACAGTGTCAAATAAACTAATATTCTGACAGACTAAACATTTTCAAACATAAATTCCAACAGTTCTAGTGTCATAAAACCTGTGCATTCACCAACAATTCTGTTGACTTTTTAAATTCTTGAATTCTCAGGTGATTAGAGGCTGCAACTCCATGTTTTTCTGTTCCGATCCTGCTTGTCATATCATGGTCTGCCTGCCGTGTGTTCATGCATTTCATTTTGGAGATTTAGACGCATTACTCCCTAGGGTAGTTATGTTTATAAATCTCATGACTATGTCTTTTGGAAAACTTATCATGTAACCACTACTTTATTTCCGCTGCCACGGTTTTAGATGTTAAAATAAATGTTTGAAACTTATATTTTCAAAAGATAATGGTTAAATTAAATGTTCATTAGACGTCATTATTCATAACCATGACCATGATGCCAAATCAGTCACATGCCCACATTCAGTCATTTTCTCGGGGTGTAACACGATGCCAATGAAGAATATAGTACAGTAGTTTTTCCTCACAACGATAATGTATTGCCACCCGTAGATACATGTGACAATGTTTACCATAAAGCTGACTGTACTGGAATGATATTACGTAAAACCGATTAATTGATCATTGTAATGTTTCTGAATTTTAGCAAATTACAGTCTCAACAATATTTGGTTTTTTTTTCTTTATGTATTCTGGAATATTATGGATCTTAATTTTGAGTCAAGTATTTCCTTTTTTTGATTGTGCGGGATGAGCACGGGTACCGTACCCGTACCTGACCGGTACCGGTCCCGTTTTGAACGAAAAGTGGGTACCGATCCCGGTACCTAATATATCGGTACGGGTACCGGGATTTAGGCACTATACTTGTTTCGTACCCGGTTAGCAAATCCCTTCATGAATTGATATTAAGACCATCATGAAATTGAATTAGTATTAGAGTACCAATAAACAATTCGTAATCTTCTTTGTGGTCCACAAATAGGTGCTGACACTTACCAAGTTTTGTATGTTCAACATGCTACCTCAAATCAAACTTGGTACAAATTAATAAACTAAGCTCCTATATAAACGGTTTTGTTAGCAATGACCCTCAAATCTAGTATGATTCTTAATCGACGTTCGTGTCTAACTCTCTGATCTGATGATCGACGCACGATGCTTCAGTTATCATATATGTTTTAATGTGTTTTTATTTATTAAATAAAAAACCTATATATATTTTCGGGTACCGGTACCCTACCGGGTATTTTTTGATTTTTCCCGGTACCGGTCCTGAAAATTGACAAAATAAGGTCCTGGTCTCGTTACCGAATATGTGGGTACGGGTACCGGTCCGGGTACGGTACCGGTACGGTATGGATACCGGTACGGGTACTAGGTACCAATTGCTCATCCCTAGTAGTTTCAGTTCACCAGGAAGGTATTTGTGCCTGCAGGTCTCCTCTCTTTGACCAAACCAGAGTCAATAAAAGTCAAAAATAAACAAACAAAATCAACTGCTGCTTTAACAAACCCAATTACATACATAATCTAAAGGGTATGATTCCATTAATACATTGATCTATAAAATTACAACTGAAAAACTACTAACTTAAAAGGGAGAAGAGGCAGCTGAAGACAAATCCCTCTTTGCTTTCTCACATGGTGGACTAAAGAGATTGTCTGAATCATCAAAACGACTACTTGCTGTTGATCAACTGAAAAGAGAGAATAAGTCCATTTTTGCTTTCTCACATGCACTTGCATCTAATAAAAAAGGAGAAGAAGCTGCTGTAGAAAAATCAGGTTCGTGGGGACAAAAGGGAGAGAAGCACCTGTAGAATACAAGTGCTTCAAACCTCATCATGTGCCCTTACTGCTAAGTGTTATAAAATTATACAATAACTTAAAATCTGCTCTCGGTAAAGCATTTGTATGAACCATTAGAGACTCCTCGTCTCCATGGTTTCCACAATAACTTAAAATCTGCTCCTAGGAGATACATATCTGTCCCTGCACAAGAAAAATTACCAAATCTGAGACGCAAATTTCAATCGAATTTCAGTGGTGAAGATGATAACTTACCGTTTTCCACATAAGGATGACGCCAATTCCAAATTTTTTGTCGGCGATGATGGACGAAAAACAGAGAGAGAGTCTGGGAGAAAAGGCGCATGGTGGAGATGATGATGGTGAAAACTGATAGAGAGATAAGTATATATCAATACTCGAGGGGCGTGGTAGATGGAGATTTGAACGATAAAGTAAATGAAAAAGTAATGATTACAAGCACCGTAGACTGTTAGTCTTCTTTTAGCCACCCAAAATTAATATACCGTGACCATTTGTCATAATTTGTCACGCAAACAATGTTTAATATGAGTGACCATATCACAAGATAATCAAACAAGATAAACATATATAACCATCATATATTCAATTCTAACTACTAATATCATAACTAAATAAACATATAAAATATTGTTCTTAATTTGTTCATAGAGTTGCCTCAGGATGTTCTCATCGTTGTTTTTAATAACAGATTAGTGGGACTTGAAGGATCTTCTTCTCCTGTTACTGTAAACCAAAAAAATACGATTATTCTTCACATACCAATAATTAAGGGAGCGTTGATTATCGGCCATTTGATACCAGAATTGGTGTAAACGAATTGGTGTAGAGAATTTGAGATCAAGAAACGGATGGCGGTAAAGGAAAATAACAATAATGATGATATATAGGGTAGCAGATTTGAACATGCTCGAATTTGTGTAATTGAAAAAAGCGCGTTGTTTTAGATGGAAACAAATCGTCTCTTTTTCGCCACGTGTTTAATATTTTACCGTGATCATAAAATACATTTTTGTCACTCACAACCTACCATTTAGTCATGGTTAATGTATGTGACCATAGGTAATAGATTTTTATCACTCACAACCTACTATTTAGTCACACAACCTAATAACAGTGGTCATATGTACTAGCTTTAAGCCACATAAGTAAGTAAAAACAGTGGCCATTGCTCACATTTAGCCACGCATAATATATACTTAATAGTTTTGTTTTTTTTCAATTTACTAAGTAATAAAATCTACTCTTCCATCACACAACATTATTTAAGTGTGGCCATACATTCCTTTTTTATCACACGAATAAAAAATCATAAAAATTATGTGGCCGTTTGGTGCATTTCGCTACTCTTTTTTAAATGTGACTGATAAGTGCCACATGTTTTTGTAAAACAGTGGCTAAAGCCACTGCACCTGATTGTTGTTGTCACATAAGCAAAAAAATACGTGACTAAAAGGGTCCAAGGGCTATATATTTGGCCACGGGTACAAAATATGTGTGGCTAAAACTAGTGTTTCTTACCTTTTGCCACGTTTTTTTTCAAAACAGTGGCTATGCGTTAAAAAAAAACCGTGGCCAAAGCCACTTTTTGACATAGTGTGTAAAATGACAAAAGTGTCCCTGACTTAACGATGTTTTTTAACGCCGTTAGTGACAAAGGACCTTTTGTGAAATAGGTTTAAAACATAAAGGATGTCAGGTGTAGCAACTTTACTTAAAAGACCTAATCCGAAATCTGAATAGAAAATAAAGGACCTTTTGTGTAATTTACTCTTCTTTTTATCAACAAGTTTCGAATACAAGTTTTGATTTAAAGAAGCGTCGAAATAAATAATACACCTTATTATTTATCACGACGAATGGAAAATGTATATATATATATATATATATATATATATATATATATATATACATTATATACTTTTATCATAACTTAACGAACAATTGATTTTCTTATAACTCACACCTATCATATATCTAAGGAGTCATAAGTACTATCGAAGTACAAATATTTATTTTAATAGATATTTCGAAAGGGTTTTCCAAACTTACAAATGTGAATGAATTATCACGACTCGACCAGGATCATTAGTTAACTAAAACGTTATCCAATTTAATCAAGACCTAAGACTTGTTCTATTATTATTATTAATATTAGGGCATCGGTCACTTACGGCTCGTATCAGCTATCACGATCATTCACCTTGAAGAGGTGAGTTTCACGGCCCCTTTCTTTTAAAACTGCTTAAATACTATGGGGAGAAATCATGATCAAACAAATCTTGTTTACTTGATATTATGGTACAACTATTACGCCTTATTGATTATCTGTTCTTTCATACCCCTTCATAGTAATTTATTATACAACATATTGCTACAAATCCCACCATCAATTGATTTCAATTAGTTCCTGTAACGAAACGATAACTAGTGAATAGATCTATTTGGGTTGACAACCCCTTCCCTAATTGGTAGCTCCAATTCTGACTCTGCGTTAATAGTCACGGGGTACATGTCAGTTATTCCGTGCCATTGGTATTTCTTGGGAGAAGTTACCATAGGTGGGTAAATCTGTTAGTGTTTGAAATCAAGGTACAAGTATATCAATGCAACGACGGGTGAACCATTATAATATCTGTATATCATCAACTGTTTTACAAATACATTTTGTAGAGTCCTAAACCTGTGAACTCACCAACATTATGTTGACCTTTTAAACTCATGTATTTCTCAGGTAACTTAGATTCGCTCTCGGTGTGCAATTGGGAAATCTATCAACTATTAGGGCCTGCATTAGGGATGGAGTCATGGTCACCCCTTTTCTATTTAAAAAAATCATGAACACTCGTAATTTCTATCATAATTGTTAGAGCATATACCTATGTTATGATGTGTCTCGTGTATTGTATCTATGTGAGCGTGTCTTAGTATGAGTTTTAGTGACAATATCATTGGCACCGGACCAAATGGCCCGCCGGACCAAATGGTACGCCCGTACCATTTGGTACGCAGCCTGTTTAGTCACTAACTATAAATAGGTTCGTGTTAGAATGAATGTTAACACTTTGAATCATTCTACACTTTCTGTGTGTGTTCTAGAGAGATAAACTAGAGAGAGTTCATTGTAATCTCAAGTGATTCAATAACAATTCTCTTATTTACATCTTGTGTTCACTATATTGATCAAAGCATGTGGTGGTAAGATCGTATCTCGGTTTTACAAGTGGTATCAGAGCATTTGGTTGCTCCACTGTTTTGTTTTTGATCAATTATTGGATTTTTGGAGAGAGAAAGTTTGGGTTTCTTACGTTTTTCATCAAATTCTTCCAATTCCGAGTGTTTCCGAGGTGAAAAATGATTTCTGAGTGTTCCTGGAGTGATTTCGCACCTTACTGAATCAAATTCCAGCTCCAAAAGTCAAAATCCGTGAAGATCAGTCGAAATTAGCTTCGAAAGCTTCTGGTCCGCTCGAAGAAATTCTGGTCCGCTGCTGGTCCGCAAGAGCATCTTCATCCAGAATCTGGTCCGCTGAAACTGGTCCACCAGGCAATCTTCAAGTCTGGTCCGTGGCGGTTATTGTCTGGTCCGCCGTACCATTTGGTCCGCCATACCAAATTTGGTCCGCTAAGGATATCTGGTCTGCTGGTTAATTTGATCCGGAATTGGTCCGCAGGTACAAATCTGGTCCAAAAATAGAGTTTTCATTTTAAGGGGGAGAAAAACAGAAAATACAAAAACATTGAAAAATAGAAAAATACAAAAAC
This sequence comes from Deinandra increscens subsp. villosa, assembly GCA_039602395.1. Classification (NCBI taxonomy): domain Eukaryota; kingdom Viridiplantae; phylum Streptophyta; class Magnoliopsida; order Asterales; family Asteraceae; genus Deinandra; species Deinandra increscens. The sequence goes on from JBCNJP010000008.1 coordinate 13,877,758, forward strand.
ATTGAAAAATGAGAAATTATATTCAACATAATTGGGAAATGATGGTACATTGGCTTACGTGTCTGACTCATGGATAAATTAGATGAAAAAGTCATAAGATCATTGCTCGATGTGCTTGGTAGGCTCGGCATTAAATCAGAAAGTATACAGATGTGATAAACACATTATATACTAATGCTTGACGAAGTGGACAACATCTTGATGCATATCTCAGGATATATCAAGAAAAGATATGTGAAAAAGAAAATGAGAAGTCACTGTGTATACATGTATTCATTTTGCAAAGATTTAAACTTGTTTGATTTTCTTTATTTTGTCAAACGATCGGACTTTCTTTGCATATCGAAAGATCAACCTGATAGTTGTTCGTTTGATGTTCTGCTTTATTTTCTTTGGTTTTTCGTATAACTCATCGGACTTTCTCTGCGTGTACGGGAGTACCGACCTGATTGTCGTTGAGTTATACAATTTCAACTTGTTTTTATTTTTTTTATTTTGTTAAATCCGAGGCCTTATCTGCGTATCGTAAGATTGACCTTAAGGTAGACGATTTAACGCTCTTATTTCTTTTTGCATGGAACACAGTTGACGATATCATGAATTCAATTCATTATGTGTTAAATCAAAAATGAAATCACAAAGCGTGATAAGCAAAAACATATCTGAGTATGTCTAATAGTGTGGGATAGTGTGGGGTACACTGGTCAAAGCAAATCAAATCAATACAATAACATATCCAGATGTTATGAGTATGATTTTGCCTGAGTTTAAGATGGACAAATTATACCAGTAATCGACATGACTTGTGTGCTGAAGTAATTGAAATTGAAATGTAGTTCAGCATGTTATGTTCAATATGATCCCAAGTTGTGATCTTTCTCGCAAAAGACAAAAATAGTGTCTAATTCTGTATTGCATTTATGTTTCATATCTGAAAAAAACAAAAACCTTTTAGGTGTGTTTTGATAAAAAGTTTCAAAAAGTCAAAAATATTTTGTTTCATATTTTTTTTGACCGATCGACATGTGATACGAAATCAAATTTCAAAACTATATCTTGGATTCTCGAAGAGAAGTTTTGCGCCAAGATTAAATTAATTTTCAAAAGAAAAAGGAAACCGCATTTTTGTCTTCTGAAATTGCAGGTTATATGTGTCAAGACTCAAGCATGGTGAAAGGGGAGTATGTTTTATTTTTACAAGTGGAACTTGAAGATTAAAGACGATTCAAGAGTGATCCACCCATGCAAGCTCTATCTTTGACGGGATTTCAAGTTGAAGATCGGATGCAGCGATGTTGAAGATTGAAAATTGAAGTTTTGTTAGAATATAGATACACTACACGTTAAGGGGGAGTTTGTTAGAGCATATACCTATGTTATGATGTGTCTCGTGTATTGTATCTATGTGAGCGTGTCTTAGTATGAGTTTTAGTGACAATATCATAGGCACTGGACCAAATGGTTCGCCGGACCAAATGGTACGCCCGTACCATTTGGTACGCAGCCTGTTTAGTCACTAACTATATATAGGTTCGTGTTAGAATGAATGTTAACACTCTGAATCATTCTACACTTTCTGTGTGTGTTCTAGAGAGAGAAACTAGAGAGAGTTCATTGTAATCTCAGGTGATTCAATAACAATTCTCTTATTTACATCTTGTGTTCACTATATTGATCAAAGCATGCGGTAGTAAGATCGTATCTCGGTTTTACAGTAATGTATCGTTTTCAGTATTGTAAGACAATGATATCTTTTATGAAATCCACTGCAACTTTGATAGCTACTTGGTTTTCGAACGTATATGAAATTGATAGAGGTCGTTCCTTGTATCCACGACTATGACCCCATGACGTCACATGCCCACGTAATCAGAAACATCAGGGTGTGACAAGATCACTTCAACTGCTACAGAGTCAAGATACATGATGGAAGCATGAAAGAATTCACTGACAAAGGTCTGGAGGCAATTAAATTCAGTTCAGCTGATTTCATTCATAAGGTACTTTTCAAATCAACCCTCAAAGACTGAAAGGGTAAGCACTGCATTATACCAAGGAATTGAGGCTGGAAAAAGAATGTTCAGAAGACAAGCTCAAGTAGATGTTGAATTAGCAAAAGACTCTGACATTCCTTTACTGTTCCTAACAAAGCCAAACGAAAATGTTCCTCCTGAAGTCTCTTGGAGAGGATCCGGAACAGCATTTCTCGGCCAAGTCCCATGTATATGCTTCAGAGACCACTCTGAAGAAAGAAGATTCTTCAGGCTGAAAGAAAAACAGAAGTACACAAATCCGGCCTTAGATTTCTTCCTATTTATCTTAGAGAAATGCAGGACAAATGACATCAGAACAAAGGAAGCCATCAAAACAGAAATTAAAGCCTTAATGAAAGAGAGAACAGTCTTTCGAACCCTGCAGGAAGAATGCTCCAATGACTACAACTTTGAAATTAACTCACTCACCGGTAGGGCAAGGATTAGAAAAGACTTGTAAAACTTCGTTTACTATTTATGTAGAATGATCAATGAAAGTGATCTATGCACCTTTTACTTTTTCTTTTCAATAATTTTCTTCAAATACTTAGGGGGGATTGTTAGAACACAATGTAAATGTAATGAAAAACAGTCAAGTATTAGAAGAAAAGATAAGATATATCCTCAAAAGAGAAAGGGTATGAAAATCTGTACGAAATACATATTTCTGTATTCATACAGAACTGCTCCGGAATTTCCAAAATAGTTATGTACAGACCAAATTCTACAGAAATCCTCATTTCTGTAGAAGGCTTCTAATGGGAAGCAGTAACAGTCTTCAAAGAAGAGTCCTGAAAGACTTCTAGACTATCAAAAAATAAAGATTACGAGAAGAACAAATTCTGCGTTTATGTGAAGAACAAGCAAAGTGAATACCGACTTGGCATTAATCATAGAAGTAGTTGAAGACAGTTGAAGAAGAGATAAATTGAATATCCTCAATTTATCTCTGTATACTCTGACACACTCCAAATTCAACCGTCCTCGACCACCTTATCCAATTGCAACTTGCTATATCTTCCTAAAAATAACAAGCTGACTTCACCAAACAAAGAAAGACATAAAGCATACAATTCAATATCTTCTCGAAGCAATTACAACATACTACCATAGAAAAGTTACTTCTGTTGATACATTGTTATACTATAAACTCATGTAAACCATTATTTACATTTGAGATATACAGAAAAACCCTTTTTATGAATTGTTGTCTTCCAATTTGATTTACTTTCCGCAACTTGTTTATATTGTTTAAATCAAATTGTACCAACATTGTTAAAGAGCCCCTCACGGGACCCACACATGCATATCGCCTAGAGCACCTAGGTGTGCAAGGCGATACGCCTACAAGTCTCCCAAACCAGAATTATGTTGATTCATCGTTTTACGCACTTGGTTCTTCGTTTTTCGAGTCCCCTTTTCTCCCAAAACACCCATTTAACACTCTCATCATGATTACTAAGGTAGTGTTTGTTTTTCTGCAAAAGCTCTTCCTGTCCTCTTATGTCTGCGCCACGCAGACCACGCGCAGACATTTAGGTCTGCAGACTGTTTGTTTTTCGATGACGTTTCATTAAAAAATGTCTGTGCAGGCTCTTCTTGGTGCAGATATGACCTAGCCACTTCTAACATCTTCTAATCTCTTTAAACTGTTTTTTCATTAAAATACATTTTTAAACAGTTTTTTAAAGTTTTTTTCTTATAAAAAAACGTTTTTTTTAAGTTTTTTCTTAAAAAACCTTTTTAAAAGGTTTTTAATATTTTATACAGCTTTTAAAAAACTACTTTAACCAATTTTTTTATTAAAAAACGCCTTTTAAAAAGTTTAAAAAAAAGACATACTAAACAATTTTTTAAAACGTTTTTAAAATTGTTTTTTAAACGTTTTTTAGTTTTTTTTTAATATTTTTTAAAAAGTTTTGTTTTTAAACAGCTATTTAAAAAACATATTTTAAACAATTATTAAACAAAACATTTTTAAAATTTTATTTAATAAAAACTTTTTAAAATTTTTAAAAAACATTTTTTTAACAATTTTTCATAAAATATTTTTGATATTTTATATAAAAGAAAATTGTTTTAGAAAAAAACTGTTGGCTAAAATATACAGAAGAAAATAAAATGATTGAATGGTAATTATCTATAAGTTTAGAAAATGATTTATTTAAATTTCAGTTTATTTTAGCAATCTGCAGAAGTTAAAAAAAACAAACACTCTTCTTCTTACAGACTGTAGAGGTTTAGTCCACCTCTTCTGCTACAGATGTCTGCAGATGTGATCCGCAGACTGCAGACATTTTCCCTCTTAAAAAACAAACAACACCTAAGCATAATCCACTCAAAATGATAACAATACGTCACTTAATTCAAACGTATGCACAGATTTGGTCAAATTAGGCAATTTTGGTCGGTTTTTTGCGTACGTATCGATTTTAGGCAATTCACCAACGATCCGTGACTCGACCAAGTGTGTGATGACTCATGACATGATAATTGATTATTAAACTCACAAAAATGTTGAATTTGATATACGATGACCAAATCCGAGATTCCTGGTAAATAATGAATCGTGTACCGAAATCGCATAAAAGCCTGAAATTGCTTTATTTTAAATACGAGACATCCAATTTGATTCCAATTGACTGCAGTTAAGTACCTGGTTTTGAAAATCGTTTATTAATCATTTAGATCCATTAATTAGGGTATAAACACCTGACCGGTTTTCAATAATTTGCAATCCGGTAATTCGTGAAAATTCAAAACGGGTTGGGTTTCTCAATTGGATAGTTTGCAAATGTTACATTAATGCTCATAAGATGATTAAGCCCCCTGGAAATCTAATGTGTTAAAATTATTTTTTTTTATCTCGGGGATTTGGAGTATTTGGATGGAAAGAAATATGGCGATCTTAAATAATAGACCCCCTTCGATTTGTTGGGTTCTAGCGGAAATCAAAAGTAGGAGTTTTTATGGTACGTTAATCGTTGTAATGACCGATCCATTTGTTGGAAGGATTGGTCTTTTTTCCGATGTAATCTGTTTGTGTTGTTTTTTTAGCCGCTAGCGGTTTGCTAGTGTGTCTCTTTTAATGATATTCGCCTTTCCAAAAAAAAAAGCTTAAATAGCTATGATTCATCTTAAAAAATTTTAAATTAACCTTTTTAGCAAATACAAAAAACCTCAAGTTCACTATGAATAGAAAGTAGCTTAAATTGTTAGGGAGTTTATTACCAAACTAGTATAATTATAAATTTTATTTACCAAATAGGTGTAGCAGAAAAAATATTTACTAAAATGGATCTTTTCTTGAAAGATTCATTTCTCTCTCTTAATTTTATTGGATAAGTGTTTTTTTATTATGGTATTTTGTAAAAAGCTTGTTTTAAATATTTTCTAATTCTTTTACAATTTTTAAAGAGAAATGTTTTCTTTTTTTAAACAGTTAAAAATACAATTTTTATAAAAGTTATTCTTAAATATATTAATAATATTTATGAATGGAAATATTATTAATAATATATACTAATAATGCAAATTCGGATGAAGTGTTGCTCGTGTGAAAGAACCACTGATTTTTATGGTCATGTTTAGTATACTACTTCCTCATGGCTATAACTAGAATGCTTACTTTTTTTTGTTAATCTGACAAGCAATGGATATAGTCTAACATAGAATTGACATGTGATTTCTTCACCTACTTAGTCTAAAACTTTATATTGTAATGATTTTAACGCATTAATATATGTTCTTACGACATGTGATTTTCACCATATATATTCATTTATTAACTGAGGTTAGTGACATGTGATTTTCCACCATATATTTTCTTCATTCACATGCTTTTTTAACGCATTAGTATATATATGTTCTAGCGAGGTACATGTGCCTCAAATCATAAGAAAATAAACATAGCAAAAAAAATGTCATTCCTTTACTATTAAGGTTTACTAACAACGTGATCATCTAATATCATTAAGAAAACAATATCTATTTATGTTTGCTAAAAATCCAGTTAATACTAATGGGTTTTTCTCCTTCGAGCATTGCGGTGGGAAACCTCTAGGAAACCTCTGTATTTTTGTACACAAAGTTACCAGTGTTTGTAACCTGTTTAGGTCGTTCCCATGTAACTAACCTCAGTCAAGGACTCAAGGAATCATTTTGCCTAAATGGAATGAGGACAAATGACACACAATACCTAAATGATTCTAAGGCATATGATGTGGGTGTCATGGATCAAAAATGAATTAGCTTTCGGTAGTTTGAAACTGAGAGAGCGGGTTCATCAAGCCTGAATACAAATGTTTAATTTGGAACGTCATATAAAAACCAAAAATTATTTACCCAAAAATCATTACAAAGTTTTAGACTAGGTAGGTGAAGAAATCACATGTCAATTCATGTTAGATTATATCCATTGCTTGTCAGATTAAACAAAAAAAAAAGTAAGTATTCTAGTTACAGCCAGTAGTATATTAAACATGACCATGAAGAATCACCTGAGGTTCTTTCGTATGAGCAACACTTTCATCCGAATTTGCATTATTAATATATATTATTAATATTATTTCCATTCATAAATATATTAATATATTTAAGAATAACTTTTATAAAAATTGTATTTTTAACTTTTAAAAAAAAGAAAACATTTCTATTTAAAAACCGTAAAAGAATTAAAAAATATTTAAAACAAGTTTTTTTTTACAAAATACCATAATAAAAAAACACTTATCCAATAAAATTAAGAGAAAGAAATGAATTTTTCAAGAAAAGACCCATTTTGGTAAATACTTTTATGCTACACCTATTTGGTAAATAAAATTTATAACTACACTAATTTGGTAATAAACTCAATTGTTAGGGTTCATCTTAAAAAGTTTCTAGATTAACTTTTTTAGTAAATACAAAAGAGGATACTAATAGTAAATTCGGTTTAATTTTTTATGGGATGGTACGGACGGGAGGAGACGCATTCATTGGGTCAAGCGTTCTGATGTTTGCCGTGAAAATAAGTATGGGGGGCTGGGATTATCGAGCTTGGCGGACGTCAATTCTGCATCTCTTTATAAATAGTTGTGGAGGTACAAGACAGAGAAAAATCGATTGTGGCGTCGGGTCATTGATGGCTTCCATACTGTGAGAGGAAGGTCTATTTTTTTTCCTTGCAAGAAAGAGATGGGTGGGATTTGGAAGGGAATCGTGGCGAAGAATATTGAGCTGCATAAACTTAACATTGGACTGGAGAGGGGGATGGTGGAAGACCAAGGGAGATGGAAATGGACTGAGGGAACCGTATCAGGTGCAGCAAGTGGTGGTGGGTTTTCTTCTAAATCCATGCGGAGGATTATTGCTAAGGTGACAGGTCCTTCTTCTCTACAAATTTTAAAATGGAGTAAACTAGTGCCGAGCAAAGTGAATATCTTCATGTGGAGATCGCTTAGAAACCGTATCGCTACGACGGATGCTCTTAAAAGAAGAAATGTATGTCGGGAGTCGGAGACGTGTAAAATGTGTAATGACGGTGTGGAGTCGTCCTTACACCTCTTTACCGGATGCGGTTCGCCTTTCTCGTGTGGCACTGGCTTGCGGGATGGTGTAGCATACCTCCACTCTTTGCTTTTTCTCTAGGCGACCTTGCTCAACTATGGTCAGGACCCAACATTCATAAGAAGAAGAGAGACATCATTCATAGGCTTATTCTTACAACTTGTTGGTGCATTTGAAAGGAGAGGAATGAAGTTATCTTTAGAGGTAGAGAGCCCTTCGGTTGCTAAGGTGATTTGTGAGATAAAAACTTGGAGCAAAGTATGGTTTAATAATAGATGTAATAAGGTGATAGATTGTGGCTCTTTAACATTTATGTAATTCTTCTTGTTTGGTGGCCCGCCCTTTTTAGCTCCTTTCTAGTATGGTGTTTGGTGTCTAATAAAATTGCCGTTCAAAAAAAAATATATATATATCATATCGAAAACCCAATACGATATCAGTACCATATCAAAAGATTAAAAAATCAAGATCGTTATTGACATTTTTCCTCAAATTTGATACCGATAAGATTGTATCGGTACGATATCAATCTTACTGGTTCCGTACCATTCGACTAAATTGCTGATGGTAATAAATATGAAATGAACAATTCATTTGATATATTAAGAGAAAATAAATTTATGATTCCAGTATTTTAACCTAATGGTAACATTACGTCGACAGATGGACTCCACCTTTACGTTTACACTTTAAGAGCATTCACAGCAGCTTCCGCATCCCCATCCCTATAATTTATATTTTTATCATTACTTTTTCTCTCTCTTCCAGTCACAACCACAATTAAATAATACTTTTTATACCCTTATCATTACCTTTTCTCTCTATTTCAATCACATCAAACATCAAAATTTACAAAATCACCAGTTTTTCCCTCAAATTTAAGGATGAACAGTAATTTTTTCTCTCTCCTCCACTCACAACCACTTACAACCACACCCTAAAATTTAGGGGTTACACTCACAAAGTTTTAGGGATTCTATTGTGAATGCTCTAACAAACAACTTCTGAATTCTGAAAGCAATGTGACGTCACAACCACTAGCCACCGTCATCCGATTCAATGGAAGACGACGACGACGACTCCTCGTCGGAGATAATGAAATGCGTGTCTTGCGAGGAAGAGTACGACGCCGATGACGCCGAAACCTGCAGAGAGTGCTACGAGGAGGCCAGCGAGACTGAAGAAGAACTCAAACGTGAGATCGAAGAGCTCAAATCAAAAGTCAATTTCCTCCACTTTTGGACCCCTCTCGACTCCCGCCCTCACCATTACCACCGATCTACCACCCCCTGCTTCACCGACGTCCTTCTCGTCACCGTCGACGTAGATTCCGGCAAACCGCTGTCCAATTGCATTCCTGTCTCCGCTAATAAGGCCATACTTGTAAGTATCTATTTCTTCTAGATGTTATGCGTATGTTCGTTTTTCATTTTGGTACCAATGTTTTTCCTTATCTGGAGGTTCATATGTAGCTAGGAATTACTCTCTGTGTTTCAGTTATCGGTTCAAATTAATTTTGATCTGGCCTAAAATTCAAACCAGGAAGTGAGGAATAGTTAGGGTTTGCTGAATGAATATCAATTTCATGTGTATTAATTTTAGTATCCTGTCTGTATGACCATCATCGACTCACTTCTTGCAGATTATGACTAAAAGCTTAGTTAGTCATGCTAGTTCTTATATATGAACCTGTGTATTGCTGCAAACTTAAATGCATTGCTAGCTGTTATATTACTTATATATCATCCCAATGGCAATTTGATCAAGCATTGTTTCGTTTAAATGAATGTGTTTTAAGTATTAACCATCCAGACCAAAGTGATGTATTTTGAGCAGGGGTGAAAAATCGCTGACACTAGATGAACAAATCATGTTTGGGTTGTCAAATATATTATGTGCAATAAGTAGGTTGTGTTTGGTTTGACATGTGTGAGTTAGGTTGAATGATTCATCCCACTAGCCTGACACCATTGACATCCCTCATCTTGAGGTTTAGAGAGTTGCAAATGGAATTGCTCTTAGATATGTTTATAATCTTTTAATAACTGAATCATGGTTGCGAATATATTACAACCATTTTCTCAAACTCATATGCTCTTTTGGATTTGAAATAGAGAACCTTTGTCTACTAAAATCTATGGAGTCCAACCAATCTCACCCTTAGTCTTAATTTGAAACTTAATTCATTTGTACACTAATTTTACAGTATGACCACAAAGCACCCTCTAATCATGATGCTTAAGAGTTTTATCATATTATATTATAGTTGCCAACATGAGTGGATCGAGTGGGATAGGTAACGGGTCAAAATGTATGATCTTCATGTTTGTCACAAAATAGGTTGGGTTAATCTGCAACACTCTTCTCTTCCACTTCTTATTTTATAGATAATAAAACGTAATTAACCGATTGTTTTATTGATCAACGAAGAACAATTACAATCAGTAAATACTTAGAAACAGTCTCAGAGAAACACACTCGGAAACACACACTTAATAGAAATCTCACACGCTCAGAACTACTGATTACAAAGACCAAACAACTATTTATACCCGACTGGCCGATCTATGTCCAAACCCCAGGTTCGGCCAGTCCGAACTCCAGGTTCGGACCACGTTTGGCCAGTGAGACTTTGACATGATCTTGTACTTTGCTTGATACTTCACACGACGCACATATCAGGTATCAACAAACTCCCCCTCGTCATGTGCAGTATTTCTTCAACATCATCAACTCTGTATCTGGGCAGTTAATACTGTAACACCCGCATCCCAGGATAAGCACTAGGGATTGTTACGCATCGAATAACACAAATGCACATGGCACTAATCAAAGTTTACAGCGGAAGTCTTTAACTTTATTCATAACAAAAGTTGTAGAATCTAGAAAGTACTATGATAATACAATATCTAAGTTCCATTTGATACTAGAAGTCTATGTCTTCGTCCAACCAAAATTTAGACTTCTATACTAGCTTCGTCATCGTCCCATCCATGTCTAGCTATCCGCTACTACATGGTACCTAAGATGTACGTCCAAAAGAAAAAGACAACATTTGGGGCTCAGCATATTGCTGGTGAGTTTCATAAACGTAGCAGTTCATATGTAATTAAATTTTGACTACAGCATCATATAAACATGTATATCCATGGCAGGGATCACAGAATCAGGATCGGGAATGATCGTCCAAGCAACTAGGTCTATCTGTATGCATACTACCTATTTGTACGTGTCACATGGGCCCTCTTCCAAGATCGTATCTAACCCTTCAGGCCTCAACATTTATAGATACTAATGGCAGTCAAATATATACTTTAATTACAGAACAGCACATCCGTTTCATAAAAAGTAATTGTCCAGTGAGAGAGTGACTCACCTTTGTCTTTACTTGAATAATCTCAGGCAAAATCTTCACCAAAAGCCTCGATCCAAACCTAATCGTGTATCGGGTTGCATTAATGCAAGGCTTTATATCATAAACATCTTCTATGTTCTGTAATCCTAAAACTATACATCCTCAGAGGTCAAAATGACCAAAATGCCCCTTTATAGGCAATATAACTTTTCTACGCACATTCCTATAAACAAACGCTCACTCTGAGATCGCCCAGTGAGGGATGCCAGGTCCCATTTGGGATTTATGCGACACCCTCGCTATGCTAGAAACCCCAGTGTACAGGCGCTTACCCTTCCGGTCCGCGTGAACTTTTAAATACCCGAATAATTTGCTATATTCAATATTTTGTTTATTATCAAAATTGAACTCATATATATCTAATATATATATAAACATTTTCTAATAACAAAAACCAACTCCCATTTCCTTATAGATAGCCCAATATATATTTGATAATCATCTTTCAAAACCCTAATTTGACGTAGTTCTCAAATTATCACCAAAACTCTTTTTATTATTAAATAAACTTAGAGCTTTCTTAAAACATATTATTTTAAGGTTACATACCAAAAATCAGACCTTAATTCCAAACAGATTACTCAATTTTAAAGAATCATGCTTAAGAACCCTAATTTCGGATCTTTCCTAAAAAGCATATCTAGGTGTTATGAATCATAAAATTTATTGAGGGCTTTTGTTATACATACCTAATAAAGCTTTGCTCCAGAAAATTAGCTTCTTAGACCTCCTGGATCAACCGATTTCGAGCTATGAACGTACTTGAGAGTTTTAGGGTTTTTCTAAGCTTTGATTTGTGAATTAGCAAGTGAATATGAAGAACTAAGGCTCCTATTTATAGTATAAGGTGTGAAATATGGTCTAGACACATCCCATGGTGACTAGGATAAAATTTGATGAGTCATAACTCATAAGAAGTAATCATTCCAATGAATGATATTGAGACACATAAGTATATGACTAGGATAGAATTTTGATGAGTCATAAGAAGTAATCATTCCAATGAATGATATTGAGACACATAGATATTTAGATATTTTAGGATATTATGGTGTATTTCTGTAAGGAATATTGCACTTAGAAGATTTCCGGCTGAATGCCAATTTTACTATGTTCCGGCTGAAGTTGAAGTTGAAGCGGAATTCTCACTTCAAGCGGAACTGGCAGTTCAAGCGGAAAGAAGCAGTTTTGTCCTTTAGCGAATATTCCGGGTGAACTCGATTATCCACCAGATAATGAGTTCAACCGGACTTTTCCTGAGATGTCTTTTCAGCAAGTCCAATCCTGCAAAAGCTTCTTGTATGCTTCTATATCTGATTCAAGCCGCTCTCCTAAAGTAGTATGGTGCTGCAAACACGCAAGATATTCCAGTTGCCGATGTTTATTCTTTTGGTAGTTTGTATTTAACTTTTTAGTTTACGGTCTAGATTAGATCGCATGAGATCAATGGCTGTCATTGATCTCATTAGCACTATATATAGCATTAGTTAGCTCATAGTTTCACATAGATGTACGAGTACACAGTTCTTGAACAACTTGTAATAGTGTAGCTTTGAGTTAATGCAAATAGTGTCGAGTATTTGATACTTTGTTGTTACTATAATTCTACAAATCAAGCTTTTACATTATACACAAGAACTCAATATTACTCAAGTAAAGTGAAATATAACTTTAATTCCGCAGGGTTATATTTGCGAGTAAATGGCTTTGTTTAACTTTAACTCTAACTTATAACGATCCTACAAGTGGTATCAGAGCTTTGGCTCTTACCTTGAAGACTTTCTGTGCTTCAAGGTTGATACTTTACTTGCTTACTTTACAAGCTTTGCTGTCTTATCTTTCTAAAAGTTTTCAAAATGAGTGATTTCAGTTTAAGTTGCCCAAATGGTTCTTCCAACAAACCACCAATGTTCACTCCTGATGACTTTGGTACCTGGAAACTCAGGATGGAAGGTTTTGTTAGGATTTTGGACCGTCGTATTTGGAAATCTTTCACTGAAGGTCCCTACTCACCCATGGTTTCATCTGCTGACGATGCAGAAGTCAAAATACCTAAGCCACTAGATAAATATGTTGAATCTGACTATACTGCTCTCGAATTTGACCATAAGGCATATTGGACTCTACAGGCTGCACTTCCTAATTCCATTTTAAGTGGTTTCAAAGGATATAAAACTGCATTTGACCTGTGGAATGCCTTAAGTGAAATGTATGAAGGAACCAGTGAAGTTAAAGAAAACAAGAAAGATGTCTTAAAACAGAAGTATGAAAACTTTACTTTCAAATCTGGTGAAACAATGACAAACCAGTACTTAAGATTTGTTTCTTTGCTTGATGAACTCCAAAAGGTAGATGTAAAACTAGACCAGGTAGATGTTAACAGAAAGTTCTTACGTTCCCTGCCTTCTGTGTGGACAGTTTACACT
>JBCNJP010000008.1:13891678-13911959 GCA_039602395.1 Deinandra increscens subsp. villosa
CATCATTTTCTTCACATATCTTTGCTTTTGCAAATCCAACATCCCTTTTGTCTTGTTTAGAAATCTCCAAAACTTCATTCAACTTTTTGAGCTCAGTAGTCAAACACTCATTCTTCAAAACCAACTCCTTTTCATGATCTTTAGAAATATGTAATTCTGAATTAACCAAAGTAAATTCCTCAGAAAGCTTTTGAATTTTATGCAACAATGAAGCATTTCCTTTCAACAGACTTTCCAAATTTTTAGCAGATGCATAAGAATTTGATGTTGAATCGGTATCGTAACTAGTATCTGAATAAGAATCATCTGACTGAACATGAGTAACAATCAAAGCTGATGAATCATACCCAAACTGTTGACCCCAATCATAAACACCATCATGTTGAGCTGTTAAAGCAATTGTTTTGCTTGTGTTACTAGACGATGGTTGAGTGAAACCAGGCTTGCTTGATTGTGGTTATTGACATTCTTTAGCAAAATGTCCAAGCTTGGAACACTTGTAACACTTTAACTTTGATTTGTCAAAACCTAATTTCTCACTAAAATCAGAAGTACTTTTGCCATGCTTCTTGAAAAATCTCTTTGATCGATGACTCAGCATAGCATATTGCCAAGATAAGTCTAATTCCGTCAATTGATCATCATCAAGAGCATCAAGATCATCTCTTGTTAATTGTGCATCAGCAACATTAACCAACCCAAATGATGAAGCTATTAAAACATCAATCATTTTGGCACAATCATCCATTGAGTCAGCAGAAAAAGCATTTTGACTCGATGAATTTGGAATTGTGAAGCTACAACTCCGTGATGAATTGTTATCAGAATTTCCTGAAGCTCCAGCCATAAAAGCAATATTTGGTGGAGAACTCAGATTTGGCATTCATGCCTGCAGTATTCTCACCATGATACAACTCAGGATTTTGTAAAGTAGCAATTGACTTCTTGGAATTTAACATTTCTATTTCCCGAGCATGAAGTTTTCCAGTAAGCTCGTGAAATGTCAATGTAGAGTAATCTTTATCATGTGTGAGTAACAGAACATAATTTTCCCACTTTTCAGGCAAAGCTTCCATAATCTTTTCCTTCAAATCAGCATCAATTTTCTCAATACCAACAACCTTTAACTCACTGATTAGATGTGAAAACCTGGAAACCAGAGGAGTAATGTTCTCATTGTCAAAATATTGAAAATTATCAAACTCTTTATTCAACACTTTCTTCCGACTTTTCTTGTAATCATCATTACCCTCACACCTTGCTGATAGATCATCCAACAATTGCTTTGATTTCTTGCAAGTACTAAATTGATGTAGCAACTCAGTGGGTAATGCCATTGTTAGATAACCAAAAGCTTTTTGTTCTAACTCATATGATTTCCTTTCAGCATTGTCAAAGGTATGAACTTCCTTAAAATCTCCCGCATCAGTCGGATGTTGATAAAGTTTCTTGATCGGAATCCACAAATCGATATCATTCGTACTTATATAAGCCAAAAATCGTTGTTTCCAATTATGATAATCTTCCAACTTCAACAACTTTGGAACTTTCTCACTTATCCGATTTCATTATCAAAGTTCAGCATAGTTTGCATTGCACTCTACATCGCGGAAAACGCATGAAATTCCTACATCGTTAAAAAAATTGAATTCTGTTGGCAGAACTCTCACCGAACTTAATTCTGTGCTCCGAAATTCCTCCGAACGTCGTCCGAACCTAGATCAACAGACCGAACTTCCACCGAACCTAAAAAGCTCCGATCTATCACCGAATTAACTCCGAACCACGACCAAACGAAAATGAACTCCGAACCTTGACCGATAGCTGACCGAACTCTCATCGAGCTTAGACCGAACTCTGTCCGAACTTGAAGTTCGGGGCAGTTACTCCGAACCTGACCAGAAAAGTCCGAACCTTGACATCTACTTTTCAAAAATGCGCGAAAATTGACTAATTTTGACAAAACTCGTTACAGTGGATCAGGAAAACCGATAAGAAATGATTTAGGAACAATTTTGACACCAAAAACTCGATAGAATTGGTGAAAAACACACAAACAACTCGAGAAACTCCAAAAACGCTTCAAAAATCCAGAAATAGCAACCACAGATCAGTAGAGTGAACCAGAAAGCTCTGATACCACTTGAAAATGCGTGAGCATCGGATTGTCTACTCGATCTAGCTATTCGGACATTGAAACGTAATTAACCGATTGTTTTATTGATCAACGAAGAACAATTACAATCAGTAAACACTCAGAAACATTCTCAGAGAAACACACTCAGAAACACACACTTAACAGAAATCTCACACGCTCAGAACTACTGATTACATAGACCAAACAACTATTTATACCCGACTGGCCGATCTATGTCCGAACCCTAGGTTCGGCCAGTCCGAACTCCAGGTTCGGACCACGTTCGGCCAGTGAGACTTTGACATGATCTTGTACTTTGCGTGATACTTCACACGACGCACATATCAGGTATCAACAATGTACTCAGTTTTATTACAAAATTGATACTAATAAAATTATCACCTATTGTCTGTTAACAGAATAATTTATTTTTTGACCTGTTTCTTTGATATCAAATTTTGTTTGTTTGATCTTAATCAATAAAAGGCAACCCGAATTTATCTATATTCATATAAATGGGTGAAAGTTGCCACTTTGCATATACGGTATATTTTGACCTAACTCACATGCCACTTAATATCCAAGCTCCATATGGCTTGAGGTTCGAACCAATCTTCTCTACATAACCTGAGGCATAATTTCAGAGAAAATCCCCAATCTGGGGGCAGGGTAGTAGCCTACATCCAGGGTTTACCATCTTTGAATTTTTTTTTTTTACCTTTTTGGCTTGTACCTTATCTGATTAATTCCATTTATTTCAGAATGTAGGGGGTTAATCTTGATGAATTTAAGTTGAGTTAAAGAAATGGGTCGGAGCAGCGGGTCATGTGAGCCATCGAGTAAGCAAGTTGGCTAGTGTAGTGGGTAGTTATCACTTAACAGTTCTATGGTTGTATTTCAAGCAAAACCAAACAAATTTGTGAAATCCAACCTAGAAAGCAAATTACACATGTTCCGGTAACTTGTCATAACATGATTTTCGGAATGGATAATTTATATATTGACCTGCAAATTAGTCTTTCCAGATTTTAAACATGTTAGCTATCAATTCTTTAAAAAATGATTGGATGAACTATATAATTACAATTTTTGTAATATTCTTGAATATTTAAGTTCAGGAGTTTGTAATTGTATGGATATGAAAAAACTTGTAGATGGTTTGACCTGTTTTACTTTGAAGCTTTTTTTATTTGATTTAGTCAACCGCTTAGAGATAGAACATAACCAAAATTGACTCGTTTACAAGTAAATAAGTATGAATAAGCTCCTCTACCTTTGATGAACTGGCCAGCTGTTGACCAGTGTTAAGGGCCATGCTGGAAACTGAAATGGAAGAAACTTAAGTGGCACAATCAAACTAAGTGATGTATCATATAACGCCCTGCGTGCATTTTTCACTTATCTCTACACAGCAGAAGCATGTCTTGACGAGGACATCGTATGCAATCTTTTAATTTTGGCCGATAAATACGAAGTGAAGCATCTAAAAACCTACTGTGAGAAATTTCTGATTTCAAAACTCATCTGGGAGAACTCTCTTATAAGCTACTCATTTGCTCATCAGCATAATGCACCTAACTTGCTCGATCCTGCGTTATTGTTAATTTTGGATAACATGGACAAATTAAGTAAGCGTGAAGAATACATGGAGCTTGTCGAGAAAGATCCTCGGCTTCTCGTGGAAATTTATGAAGCTTATTTGTCTAAATAGGTCAATACTGCTGCCGCGGCTACTGATAATAAGGTAGCAAAACGCCGAGATGATCATAAATAGCTTATTTGGATAAGTTTATGACGAATATGTTTAGAGAAAATCACTGAAATTGCCATGTTAATCTTTGATTTTGACTAAAAATTGAAAATGGGGCGTTTTGGCCCTTTCGTGATTCTCACAACGGCGTGAGATTTGGTTTTCATTTTAGATTTTCCAATTAACATATTACACTCTTTTTTTTTGTTAAACCACCCGACTATAGACATGAACCGTTTAACGGTTGTTTGACTACTTTAAATAACTAGTAACGGTCGTTTTATTTATCTTTGACTACCATTTATTTACTAGTTTGAATTGTTTGACTACTCTACTCAAATTTTAGGGATTGTTTTCCCTTGTAGGTGGCGGGACTGTTCCAGCTCCAAATGTCTTGGGAAACCCGAATCCTCTGCCTATGGGCTCTGATGTTGGGCCTGACAGATCGTCTTTTGCCTTAGCCCAAAAGAGAAGGAGATCTTGAAGCCCGTCTGTCCTTTTGACGGTCCCCTCTCATGTGGCCGTCAATACACCTCACTATGTCAATCATTCCAACCCATCCGTCTCATCCAGCCAGTCTTCCCAAAATTCACCCAGTTTGAACCTTAATCTGCAGCCGAATAGAGCCACCAAGGGGAAGGAGCTTAAAAGGAGAAAGAAAGGCTTGTCAAAAACGTTGTTTGTGTTGAAGATCCCCCGCCGGAGACTGGTCATCGGTCCTTTACTTCTCAGGAGCTTCGAGATAGAGCTTTGGCAGATGAAGTGCGATGGTTTCACAATCAGGTTTCTCACATCATCAGGGGGAAGGGCGATGGTTTCGATTGTTAATGGATATATTATCTATCAACATTAGGGGGGTGGGAGACAAAAATAAGGTCTCCTGGATCAAAGAAATTAGGGCTATGCATAAAATTAATTTCATATGCCTCCAAGAAACCCAGTTCTCGGATGGGTCTAAAATCTCGTTTCGCAATTTTTAGGGAAGGAATGGAGCTGTGAATGTTTGGGTTAACGCTTCCGGCCGCTCGAGAGGCTTGGGTTGTTCGTGGAATCCCTCCGTCTTTCTACACTCGTGCATTATTAAAGACGACAATTTTATTGTGGTCAAGGGGAGGGTTGTAGGCCTGGTGGAAAGCTTCAATGTTATTAATGTTTATGCCCCGTAAGGTGCCTCGGCTAAGAGGAGGTTATGGAATAAACTCCTATCTGTGTTGGACTTGGACGGGTTTTGGGTGGTGGCCGGCGATTTCAACAAAGTAAGGGTGTCGGAGGACCGTCTTCATTCTGAATTCCATCATTCCGGGGTTTCTCACTTTAATGAGTTCCTTTACAACGCAAATTTGAGGATTATAGTATGGGCGGCATGAAATTTACTTACTCCCACGGCAACGGTAAGTCATTTAGCAAAATTAACCGTATTTTTGTTAGTGCCTCTTTCTTGTGTAGGTGGCCGCATGCGTGTCTCACGGCTCTCCCAAGACTTTGGTCGGATCACTCGCCACTTATCCTAAAAACTTCCTTGATGGATTTCGGCCCCACACCTTTTCGGTTCTATACCTCTTGGCTCAACAAAGTTGATTTGGATGGAGTTGTTAGATTCACATGGGCGAATTGTGATTTTGTGGGCAAACCTGACGAGATACTGTTATACAAACTTAAAAAATTAAAAGAGGTCCTAAAGGTGTGGATTAGAGAAGGCAAGGTGATTGAAAACTCTATGATTAAAACCCTTACAACATCTTGTAATTTCTTTGACAATGTCGCTGAGGCAAGGGAATTATTTGATTCGGAATTTAATATTTGGGTTGAGCACAAAAAGGAGCTTAAAGTGGCGCATGATAATACTAATAGAGATCTTAAACAAAAAGCGTGTATCCGTTGGGCCCTGGACGGAGACGAAAACTCCGCTTTTTATCACAGGATTGTTAATCAGAAACTTGGTAATGGGAGAATTCATGGTTTCGAGGTGGATTCGGTTTGGATTTTAGATCCCAATATGATGAAAAAGGAAGCATGGAGATTTTTTAGAGATAAATATAAAGAGGCTCATTTTGTTCGGCCAAAGATTACTTGTGATGGTCTCATGACATTGTCTGATGAGGATCGTCTTGCGCTCATCCAACATTTCTCCAAGTCAGAGATTAAGGAAGCGGTTTGGATGTGTGGGAGTGATAAAGCCCCTGGCCTGGATGGTTTTAATTTTGCTTTCATTAAGCTTTTTTGGGATCTTTTTAAACCGGATTTCGTTAAGATTCTTGATCACTTTCATGCCGACGGAAAGATCGGGAAGGGTTATGGATCTTCTTTCATTTATCTCATCCTTAAAGTGGGTGATCCTTTGACGTTTGGTGATTACCGGCTGATTAGTTTAATTGGGTGTATTCAAAAGGTCATTTCAAAGGTATTGGCTAATCGTCTTAAGCGTGTGCTTGATAAAGTTATTTCGGAGACACAGATGGGTTTTTTAGCTAATAGAAATATTATTGATGGGCCTCTCAATCTAAACGAATTGGTGTCTTGGGCTAAAAAGACTAAGTTCCCTATGATGCTCTTTAAGATTGATTTTGAAAAGGCTTTTGATTCCATCAATTGGCGCTTTCTTGATGATATTCTTTCTCAAATGAACTTTCCCCCTCTTTGGAGGTCTTGGATTTCTGGTTGCCTCAATGCTTCAAGAGCGTCGGTACTTATTAATGCCTCCCCCACTCTTGAATTCCAATGTTCCCCGGGGGGGGGGGGGGGTTAGACAAGGAGATCCGCTCTCCCCTTTTCTTTTCATTATTGCTATGGAGGCCTTTCATAGTATGATGGTGAAGGCCTTGAGGTTGGGTATTTTTCATGGAGTCCATCTTTCTAGATCCGAGACTACGGTCTCTCATCTGATCTATGCGGATGATGCGATTGTGGTTGACTCTTATTAAATCCGACCTTGATAGCCTTCCTCTTTATTACTTTTCTCTCTTTAAGGCTCCTATTAAAGTGCTTCAAACGCTTGAGAGGATTCGGTTTAACTTTCTTTGGGGCGGCGATACGAATGAGGAAGGAAGGAAGAGGAAGATTCATTGGATTAGCAAGTCGGTGATTTGTAAGCCAAAGGAGGCCGAGGGGCTTGGGCTTGACTCGTAGGAAAATATCAATCGGTCTCTCCTTGTTAAGTGGTATTGGAGATTTATGGTTGAGCCACAAAGGTTGTGGAGAAGGGTTATTGTTGGCATTCATGGTTCCTCCATCTCTTCTTAGTGGGTCATTTGCAATAACTCAATCGCTGGTGTTTGGAATAACATAAAAAAGATTAAAAGTGGGCTAAATAAAATTAATGTCAGATTAAAGGAGTTGATGGTGAACGAGGGCTTGGCTTGGAAGTGGATTAATGGGCCATATGGGTTTTTCTCTACTAAATCTATGCGCCACATTTTGGCAAAGCAATCTGAGGAGTGTCGAAGCCCGATTGTCTGGACCAAACTCATTCCCCTTAAGGTTAATTTGGTTATGTGGAGGGCACTCGCTGGTAGACTTCCTACTCTCGACGGATTACAGCGCCGCAACATTCCAGTTGGTTCATTGGCTTGCCCGTTATGCATGGAGGATGACGAGTCGGTTGAACACTTATTCACCGGGTGCAGGATCGCTTCCGAAATTTGGGCCAGAATCTCTGTTTGGTGTAAGATGCCTCACATTATTTGTTTCTTTGTTGGTGATTTATGTCAGGTACACGAGAATATCAACGACGATAAGGACAAGGCTTTGATTATTCAAGCGATTATTCACACGGCGTGTTGGGTTATTTGGCGGGCAAGGAATGATGTCGTGTTCAACAAAAAGAACATGGTTGCGCAAAAACCTTTCCTTGACATCAGATCCTCGAGTTTCCTATGGGTTTCTAATAGATGTAGAAAGGGTAGTATTGTTTGGAGTGATTGGTGTAACTTTAATATCCATATGTAAGTTTCGTTGCCCTTTTTAACCCGCTTCTAGCGTCTTGCTAGTTGTCGGGTTTGATTTTTAATGAAAGCGTCGTTCAAAAAAAAAAAAATGGTCTCTTGTTTTTCATTTATTTCCATATAAATTGTAGGTAGCCACCTTTCCTACAATTAATGAGTATAATAATCTATCTATATATATATAAAAGTTGAGCAATGCTCCAATTTTGACCCATATTAAATGCAAAATCATAAATATGGTTTACATGAAAGCAAGCATTTGGTACTACATACTTAAGCATGGTGGTTTTATTAAAAGCAAAATACATGTTGATGCATCATCATCATGATGATGAATGGTTCATTAAATATCGCAATAAATTTCCTTACATCATTATCAAGCCATCCGAATTCTCTAACCCCTAATTCATCAATATACTTATAACTCACATATGAGTTGATGGTGATTATTAAATTTGATAATAAAGAAAATCATCCGAATTCTATATTGTTAGTTAATTGTTCATAATGGTGTATGTTAAATGACAATCTTTAGAGTTCTTGCAACTCATGGAAATAAATTGATATTATTTAATTTTTTGCTTCTACAAGGTACTAATGAGGTATATAAATCCATCTAGAATTGGTTGTCAACCCCCTCTTTCTCCGCGACCTCACTCCTCGGACCTCCTACATGTGTAAGTTCATTTTTATTTTGTGTTCATGCTTATGCAATTTATTTAAATGTTGATATACCTATGGTTGTATCCAATGGGAAGAAAATGTACCACCGGAGGCTCTCTCCCTATGCTTGCATTCGGTGGGAAAAAAATGTACCACCGGAGGCTCGCAAAATACCAAGTTCATTTACATATCATTCAAATATTACATTTGTTTGTTACATGTTTAACTCATGATTGTCTTCTATTTGTTTCTTCTTGACAGTTTCTTTCGCTGCTCCTAGCTGGTCAGTATGGGTTTGACCATCATGCACTTCAGGTTGCGACCGGTCGATTGGTATGTGTTCGTTTTTGTGAACGGGTCCACTTCATGGATCTTCACTGTTGTCGTTACTTCTCTTCGAACCCCTTCCCCGGTAACTAGAGTTGTCGCCTGTTTTTTTCTGGTTTGCAATGTAATGCATAGTGCTCGGGCATAACAGTCAAGAGAAAGTAACAATGAAAAATTGTTCAAATAAAACGGTATTATTTCGGGTACCCGGCTACACCTTTTTCTTTACTTATACAATCAATATGCAACTGAACACAAAAGGAACAAAAAATGCACGCGTATTGTTACCCGGCCCGTTTCCAGTAGTGCATTTGATGATTATGTCATTTGAATTTAACTGTTATGTTATTATCGTATTGTTTCTAGACGTTGGAAAAATATTAAACGGCTTAATATTAAAAGGTTTGGCCAAAAAGTGAAAATGATACGCGGACCATGACTGCCCCGACCCGTTTACTGATTTCACGTTATGATCCGTTTAGAAATTGAATTATAACCTGGCCAGGTGGAAGCTATGACACGCGGATCCTTGCCTGACCCATATCGAACAAAATATTTCATGCTTATGTCATTTAAATTTTAACACTATTGCAAGTTGATTAGCCTATATATTTGACATCCAACGATACATGTAACATATCATAGTATTGCTATCCGTCTAATGAAGTGATATTCTTAATTTGGTGTTTACCTACGTTATCAAGTTGGCCATATTATAATTTAACTAGAAAACGTCCCATTATGTATTTGAATTGATGTTGTGAAGTTATTTAAAAATATATGAAGTGATATTCTTAATTTGGTGTTTACCTACATTATCAAGTTGGCCATATTATAATTTAACTAAAAAAAACATCAAATTACGTATTTGAATTGATGTTGTAATTGAAGTTATTTAAAAATATATACTTGGGTAAACTATAATTGAATTTATTGAGAATTGTTTGAATCACCGTTTTAAACAGCCGTGTTTAATGAATAACCCGGTTGTTGCACCGTTTTACCCGTAACCCGTCCGGTACCCTTCGACATAACCCGGTTTGACGGTCTGTGCTTATGCACCAATTTTTTAATAACCCTACATTGTTAATCCCATTAAATGACATGCGTTTTCTGGATTTTGGCCGATCTACATGGTTTAATTGGATTATGTTTTGCGATGGAAGTATTAACGTCTGTAAAAATCCTAAACTGCTATACGTTCAAATCGATTCGCGTTTTCTGATTTCTAAAATTGGATTGTTTTGGGTTATTGGGGTTAAGCAGTTTGCCTCCATGGTTATTTGAAGGAACACGTTGGATAATAAACAAGAAAGGCTATACGATTATTAGAAACATGGTTGCTGATTCGTATAATCGGATTCTGTTTAGTGTGGATGGTATGTTTACCTTTTTGATTTCAGCTTCTTGAAGAGAGTCTAATGGATCCTTTGTGTTTTCCAGATTATTAGGGTTTGCCTTGCCGTCGATGGGTGTCTGCGTTTCTGTGCAACATGTTTGGATCCGGATGAGCGTTACTGTGGATTTAAGTCTCACCATTTACTGTTTGTAAACCTTTACTAATTATTAAATAACCTATTTATCCTACTAATTTGACCCCTCTGTCTTTTTTACTGAACCTTTTGTTACGCCACCTCTAGAGTAGTAGTGTGGGGCCATGTTTACTAAAGTATGTGTATGTTACATATATAAATGTTTTTTTGGGTCTTTTAATAAAATAGGCCCAACCCAACCTAAAATTCCATATTATGTTTTCTACCACTTGATCTTGGACACAAGAGGTTAGATTTATTTATTTATTTAGGCATGTGATTTTGGCTTTTACAATGTGTGACCTTCACGGGTAGACCTGTTAATAAAGACCCCGATGGTCTAACATGGTCTGTTATACGTTGCTTTATCAGCGTAGATGTTTAATCACTGCAACAACTTTGTTTAATATTACAACACTATTTGTGAGAGAGGTTATCGTGAGAAGTTATCGTAGAAAATTATCATAGACTAAGAACGCTAATGACCCATGTTAGCCCTTCAATGTTCAGATTCCACGAATATCTGTCATCATATGTTTTCGTGTATACAACTAACAAAAGAAAAAATATGGAGGAAGCTTTTTATTTTGTTATCAAAATCCCCTGATCTGGATACATGCATGATAATGTCACACATGATTTATATTTCACAGTTTCTCTATTGTGTTAATGTGTCATGTAATGTTGGAATTTTGGGAGAAAATTAGTAGAGGGTATATGTTTTCGGTGACTGCGAGACTATTAAAAAAACTTTTTCCCACAGTCTTTGGATATAAATATGTTAATGTGTCATGTGTTTTTTATTTTATGGGTTTCCGTGTTATGTTGATGTGTTAGAAGATTTGTACATATAATAGTGTTTCTATGTTTGGGGTGTTAAATATTATGCTCTAAAGATTGACTCTTTAATGTGACAACCGTTTTATTATAGTCTATGTATCATAGTTGGTTATGTTTGGAACAATACGATAGCTGATGAGGGCCATGGTACATACGTATTGTGTATTACTGTGCGATACCATTTACTGTCGACAGTGTGTTTTCAAACCTCCTTCGTGTCTATGTGCTTTATTGAACGAGAACGCATTATGGTTTGACAACTGGGGCACATGTGATGAGTGGGGTTTCGAATAAGACGATCTTCTCATTGTTCATTTTCTTTTTTTTTATTCCCTTATTTTCTATATTGACAGTGTATGATGAGTTGTGGGACTTTTTCACTAAGTTGGGTTTTAAATCAGATAAATGTTGAAACATATATTCTTATTTATTTCCTCCGGGCAATAGACCATTTTGTTTTCAAATTAATGTGGTTAAACTCCTGTGCATCGTTTAGGCCCCTCAGTTTCCGGCGGTTTATTGTGTCAATTAAATGTTGTTACTGATGCAGTTAGTGTGCGGCTATTGGCTTCCCAGGTATCCATTAAAGGGTGTCGAGCTCAAATACATGTTCAACTTACTTTCATCAACCCTTTTCTGATGGAGAATCAAACGAAATTCGAAATGTCAAAAAGACCAATTGGAGAAGTGTTATCTGAACTGGAAACATCAGGTATGTGTTTTGAGGAGTTGTATTTAGGGTTCGCCGGTGCTCTTTTCTTTACGGCTTGTAGAAGTTGGGATTGCAACAATGTTAATGGCCAGTATATGAGCACATATTACATTCTCTCGGATAGCGACGTTAGTACGCTCTTCCTTTTTAAATATTTGAATGTCATGTTTATTTTCATGATGATGCTGATTGGTAAAGTGATTTCATTTGTAGGGCCATGTTATTCATGCGACTGCGAGGAACAATATCGCTCACTACTTTGTGGATTAATTCAATGAAGAGGGGTGTATGTGTTGAAGAATTTTTCTCACTACTAGAAAAAAGCCCATTTATGACGAGCAATGCACGTCATAAAGGGGTATAGATGACGCGCATTTGCGCGTCAAGTAAGCCCCCGTCATAAAGGGCGACAATGCGCAAAAACGCGTCATTGGCTTATGACGCGCATTTATGACACGCATTGCGTGTCATAAATGTTTGTCAAGGAAGCCCCTGTCATAAATAGAGATGACACGTAAAAATGCGTGTTATGGTTTAAAAAAAATTATTTTATAGGATCACTAATCCACATTCAATGATAACTAACTTCATAATAGAAAATAAAATACACTTGCATCTCATATATACAACAAAACAATTCATTGTACACAACTATTCAAGTTTTTCACAAACTATTTTAATTCTATATAACTAAATTTTGGGAGTTCCTTAACTAAGTAATCATAAATCTGCTAGTTCTTGATCCTCCTTCAACAATGAGCGATGGGATTTAGTTGCTTTTTTCTACAGGGATGCCTCTAAACCAGAACCATATCCTTCACTGCCATATCCTTGCACTGCTGATGTTGCTCCTCCTATTGTTAGAACTAACTCCACATGCTCCGTTGACACCGCCTCTTTCCATCCTGCACTTGTAATTTACCAGCTAATCAGACATCAATTAATAAAAATGAATTTCTTTATATGTATCTAGACTAACCAATACCAAATCTTTTGCAGCCAATATCAAGAATTATTTAGCAAAGTACTGTATATTGAGAAGAATGTAAATCAATATAACAACAATTCAGGTACTTTATTTTATGGTGGCCTCGGAATGATAGGAAGTTTTCTGATATGGTTTTTCTTCCCTTATTGGAGCGGGTGTCCATTAGTTCCTGTGGACAGTTTTGCTTTGGGCTTTATTCCATATTTATAGACCCTAAGGCTGGCTATATTTTGTGTCTATAGGTGTAAAATGCTCACATCTCCCATGCATCTTGATACTTCTACAATTTCTGCCTTTCCAGAAGAGAACTCCAATGAACCAACTGACAGAACCAACTCCTGAAGTAGTACAAAGGAGGTAAACAGAGTTTAGAAGATATACACATTCGGATTTTGACTAGAACAAAAGTCATTCACATAAGCACCTATAATAAAGAAACAAATCTTGATTCTATCAGTTGCCCATTTATCTATACCAAGTTGTCAAGACCATTAACAATCTAACTAACACCTGTGCACAAAAAGAATGGAATAACCAATAATTCAAATATTCAATATATTATAAAATTTAAAGTAGAATAACAGTTTATACTATATTTACGGAATACACTCTATCCCAAAGAGAGTGAGAGACCCTCATGGCTTGTAAATACTAGATAAACAATATATGCTGCAATTTAGATTTAAATTCAACTAACCTCCGTGATTGACATAATCCCTATTAAATCAACCAGTTGTTACTCTGTTAGAAAACATATCGATGGGACTGTAGAAGCATAAAATTATAAAATAAACATTCTTGTAATAAACATAAAAGCCTTACGGGATTACAAGGCTGATAACAAAATTAAAGACATACTACTTAAAGCGTCCAATATAAACTTAAAGCATGATCATATATATAAATACTACTGAGACTGACCATGTGTGCTACATAAATGAGGAGCACCATGTCCACCAGCACCCATCTGTAGAACTATTGTTACAGCAGGATTAATGACAACATGTTGGCTCCTTCGTATCTGTAAAAGAGGGCATTATTGTTGCAAATTCTAATATTAACACTAAAATCAATGCTTAAAGGGAGAGGCGATAACATAGTATATGCGTATAATAATATTAACATGCCACCTTTCTTCATCGTGTCTCATCAACATGTTAATCTCAATATTAGATTTTAACCACAGGGATAATGATGAAAAATAGCAATTCTAAAACGAATTGAAAGTTTTGGGCAGAGGTGTCACATTTTGGACCCTAAAAGTTGCTATGTTTGGTATTAGAATGGTAACTATTCAATATATGTTGTTGATTATTAGGTACTAACAACATCAATGGAACGTTCAGTCAAGAAATTCCTATCAGTCAACCATGTCCAGGTTATTTCCGAGATTGATGCGGTCGGGCAAACAATCAATGCGCAAATACGCGAGAATAGAAGGATCTTGGGTATGTTTCTTGAACAGCCGCCTTCAGCATTGAAAAGCGAAGCTGGATTCCTGCTGCATAAACAACAAGCTGACAGCCAAGCAATCCTGGAAGCGCTTAGATGTATGCGGAGGGAAGCTGTCGAGAGGCAGGTTGATGTAGCACGTCGTGTTGCCTTTTTTCCCGAAACAAGGTATAGTTGTTGTTTGGTGTAGTTTCTTTTTTGTATAGTTTTGTGGTGAACCATACCTAAACAAATGATGTACGCTACTTTTGGTTAAAATATATTTAGTCAGCTGATCAAATGACAGACAACTATACATCCCAATTAAAGAAAGATGTGTGAGGTTAATATCAAATTTGTTTAACTAAGGGTATATGCAACCGATATATTAGGATGGAGATACTTGCACATAATGCGAATTTCAGAGACATTGCCAGAGAATTAGGCCAAACAAAGGTATACATTTTATTCCATAACTCTAAACAAAAACTTTGGCAGGTAAACAAAACGTTAACTCACTTTCTCAAAAGAAGCTCCTTTAGTATAAACATGTACATATTTAGACCTTTCCTTTTCCTTGGCCGGACTTTGACTTTCAAAATTCACTTAACATATTGCGTCCTACCAACTTTATTATGGACCTGAAAAGATTAAGATTAGTACCTCGAAACTCATTATTCTCAAAATCCAATTCGATTAAATATCATTGTAGCTTCTATAGTTCACTGGAATTATACTATTTCTAAGTTAAAAGTAATAATGAAATTACCATGGAAGTAATTTGAGAAGAAAACACAAACAATCTGTTATGCCTTATAATTATAAAAACACTAACAACATTCCTTATATTGCCCAATACAATATTATTAGCACAGTGTATAGACTATGGGCCCAGTATGAAACTGTGCTTTAACGCAAATGCAAACAATGCTCGCAAACATATAAGGATTTATTTTGAAACAATTTTCACTTTGTAATTAAACGCCGATCATGTGTTTATTATGAAAGAATAGTTGATCTATTTAAAATTTTGATTCCACTCTATGGTGATTGGTTAATACATCAAATGATTGACCATAAAGAGTAAAATCACAGTTAAGCCAGTTAATGGCAATACTTGCGCATAAACACGTTAACATAAGATCAATTTACTTTCTCACAATAAGCCCATGTTGTTTAATCATTTACACATCTACCCCTTATAGCTTTTGTTGATACCTGAAATGTGCGTCGTGTGAAGTATCGTGCAAAGACCAAGTTCAAGCCAATATAGGGTTGGCCGAACTAGGTCCGAACCTGGAGTTCGGACCGGCCGAACCTGGGGTTCGGTGGGAGTTCGGCCGATCGGGTATATATAGTTGTTTGGTCTTTGTGTTTAGGAGTTCTGAGCGTGTGAGCGAATCTTAAGTGTGTGTTTCTGAGTGTGTAATCTCTGTGTCAATTCTCTGTGTTTACACTGGTTGTAATTGTTCGTTTTGATCAATAAAACAATCGGTTAATTAAGTTTCGATGTCCGGATAGCTAGATTGAGTAGACGATCCGATGCTCACGCATTTTCAAGTGGTATCAGAGCTTTCTGGTTCATTCTACTGATCTGTGGTTGCTATTCTCGGAATATTGAGCGTTTTTGAAGTTTTCTCGAGTTTCATTACGTGTTTTCTATCATTTCTGACGTGCATTTTGTGTCAAAACTGTTTCTAAACCATTTCCTATTGGTTTTTCTGATTCACCATATCAAGTTTCGTCAAAATCAGTCCATTTTTGCGAGTTTTCAAAAAATGTCTTCGAGGTTCGGAGGTTACTGGGCAAGCTCGGAGTAACCGCTCCGAACTTGAGGTTCGGAGGTGTCTAGGAGAGAGTTCGGCGAGAGTTCGGTGGTGTATCGGTCTAGGTTCGGTGAGATTTGAGGTTCGGAGGTAGATCGGAGTCTACATAGGTTCGGAGCTCATTCGGTGAAGGCTCGGAGGTGGTTAGGTGAGAGTTCGGAGCTAGTAGTTGATTCGGACAAGGTTCGGAGCTCGTTCGGAGTCTGATTTAAGTTCGGACTAAGTTCGGAGTAGGTTCGGACAGCAGACTAGGTTCGGAGCAAGTTCGGAGGACAGAATTTTTCAAATTTCCAACGATGTCGGAATTTCA
This sequence comes from Deinandra increscens subsp. villosa, assembly GCA_039602395.1. Lineage (NCBI taxonomy): Eukaryota > Viridiplantae > Streptophyta > Magnoliopsida > Asterales > Asteraceae > Deinandra > Deinandra increscens. Next base: position 13,908,136 of record JBCNJP010000008.1, read on the forward strand.
AGCTTTTGCCGCAATGCAAAGTGCGATGCAAACTATGTTAAATTTTGACAATGAAATTGGAACAAGTCAGAAAGTTCCCAAATTGTTAAAGCTTGAAGATTACCAAAATTGGAAGAAACGATTTGCTGCTTATATTAGCACGAATGACATTGATTTATGGATTCCAATTCGAAAGTTGTATGAACGACCAATGGAATGTCACACCCCAACCGACGGCGGAATACACATTCGATTACAATGTCATTCTCCTTCATGCAGACACTCCTTTCTAGTATAGAATCACCAGGAAATCACGAAACACGCTTCATCTCTCTGGTGAAAGGTAAGACACCCAGACTCCGTAATATATTTCCCTGAGCTTATATGTATCTACACGCATATTTGCATGGCCGGATTTGATATACTTGGAAATCGATAGATCAGATTGTCAGTTTTTGGAATATGTGCCTTTCTCTCACGTTAATGAAAGACCTGAATTCATAGATATAATTATACCGATATTGTTTATACATTAAATTGCAATGTTCACCTGCCTTATGCAAACATTCTGCTCATATATAAACTGTATATAAAGAGTTCATAATTGTTTTTGAATTCATGTATGTTTTGAAGAATATATTCAACATTTCAGTTTTAATTAACATTACCTATCTATTAAAAGGTGCACATGTAATGGCTGTCATTCAGAGAACTTGGAAAGTGATGACATGCCAAAAGTTCATCATGAAGATAACTAAACTCATTTACAGTAGATTGTGACTAATACCAAGGTTAATATCAATCCCACAATACTGCCTTTATTAAAAAATTGGCACACTGACCGTTTATATATGTTAGTATATGATCCTGTGTTGTAGTTCATTAGATTAGAAAATGAAATTATGCCTTCTATTATATTAGTGTTACCATATTTAGAGTGATTTCTACATAGAAAAAGGATGTGTTCTGTTTTATTCTTTTATTATTTGATGTCCTATGTTGGTCCTTAGGAACAAGAAACCCGAATGGAAGACTACGTCCGCAATTTCCTAGCGACCAGTCATAACGAGATTATTGCTGAGCTCACTGTTGTGATCAAAATAGTGAACGGGTTACTGGCGGATAACAGACAGCTCCTAGATGCTGTTCTTGACCTAACTCCTTCTCCCTTCCAATATTATGCTTCGTGCATCCTACATGATGAGATTGAGGCAAACAAAACAACACTGCAGAGGTTGGAAGCACTGCGTAGGGAAGCTGAAGCATTGAGATCGTGATGTGGAGCGCCGAGTGCAGTCAATGTTCCCACCAAATATGTAATCGTCGTTTGCTCTCTTATTTTGCTAATATCATGTTTGGGAACCATAGTTGACCACCTTATGTGGATTGGTCATAAAATTGTACTGGACCTCTATTAAATTTTCATGGGTTTTGATGAATCTGCCTTATTTTGATATTGTTTATTGTTTGTGATTATGGTCAATTATATGAGTTGCTACCTCTCTTAAACAATTCTGCATGGCTATGATAATCAATACATGGATGCATGCTCTGCGACTAAGTGGATGGTGATTTAGTGGGGCCAATGATTGTTGCAGCCATGGTACCTTTCTATGTATAAACTCATTTGGTTGTTACTATAGATAACTATATTACGAACTAACAATTTATTCCATTTATCTCCTTCCTATGTATAAATGTGCAACAACAGGCACTTATTAAACATTATCATGGAAACGTGGCATAGAAATCTAAACTATAAACCCTCACAGAAAACAACAATTACACTAAAAATTATAACTACACTAAAGTGTACTACAAAGGGTACAAGTATATTCCCTTTGTATACGTGTTCATTAAAACATAAAACATATTGATTATAAGGAACCACCAAAGAAGTGCCTTGAAAAGACCATATTGTTTTTTGTTGTTTTTAATATAATGTTATTGCTTTTGTCATGGGAATTTAAAAAAAAGGAAAACAAATCTTATGTTCTTATTATTATAAAATAAATGTAAGTGTCACTATTGAAATTGTGCTTATCTGCTACGTCTAAAAAATCTTAATAATAAAACCTTTTTATTTGTGGTCTAATAATAGCTATTACCCTCTTAAAAGAAAACAAAAAAAAAGGATCATAAGCATCTTCTAATAATTTAAACAATAAAATGTTCGTTCACATAACCGCTTATTTGCTTCTTCATAACAGGAAGCACCATTTTTACTATTGTTATGACTCCCTTGCACATGTAATGGATGCTTTTTGTTATACATAGCAAGTTGTACACAAACTTATGGTATTGCCTATAACTATCACCGACAATCCATGTTTAAAATATATAGTCAGTAAAGTAAAACTAAACTGTGCTTCGTAAAGCAAGACATATATGTTGTGGTTTAGTTCAACATGACTTCCTACTATAGAAACATAATTTTAATTCATATGGGATTTGTTTTCCTTCTTCAAATAATACACTATCCATTATAAAGCAAGACACATATATTGTCGATTAGTTAAACATGAGTTACTACTATATAAACATAAACAGGGAATAATCCTTTCATTAGACTATGCACATTCGTAACTAATAAAATCGAAACTTATATTAAAAATCTAATTTCCCTTTCTTCAATCTATTCAATGCAATCTAACTTATTTTTGCATTCATAGTGTTTGCCTTCTGTCCAGGCGCCGTATAAAATACTGCTTAATGTTAATGGAGATAACACAGAGGACCCGAGATACGTAAGTTTTGATTTTAAGAATTAATTGGTCAACAAACATTTTATCACCTCCTTGCTAATATATTTTCCTTCTAGGGTTATCAAGACATACGTTGTTTGATGTGAAAGAGGAAAACATATTTGGGTTTGACAGGCTAAATTACAATGAATTGGATGAATAGGCCTTACACATTAACGAACGATTTTAAAAGAAATGAAATCGGACGTACAATACGTTGCGGCCAGAGCCTATGCCACCTTCCTTTATGCTCATTATATGCGTGTAATATCAATGTAATATTTCAAAGAAATTACATGCAAATTACATCCTAAGAGAACTCATACATGGCTATTATAAAAATGATACATGTTGATTTCAAAAACCTATACAATTGATTTGAACCAAGCATACAAAAACAATGACATTTGATTTCTAAGTATAAAAAACTAATATCAGTTCCTTGCATGGCCCAAGACACTTCTCAGCCCGTTTGCTACTCAGGCCCAGGTGGATAGCCAGCTTTACACCAGGCCCGGGAAAAAGGGGTGGGAAATTTTTGACGTTTAAATAAACGCTGAAAAGACAGCGACTTCAACACACCATCATTTCAAGCAGTCGGTACAGAGTCGCATGTTCATCTTCAGGTTGCGCAGCCGCCGGAAAACCCAGGTCACCGTCCATCTCATCGAACAGAGGTTAGCGCTACACCCTTTGTACTCCATTTTTGTGTCTCATTGTGTATGTACGTCTACAATCGTTGCTTATATGGCTCCTTTATTGAATTATCTGCTTCAATGTCGCTGTTTTACAATGTCTTCTAACCCCGTTTTCATAGGTTGGACTCTAAAAGGTGGAAATTCTCATGCTTTATACTGTACCTTATCTTCAATACATGAAATTTCATAGTTACCTACCGTACATGTTATTAAAAGGGTCTGAATTAGATTTTCTTTAGTTCCATCATGGGAACCGTAAATTTAAGTGTTTTAGGTTGCACCCTGTGTGAACCCATGAAATTTCATTGATATATAGCTTTGCATGTTAGGAAAGGAGCCTGAATTAGATGGTTTAATTTCTCTCCTTTTCTAAACTTCCAGTTAATAATATAAAAATAATATG
>JBCNJP010000008.1:13912459-13964478 GCA_039602395.1 Deinandra increscens subsp. villosa
CACTTTGCAAGAGAGTGCCCCCAACCAAGAAGGGAAGGACATAATCAAGGTCAAACTCAGATGAAGACTCGTGGTGGAAATAACCACAACAATTCAAGCAACAATTCTGCTCATAGTTCAGGACAACAACCCACCCAACCAAAACCAACCGGAAGTCAAAACCATCAGAATGTGGTTGCTGCTGTAGCAAACCAAACTGAATGCGTTGAATGAGGAGACTTTCTAGCTGAGTTCAAGCCTATCAACCATGCTTTGATGGCCAAGCAAGATTCTCGTTCTGATCAGGTAAATTCAATTCCTAAAAAAGTTCTAGAAAACTTATGCAGCCCTGCCTGCATTGAACAAGTGACAAAGTACGGGAATCACAACACAAATCTGATTGATGAAGTTTCAACTTAAATGAGTTAAAGGAATGCTTTAAGAAAACTGGGTCATCTTACATTACTAAGATTGATAACTTAAACAAAGAATTTGAACAGTTAAAGCAAACTAACTCCACTCTTGAAACACAACTAGATGATTTGTTGTCAAAACTTGAAAAATCAAGAAAAGAAACCAAAGAAGCTAAGGCTGAGGTTGATGTTCTTAAAATAAAACTAAAAGATTCTTTGTTCACCTGTGATAAGTTTCAAACTGCAAATAAGAAGGCTGAGAAACTATGGATGGGAGGGATGTATGGGAAAACTGGTGTTGGCTATAACAGTGTTGAGCCACCAATTGAATACTCACCTGCAATTGAACCAATCAAAGCCCTGTCAACAGAATGCAAAATTAGTCTCACTGTTGATGATACCTCATCATAGTCAAGCATTGAAAAATTTGTTGAACTAAGAAGCTTGAAGTCAACGATGCAAGCACATCTGCATTAGTTGACCAATCAAAACTTTTAAAACCATCAATTGTTGTTCCACCCCTAACTATTTATGAATCAAAGGATTCAAAAGTTGGAGGAAAACAACCTTAACAACCAAAGGGAAGTAAAACTCAAAGACTTGGTCAATAAAATTACAAGCAAATTACCAAAAATGAGTCTCCCAGGAAAAATGAGTTTTATGAAGCTAGAAGTCTTGAATGTGTTTTCTACGGTGAAAAAGGGCATCTTGCTGCCATGTGACTGTTCAACCCATTGAGTAAAGTCCAACATCTTTCAAAACCAAAACTTGCTCAAAAACCAAAAACTAATTTTCAAAGAAAGCTCACAGGTAGAATCTCACATGTGAAAAGCCAAAAAATGAAGTATTTTGGATCTGAGTCTAACAGGATTTTGGTGGGAAATGAAAGAAATGGAAGTTTTTCTGTTATAAAGCAAAATCGTTTTCCGGGTGAAGTTCAACTGGAACAACTTCCCGCTCGAACTTCAGTTCAACCGGAAAACCGAAAACAGCCCAGATCAGCTACTGCTCCCAAGCAGAGACCGAAAGTACACTTTGCTGAAGGGTTTGAAATTTTTGAAAGCCAAGGTAGAAGAAATCCCTCAAGAGGAAAGACCACCTCAAGGGAAAATTTTTCAAAAGGTAAGAAATCTAACCGACCGGAACTCCCTGCTAGTTCAAGTGAAAGTTACTGTGTTCCACTTCAGGTTGAAAAATTTTCTCAAAGGTTTCCACAATCATCATCTGAAAGAACTAAATTGGTCAATCAAGCCACTGTTCATCTAGTGAAATACCAAAGAAAGTGACCAATAAACAGAGAAAATCCCAGGAATACCGTGAAAGAAAAATTGTTGAGAGGAAATACAGCAAGAGTGAGAGATTTAATCAAACAAGCACTCCCTATGAGAGCTTGAACCTTGATAATGATGATCTTCTTAATGATGCTCCAGTTGTGAATACTTTAGTACTTAAGGAGTACAAGTATAACAATGCTTATGGCAGACCCAAGACCACGTCCCCTATAGAAACTGATCAAATCTGATAAGTGCAAATGCAAAATAAAGGCGAACATAGCCTATGGGTAGTAGATAGTGGATGCACTTGCCACATGACAGGGAATAAGCATATACTGGAAAATACAAAAAGAATCAATGGAGGACCAGTTGCCTTTGGTAGCACTAAAGGCCATATCTCAGGACAAGGAGATGTGAGCAATGGACTGGTAAGTTTTGATAGAGTCAATTTTGTTGATACATTAAACTATTCTTCTCAGTGTCTCACAAATGTGTGACAAGAATTTGAATTTGATGTTTAATGAGAGGGAGGCTATAGTTCTCAAACCTGGTGTGAAAATTCATGATGAGCTAATCATGCTTAAAGCACCAAGGAGAGATGGACTATATATTTTGGATATGTCAGTTGTTGCACCCTCCTGTGGCACTGCTTGCTTTATATCCAAAGTCTCATTGGATGAATCTGATTTGTGGCATAGGAGGTTAGGACATGTAAACTACAAGAACATGAATAAAATTGTCAATCTTTGCTTGGTTAAGGGTCTTCCTAACAAGAAATTTACATGTTCTGAATATTGTGTGCCATGTCTCAAGGGCAAGCAACACAAAACCTCCTTCAAGCCAACAGTTGAATCTTCTATTTCACAACCTCTAGAGCCAAACATGTCTTTTAATGAAAAATCTCCCAACAATTTTGAATCTCAGCCCACCTGGTTATTCGATATTGATGCACTAACCACTGCTTTCAACATAACTGTTAAGAAGCCTGTGAGTTCTCTAGTGCAGGAACAGAATCTTTACAGGTCAGCTAATGAACATTGGAAGAGTAACTTTGATGGAACCACAAAGAAGCCAATATTCTTGTCTTCATTGAGCACCAAACCTGTCTTGCCTGGAAATGGAAAGAAACAAGTTGAAATAATTCAAATCGACACTGAAGCATTTCCGATTGATGTCCAAGCAGAACTCGCTTCTTCGGTTCAAGTTCAACCAGAAAACTCAATTTCAGAAATTGTGGAGAACACTGATTCCGGGTCAAGTGAACCTAAAAATTCAAATGATGCTGCATCTAATGAGTTTAGTTTTGAGCATCTGATCCACAATTCAGAAACCAGTTCTCATGAAGCAGTTGAAGTTTCAGATCTTGTGTCACACTTTGGTAATGTTGAGCTTGAACACATAGTTCCTAGGCTCAACATACCATCAAATTGAAGAAGCCATGAGTTCCCTATGCTCATAGACAGAAGAATCAACAAGAATCATCCATTGGATATTACTGGAGATATGTCAGCACATGTGTTAACAAGAAGTAAATCTGCTGATGCAAATATTTGTTTGCATGCTGCATTTCTGTCTCAAGAAGTACCCAAGAAGGTAGCTAAAGCCTTAGAAGATAACAACTGGGTAGAGGCAATGCAAGAAGAGTTATTTCAAATTAACAAGTAGAAAGTTGGGAATTAGTAGACATGCCTGCTGATGCAGAATCAATTGGTACCAAGTGGGTGTTGAGAAACAAAAAGGATGACAGGGGCATTGTCATTAAGAACAAAGCAAGACTGGTGGTTCAAGGCTATGTACAGGAAGAAGGCATTGATTATGATGAAGTGTTTGCACCAATGGCTAGATTGGAAGCAATCAGAATCTTTTTAGCCTATGCTGCCTTCAAAGACTTCCAAGTGTTTCAAATGGATGTCAAAAGTGCCTTCCTGTATGGCCTACTGGAACAAGAAGTGTATGTCAAGCAACCTCCTGGCTTTGAGGACCCTCATCATCCAAATAGGGTATGCAAGATAATCAAAGCGTTGTATGGCCTCAAACAAGCAGCTAGAACCTGGTATGAAACTCTTTCAAACTATCTTCTAGAGAATGGCTACAGGAGAGGAGCTATTGATAAAACACTGTTTGTCAAAACTGTTGGTAAAGACATGTTGATGGTACAAATTTATGTAGATGATATTATTTTTGGTTCATCTAATATTTTTTTGTGCAAGGAATTTGAAACTTTGATGCAGTCGAAATTTGAAATGAGCTCCATGGGAGAATTAACCTTCTTCTTAGGACTACAAGTGAAGCAAACTGCAGCTGGGGTCTTTCTGAACCAGTGAAAGTATATCCAAGATATGTTGAAGAGATTTGATATGCTGACATGTTCAAGTGCTAAAACTCATATCTCCACTTCCCACAAGTTAACCAATGACTTAAGTGGCAAGCCAGTGGATGTACACATGTGCAGAGCAATGATAGGATCACTGATGTAGCTCACTGCTAGTAGACCTGACATCATGTCCAGTGTTTGCTTATGTGCAAGATATCAGTCATCACCAAAGGAGTCACACATTCTAGCCGTCAAGAGAATTTTCAAGTACTTGAAGGGTCAACCAAAACTGGGTTTATGGTATCCCAAAAATTCCGACTTCTCTTTCAAAGCATTCATCGATAGTGACTATGGAGGCTGTTACATAGACAAGAAATCAACATCAGGCGGATGTCAATTTTTGGGTGAAAGACTTGTTTTCTGGCAGTGCAAGAAGCAAACTTGTGTTTCTACATAACTGCTGAGGCTGAATACATTGCTGCCTCAAGTTGCTGCAGTCAAGTTCTTTGGATCCAAAATCAGATGCTTGATTATGGAATCACCTTCATGGAAACTTAAATCTTTGCAGACAACAACAATGCTATCTCCATGGTCAACAATCCATTCAAGCACTCCAAAACAAAGCACATTGATATAAGGTATCATTTTATTAGAGATTGTGCAGAAAAGAATATGATTAAACTGTTCAAAGTTCACACTGATCACCAATTGGCTGACCTCTTTACCAAAGCATTCGATGAAGCAAGATTCTTCTACCTCATCACAGCCATTGGGATGATGAACTTTGATTAACTCAAAGCTTTTCACAACCTCAATAAAAGGAAACAAATTTGTGTTTAAGAGTCCGTCTCTTGATACAAAAAGAAAAAGAAAGTCTCTTGTGTTAATTAGAAATCATTTCAGTTCATAGTCAGTAACTGCTGTTAAACTATGAAAATTAACACAATTTATTTTAAAAAATCATGTGTTTAGTTTTCCGCTTCAAGTTCCGGTTCAACTCATGAGATAAGAAATCTTGAAAATCTCCTGGTGAACTTCAACCGGAAAAATGCTTTGTATCTTATGTGGAAAATATTTTTGAAAACAATTCTTCCAAGCGGAAAAATCTTCCGCTTGAAGTTCAAACGGAAGAAATTTGGTTTTTAAAATAAATGAGAAAATGGGTTCCGCTTGAACTTCCGGGTCAACAGTTCGACTATCACTTTTCATTAAATTACCCGGAAGGCACATTTTTTTAAGCGGATACAAAATAAATTACCCATTAAGTTTTTAACCATTAAATATCCGAGGTTTCAGTAAATATCCTTTTGGATAATGACATGCTTTAACGTGTTGTACCGTATAACCCATAAAGCACCAGCCACATCAGTTATTGAACGGTTGCGTTAAAACCTCTCTCATCCACGTCAGCGACGGAAAAGGTAAAAATCCCTAAATTACCGTCACTTCCCCATTTCTCTCAAACCCCACTCCCAAATTTCTCTCAAACTCTCTCCATAACTTCCAAAAACCGTAAATTTCTCTCAAATCCTACATCAACAATGGCACCCAAGGCGAGTTCAAGTGGCAAGAAGCCTGCCAGCGACTCAAAGTTCCCTGTGGAACACAACCTGGTGGCTTATCTTGAAGCACCCAGTAAAACAGACATTTACAATGGCATGATCGACTTCTTGAAGAACTCTCACCTTCATCACGCTTAGACAGTTGAAGCGGTGATCTTTGAAGAAATTATGGAAGAATTTTGGTCAAATGCCAGGGTTGCTGAATGAAACAACGGTGGTGAGAAAATTGTGTCAACTGTTCAGGGAACGATAGTAGAGATAGATGAAGCAAAAATTAGAAAAGTGTTGCAACTGAAGGATGAAGATGGCTATGTGTTTGTTGACTCAAAGGTGAACCTACCTCTTTTCAGAGATGTTGGTTACGGTGGTTCAATGGGAAGCAAGACAATCAAGAAAGGGCAACTGCCATATAAATGGAGGTTTCTGGCCCACACACTCTTAGTTTGTTTAACTCCCAAGAAAGGAGGTTTTGATGAACTTGCTGCTGAACAAGCCTCAACATTCTTTGCCGTGGTCAAAGGTCAAAACTTTAATTTCTAGAAACTAATTTTTAAAGGCCTCAAAACAAACATCACACCCGAATATGTCTATATGTATCCTAGGTTTTTGACTTGCATTCTCAGGGAGGAATACCCTCAAATTGTTTTAGGAGGTTCAATTTTTACAACCAAAACTCCTAAATGAGAAATTTTTTTATAATCTTGCTATAAATAAGACAGTTTTTCTTGGAAGGGATACTGACCAATCCCAGCCAATTCCAAGGCAGTTTCCTGATGAACCTGCTCAGGCTAAGGTTCAAACGGAAACTGTTGCTACAATTGAGCAACCTGCTCAAGATGACAGGACTACAAGCCCAATAGTTCCTGATCCCACATTTGTCCCCGCTTCCTCTACCATAAAAACATACTGTAAAACTAATGAACGATCTTACTACTGCATGATTCGGTAATCGAAGAAACACAAACGAGTAAATAAAGCTTGGCTTTATTGATTCACTTAGAGATTACAAGCTAGAGAGAGAAACACACTCAAAACACACAGTTAAGATGTAGAAAATGACAGAACTTACTAGACTCTCTCTAACACGAACTATTTATAGTCATTAACATACTGACCGGCGTACCACCCACGGACCATTTGGTAAGCACGTACCATCTGGTACGTCTGACCAACTGGTACGGCCAATTGACTATCTTGACTCACACAAATGCTCTAGATTAGATACAATACACGAGACACACGTAGCATAGGATATGCTCTAACAAACTCCCCCTTAACGTGTAGTGTATCTAGCTATCTATCTCTCTAACAAAACTTCAGTCTTCAATCTTCAGCATCACTACGTATGATCTTCAACTTGAAATCTTGTCAGAAATAGAACTTGCATGGCTGGATCAGTTTTGAACATTCTTTGAACTTCAAGATCCATTTGTGAAAGATATTACCTACTCCCCTTTCACCATGCTAGAGTCTTGTCACATAGATAACCTGCAATTTCAGAAGACAGAAATGTAACTTTCTTTTTCTTTTGAAACATAATTTAATCTTGGCGCAAAACTTCTCTTCGATAAACCAAGATATAGTTTTGAAATTATAATTTTGTATCTTGTATCGATCGGTCAAAAACAAATAAGAAACAAAATCTTTTTGGCTTTTTATAAACTTTATATCAAAACACATCAAAAATCTTTTAATTTTTCTAAATTTATGCTAAAACACATCTAAAATCTTTTTGACTTTTTCAAAATTTATGCTAAAACACACCTAAAATCTTTTTGACTTTTTCAGATATGAAATATAAATGCAATACAGAAATGAAATACTGAATTACACACTATTTTTGTCTTTTGCGAGGAAGATCACAACTTGGGATCATATTGGTCATGACATGCTGAACTACACATCAATTTCAATTACTTTAGCACACAAGTCATGTCGATTACTGGTATAATTTGTCCATCTTAAACTCAGGCACAATCATACTCATAAAATCTGGATATGTTATTGTATTGATTAGATTGCTTTGACCAGTGTACCCTACACTATCAGACATTCTCAGATATGTATTTTCTTTTATATCACACTTTGTGATTTCATTTATGATTAGATCACATAATGATTGTATTCATGAATCAGTCAACAGTGTTCCATGCAAAAAATGTTAAATCGTCTACCTTAAGGTCGATCTTTCGATACGCGAATAAGGCCCCGGATTTAACAAAATAAGAAAATAAAACAAGTTGAAATTGTATAACTCAACAACAATCAGGTCGGTACTCCCGTACACACAGAGAAAGTCCGATGAGTTATACGAAACACCAAAGAAAATAAAGCAGAACGTCAAACGAACAACAATCAGCTCGATCTTTCGATACGCAGAGAAAGTCCGATCGTTTGATAAAATAAAGAAAATCAAACAAGTTTAAATTTTTGCAAAATGAACACTTGTATACACAGTGACTTCTCATTTTCCTTTTCCACATATCTTTTTCTTGATATCATGAGATATGCATCAAGATGTTGTCCACTTGGTCAAGCATTAGTATTTAATGTGCTTATCACATCTGAATACTTTCTGATTTAATGCCGAGCCTACCAAGCAGACCGAACAATGACCTTATGGCTTTTTCATCTATTTTATCCATGAGTCAGACACGTAAGCCAATGTACCATCATTTCCCAATCATGTCGGATACAATTTCTCATTTTTCAATGTTTTTGTATTTTCTGTTTTTCAATATTTTTGTACTTTTCTATTTTCTCCCCCTTAAAATGAAAACACTATTTTTGGATTTTCATTTGAACACATGTAAAAGAAAGACCAATCGATACTGATACCTTTCAGTTTTTAGCGTTCAGAAAAACTTGCAGTTTAGTAATATGAAGCATTTAATTTAAGTTAAGCAGGAGACTCCACTATCAGTAACTGCTTGAAGCTTGAACTTCACAATCACCAATAGGACTTCTTGAAGAAACCTGCACACTGGTTTAAATGATTAGTACTCAAATGACCCGAAGCACACAGCTTCTGATCGACCAGTGTCTTCCACAAAACCATTTGCAGCTTTGTTGACCATCTTAGGTCGCCACTGCAGTTTAGCTTTTTCATTTTTAACCGAGTCATCATCACGTGATGAACCACCAACACTTGAATCAAATTTGAAAAATTGTTTCGTTTTAGATTGTGATTTGAATGGTGTTGACTCAGTAAAAATTATGCCTGATTCATCGATAAATGTGGCAGATTTGTTTGAAAAGGATCATTTTGCAATTTCAGGACAATCCTGTGCCATGTGTCCCTTTCGGCGAAATTAATAGAACAAACGATAAGATCGTTTAGATTGTGTTTTGCCCTGAAATTGATGACATCGTTCATCAGATTCATAACTATCAAGACAATCATCAAAAACTTGGAACCTGTTGGCATGCACCCATTTTGATGTAGGACTTCGTGGACTGGAGTTTGATCCAAACGAAGAAGATTCTTTCGGAGAACTTCAGATGAATCTTTCTTCTTTTGTTTTCCTCCGAATCCTTTCTCAATGGTGGAAATAAATACCTGCGCCAAATGATAGATTTGTTCAAGACTTTTATCTTTCTTCTCCTTAGGTGTCTTCTTTGGCATGTTCTTCTTGGCTGTCTTCTCAAAACTCTGATTGTTATTACCCAAACCTGATCGTTTATAACCGGGTAACTTTGACAATTCCACTTGAGACTTAGAAGAACCAGCTTGAGAAACCTCGGTAAATTTAGCTTTAATACCTTTCAAATTGTTAGCTTTAACAAGCTCAACAGCCAATTTTTCTTCAGATTCTATCTTCTCATCTGTCTCCACCATCTTATCATCAAAAATATTTTTATCAGTAACACCAGTTCCACCAGAAACAAACTTAATAGATTGTTCAATCAAACTTTCATCCTTATCCACTTTCTTGGTGGAAATATTTGGTTCCTTTTTCTCAGATTTCTTAGAGAAAAATTCAGTGTAATCTCCAATTATATCAGAAGATTGAATTTTAGCTAGAGCATCAGATGAGATAACTGGATGTGGAAAATGATTATACTCTTCGCTTCCAAAAACTTTATTGAAATTTTCATCTTTACACAAGTAACTTGTAAAAGAATGTGAATTCTTCAAATTGTTCAATTGTCGTTTCAAATCCAAAACCTCAACATTTAAATCAGATATTTTCTTTTGAGCTTCACCCAGTGCTTTTTCTGATTCAATCAATTGCTCCGAAGTTCGATTTGACAAAAACTTCTCTTGTCTCATCTGATCATGGGCATCATACACTTCTTGGGAAATTTTCTTCACTCGGCCCTCATGAATCTCAATATTTCTTTTCAACAGCTTGTTGTCATGTGTCAAAGTTGTGACTTTATCGAGTAATGTTGAATGTTCCATTTGACGATCATTTTAACCAACTCTTCATTCTCAGTTTGCAACTTCAAAATTTGTGCTTTTTCCGAATTAACCATCTCATCCAATTTTGTTTGAAGCTCAACAAACTCTTCCATCAACACCTTCTTTTCTTTTTCCAACAATTCCTTCTAAGAAATCAATTCACGAATCTTTCTGTCTTTTTGAGCACAAAATTCACATGTTGATTCATATCCACTAACTCCAGAATCACTAGTTATAGATATATTGGTCTCAGATGCATACCCACTCGATTCAACCTCAATATTTGCCATTAATGCATAACTTTCTGCAGGATGGACTACAAATGCTGAATCATCCGGAAAATCTGCAACCCAATCATAACCTCCCTCAGTCACTAGAGCCTTTGCTTCTTTATTGTGATCATGATTATCCGAATTACTTGGTTTAGAAGCAGATTGCTTGCATTCTCGAGCAAAATGTCCTAATTTAGAACATTTGTAACATTTCAGTTTGGACTTATCTAAACCCAGTTTGGCTCCTCCCATATAAGAATTCTTGCCATGTTTGCCCATAAACCATCTTCCTTTTTCAACAGTCATAGCTAACTGCCAATCCAAATCCAATTTATTTAGCTGATCCTCATCCATCTGTTTTAGATCCTCCGGAACCAAACCAGAATTACCAATTTGACTAAATATGGATCCAGACGAAGATGATATGAAAGCACATAACAAAGCAGCTAGATCTTCGGTTGCTTGATTAGAAGTAGATTTGCTTGATGATCTATCAGGAATAGTAAAACTGCAACCTGAAGAATAACCAGTGTTTTCAGACTTTCCAGCAAGAAACGGTGTTACCGGTGGATTACTGTTTGAAATAGAATGTGATTTTGTTTTAGCATGCATGGTAGCTAAATTTTCTCCAAAATATACTTCAGGATTCTGAACGGACGGAGTTGCTGACTTTTTTACAAGTAGTTCCATTTCACGAGCTTGTAATTTGCTTATCAATTGATTAAATGTCCAACTTGAGTAGTCTGGATCATTAGTCAACATCATAACAAAATTATCCCATTTTTTGGGTAGAGCTTCTAGAAACTTCTCCTTCAATTCATCACTTTCTTTCTTGACACCTACGACTTCAAGTTCATTGATCAAATGCGAAAACCTTGCAATTAAATCTTTGATTTGCTCATTAGCACAATGTCCAAAATTATCAAATTCTTTCTTTAAAACATTTTTCCGAGTCTTCTTGTATTGCTCATTACCCTCACATCTTTCAGCAATAGCATCCCACAATTCTTTACAAGTTGTGTAATTCTTAAACTGGTGCATCAGTCTTTAGGTAAAGCCATGGTAAGAAAGCTATACGTTTTCTTTTCTCGGGCAAAAAATTTCTTTTCATCAGCATCAAAATCACTTATCATCTTTGGCTTTCTCGGGCTTATCATCGGGTACTCATATTCTTTTTCAATCGGGATCCAAGAATCAACATCTTGAGAAAATATGTATGACTCAAAATGTTTCTTCCAATTGTGATAATCTTCTAATTGTAACAACTTAGGAACCTTCTGAGTTGTTCCTATCTCATTATCATAGTTCATCATTGCTTGCAACGATGTTTGAGCAGCTGAAAGTGCGTGAAAATCACTCATTTTGAAGCTAAAAATTTTCCGTCAAAACTTCGAACTCAAAAACGAAGGTCTTCCAAGCGGATTTTGGGGGTCAAACTGGAGGGAACTAGCCATTAGGCTAGTAAAAGTCTAGATCTCGTCGAGACAAACTTTTTGACTGGTATTAGCTCTCGTAACTCTTAACGGAACTCAAGTTACGTCAGTTTTAGTAAACGCATATATTTTGCCAGCAAACCAAACCTTCTCAACGTACCAAACTTGTTTCAGCGTACCAACTCCAGACCAATTCAACCAGCAGACCAAAATTTGTTCAACGTACCAGATCACGGACCAGATTTCAGCGGACCAGAATTCAGCGAACCAGATTTCAGCAAACCAGATTTGGTACGGCGGACCAAAATGGTACGGCGGACCAGAAAATAACTACCACGGACCAGATATGAAGATTGCCTAGCGGACCAGCAGCGAACCAGCTGTTCTTGAGGCGGACCAGAAGCGTACCACGCGGATCACGACAGAATTCCAATTTTTGATGTTTTCGACTGAATAATGGATTAGGAGGATGCGAAAACACACTAAAAACACTCAGAAATCATTTTTCATCTTTGAAACACTCGGAATTGCGATAATTTGATGAAAAACGAAGAAAACCCACACTTTCTCACTCTAGAACTCGAAAAATTTACCAAAATCACAGCATTAGAGCAACCAATTGCTCTGATACCACTTGTAAAACCAATGAACGATCTTACTACTGCATGATTCGGTAATCGAAGAAACACAAATGAGTAAATAAAGCTTGGCTTTATTGATTCACTTAGAGATTATAAGCTAGAGAGAGAAACACACTCAATACACACAGTTAAGATGTAGAAAATGACAGAACTTACTAGAGTTTCTCTAACACGAACTATTTATAGTCATTAACATACTGACCGGCGTACCACCCACGGACCATTTGGTACACACATACCATCTGGTACGTCTGACCAACTGGTACGGCCATTTAACTATCTTGACTCACACAGATGCTCTAGATTAGATACAATACACGAGACACACGTAGCATAGGATATGCTCTAACAAACTCCCCCTTAACGTGTAGTGTATCTAGCTATCTATCTCTCTAACAAAACTTCAGTCTTCAATCTTCAGCATCACTACGTATGATCTTCAACTTGAAATCTTGTCAGAAATAGAACTTGCATGGCTGGATCAGTTTTGAACATTCTTTGAACTTCAAGATCCATTTGTGAAAGATATTACCTACTCCCCTTTTCAAAAGACAGAGAAATGTGGTTATTAGGTCTCCTCCACCTACTACCACCAACCAACCTGAAGCTTCAAGCCCCGCTAAAGGCAAAAAGCCCAAGTGGAAGCTCGCCAAACTAGGATATTTTCTCTTAGGGATGAACCTTCTTTTGAGGGGGAGTCAATAGACATGGATGTACTATCCCCATCCTTAAGATTTTCATCCCTACAACCCCTATCACCTAGGAGTGAAAGTGAACCCACTCTTGATCTAAATGAGGGTGTTATTAACTCGCCAACCTCATTATATGAGAACATTCTGATACATCAAGACCTTGCTGCACCGAACCCCCACTCCTCACCGGAGGTGAATCTCAGGAGTTCTGAAGAGATTATAGAGAGGGTTGCTGCTGCCCAAGTATCCCCACTGAATCAGCACCTACGAGTCTTTCATTGGAACCAAGGGTTGTTGAGACAATGAAAGAGAATCCCAGGTGCCAAGAAGCCATGGGTACCATGATTGATCAATCTCGGATTGATAACTTGGTTTCGTCCAGGGATACTGGTAAAAAGCCAGTTGAGGACAGTTATACACTACTCGAATTGACGAATTTGTACCTTTCTCTCCAACAACAGGTTGATTCCTTAAATGAAACTGTTGCTACTATAGTCAAGGGTGTTCATGTTCAGGCTGAAGCATGTCCTTCAAACCCAAACAAGAGCTGAGGATGAAGCTGATACTGTCAAATTGGGGGAGAAGCTGATACTGTCAAATTGGGGGAGAAGATGACTTCAACACCTGCCATTCTTGAAACTGAAGAAACAAATAGAATTCCGGCTGAAGTTAGAGCCACAGCTTGTAGAAAAGTTGGTGTTCAACCTTTTTCAGTCGAAGAGAGTTGGGTGAATGTGAAGAGTAGCCAACTCATAGCTATCTCACCATTTGAAGACCCAAATCTCACTGAACTGGTTCAGTACTCAATGTTGATTACTGGTGCTCTCCCTGAGCATATAAACATGATTACTAGGCTGCTGAAGGATGTCATTTTCTCGCTGAAAGAGCCAGTAATCAAGAGGAGAATAATATTGCTTCCACTAGCAAGGCAACCACTGAGAATCTTGAAGACAACACCGAAACTATAGCAGTGGGAACTATGACTAAAGGAGGTGATGAGAACGTGATAGGAGAAGGTGAAGGAATTGAGGTACTAGAACTGACTGACAAAGAACCTGAAGTCACCAAACCCCAGGTGGTGGCTGAAGTTCTACATGAAGATGAAGCGGAAGTTCAACCGGAAACCCAGGTTGAAGTTATATTGATCGATGAAAATGCTCCTAATCCAGTATATGGCCCTAACCAGTCGATATTTGGATCTGATCACTTCCATGTGGTTCAAACGGAAGAACAACCAAGTGATGAAGATGAGGATATAGCTGAAACATTAATAGCTATGAGGAGCATTGAGCCAATTCAAGCTGAAGAGCTAGTTCAACCTGAAATTGTGAGAACTATTCAACAGGTTGTTCAAACTCCAGAGTCTGAAGCTGTGAGCAAAATGGTGGAAGAAGCCAGAATAGCTGCTGAACATGAGAGGTTAGCCAAGGAGTTTCAAGATGATTTGGAATTGTATTCTCAAAACTGGGTTGTTGAGAGCTTGCTTGAAGAAGCCAAGAAGAGGTCATTTGATTGGAGGTTGAAGGAATATGACTTGGGTGCAATGACTGAAGCAGAAAGGGAGAGGTTGATTGCCATTGCCTCCCAGATGCTCACTAAGTTAGTGAAGAATGATGAGAATTACCTACTGCCGAAAAAGGTAAAAAGGGTCCTAATTGTCCGAAATTGGAAATTAGAGGATGAAGTCAACAATATGAAGGTTAAGGAGCTATGCCAACTGATTGATTCAACATTTTAAGAGCTCAGAGGAAATGAAGTTGCTGTTAATCCAAAATTGGTGTTGCCCTCACCATCAGAGTTTACCTCAGGTATGGCAACTAACATTGATGTTAAACCAGAATTTATTGATGATGCAGATATCCTTCCTCCACCCTCCTTCATATATGAACCAAACCCCACACCTACAACTGTTCCATCAGCATTTCAGTCACTTGCCATCAAACCATACAAGCCACCTTCAATATCCAAGAAAGTAGCCACCAAACTCTCAAACCCAAAATACAGAACCGACAATTTTGAAAGTGCGTGAGCGTGTAGATCTTCTACTTAGTCGTAACGAAATCAATATAAACGAATAGAACATAGAGAGTAAATACAAATCTGGATTGTATTAACCACAGAGAGTTTACACAAAGATACTCAGAAGATATAACATCCACTCCTACTGGATTCTACACAAGACAACATATTTATAGTGCTGAAATACGACCGGCCGAACCTGAGGTTCGGCCACACGTTCGGCCATGTCCGAACTCTAGGTTCGGCCTGAGTTCGGACCTCAGCATTCATGTGTGAATCCATCTTGTATTCGATACTTCACATGACGATCAAGGACCATGTATCAACAAACTCCCCCTCGGCATGTGCAGTATCATCTTCTCTATTCAAACTTATATCTTGTATCTTCAATCAAACTCTTCCTCGATCTTGACGATGAGTTTAATCTTGAATACTTGATATTGCATCGTGTGTAATTTCTTTATCAACAAACCTCAGAAGACTTGAAGTTGTGATGTTCTCTTCTCACTTAGAAACTTGCCATCATAAATAATCTTGGTGCAAAATGTCTCTTCGAGACTCCAAGATAGTTTGATTTTGAAAATTGATATTGTATTTCGTGTTGATCAATTGAAAACAAATAAGAAACAAAATCTTTTTGACTTTTAGAAACTTTATATCAAAACACACCTAAAATCTTTTAGGTATTTTCTGATAAGAAAAGTAAAACAATACTGAATTAGACACTAACTGAATTAGACACTATTTTTGTCTTTTGTGAGAAAGATCACAACTTGGGATCATATTGGTCATAACATGCTGAACTACATTTCAATTTCGATTATTGCAGCACATAAGCCATGCCGATTGCAGATATAGTTTGTTTAACTTTAAACTCTGGCACAATCATACTCATCACATCTGGATATGTTAAGATATTGATTAAGCTTGCATTGACCAGTGTACCCCACACTATCAGACATACTCAGATATGCTTTTGCTTATCACATTTTGTGATCTCATTTGTGATTTTAATCACACAATGATTATTATCATGATATAATCAACTGTGTTCCATGCAAAAAGAAATAAGAATGTTAAATCGTCTACCTTAAGGTCGATCTTTCGATACGCAGATAAGGCCTCGGATTTAACAAAATAAGAAAATAAAACAAGTTGAAGTTGTATAACTCAACAACAATCAGGTCGGTACTCCCGTACACGCAAAGAAAGTCCGATGAGTTATACGAAACACCAAAGAAAATAAAGCAGAACGCCAAACGAACAACGATCAGGTCGGTCTTTCGACACGCAGAGAAAGTCCGATCGTTTGACAAAATAAAGAAAATAAAACAAGTTTAAATCTTTGCAAAATGAACACATGTATACACAGTGACTTCTCATTTTATTTTTCACATAACTTTTTCTTGATATATCATGAGATATGCATCAAGATGTTGTTCACTAGGTCAAGCATCAGATTTAGTATATATCACATTTGTATACTTTCTGATTTGCTGAGCCTACCTTGCATATCGATCAAATGGTCTTATGGCCTTTTTATTTACTTTATCCATGAGTCAGACACTGTTAGCCAATATATCATCATTTCCCAATCATGTCGGATACAATTTCTTCATTTTTCAATGTTTTTGTTGTTTTCAAATTTCTCCCTCTAAAAATGACAGCTCTATTTATAGATTTTCATTTTTGACGATCTGAAAAACAAAACACTATTTTTGTATTTTTGTAAAAACAAACTCCCCCTCAGAATGAGACGAAATGAAAAACAAGAAAAAGTGATCAACCAACACGAATACTAGCAGTTTAGCCTTTTGAAAAACAAAATTGATTTTGAAATTCAATTTAATTAGAAACAGATATTTCACAATCAGCAATTTTCCAATCACCGAAAGGTCTTCCCGAAACACCTGCTTGACACCAAATAAAACATTAGTCGCCTTAGGATCGACCCGAATCAGCAGTGTCGAGTCGCCCGGTGTCTTCCACAAAGTCTTTGTTGGCCTTGGAAACAACTTTTGGTTTCCAAATTTGTAAAAGTTTTAATTTTTGATCGGAACCTGAATCAGATTCAACCGACGTACTTGATTTAGACCAAGACGATTTACGAGTTGACTTAAGCTTTGGGGACCATGGTTCATCAAAAATTTGGCCATTGTTATCCACATATTTGGCAGTTTTGTGGATATATGCAATCGTCGGACACTCAGCAGCGAGATGTCCCGGTTGACGACATACATAACAAAGTCGCTCTCTAAAAATGTTTGAAAATTGTTTTGATTTTTGAGAGTCAGAAGAATGTTCAGAATGAAAGTTATCAAAGAAACCATCAGAAGAGTCATACCTAGGAGATGGACTCCTTGAAGAAGAAGATCTTCCAGAATAATAAGAAAATTCCTTCGAAGATGGTGATTTCTTTGTAACTTTAGCTTTAACAGCCTTGTCAGCTTTCACTGGTTTCTTTGCAACAGCTGGAACTTCCTTCATAACAAAACCCAAACCTTTGTGCTTGGAACCTGAAACCTTTGAAGAACTTGAAAAAGAACCTGATGCTTCTCTTGACTTAGCATCACTAGTGAATTTGGCTTTGATATCCCTCAGCTTGTTCTTTTCAATCAAAACTTTCTCTTCTTCGGTTGCAGATGAAGAACTGGAAGCAACCTTATCAAATACTTTCTCATTTTCCAGCAATACAGACTTCGACACAAATTTAGGAGCTTCACCCAATGGCTTCTCCTTCCTTTTAGACTTGGACTTGTTCTTCTTGGATGGAATGGCAAACTTAGAATAATCATGCAAGTCATCTTTTGAATCAATCTGAGCAGCAGTAACTTCAATTAAATCCACTGGTTGAGGTACCGAGTGAACATCATCCTTCTTAGAGCTGTCTGAACTCTGATCCTGCTTGTATAAGAAATTAAGCAATGTTGGTGACAAATTGCAATTCTTAACTTGTCGTTTCAACTGCAAAATCTCCAATTTCAAGTCATTAATTTTCTATTGACCTTCAAACACTTCTTGTTGTGACTTGATGAACTTCGCATTGAGATCATCATATTCATAAGTCTGTAACTTTCTGATCTCACACTCTGCAAACAGTTCTTGAAGAACACTCTCTCTTTTTTGTTTATAAATCTCAACATCTTTAGTCAATACTTCATTCTTGTCCCGGTACAAAACATTCTCATCTTGAAGCATAGAAATCTTATTTTGCAATTTTTCAACAGTAACAGCAGTTGTAGCAATAAGAGCAGTAGCCTCTTCATATTTTTGCTGAACAGGATAACTCTTCTCAAACAAGTTCTCAAAATCTTGAGCTACGTCTAACGCTTCAGCTTTGGCTTTCTCACACTCTTCAGCCAATTGAACCTTTTCTTTCAAAACATCTTCATGAATAGAACTAACGCATAATATTTCTTTTGAAAATCCTCCAATTCTTTCTTTAACACCACAATTTCTTCAGTTGAAATTTGACAGTCTTGTTCAAACCTTGCAATTTTCTTGAGCAACTTCTCACATTTATAACAGTTAAAATCATCATCCTTTGAATTCTCAGAAGACTTAGGTAATTCTTCTTGAACCAAAGATATACTTGAAGAAGTATCAGATTCTGTTAACAAGCTTTCATCATCATCATGTTGAACAGTTAAAGCAATTGAGATTGGAGTATGATTCTTTTTAACTTCAGAATCTGCATTCCAGGCAAATCCATCTGGATGCATAAATGTATTAGTCCAATCATGAGCAAGAGTAGCATATTTCTGATCAACCTTTTCAGCTTTATCTGAAGGATGAAACACTAAATGTGCATGCTGACCAGTTTTCAATTTACTTTCTGTAGAACTTGGACATTCTCGAGCAAAGTGACCATAAACTGAACACTCATAACATTTCACCTTAGATTTGTCCAATCCAATCTTTCCTTCCTGATTAAGTCTCTTCTTACCAGTTCTATTGAGAAACTTCTTTGTTCGACGAGCCAACATAGCATATTGCCAATTGAGATCCATTTCCTCC
The DNA here is from genome assembly GCA_039602395.1 of Deinandra increscens subsp. villosa. Lineage (NCBI taxonomy): Eukaryota > Viridiplantae > Streptophyta > Magnoliopsida > Asterales > Asteraceae > Deinandra > Deinandra increscens. Next base: position 13,931,481 of record JBCNJP010000008.1, read on the forward strand.
AAATGATCATAATCAATCTGATCATAATCTTCATTTGCTAACTCAGCATTACTCACAGAACCAGTAATAACACCAAAGTATGAAGACGCTAATGCAGACATCAACGCATTATAATCATCGATAGTTTGAACAGACAAAGCACTTTGGGCCGAAGAACTAGGAATTGACACAGAACAATCAGCAGAAGAATAACTTGGAATTTCAGATTTACCTGCTAGAAATGCTGTAGGAGGAGCAGAACTAAGAATAGTAGACTTCCCAGCATTCATTGTAGAATCATTTTCACCATGATACACTGCAGGATTCTGAATTTGTGTAGGAAGTGATTTATTCACCATTAATTCCATATCCCGAGCCTGAATTCTTTGAACCAAATCATTGAAAGACAATCCTGAAAAATCCTTATCGTGAGTAATCATCATTACATAATTCTCCCATTTTCAGGCAAAGCTTCCAAGATCTTTTCTTTCATATCAACCTCTTCTTTAGTAAGATTCACCAAACGTATTTCACTCATCAGATGAGCAAATCTTGCAATCAGATTGGGAATTGTTTCATTCTGATAATGCTTAAAACTATCAAACTCTTTCTTCAAAACCTTTTGTCGACTTTTCTTGTATTGGTCATTGCCTTCACATCGTTTTTCCAAAGCATCCCATACTCTTTTTGATGTGTAGTTACCAGCAAATTGATGAAGTAACTCTTTAGGCAATGCCATCGTTAACGTACCATACGCCTTTTTCTCAGCTTGATAAGCTTTCTTTTGTTCAGAAGACATTTTTCTTTGAAGAATAGGTTCACCAGTTTCATCTTTAGGGTAAACATATTGCTCAGTGAACGCTAACCACATATCAATGTCATTTGTATCGACAAACGCTTCAAACCGTTTAACCCAACTATGATAATCTTCCAATTTTAGCAATTTGGGAACTTTCTGACTTGTTCCGATTTCATTATCATAATTCATCATTGTTTGCATCGTAGCTTGAACCGAATTTTGAATAGCCGCGAACGCTTGAAAATCGGACATTTTTGAAAAACAGGTTACTGTACACTCCGAACTTCGTCCGAACCTACTATACCCTCCGAAACTGCTCCGAACTTAAAACAAAAAGTCCGAACTCTCAACGAACGTATCATCGAAATCAGAAACTCCGATCTATCTCTGATCCTAGTCCGAACTCCCTCCGAGACAACAGGATATCCACCGAACTCTCTCCGATTGGACTCCGAACTCTCACCGAATCAGGAAAACTAACCGAACTTCACTCCGAACACTGGCTTCGGAGCGGTTACGCCGAACTTGAGGTTCGGCCGATCGCGAAAAATTCAAAAATTTCGGAAAAACTCACTGAAATCGACACCTCTCGAGCTGTGAACACTCAATCAACTGAAAACGAACAAATACAGACATATTTGACGTAAATCATGAAGTTTTGTACGAAGATTTTGAGAAATGAAGATAAAAAACGAGCTTTGAAAGTCAAAAACGTGAATTCGAACTCAACAACTCTGGAAAACACGGATTTCCGACTAGTAGAGCAAACCTAATGCTCTGATACCACTTGAAAGTGCGTGAGCGTGTAGATCTTCTACTTAGTCGTAACGAAATCAATATAAACGAATAGAACACAGAGAGTAAATACAAATCTGGATTGTATTAACCACAGAGAGTTTACACAAAGATACTCAGAAGATATGACATCCACTCCTACTGAATTCTACACAAGACAACATATTCATAGTGCTGAAATACGACCGGCCGAACCTGAGGTTCGGCCACACGTTCGGCCATGTCCGAACTCCAGGTTCGGCCTGAGTTCGGACCTTAGCATTCATGTGTGAATCCATCTTGTATTCGATACTTCACATGACGATCAAGGACCATGTATCAACAAATTTCACTCCAATCATCCCATTTAAAAAGAAACCTGCACCTACCATGGATTTTTCAGATATCTTCCCACCAACTCCTCCTTCAAGCCCAACACCTGAAGCCAGCAGACCACCTCCTCAAATATCTTTGCCACCTATTACTATAAGAGAACCCTCATCCACCACCATTCCTACACCTCCTGCCAAACCAACTGTTGATCAACCTGGTCCATCTTCACCTTCATCTAAAGGCAAAGCTCCTGTAGTGCAAGAATCAGGAAGTGGTGAAGAGAGAAAAATTAAAAGAAAAGGAAAATGTTGCATGCCAAGAAAAAGAAAGATCAGAGTCAAAGAAGAAGAGGGCCACCAAGAAAGAACAAAATTATTGGGTGCACAGTGAATGAAGACAACTTTGATATCACTTTATAATTTGGCAAATGGCACAACTCAAGTGGTGAATGCTCACAAGGCCACTACACTTCTGACTGTACTCCAAAGGACTGATATCATTCTGAAGCTTAGAGAAATTATAAGTCCAACAAGAGTTGGGCACCTGTTAAGGATTTGCATTGAACCTTCAGTGCTTGAATGTAAAATGCTCTACAGAAGCAATTTGGATGTTGATGATACAGATGAAGAAGAAGAAGAGCCTATTAGTGATATAAAATTCATTATTTGGGAAGAAGATGAGAAGTTGTTTTATGCGCATAGAGCCGATGGCACCTTCACTGCCCATGAATCCATCTCAGTTCAAACTGAATGGAGTGAAAGAGATTGGGAATCATTCAAACATGTGAAGGTGACCAAAACCAACTCTAAAGAGCTTTCTCAAAATCTAGATGCCAACATCAAGTCTGTTGACAAGTAGGTCAAGGAGAAGATTATTTTTTGGGTACAAGTCAATTTTTAAATATAGCTTCAAGATGGAAAATAAATTAGACAGCATCAGCTTAGGGGGAGATTGTAAGGAATATCGCTTTGAAGATTTCCGGCTGAAAGCCAATTTTGAAGAGTTCCGGCTGAAGTTGAAGTTCGAGCGGAAGTTTCAAGTTCAAGCGGAACTGGCTTTTCAACCGGAAGAAGCAATTTTGTCTGTTAGCGAATATTCCGGGTGAACTCGATTATCCACTATATAATGAGTTCAACCGGACTTTTCTTGAGAAAACTTTTCAGTCGTCCAATCCTGTAAAAGCTTCTCGGTTGCTTCCAAATCTATCAAATCCGCTCTCCTAAAGTAATATGTTGCTGATCACACGCAAGATATTCCATATGTCGAAGATTATTCTTTTGGTAGTTTGTATTTGACTTTTGTTTAACGGTTTAGATTAAATCATTTGAGATCAATGGCTGTCATTGATCTCCTCTGCACTATATATAGCTTAGTTAGCTTTCAGTTTTACACACAGTTCTCGATCAACTTGTAATAGTGTAAACTTGAGTTAATGCAAATAGTGCCGAGTATTTCTTACTTCGTTGTTACTATCCTTATGTAATCAAACACTTACATTACACAAGAGAAGTAAGACTTGCTTAAGTAAAGTGAAATATAACTTTAATTCCACAGGGTATATTTACAAGTAGAGGGTTTCTTGTTAATTTAAATAGTAATTAACACCTATCCTACATGGATTTCCTCACAGAGGAGGAAACCAGCAGCATACCTGAACGGTGACGGCATCTAGGCAAGTAGAGTCGTCAGGATTCTCTCATTCTCCTCCAAATTCCTATGCACCACCTGCATCAACACCTTAATCTCCATGATGAACTCGGCTTATGAAGCAGTAACGAAGTCTCTGACCCTGTTTTCCATTGACTGGGTGTTCCAAAGCACTCATATTAGGTATACCATTAATAATGAGTAATACAAAAAAGCGAAACGTATTTAAATGAAGTAAGCTTAAGTAGACTAAGAATAAAAAAACCAAGTTAGGTGAAGTAAGCTCCAATGGGTTGAAACCATTTAGATATTACAAATACAAATTGAACAGTAGTTGCATCTTGTAAGGAAAATCTGACAGTAATGATGGTAGAAACTTATGACAAAGTCCTATTCAGAGGTAAATAGCATGCATATGCTTATAAAACTTCTAAATTTAAAGTGTAATATATAGTTTTGGATTCCTACCTAACTGCAATGCAGTAGAAGTGAAGGTAACAAAGAAGGAATAATATCTGTAACACATATTCTAGAGTAATATGGAAAGGACATTAAATCAATGGCTGTTCATAAGAACCTAAGATCTTGTATTCATATTATTTTTATATTATTAACTAGAAGTTTAGAAAAGGAGAGAAATTAAACCATCTAATTCAGGCTCCTTTCCTAACATGCAAACTATATATCAATGAAATTTCATGGGTTCACACAGGGTGCAACCTAAAACACTTAAATTTACGGTTCCCATGATGGAACTAAAGAAAATCTAATTCAGACCCTTTTAATAACATGTACGGTAGGTAACTATGAAATTTCATGTATTGAAGATAAGGTACAGTATAAAGCATGAGAATTTCCACCTTTTAGAGTCCAACCTATGAAAACGGGGTTAGAAGACATTGTAAAACAGCGACATTGAAGCAGATAATTCAATAAAGGAGCCATATAAGCAACGATTGTAGACGTACATACACAATGAGACACAAAAATGGAGTACAAAGGGTGTAGCGCTAACCTCTGTTCGATGAGATGGACGGTCTGGGTTTTCCTGCGGCTGCACAACCTGAAGATGAACATGCGACTCTGTACCGACTACTTGAAATGATGGTGTGTTGAAGTCGCTGTCTTTTCAGCGTTTATTTAAACGTAAAAAATTTCCCACCCCTTTTTCCCGGGCCTGGTGTAAAGCTGGCTATCCACCTGGGCCTGGGTAGCAAACGGGCTGAGAAGTGTCTTGGGCCATGCAAGGAATTGATATTAGTTTTTTATACTTAGAAATCAAACGTCATTGTTTTTGTATGCTTGGTTCAAATCAATTGTATAGGTTTTTGAAATCAACATGTATCATTTTTATAATAGCCATGTATGAGTTCTCTTAGGATCTAATTTGCATGTAATTTCTTTGAAATATTATATTGATATTACACGCATATAATGAGCATAAAGGAAGGTGGTGTAGGCTCTGGCCGCAACGTACTGTACGTCCGATTTCATTTCTTTTAAAATTGTTCGTTAATGTGTAAGGCCAATTCATCCAATTCATTGTAATTTAGCCTGTCAAATCCAAATATGTTTTCCTCTTTCACATCAAACAACGTATGTCTTGATAAGACTAGAAGGAAAATATATTAGCAAGGAGGTGATAAAATGTTTGTTTACCAATTAATTCTTAAAATCAAAACTTACGTATCTCCGGTCCTTTGTGTTATCTCCATTAAAATTAAGCAGTATTTTATACGGCGCCTGGACAGAAGGCAAACACTATGAATGCAAAAATAAGTTAGATTGCATTGAATAGATTGAAGAAAGGGAAATTATATTTTTAATATAAGTTTCGATTTTATTAGTTACGAATGTGCATAGTCTAATGAAAGGATTATTCCCTGTTTATGTTTATATAGTAGTAACTCATGTTTAACTAATCGACAATATATGTGTCGTGCTTTATAATGGATAGTGTATTATTTGAAGAAGGAAAACAAATCCCATATGAATTAAAATTATGTTTCTATAGTAGGAAGTCATGTTGAACTAAACCACAACATATATGTCTTCTTTACGAAGCACGTACAGTTTAGTTTCACTTTACTGGCTATATATTTTAAACATGAATTGCCGGTGATAGTTATAGGCAATACCATAAGTTTGTGTACAACTTGCTATGTATAACAAAAAGCATCCATTACATGTGCAAGGGAGTCATAAAAATAGTAAAAATGATGCTTCCTGTTATGAAGAAGCAACTAAGGGGTTATGTGAACGAACATTTTATTGTTTAAATTATTATATGATGCTTATGATCCTTTTTTTTGTTTTCTTTTAAGAGGGTAATAACTATTATTAGACCACAAATAAAAAGGTTTTATTATTAAGATTTTTTAGACGTACCAGCTAAGCACAATTTCAATAGTGACACTTACATTTATTTTATAATAATAAGAACATAAGATTTGTTTTCCGTTTTTTTAAATTCCCATGACAAAAGCAATAACATTATATTAAAAACAACAAAAAACAATATGGTCTTTTCAAGGCACTTCTTTGGTGGTTCTTTATAATCAATATGTTTTATGTTTTAATGAACACGTATACAAAGGGAATATACTTGTACCCTTTGTAGTACACTTTAGTGTAGTTATAATTTTTAGTGTAATTGTTGTTTTCTGTGAGGGTTTATAGTTTAGATTTCTATGCCACGTTTCCATGATAATGTTTAATAAGTGCCTGTTGTTGCACATTTATACATAGGAAGGAGTTAAATGGAATAAATTGTTAGTTCGTAATATAGTTATCTATAGTAACAACCAAATGAGTTTATATATAGAAATGTACCATCGCTGCAACAATCATTGGCCCCACTAAATCACCATCCACTTAGTCGCAGAGCATGCTTCCATGTATTGATTATCATAGCCATGCAGAATTGTTTAAGAGAGGTAGCAACTCATATAATTGACCATAATCATAAATAATAAACAATATCAAAATAAGGCAGATTCATCAAAACCCATGAAAATTTAATAGAGGTCCAGTACAATTTTATGACCAATCCACAAAAGGTGGTCACCTATGGTTCCCCAAACATGATATTTGGTGGGAATATTGACTGCACTCGGCGCTCCACATCACGATTCAATGCTTCAGCTTCCCTACGCAGTGCTTCCAACTTCTGCAGTGTTGTTTTGTTTGCCTCAATCTCATCATGTAGGATGCACGAAGCATAATATTGGAAGGGAGAAGGAGTTAGGTCAAGAACAGCATCTAGGAGCTGTCTGTTATCCGCCAGTAACCCGTTCACTATTTTGATCACAACAGTGAGCTCAGCAATAATCTCGTTATGACTGGTCGCTAGGAAATTGCGGACGTAGTCTTCCATTCGGGTTTCTTGTTCCTAAGGACCAACATAGGACATCAAATAATAAAAGAATAAAACAGAACACATCCTTTTTCTATGTAGAAATCACTCTAAATATGGTAACACTAATATAATAGAAGGCATAATTTCATTTTCTAAACTAATGAACTACAACACAGGATCATATACTAAAATATATAAACGGTCAGTGTGCCAATTTTTTAATAAAGGCAGTATTGTGGGATTTATATTAACCTTGGTATTAGACACAATCTACTGTAAATGAGTTTATTTATCTTCATGATGAACTTTTGGCATGTCATCATTTTCCAAGTTCTCTGAATGACAGCCATTACATGTGCACCTTTTAATAGATAGGTAATGTTAATTAAAACTGAATGTTGAATATATTCTTCAAAACATACATGAATTCAATAACAAATATGAACTCTTTATATACAGTTTATATATGAGCAGAATGTTTGCTTAAGGCAGGTGAACATTGCAATTTAATGTATAAACAATATCGGTATAATTATATCTATGAATTCAGGTCTTTCATTAACGTGAGAGAAAGGCACATATTCCAAAAACTGACAATCTGATCTATCGATTTCCAAGTATATCAAATCCGGCCATGCAAATATGCGTGTAGATACATATAAGCTCAGGGAAATATATTACGGAGTCTGGGTGTCTTACCTTTCACCAGAGAGATGAAGCGTGTTTCGTGATTTCCTGGTGATTCTATACTAGAAAGGAGTGTCTGCATGAAGGAGAATGACATTGTAATCGAATGTGTAACCACTAAGTTCAAGAAAACGAAGAAGAGAGAATAAAGTTTATACCTTTCTCCGGCTAGATGGGGTGTCTTCTGGTTTCTCGACGGTTGTATAGCGAGGATATATGAAACTCTGTTTAAATGATGGCGTGTTAAAGCACTTGTCGTTTCAGTGTCCTTCTTACCGTCATTTCTTGTCAAGTGGGTTAAAGCCCATTTCTTACTTAGGTTTTATATCTGGGAAAATAAGAAGTTAACTTGGCTGGCCTAGCCCATATAAATAGTGTTTTATAACCATGGAGGCATAGGTAATGATTAATAAAAAAGTATGAAAGATGAGATAATGTGCCTTACAATTTCTTGGAACAATTCTTATTAGGACTCTTAGTATAAACTTAGAATTAACCTTATTTAAAGTGTTATGTTTTACCACCCTTTCTAGACCCAAGTAAGCACATGTTTAAAATTTACTATCATTTTGGAATCTACCATAGTATTGGTTAATACTTGTTTTTTGATAACTTCATAGGAAAGTTTCGAGTAACCAAACGTTATCTTAACGCTCAGACTGAAACTCTGGTCAAGAAAGCTTTAAGGGGTAGATGTGTAAATGATTAAACAACAGGGGCTTATTGTGAGAAAGTGCCTTACAATTTCCTAGAACAACTCTTATTAGGACTCTTAGTATAAACTTAGAATTGACCTTATTTAAAGTGCTATGTTTTACCACCCTTTCTAGACCCAAGTAAGCACATGTTTAAAATTTACTATCATTTTTGAATCTACCATAATATTGGTTAATACTTTATTTTTTGACAACTTCATAGGAAAGTTTCGAGTAACCAAACGTTATCTTAATGCTCAGACTGAAACTCTGGTCAAGAAAGCTGAAAATGCGTGAGCATCGGATCGTCTACTCAATCTAGCTATCCGGACATCGAAACGTAATTAACCGATTGTTTTATTGATCAAAACGAACAATTACAATCAGTGTAAACACAGAGAATTGACACAGAGATTACACACTCAGAAACACACACTTAAGATTCGCTCACACGCTCAGAACTCCTAAACACAAAGACCAAACAACTATATATACCCGATCGGCCGAACTCCCACCGAACCCCAGGTTCGGCCGGTCCGAACTCCAGGTTCGGACCTAGTTCGGCCAACCCTATATTGGCTTGAACTTGGTCTTTGCACGATACTTCACACGACGCATATTTCAGGTATCAACAAACTCCCCCTCGTCGTGTGCAGTATCTCTTCTCTTTTCTTCTCAATATCATCAAATATGTATCTTCAATCAAGCTCCCCCCCCCCCCCCAAGTAAAGAATCCGTTCGTCTAATGAAATGAATCTTCGAACAAACTCTCCCTCAACTTGATCGTAACTTGATCTTGAATACTTGACGACGTTCCGTGTATCTCTGGCCTTTATCAACATCTTCAGAAGACTTGAAGTTGTGATTGCTTGCACGACAACATCCTGCATTAACACTTAAATAATCTTGGCGCAAAACGTCTCTTCGAGACTCCAAGATATGATTTTGAAAATTGATTTTATATCACGTGTTGATCAGATCGAAAATAAAGCAGAAACAAAATCTTTTTGGCTTTTTGAAAATTTTTATTAAAACACACCAAAAATCTTTTTGTACTTTTCTTGATATGAAATGAAATCGCAATACAGAATCAAACGCTATTTTTGGTATGAGAAAGATCACTATATGGGATCATATTGATCATAACGCACTGAACTACACTTCAATTTCAATTAATTGAAGCACACAAGTCATGTCGATTGCTGGTATAATTTGTCCATCTTAAGCTCAGACAGAATCATACTCATAACATCTGGATATGTTAAGGTATTGATTAGATTTGCTTTGACCAGTGTACCCCACACTATCAGACATATTCAGACATTTTCTGTTTTTCTTTTTCTTTTTCTTTTGTTTGATTGCATTTGTGAACTTTCACATTGCATAATATTTTTCATGATACAGTCAACTGTGTTCCATGCAAAAAGAAATAAGAACGTTAAATCGTCTACCTTAAGGTCGATCTTTCGATACGCAGATAAGGCCTCGGATTTAACAAAATAAGAAAAAAATAAAACAAGTTGAAATTGTATAACTCAACAACAATCAGGTCGGTACTCCCGTACACGCAGAGAAAGTCCGATGAGTTATACGAAACACCAAAGAAAATAAAGCAGAACGTCAAACGAACAACGATCAGGTCGATCTTTCGATACGCAGAGAAAGTCCGATCGTTTGACAAAATAAAGAAAATCAAACAAGTTTAAATCTTTGCAAAATGAACGCATGTGTACACAGTGACTTCTCATTACTATTGTCACACTTATTTTTCTTTTTGTGTCATGAAATACGCATCAAGATGTTGTCCAGTTGGTCAAGCATTAGCATTTAATGTATATCACATCTGAATACTTTCTGATTTGTCGAGCCTACCAAGCACATCAAACAATGATCTTATGGCCCTTTCATCTACTTTATCCATGAGTCAGATACGTATGCCAATGTACCATCATTTCCCAATGATCAATTTCTCACAATTTTAATTCTCCCCCTTAAAATGAAAAACTCTATTTTTGGATTTTTCATTTTACACAAAAACAAAACTCTATTTTAGGCGTTTTGAGAAAATCTTGTAAACAAAGAAAAGTGATCAATCAACACGGATATTTTTGCAGCTTTAGAATTCAGAAAATTTGCAGGTTAGAAAAATATTTCATGAAATTTAAGTTAAACAGAAATACTCCTCCATCAACAACTTTTCAATCGTCGATAGGTCTTCTAGAAGTACCTGCACACTGGACAACCTGATTAGTTCACAAATGACCCGAAGCGAATCGCTTCTGGTCGACCAGTGTCCTGATTTTGCTTTGAAACCACCTTAGGTTTCCATTCCTGTTGTTTTGGTAATTCAGTTTTCGAACAAAACGTTTTTGTTTTTGAAAGAATGTAGGTTCAAATTCATAAAAAACTCTGCCTTTTTCATCAAAGAACTTTTTGTTGGCAGATTTACCAAAAACTGGTTTCTTATGAAATCTGTGTGATGAATCAGCAGATGAGGGACAATCTTTTGCCATATGCCCTGGGCGACGGCAAATATAACAAATTCTTGTCGTTTTATCCCATCTGTGATGTACCTGCGAAGAACACACATGAATATCTCTAACATGATCAGAATGAGAATCATATACCTGATGACGATGATCATGCACCCATTTAGAAGTTGGGCTACGAGATTGAGAGCTTTCAGAAGAAATATCAGCTTTCACAAGTACTTCAGAAATTTTCCGAGCATCCACGCAGTGAAGAGGAAATTCCTTGTCAGAAAATAGCTGCTCAGAACCTTTGAGCTTGTAAAATCTCTCAGGTTGTACCTTATCAGCTTTGAAAACATCTTTCTTCACTTGCTTCTTCTTAATCTTCTTCAAATTTTGTGCTTCAGATGCTGGAACCTCTTCAGCTATAACTTTCTTCTCTTGAAAACCTAAACCCACTTGTTGACCAGAAATCTTTTCCTCAGAATTTACACCCTGGTGTCCATTCTTTGCCAACCTTGTGAATTCAGCTTTGACATCAGTGATTTTCTTTTGTTCATAGAAAATTGTCTCATCAAATTCTGTTTGAGACTGAATCTTGTCACTTGATGTAGCCGATTTCTCATTATCAGCAGAAGACGAACCAGAAACAAATTTTGGTGCTGGAGGAATCTTAGATTTCAAGACCTTTTTCTTGTTTTTCTTGTTTTTCTTCTTCTTTACAACCTTTGCTTCTTCAGAAGTAGAAGATGACATATTTGAATAGTCAAAATCATCAACCTGTTCCTTCACTTGTTTGACAGCTTCCTTGATATGAGCAGGGGGTAATGCAGTTTTATCAAACATTCTTTCAAAATTTGCATCATTTGCTAAGAAGCTCGTGAAAACTTGAGAATTAGAAACATTGTTGAGCAATCTTTTTGCATCAAGAACTTGAATTTTGAGATCAGAAATTTGCTGTTGAGCCTCTGCAAATTCTTTTTCTTTAGCAATCAAGCGCTTGGCAACTTTATGAGTTTCAAACTTTTGCAAGCGAAGATTGTCAAGTCCTTCATGTAGCTCCTTCTTCAGTTTATCCTCATTTCTCTTTTGAATTTCCAGATTTGCAGTTTGAACCTTGTTAACCCTAACCAACTCACGCTTGTCATCCAACAACTTTTCCATATCAACTTGATATGCTTTGATTTTAGCATCAGATTCTTCAACATGCTTAGTAAGCAAATCAAGCTTAATCTTGGATTTATCAAACAAATTCTGAAAATCATTTGCAGCATCTTCTGCCTCTTCCTTCCATTTCTTCACTTCTTTGACTAACTCACCCTTTTCTTCACAAATTTCAGCTTTCGAAGTTTCAGCATTCTTCTTATCTTGCTTCAATACTTCTAAAACTTCATCCAACATTTTGATTTCAGTAGTCAAATCCTCATTCTTCAAAACCAAACTCTTTTCACGTTCTTTAGAAATCTTCAACTCAGATTTAATCACACCAAAATCCTCATTCAGTTGGTGAACTTTCTTTATCAACAAAGCATTTTCCTTCATCAGACTCTCCAAGTTTTCAGCAGATGCATACGAACTTGGTATTGAACTAGTATCTGAGCTAGTATCTGAACTTGTATCTGAACAATAATCTTCTTGTTGAACATGAGTAACTATTAAAGCTGATGAATCATATCCAAAATGTTTACCCCAATCAATAACACCATCTTTTTGAACTGTCAATGTTGTTGTCTTGTTTGTGTTACTTGTGGATGGTTGAGTAAAACCAGGCTTGGATGATTGTGGAATATCAGATTTCTGTTGACATTCTTTGGCAAAATGTCCAAGTTGTTGACATTTAAAGCACTTTAGTTTTGACTTCTCAAATCCCAATTTGTCACCAGAAATACGTCTTCCATGTTTCTTGAAAAACCTCTTTGACCATTGACATAACATAGCATATTGCCACGAAACATCCAATTCAGTTAATTGATCATCATCAAGTTCTTCAAGATCCTCACTAGTTAACTTTGCATCAGAAACATTTTTGAGAATCAAACCAAAAGACGATGAAATCAATGCAGAAATCATTTTGGCACAATCCTCCGTTGATTCAGCCGAGAAAGCACTTTGATTTGAAATATTCGGAATTGTGAAATTGCAACCTCTTGAAGAATTATTATCAGAATTTCCTGAAACTCCAGCTAGAAAAGCTACACTTGGTGCAGAACTTAAATTTGGTTTAGCTTTAGCATTCATGCTTGCTGAATTTTCACCATGATACAATTCCGGATTCTGTAAAGTAACACTTGACTTTTTTGTAAGGATCAAATAAACCCTCACGCGATATCTGAACTAGTGAAATCGTGCGGAAACCGATTTAACTAGTTGATTCAAGAACACAGTGAAAGAATATAATCGAAAAGTATAATAAAGCAATTGAAAACAAACCGATTAGAAGAACACGATTTTATTGAACACTGATTACTGCTTACACCTTGATCGAAATTCTCTGTGAAGAATTTCGATGACACCTTGAACCCTTAAACACCACAAAAGACTAGCAACCCTAAAACAATCTAGGAGGGGACTATTTATAGTAGAGATTGACTTGGTGAACAAGTCAATCTCTTTACCATTTTCGAAAACCCTACCCTGGCCCATATAAACAAAATCGGACCAAGTCCCTATCCATACTAGCCCAATTACATATTAAAATCAGCCCAATACAACTAAACAAGCCCAAATCAATCTAATGCAAAAGCCTTAAATTTCAGGTCTCTACAATCTTCCCCTAGGCTTTAGCATTAGACGGTCTTCACATTCTGAACTTCTTGGACAAATTCACAGTTGCTGGATCATACCAGAGCTCCTTGGCTACAATCTCAGCTACTGCCCGAGTGTAACACTTAGCATACTCTTCAGTGTCTGGGCTACACTCAATCTGATGTTTAGATAAGACCAGGATGTCTTTCTTGTGGAACCGCATCAGATCATGAACTTCCATGACATTGATGGTCTGGGACTTGCAGAGAATCTTTGCTTCACCAGAATAATCACTGTATGCCCATGTCTGAAAGTCATGCAGACAGTCTTCAGGATGTCTCATGGGAAGAGGAATAGTCTTTGTCTTGTCTGTGGGAGGATACAAGACATTTGCAAACTTCTTGAGCTTCTCATCTTCCTTCCCTGGTATACTTTTCTTACCATCCCATTTGAACACTTTCCTGTATTTCATCACATACGACTTCTTGTGAGGAAACTCCTCAAACTTCCTGAACTTGCTCCTCACTGCTTTCTCCAATTTCTTATAGAAATATGTAGCCTGATCATTGTTTGACGGGTTGGAGAATGGAGCCTGATACAACATAGTCAAATCCACGTTCGTCTAGGAGTAGAATTGGGTCCAGCTTTTGTAATACTCCAATGGATACTGACCCTTTCTTCGTACTACGAACATGTTCTTTTCACCATCAAACATCCACGTCTTCACTGGTGCAGTAATGCCTTGTCTATCATGATAATGCTCTCCTAGTTGAATGAGATACCTCTCAGGTGGATAGGCAAATGTTTGTGACTCCCAACCTCCATCAAAATCTGAAGCGGGAACAGTCATATAATCTCTATCTCTGGTATCTTTGGCTTCACTAGAGGCTTCTGGCAATACTGGTTGTGTATCCTCAGGAATATCAGCTTCAAAGTCAAACACTGGTGACTGAGAGGAATCACCTGCACCCGAACCTCTTTCTGTTTTATCTCCCTGCTTAGACTTCTCTGAATTTAGCTGCCTGATCAGCTTGTGAAGTTCTCTCAACTGCCTTGTGAACTCTCTGTTAACCTTCTTCTGATTCTCCAATTCAGTATTATGCACCTTCTGAATATCTATCAAATCACTAATAACTTCACTCTGGGTATCATTCTGGGCTTTCAATTCGGCTATTTCAGCTCTGAGTTCCTTCTCTAATCTGAACTCCGGGGTTTCTACTGCCTTCCCCTTATCTTGAGCTGTGGGCTGTGAAGAAGATGGACCAGCACTTGAACTTGTGACTGGTGGTACATACGAATCAAGTCTTCTTCTTCTTGGGTCATTTGGGCCTTCTGTGTGGTGAGGTGTAGCAGCTGACACAGTTTCTGTCTCATCAGTCTCATCAGTCTCTTCAAATGTAACAGAAGCACCGAGGGGAGGATCCTCTGTGGCTTTCCGTTTTCTGATCAATGGAGTCTCAGTTATCTCAGTCTCATCTTCCGGGATGTCAACATCGTCCAGATATGTATCATAGTTGATTGACTCGTCACCTTCAAAGTTAAGTGCTCCAATCCGCACATCTTGCAAATCAAACTCTTCCCAATCTGAGTCATCTGGAAGATCAACCACTTTTTGTTGAGGAGGGGTCATATAATGTTCTTCATCTACCGAGGCATTTCTGTTAACAGGGACCTCCTCTCTCACAATTTCAGCAAACTCTCCAAACTTCTCGCCGAATGGCATCTGATCTGACAATTTCTTCTTCGGATTAATCATCGGGAACACTTCAATACCCATCGGCTTTGTGTCATGTGTGTTATTGGTCTTCCTCAGGTTTGGGTATCTTGTATCCAGAACAGACTGGATAAACCTGGGAACCGCAGCAAACTTCTTGTCTCTGGACACAACAGCCTTTACATCTTCAAAAATCATTCGTGACCAGTTGAACCGAACACCTCGGATAAGTGACACCATTGCATGGGTGTGCACTTGGTTCAGCTGGTCTGTAGAACTCTTCTTAGCAATAACACATTTCTGCAAATAATGTGCCAGCATTCTCCAGTATGGCGGAATAAGAGCCTTCATCGTTGGTGGAGAAACAGTGATGTATCCCATTTCCCTTAAACACTGGGACACCATCTCTTTGTCAAGCTGAGTTGTATCAGTAGCATTATCTTGTAGTCTGAGGGCTTGTCTGAAAGTTTCTTCGGTTAAGGTTACATCAGTATTCTGAATCCTGGCAATAATCTTCTTCCCATCATCAGAAACATAAGCTGTCTTCCAGAACTCTTGCATCATCCGTTTGCAAATCACTGGATTGGTCGTGAGTGCAAAGCGTAAACAACATTTCTTCAGCCCGGCTATCATTGATAGGTACCACTACTACAAAAACTGGCATTCTTGACGTGCATTGCGCGTCAAGAAGGTGCCTTCTTGACACGCAAATGCGCGTCAAGGATGCGGGGGTCAAGAAGCTTCTTGACGCGCAAAATGCGTGTCAAGAAGCTCTTGACGCGCGAACGATGACGCGCATTTTATGACGCGCATTGCGTGTCAAGAAATGGTCTTCTTGACACGCAAATGCGCGTCAAGGAAGCCGGGGTCAAGAAGCTTCTTGACGCGCAAATTGCGTGTCAAGAAGTTCTTGACGCTCCAACAATGACGCGCATTTTTGCGCGTCAAGAATGTTTTTAAAAAATTAAAAAAAAATTATTTGTTTGTAAATCACTAATTTCCACATTAAATGGCAATTAACCTCACTACAAAATACAATACACTTACAACCAAATAATGCATTTTATATATATATAGTAAGCATTACAAACTTAGCATGAGTTTACATAAAAAAAATAAACTATGAACTAAATACATAATATAAACACTATACTATCAGAATACTTTACTAGTTGTTGATGCTGCTGAGGAAATATGATAATTGCATGCAAGCATATAAGTACAGCAGCAGCAGAATTGAATACAAGCATATAAGTACAGCAGCAGCAGAATTGCCCGGCCAAAAAAAAGATTGTTTTGCAACTCCTGAAAAAACAAAATCTTAGAGTTCACACTTAATAACTAGAAGGTTATAGAAATTTAGAGGTAATACTAAAGCAATACCAAATACGGTTCATAAGAAATCAATTGGTTTTTCTTCCCCTATGCTGACTGATGCAAAAGACTTTTTTGGTATCATTTGCAACCTTTGTGCTTTCACATTTGATACTTCTGCAAAATCACAAACCTACTCAAAAAATAATTAGAAACTAAATGGCACTAACAGAGACAAAACTAAAAAAAATAACTAATTAAACTTGGTGGATAAGTGGATTTGATTAGAGGTATTCTACATAGGCCCGTGTATATATCTTCATGACAAGAAAATTAACTTGGTGAATTTGATTAGAGGTATATTATAAGGGCCGGCATCCATATCTTCATGACAATAATATAAACCTGTACAGATCAATCAGTCGTAAGAGCTAGTTCAACATGATGAGTGGGGAGAAATTTTGAGGCTTTTATGTTAGTTACCTGGTGATGATGAAGACAGCGACATTGATGAGTTGTTGGAGTGAGCAGCTTACGTAAGCGGACAATCTGATTCTGGTCGACCGTGTCAACAAGAGGTTCCATCATAGACTGTTTTCTGATGCAGCTCATGTCAAACCCATACACATTTTTCCAAACTGTGACCACAACAAAAAAATAAATTAATATAACTGAAAAACATGTGTATATTTTTTCATAAGGTTATGCCAGAGGTAGTTGCTTACATTCAATCTTGTCCTCTTTGTATTCAGAATCCTCTATTGCTGTCAGATGGAGTGATGCATTATCAGGTAGCACAATTCCATTGCTAACCTATGGAAGTTAAACAGTGATTATGAAAAGGGACGAAAACAGAAGGTGGAAAACCAACTAAAAAAATATGCAAAACTTACCAGCCATTTATCACGAGCATACAAAACTGTGTTTAACATATTCTCGTATAATAGAAAATACCCCATCCATTCTGAAATAATAATATCCACTTTGGGAACTGGAAGCTCGATTTCTTCAACTTTTCCCTTCAAAACTGTTATAACTGCAACAATAAAGCAGAAGGATTAGGAATCAGTTGAACTTGGCAATCCAAGATTTTAGAAAATGATAAGACCTTGAATTTAAAAGATGATATTACCACTTGAAAACCCGTTTGCTTTAACAATCTCTTGTGCCATGTCCACCATCTGTGAGCACTCAATCTGCGAACAAGTAGTGTGATATACTAAAGCTTTAACTGCTAATCAACTTAAAGAAATTTATGTATCTTAAGTAATAAAAAGTATCACGTTCAAACACTGAGTTTGCCAAGCTTTCGAACCATTGATATACTAAAGCTTTTTTTAAATCTTTTTCAATTGGACGTGGCTCTGACTTGATTTTCAATGGTGTAACGGGAACTATTAAGTTACCAAGAACGGGGCTTCTGATGTATTGTTGTCCCAGAATAAAAAGATTCGAATAGTGTAAGTTTTAAAAAATGATTTATACCTTAAAATGACAACCATCGGAGTCAGGATTCAGCAACTACATACAAATAAAGAGTAGAAACTTAGAGACAGCAACAAATGTGCTTTCAATATGCAGGTTCTTATAAATACATATAGATATTGGGAAAAAAAAAGTTGAAATTGTAGGGAATAAGTCACACCTTCAAAAGTTTAGGAGCATACACCAAATCCAACACCTACACATCAATAAAGATTATGGGCTTAGACATCAAATATAAAATAAAAAGTTAAATTACATAGAAAATAAGATTATGCCAAAACAATTTAGTTAAAGTAACATGTCAACGAAGGGAACTTTCAACATACATATTTTCATCAATATAAATGCAGACATTAAACCATAACTCAGTTTGGTTAGAGTAATATGACTAATTACATAAGGTTTTCCCATCGTTACTAAACCAAAAAACACTTACAAAACTTATAAACCAGAATAGAAACAGCGACTCTCATCAACACAAAATATAAATGTAAATTGTAGGGAATAAGTCACACCTTCAATAGTGCAGGAGCAGACCAAAGGCAACACCTGCACAACAATAAAAAAAAATATGGACTTAGACATCAAATAGAAAATAAGAACTTAAATTACAAAGAGAATATGATTATGCCAAAACAAATTGTCATTGAATACAACAAACAGAGTTTACAAAAACCCTATATTGTGGTAGGTAAACACCCTGATGCCAACTATAAAAAAAACAAGTCATACTACTACATAGCATAAACTATTTAATACACTACACCATAATGACTTAGTTGAATTCAGTTTAAAGACACCAAGTGTATCTCAAATAAGTAATACATACTCACTTGTTTCCTAGAATTACTAACAAAGTAACAATTCACCTCCAAAATTAACAGAACAGTCAGTAAAGTCTAAACATGTATATATGATACCTAATGCAACTATGCAAGCTCCAAGAATAAACTAGAACCACAATTACAAATCCAGCAAACAGTTTTCAACTACCTGAAATAACCGAAGCCCAATCATCACGAAACACGGATCCCAAACCCTCTCAAAACCTTCCTACAACACTCCAAAACTCAAATCCAGCATCCTCAACCCTGCTGTTGCCATCAACTAAACTCAAACTCAAACAGAACTTCCGCTCAACTAAATGAAAATCATGATAATCGAAATCAGCCAAAATCTAGGTTTAAT
Source organism: Deinandra increscens subsp. villosa (assembly GCA_039602395.1). NCBI lineage: Eukaryota > Viridiplantae > Streptophyta > Magnoliopsida > Asterales > Asteraceae > Deinandra > Deinandra increscens. Next base: position 13,950,670 of record JBCNJP010000008.1, read on the forward strand.
TATTCACAATTTCGAGCAAAGTACATCACAAAAGTGAACAACTCACAATCTCACATGTTGAGCACATATATACGGAGCACATAGGGTTCACAGTTATAACATAATAGAAGAAGACGAAACATAACATCAATGTACCTGAGTAGATGAGAAATCGTTGTTAGGCAGGAGAGGATCAACGGTGACGATAACTTTGGCGCCGATTGGAACAGAAGAAGAAGAAGAATCGAGAGGCGTGGATAATTGTGAAGTTTGCGTAAGTGAACGAGACACAATTGGAGGACATTTCATGAGCCAAACGTGTCTCTCCGATTTGATAGTCTCCAGAGCCGGTTGTCCGCCGCTGCTGTTAACCTTCGCCATCGCGCCGGAGGGTTTGCAGGTGGTGGTGATTTGGTCGTCCATTTGTGAAACAGTTTTTTGTGGGAGAGAAATTAAGGCTTGAAATTAGGGCTTGAAATGGCAGAGCTCACCATCAGTCACGAAGAAGGAGCGGAAGCGGGGAGGGAGAGGGAAGAGATGTCACGAAGATGGGCTTCGGAGGAGAGCAATTCTGGAACGAGAGCGGAGGAGAGGCGGGGGAACCGAGTGGGGGGAGCGGATGAGATTTTGTGAGGCGGAGGAGAGTGAGCGGGAGAGTTTTAGGGTTAGGAAATATTTGGGGGAAAAGTGAAAACTAGGTCAAATTTGGGGAAATTTTTGGCGCCAAAAAAAATAAAAAACGACGCCAGCTTCTTGACACTCACATTATAAGTGTCCTCCGTGTTTTTTTTTTTTGAAATATGACAGAAATTCTTGACACTCAAAAATGCGCGTCATGAATTCTTAGGAATTACCTATAAATGACATTTTATTTTGACACTTCAGTTTTTGCACGTCAAGAATAATCGAGTGTCATCGTTCGCGTGTCAAGGAAAGCAGTTTTTGTAGTAGTGTTGGTTGCTTACATCAATCTTCTATGAATCTTGTGCAAGTGGGAGATTGTTGGACTCGGTCTGCCCAAGACACATACTAGATTAATGTGGCTAGTACGTTATGATCCAAGACGGGTCATAACCAATAACGAGCTAGACAAACACCCAATGGATATATATTTAGATATGATCAATTAAATAAATATCACCTAAAGAAGATATTTGGAAATGGGTTTCTAAATAATTGCACTTATGATTAAATCATATGGTTGATTTAAATTGGAGAAGTAAAGTAGCAATATTATTTAAGTGGTTAAATAAATTGTTACACAACATATAAAAGGGTTATATGTTATATTATATTTTGGTCTTGTTACATGTCATATAAGGTGTTACATGACATGTTACAAGTAAGCCTCATAACAAAATATAATACATTGATTAAATGGGATTTGTAGGAGGGAAGAAAGAAAAGAATTTGAAATTCTTCTTTTCCCCCTCCTTTTGAACGGCCCCTCTCCCTCTAATAATGAGGGTGGGTGGCTTTTGTAGTGTCCAAGGCATGCAAGAGTGTCTAGGTTCATTTCCCATTGGAGCTTTTAATAGCCAACACCCAACTACCTTCTCTAACACACTATTGAGCTTCATTAGTGCACAAGAACTCTCTCTCTCTCTCACCCATCCGTTTTTCCTTGAAGGAAATCAGTCCCAAGGGTGAAAAAGACTTGTGGAATTCGGATTCAAGCAAGGAGGCAAAGAGTGTTCATATTCACCAAATCCTAGCAACAAATGTGTTTGTTGTTCGAGCTCGTGGGTATCATCACTTGAGGCTTTCAAGTTAGATAGTAAGCCGGTTCATCCACATCATCTTTTTCATAATCTTGAGCTTGGAAGAAGGTAAATCTAAAACCCCCTATGGTTGGTTTTAGTTTTGATAGCATGCATACGTATATGGATCCTCGGTTTGGGTTTTGATAAACAATGTTAAAAATCGGTTTTAACATTAAGTAACATGATATATGGTTTTGTTTTCCGCTGCATTTTACATTTTAAGGAGTTAAAATGGCTTTGATAATGTTCTTAAAACCCAACATCAGCCTGATGGTTTTGTCAATCCAGAGAATCCAAACAAGGTATGCAAGCTAAGCAAGTCCATTTATGGACTCAAGCAGGCACCTCGAAGCTGGAATCTTCGTTTTGATCAAAAGGTCAAAGAGTTTGGTTTTGATCAAAATAAAGATGAACCTTGTGTTTACAGAAAGGCAAGTGGGAGCGCTGTATCGTTCCTCGTACTGTACGTGGACGATATATTGATCATAGGAAACAACATACCCATGCTTAACGATGTTAAGAAATGGCTTTCATCTTGTTTCGCTATGAAAGACCTTGGAGAAGCTGCTTACATTCTGGGAATTAAAATTCATAGAGATCGATCTAAGCGCCTTTTAGGACTTAGTCAAAGCACATACGTTGATAAGATCATAGCTCAGTTCAACATGAGCAACTCCAAGAAAGGAGCCGTTCCCATGACTAAGAGAACAATCCTGGAAAAATTTCAAGCACCTAAAACGGAGCGGGAGATAAGCCAAATGGCATCGATCCCATTTGCCTCTGCTATTGGATCTATCATGTATGCCATGCTCTGCACACGACTGGATGTCTCGTATGCACTGAGCATGACAAGTTGGTAACAACAGACACCAGGACTAGCTCACTGGATGGCTGTAAAGAACATATTAAAATATTTGAGAAACACCACTGATATGTTTCTCGTATACGGAGGTGTTGAAAAAGAGCTCACTGTAAGGTGTTACACTGACGCTAGTTTTCAGACTGACCGAGATGACTCTTAATGGAGGGGCAGTTTCCTGGAGAAGCTCAAAACAGCCAGTAGTAGCTGATTCTACTACTGAATCCAAATACATAGCCGCCTTAGAAGCTGCTAAGGAAGCCGTGTGGATGAAGAAGTTCATATCCGATCTCGATGCAGTGCCAAGCATAAGGCAACCCATCGAGATGCTGTGCGATAACACAGGCGCTATAGCTCAAGCCAAAGAGCAAGGGTCTCACAAGAAGGCCAAGCACATCCTGAGGAAATGCTCGTGAAATAAATAGACGGACTGATCAGTTGTTACCGGATTAACAGACTGATCAGTTTGGTGGACCAAAGGAAATCGCGACCGGGCCCAGTCCGTCAGAGCCCTGGTCCGTGATTTTTTTTATTAAAATAGGGAGAGAGGAGTAAAATTATTAGACAAGTCACAAACCCTAAATCTCTCTCTCTCTCCCCTTCGTCGACCGTAACCGGCGCCCCACCCCCTCTGGCTGCCGCCAACCATTATCCGACACCACCACCGTGATCCTCCGTATTTCCGATGGATCCCCGTCTCGCCAGCATCTGTACCCGCCTCGAAAACGAAGTTGTCGCAGCCCGAGCCGAAGCCGCAGCCCGAGCCAAAGCCGAAGCCGCAGCCCGAGCTGCCACCGCGGCTTAAGCCGCCGCCGCCGCTGCTGCCTCGTCTACGCCACCACGCGACAATGGGCCGGTGGTCCTCGCGCTGCCGGCGCAGCCGAGGCCACCGCGTCTGGTCCCCTCGTCGTGGCCCGCGCCCCTGTACGAAATCCTCGTGGGGACTGTTCCGGTCGCTATTCTGACGGAGAATGTTTTGTCACCACCAGCGGTGGTATCCCTACCATCGCCGCCGCCACAACCGCCGCCGCCAATGGCCGCCGTCGTCGCCGTTGATGATCTGTCTCGCAGGTTCGAGTCAGATGTCTTAATTCGTCCTAGCGCGAGCCCATTGAATCCGGATGTCTCGAGCGGTTGCTCGGATCCCGCCAAGGTATATCTAAATTATTTAGATATTTAATTTAATTTATTTATTTATTTTAAATAAATATTTTCCTGTGTTTGTCGTGTACGGTGATTGATCCTGTTATAGTTACATCCGCGTGTTTTAAATTATATCGTTTCCGCTGCTAAATTAATCTGGTATTAATTTATTTATTAAATCGGTTTTAATAAAATTAATATCGGTAACTCGGACAACCACTGTAAAACCCAACAATAGCATGGTGAAAATGCTGATAGCATAACCGCTAAGGCTAAACCACGGCTTAGTTCTGCACCATCTACTGCCTTTGATGGAAATGTGTCTAGAATTTCGGATAATACTACTTCATCAAAAGGTTGCAGCTTTACAATTCCAGAATCATCAAATAAGAATGTCTTTTCTGCTGAAACAACTGATGAATGTGCTGCACTTATAACAGCTTTAATTTCATCTTTTATTGGTTTTATAATCAAGAGTGTTGGTGATGCTAAGATTACCAGAGAAGATTCCAATGAAATTGATGAAAACAATCATGATGAAATGGATATGGCATGGCAACTGGCTATGTTGTCACAAAAAGCAAAAAGGTTTATGAAGAGAACTGGTAGGAGAACTTTTACTCAAGATGGACATTTGGGTTTTGACAAATCACAAGTTAAATGTTACAAATGTTCAAAACTTGATCATTTTCTATTGATACCTGATATGTGCGTCGTGTGAAGTATCGAGATTGAATCAAGACAAGTCCAAGTTCAAGACAAAGTTGCTACTGCCGAACCTAGTCCGAACTCTAGGTTCGGACCGGCCGAACTCTAGGTTCGTTAGGAGTTCGGACAGCAGTCTATATATAGTGAGCTTAAACTTTCTTTTGGTAACGAGTATATACGAGTGTATACGTGGGTGTAGCTAAGCGAATCTTAAGTGTGTGTTTTTGTGGTGAGATTCTCTGTGTCTGTATCTGAGTGCTAATGATTGTAATTGTTCTTTGATCAATAAAACAATCGGTTAATTACTTATTTCATATTCCAAATAGCTAGATTGAGTAGACGATCCGACGCTCACAACTTTTCAAGTGGTATCAGAGCTTTCTGGTTCATTCTACTGATCTGTGGTTGCTATTTTCGGAGTTTTTTAAATGAAATGAGTAGTTTTTGGTGATTTTTGAGTGTTTTTACAATTTTTTTTTATCATTTTGATCGAGTCTATTGTGAAAATTTCGCTCCTAAATCATTCTTCATCACTTTTTCTGATCCACTACTGCAAATCTCGTCAAAATCAGTCCAAAATCGAGCGTTTTGAGAAAACTATGGTGAAGTTCGGCCGTTACTGGTGAGGTTCGGACCAACTGCCCCGAAGTCCGAGTTCGGACATAGTTCGGAGAAGGTTCGGTCTGTGCTTGGTCAAAGTTCAGAAGTTGTTCTTATTTGGTGGTAGTTCGGTCAAGGTTCGGACCAGTTTGTGTTTCGGAAAGTGTCACACCCCCAAATAACCACCAACGGAGTTTATACCGTTAAGGGGTGCGGCTAGACCAGGATCCACAACCATTAGTTACAAATACTAAATGAATCAGAGTTAGTTCAAAAACCAGTTATAAAGTAAAGTCTCAAATACAAACGCAGCGGAATAAGTATTGTCTTAGCACTATCCACGTGCTTTACAAATTCTTTGTTCAAAATTCCCAATTAAGTTTAACAGAAATAAAATTGTCCTCACGTGCCATGCCAACCTGCTCCGGAATACTCCTCAGCGATCTGCAAAAGTTTAAACCACGCAAGTGTCAACCTAACGGTTGGTGAGTTCACGGTGGGCTTGTCATGCATTGGCCCGGTCTCATAATCATAATTTGTATCAAGGTATACTTACATAGTATTCGTTTGTGAAAAGCAATGCTAAATGTTATGTCTCAGTTTATAAAGGAAATGTCCGTGACCTACGTCATCGGGTATGAACTAGTTTTGTAAAGTTAAAGTGCTCAACCGATATCGCAGGTAGCTAATCCGTTGTTCCATGCACTAAGGAAGTTTGTACCAAAGCTGACCATAAATTATTGTAGTGGCCATGCCATCAGTACTGCGGACCTACGTCATCGCGGTTTTGCCTCCCCCGTGTCCTCTCGGGATCACGGTCAGATAGGCTGATATTGTACCTCCGTGCACTCCCCGTGCCACGGGGCGGAGTTTGTCAAACTCCAGTAGATCTACCCAACATCCCCTCGCTTTACAATTAATGGTACAATTTAGTTGAGGACTTTTAAGTTTTCAAGGCATCCTTAGAAATCATGTGATATCATGTGGTTTAGACTTTAACCTACACTAGCCATATTAAAAAGGTTTACTGGATTCTCATGAATCTCAAAAGTGTTTTCAGTTTCGTTTTAGAAATCGTTGTTTTGGTAATTCGCAAGTGCTTCCCATTAAGCACTTCAAATTCATCAAGTGGGTGCCGAGCACTCCAAGTTTTCAAGTTCATCAGGGAGGTGCCTAGCACTCTCGAGTTTGTCAGCATTGTTTTACTTTTAGTTATTCGGTGTGACCCAAACGGGTTCACGGTAATCGGGTTAGTGACACTCACCTTGGGTTGCACTGCTACACTTGCTATATAATCAAAGTTCGCTTAACGAAGACCTATGAACACGTTTAGGTCTTAAGTATTAGTTTCGTGTCTAATCTTTACTTAACGTCACTATGGCCCATAACATAGCACGTTGGAACTATGACTCGACATACAAACACACGACACCGATGGTTGATCATAAACAAAGGTTCACATATACATCAGAAGTCAAAGCATGTATCATTATGGCATAATCATGTAAGTCATGGCATAACATTCAAGCAAATTTCCCAAGTTTGGATTCTGGTCTCAGTTTCGCTAGCAGTTTCGCTAGTCAGTTTCGCTGCGTGCACGGGCAACACTTTCGCTAGGCAATACCCGGTGACACAGTTTCGCTAGGCTAGTTTCGCCCGAAACTGCTGACGCAGTTTCGCTAGCCTAGTTTCGCATGAAACTGGTTTGAACTTTCGTTCAGGTTGGTTCGCTCGGTAATTTCGTTCGAGCTGGTCTGGTCAGTTTCGCGGGCGACACTACAGTTTCGCCAGCACAGTTTCGCTGGAGGGAGATCTATACAGTTTCGCTGTATAGTTTCGCCCAAAGAACATTACAGTTTCGCTGGTCGCGAAAAACTTACGGATCAGCCTAAAAATCACTCTAACAGCTTCCATATTTCACATAACTCATTATCTAACATACATAGGCATTTACCAACATCAAACAACAAGTTTTAACACTTTATTCATGCATTTTCATCATCAAATCACCAAAATACATTTAAAACCCTAAAGTGACCAAAATAGCATAAATCTCTATCATGGTTGGTTTTCAAACGTAAAGTTGCAAACTTTATGATGAATCTAGCATTCCTAAGCATTCCTACAGAAGATCTAACAATATCATGAAGGTTTAAGCATGCTTTATGAAGAAACACATAGAAAACACATAGAAATGGCATAAAGGAAGGTTTTGGGACTCACGATTCGATCAAGGAATCGAATGGATGTTGTCTTGCGGCTGAGATCTTGGTTTTCTTGATGGTTTTCGGCTGACCAGATCTCCAGAGAAGAGTGTGTGTGTTTTTGTGTAAATGAGGCAAATAGGAGAACTAGGGTTTATTAAGATTATTTATATCAGAGGCTAGTTTCGCTGGCAGTTTCACTGGCCAAGCGAAACTGGCCCTGAACTCGTGCAGGTCAATCAGTTTAGCTAGCTACCGGGCGAATCTGTAGTTTCGCTCGGTAGTTTCGCTGGTTACCAATATAGGGCAATTTTCACATAATCAAGGATTTACAATTTGTCATGCTATTCATAATATTAAATCATGCGTTTAAATCACATTGCACATAATGACATCAATAAATGAACACATAACACATATGGGCGGGTTCGGTGATCAACCAAAGGTCGTGGACGTATTCGGCCTAGTTATGCATTAGTTACTAAGTTAACACTTATAACGTAACTAACGAAGATTGTCTAACGGAAGTTAACCTTGGAATTCTCGGGTGTCACAGAAAGAGTTCAGACGAGTTCGGAGCTAGTTCAAAAGGAGTTTGGTGGTTGTTCGGCTCTGTCAAGGTTCGTTTGAATTTAGGACTATTGTTAGAGGTTCGGAGAGAGTTCGGAGCAAGTTCGGATAAAGGTTTAGGTTCGGATAAGGTTCGGACAAACATAATTTCAAATCTTTCAACGATGTCGGAATTTCAAGCTTTTGCCGCGATGCAGAGTGCGATGCAGACCATGATGAACTTCGATAACGAAATTGGAATAAGTCAAAAAGTTCCCAACTTGTTGAAGTTGGAAGATTATCAGAATTGGAAGCAATGGTTTTCGGCATACATAAGTACGAATGATATCAATTTGTAGATTCCAATCAAGAAGCTTTATCAACATCCGACTGATCAAGGAGATTTCAAGGAAGTTCATACCTTCGACATTGCTGAAAGGAAATTATATGCGTTTGAACAAAAAGCTTTCGGTTATCTTACTATGGCATTACCCACTGAGTTGCTGCATCAATTTAGTACTTGCAAGAAATCCAAGCAATTGTGGGATGCTCTATCAACAAGATGTGAGGGTAATGATGATTACAAGAAGAGTCGAAAAAAGTGTTGAATAAAGAATTTGATAATTTTCAACATTATGACAATGAAAACATTACTGCTCTTGCTTCACGGTTTTCACATCTGATTAGTGAGTTAAAGGTAGTTGGAATTGAGAAGACTGATGCTGATTTGAAAGAAAAGATTATGGAAGCTTTGCCTGAAAAGTGGGAGAACTATGTTTTGTTACTCACTCATGATAAAGAATACTCTACATTAACATTTCATGAGCTTACTGGAAAACTTCATGCTCGGGAAATGGAAATGCTAAACTCAAAGAAGTCAATTGCTAGTTTACAAAATCCTGAGTTATATCATGGTGAGAATACTGCTAGCATGAATGCTAAAGCAAAGCCAAATCTGAGTTCTGCACCAAGTGTTGCTTTTATGGCTGGAGTTTCTGGAAATTCTGATTCTTCAAAAGGCTGCAATTTTACTATTCCAAATTTCACAAATCAGAATGCTTTATCTACTGAAACAACCGATGATTATGCTAAAATGATTTATGCTTTAATTACATCATCGTTTGGGTTGGTTATCAAGAATGTTGCTGATGGAAAGATTACACGGGATGATCTAAATGAACTTGAAGATGATTAGTTGAACGAATTAGATTTAGCTTGCCAATATGCTATGCTAGGTCAAAGATCAAAAAGATTTTTCAAGAAACATCGCTGGAGTTCATCTGATTTCAATAGCATATTGGGATTTGATAAATCCAAGTTGAAATGTTACAAATGCTCAAAGCTTGGACATTTTGCTAAAGAATGTCAACAAGCTCATGGAAGCAAACCCGGTTTTACTCAACCATCGTTAAGCAATGAAAATCAGATAGCTTTAACAAGTCAGGATGATGGTTTTTATGATTGGGGTAGACATTTTGACTCATCTGCTTTGATTGTCACTCATGATCAACAAGAAGATTATAAATTCAGATACAAGTTCAGACACAAGTTCAGCACCAAGTTCCTATGAATCTGCTGAAAACTTGGAAAGTTTGTTGAAAGAAAATGCTTCATTATTGAGTAAAATCCAAAAGCTTTCTGGGGAATTCCAGTTGGTGAAAGAAGAGTTGAAGATTTCTACAAGAAATGAGACGGAAGTTGAGTTGAAAAATGAGTCTTTGGTGAAGGAAGTCAAGATGCTTGACGAAAAGAATGGAAAGTTAAGTGAACAAATGGGGAAATTGGTTCAAGAAGTCAAGAAATGGAAGGATGAAGCAGAAGACGCTGCAAATGATTTTCAAAATTTGTTTGAAAAGTCAAAAATCAAGCTTGATCTTCTTACAAAGGACGCTGAAGAATCTGCTGCAAAGATTGAAAGTTATCAAGCAGTTATGGAAAGATATTTGGATGAGAAGCGTGAATTGGTTAGTGTTAATAAAGTTCAAACTGCAAATTTGGAGATCCAAAAGAGGAATGAAGAAAAATTAAAGAAAGAATTGTTTGAAGGGCTAGAAAATCTCCGCATGCAGAAATTTGAGACGCATAAGGTTGCAAAGCGTTTGATTGCTACAGAGAAGGAGTTGGTTGAAGCTGTAAAAGCAAATTTCAGATTTAAAGATTCAAGTAATTGATGCCAATCGCTTGCTGAATAATGTCTCTAATTCTCATTTGTTCACAAGCTTTCTGGCTAAAGATGAAAATTTTGAAAAGATGTTTGATAAAACAGCATCACCTCCTGCAAATATCAAAGAAGCTTTTAAGGAAATGACAGAGAAGGTTGAAGAGGTTGATTATTCAAAGTTTTCATCATCTAATTCCGAGGAAGAAAAGATTGTAAAAAAAAAGAAATCTAAGAAGAATAAGAAGAAGAAGGACAAGAAATCTGAAGTTCCTCCTGCCCCTAAGTTTGTTTCTAGTTCATCTTCTACTGAAAATGAGAAGTCAGCTATTTCCAGTGAAAAGATTCATTCTCAACCATAATTTAATGAGACGATATTCTTTGAACAGAAAAATCTTAAAGATATCAAAGCTGAGTTTTCAAAGTAGGCAAAGGATAGACACCAGAATGAACATTCTGAGGACAAAGTTTTTGGAAAATATGTTGGTTTGGGTTTTAGAGCACACAATGTCAAAGCTGAAGAGGTTCCAGCATCATCATCCCAGAATTTGAAGAAACTTAAGATGAAACAGGTGAAGAAAGAAGTTTTTAAAGCTGAGAAGGTTCAACCTGAGCATTTTTACAAACTCAAGGGTTCGGAACAGATATTCTCCAACAATGAGTTTCCTCTTCATTGTGTTGATGCTCGGAAGATTTCCGAAGTTGAAAATGCATGAGCATCGAATCGTCTACTCAATCTAGCTAATCGGACATCAAAACGTAATTAACCGATTGTTTTATTGATCAACGAAGAACAATTACAATTAGTAAACACTTAGAAACACAACACAGAGAAACATCTTGAAACACACACTTAGCAGAAATCTCACACGCTCAGCCCTCATGAATACAAAGAACACACTTCTATATATAGCCCGCTAGACCGAACTCCCTCCGAACCTGAGGTTCAGCCAGTCCGAACCTGAGGTTCAACCAGTCCGAACTTCAGGTTCGGACCAGGATCGGCCAGGCCTAATTTGGCATGATCTTGTTCCTTGCTCAATACTTCACACGACGCACATATCAGGTATCAACAAACTCCTCCTCGTCGTGTGCAGTATCTATACTCTTCTACATCATCAAATCTGTATCTTTAACCAAGCTCCCCCTCAAGTATAGAATCTGTTCGTCCGATGAATTGAATCTTCTAACAAACTCCTCCTCAACTTGAGCGTAGCTTGATCTTGAATACTTGACAATGTCTCGTGTATCTCTGGTCTTTATCAACAGCTTCAGAAGACTTGAAGTTGTGATCACTTGCACCTCAACATCCTGCATCAATATTTAAATAATCTCGGCACCAAACATCTCTTCGAGACTCTAAGATATGATTTTGAAATTTGAATTTTGTATCACATGTTGATCAGACCGAAAATAAAGCAGAAACAAAATCTTTTGGCTTTTCGAAAGTTTATGCTAAAACATACCGAAAATCTTTTTGTACTTTTCTAAAATGAAATGAAATCACAATACAGAATCAAACACTATTTTTGGTATGAGAAATATCACTATACGGGATCATATTGGACATAACGCACTGAACTACACTTCAATTTCAATTAATTGAAGCTCACAAGTCATGATGATTGTCGGTATAATTTGTCCATCTTAAACTCAGGCAGAATCATACTCATAACATCTGGATATGTTAAGGTATTGATTAGATTTGCTTTGACCAGTGTACCCCACACTATCAGACATATTCAGACATTTTTCTGTTGTTCTTTTTCCTTTTGTGTGATAGCACTTGTGATTTTTCACAATGCATAGTATTTTTCATGATATTGTCAACCGTGTTCCATGCAAAAAGAAATAATAATGTTAAATCGTCTACCTTAAGGTCGATCTTTTGATACACAGATAAGGCCTCGGATTTAACAAAATAAGGAAATAAAACAAGTTGAAGTTGTATAACTCAACAACAATCAGGTCGGTAATCCCGTACAGGCAGAGAAAGTCCGATGAGTTATACGAAACACCAAAGAAAATAAAACAGAACGTCAAACGAACAACGATCAGGTCGATCTTTCGATACGCAGAGAAAGTCCGATCGTTTGACCAAATAAAGAAAATCAAACAAGTTTAAATCTTTGCAAAATGAACACATGTATACACAGTGACTTCTCAGTTTGAATTTCACACTCAATTTTCTTTTTGTGTCATGAAATATGCATCAAGATGTTATCCACATGGTCAAGCATTAGTATTTAATGTATATCACATATGAATACTTTCTGATTCGCCTAGCCTACACAACACATCAAACAATGATCTTATGGCTCTTTCATCTACTCTATCCATGAGTCAGATACGTAAGCCAACGTACCATCATTTTCCAATGATCAATTTCTCACAATTTTATATATTGTGCATGTAATCACCTTCTCTCCGTAACATGCTTTTTTTCTCAATTACTCCCCCTTACTTACAATTCTCCCCCTTAAAATGAAAACTCTAATTTTGGATTTTCATTTTATAAAAAAACAAGACTCTATTTTTGACTTTTTGAGAAAAAATGGTAAGCAAAGAAAAATGATCAATCAACACGGATATTTTGCAGTTGTAGACTTTCAGAAAATATGCAGATTTTAGAAAATTTGATCATGAAATTTAAATTAAGCAGAATACTCCTCCATCAACAACTTTGAAATCCTCGATAGGTCTTCAAGAAGTACCTGCACACTGGTTAAACTGATTAGTTTATAAACAACCCGAAGCGGATTGCTTCTGGTCGACTTGTGTCCTGGTTTTGCTTAGAAACCACCTTAGGTTTCCATTGTTTGATTTTGGTAATTCAGTTTTTGAGGAACTTATCACAGGTGATTGTGATGATGAACCTACATTTTGAATTCGTCGAAACATTGGAACAAAACATTTTTGTTTTAGAAAGAATGTAGGTTCTACTTCATCAAAAACTCTGCCACCTTCATCAAAGAATTTCTGTTGGGCAAGTTTACCAAAAACTGGTTTCTTATGAAACCGTTGTGGGGAATCAGCAGGTAGTGGACAATATTTTGCCATATGCCCTGTTTGGCGGCAAATATAACAAATTCGCTTTGTCTTGTCCCACTTGTGATGTACCTGCGATGAATTACACATAGGAATATCTCGAGCAATCGGTTAATTACTTGTTTCGTATTCCAAATAGCTAGATTGAGTAGACAATCCGACGCTCACGACGTTTCAAGAGAAATCATAACTTCAAGTCTTCTGAAGCTGCTGATTAAGACCAGAGAATCACCAGGCATCGTGAAGTATTCAAGATCGAGCTACGATTAAGTTAAGGAAGAGTTTGTTCGAAGATCTATTTCATTGGATGAATGGATTCTACACTCGAGGGGGAGTTTGATTGAAGATACAGATTTGAAGATGTATAAAGAGATTCTGCACACGACTTGGGTGTGTCTAGGAAACATGAGAAGGGAGAGTTTGTTGATACCTGAAATGTGCGTCGTGTGAAGTATCGAATTGATTCAAGACAAGTTCAAGTTCAAATCAAAGTTGCTGCTGCCGAACCTAGTCCGAACCTGAGGTTCGGACAAGCTGAACTCTAGGTTCGCTAGGAGTTCGGACAACAGCATATAAATAGAGAGCTTGGTCATTGTTTAATTTATGAGTATATACGTGTGTTTAGTAGAGTGAAACTTAAGTGTGTGTTTTGTAAGGTGTTCTCTGTGTCATTGTTTCTGAGTGTTCCGAGTTGTAATTGTTCGTTTGATCAATAAAATAACTCTTAATTACTTGTTTCGTATCCGTTATAGCTAGATTGAGTAGACGATCCAACGCTCACGACTTTTCATTTTCAAA
>JBCNJP010000008.1:13964978-13995183 GCA_039602395.1 Deinandra increscens subsp. villosa
ATTTGTTTTCAATTGATCAACACGAAATACAATATCAATTTTCAAAATCAAACTATCTTGGAGTCTCGAAGAGACATTTTGCACCAAGATTATTTATGATGGCAAGTTTCTAAGTGAGAAGAGAACATCACAACTTCAAGTCTTCTGAGGTTTGTTGATAAAGAAATTACACACGATGCAATATCAAGTATTCAAGATTAAACTCATCGTCAAGATCGAGGAAGAGTTTGATTGAAGATACAAGATATAAGTTTGAATAGAGAAGATGATACTGCACATGCCGAGGGGGAGTTTGTTGATACATGGTCCTTGATCGTCATGTGAAGTATCGAATACAAGATGGATTCACACATGAATGCTGAGGTCCGAACTCAGGCCGAACCTAGAGTTCGGACATGGCCGAACGTGTGGCCGAACCTCAGGTTCGGCCGGTCGTATTTCAGCACTATAAATATGTTGTCTTGTGTAGAATCCAGTAGGAGTGGATGTTATATCTTCTGAGTATCTTTGTGTAAACTCTCTGTGGTTAATACAATCCAGATTTGTATTTACTCTCTATGTTCTATTCGTTTATATTGATTTCGTTACGACTAAGTAGAAGATCTACACGCTCACGCACTTTCAAAATTGTCGGTTCTATATTTTGGGTTTGAGAGTTTGGTGGCTACTTTCTTGGATATTGAAGGTGGCTTGTATGGTTTGATGGCAAGTGACTGAAATGCTGATGGAACAGTTGTAGGTGTGGGGTTTGGTTCATATATGAAGGAGGGTGGAGGAAGGATATCTGCATCATCAATAAATTCTGGTTTAACATCAATGTTAGTTGCCATACCTGAGGTAAACTCTGATGGTGAGGGCAACACCAATTTTGGATTAACAGCAACTTCATTTCCTCTGAGCTCTTAAAATGTTGAATCAATCAGTTGGCATAGCTCCTTAACCTTCATATTGTTGACTTCATCCTCTAATTTCCAATTTCGGACAATTAGGACCCTTTTTACCTTTTTCGGCAGTAGGTAATTCTCATCATTCTTCACTAACTTAGTGAGCATCTGGGAGGCAATGGCAATCAACCTCTCCCTTTCTGCTTCAGTCATTGCACCCAAGTCATATTCCTTCAACCTCCAATCAAATGACCTCTTCTTGGCTTCTTCAAGCAAGCTCTCAACAACCCAGTTTTGAGAATACAATTCCAAATCATCTTGAAACTCCTTGGCTAACCTCTCATGTTCAGCAGCTATTCTGGCTTCTTCCACCATTTTGCTCACAGCTTCAGACTCTGGAGTTTGAACAACCTGTTGAATAGTTCTCACAATTTCAGGTTGAACTAGCTCTTCAGCTTGAATTGGCTCAATGCTCCTCATAGCTATTAATGTTTCAGCTATATCCTCATCTTCATCACTTGGTTGTTCTTCCGTTTGAACCACATGGAAGTGATCAGATCCAAATATCGACTGGTTAGGGCCATATACTGGATTAGGAGCATTTTCATCGATCAATATAACTTCAACCTGGGTTTCCGGTTGAACTTCCGCTTCATCTTCATGTAGAACTTCAGCCACCACCTGGGGTTTGGTGACTTCAGGTTCTTTGTCAGTCAGTTCTAGTACCTCAATTCCTTCACCTTCTCCTATCACGTTCTCATCACCTCCTTTAGTCATAGTTCCCACTGCTATAGTTTCGGTGTTGTCTTCAAGATTCTCAGTGGTTGCCTTGCTAGTGGAAGCAATATTATTCTCCTCTTGATTACTGGCTCTTTCAGCGAGAAAATGACATCCTTCAGCAGCCTAGTAATCATGTTTATATGCTCAGGGAGAGCACCAGTAATCAACATTGAGTACTGAACCAGTTCAGTGAGATTTGGGTCTTCAAATGGTGAGATAGCTATGAGTTGGCTACTCTTCACATTCACCCAACTCTCTTCGACTGAAAAAGGTTGAACACCAACTTTTCTACAAGCTGTGGCTCTAACTTCAGCCGGAATTCTATTTGTTTCTTCAGTTTCAAGAATGGCAGGTGTTGAAGTCATCTTCTCCCCCAATTTGACAGTATCAGCTTCTCCCCCAATTTGACAGTATCAGCTTCATCCTCAGCTCTTGTTTGGGTTTGAAGGACATGCTTCAGCCTGAACATGAACACCCTTGACTATAGTAGCAACAGTTTCATTTAAGGAATCAACCTGTTGTTGGAGAGAAAGGTACAAATTCGTCAATTCGAGTAGTGTATAACTGTCCTCAACTGGCTTTTTACCAGTATCCCTGGACGAAACCAAGTTATCAATCCGAGATTGATCAATCATGGTACCCATGGCTTCTTGGCACCTGGGATTCTCTTTCATTGTCTCAACAACCCTTGGTTCCAATGAAAGACTCGTAGGTGCTGATTCAGTGGGGATACTTGGGCAGCAGCAACCCTCTCTATAATCTCTTCAGAACTCCTGAGATTCACCTCCGGTGAGGAGTGGGGGTTCGGTGCAGCAAGGTCTTGATGTATCAGAATGTTCTCATATAATGAGGTTGGCGAGTTAATAACACCCTCATTTAGATCAAGAGTGGGTTCACTTTCACTCCTAGGTGATAGGGGTTGTAGGGATGAAAATCTTAAGGATGGGGATAGTACATCCATGTCTATTGACTCCCCCTCAAAAGAAGGTTCATCCCTAAGAGAAAATATCCTAGTTTGGCGAGCTTCCACTTGGGCTTTTTGCCTTTAGCGGGGCTTGAAGCTTCAGGTTGGTTGGTGGTAGTAGGTGGAGGAGACCTAATAACCACATTTCTCTGTCTTTTGAAAAGGGGAGTAGGTAATATCTTTCACAAATGGATCTTGAAGTTCAAAGAATGTTCAAAACTGATCCAGCCATGCAAGTTCTATTTCTGACAAGATTTCAAGTTGAAGATCATACGTAGTGATGCTGAAGATTGAAGACTGAAGTTTTGTTAGAGAGATAGATAGCTAGATACACTACACGTTAAGGGGGAGTTTGTTAGAGCATATCCTATGCTACGTGTGTCTCGTGTATTGTATCTAATCTAGAGCATCTGTGTGAGTCAAGATAGTTAAATGGCCGTACCAGTTGGTCAGACGTACCAGATGGTATGTGTGTACCAAATGGTCCGTGGGTGGTACGCCGGTCAGTATGTTAATGACTATAAATAGTTCGTGTTAGAGAAACTCTAGTAAGTTCTGTCATTTTCTACATCTTAACTGTGTGTATTGAGTGTGTTTCTCTCTCTAGCTTATAATCTCTAAGTGAATCAATAAAGCCAAGCTTTATTTACTCATTTGTGTTTCTTCGATTACCGAATCATGCAGTAGTAAGATCGTTCATTGGTTTTACAAGTGGTATCAGAGCAATTGGTTGCTCTAATGCTGTGATTTTGGTAAATTTTTCGAGTTCTAGAGTGAGAAAGTGTGGGTTTTCTTCGTTTTTCATCAAATTATCGCAATTCCGAGTGTTTCAAAGATGAAAAATGATTTCTGAGTGTTTTTAGTGTGTTTTCGCATCCTCCTAATCCATTATTCAGTCGAAAACATCAAAAATTGGAATTCTGTCGTGATCCGCGTGGTACGCTTCTGGTCCGCCTCAAGAACAGCTGGTTCGCTGCTGGTCCGCTAGGCAATCTTCATATCTGGTCCGTGGTAGTTATTTTCTGGTCCGCCGTACCATTTTGGTCCGCCGTACCAAATCTGGTTTGCTGAAATCTGGTTCGCTGAATTCTGGTCCGCTGAAATCTGGTCCGTGATCTGGTACGTTGAACAAATTTTGGTCTGCTGGTTGAATTGGTCTGGAGTTGGTACGCTGAAACAAGTTTGGTACGTTGAGAAGGTTTGGTTTGCTGGCAAAATATATGCGTTTACTAAAACTGACGTACCTTGAGTTCCGTTAAGAGTTACGAGAGCTAATACCAGTCAAAAAGTTTGTCTCGACGAGATCTAGACTTTTACTAGCCTAATGGCTAGTTCCCTCCAGTTTGACCCCCAAAATCCGCTTGGAAGACCTTCGTTTTTGAGTTCGAAGTTTTGACAGAAAATTTTTAGCTTCAAAATGAGTGATTTTCACGCACTTTCAGCTGCTCAAACATCGTTGCAAGCAATGATGAACTATGATAATGAGATAGGAACAACTCAGAAGGTTCCTAAGTTGTTACAATTAGAAGATTATCACAATTGGAAGAAACATTTTGAGTCATACATATTTTCTCAAGATGTTGATTCTTGGATCCCGATTGAAAAAGAATATGAGTACCCGATGATAAGCCCGAGAAAGCCAAAGATGATAAGTGATTTTGATGCTGATGAAAAGAAATTTTTTGCCCGAGAAAAGAAAACGTATAGCTTTCTTACCATGGCTTTACCTAAAGACTGATGCACCAGTTTAAGAATTACACAACTTGTAAAGAATTGTGGGATGCTATTGCTGAAAGATGTGAGGGTAATGAGCAATACAAGAAGACTCGGAAAAATGTTTTAAAGAAAGAATTTGATAATTTTGGACATTGTGCTAATGAGCAAATCAAAGATTTAATTGCAAGGTTTTCGCATTTGATCAATGAACTTGAAGTCGTAGGTGTCAAGAAAGAAAGTGATGAATTGAAGGAGAAGTTTCTAGAAGCTCTACCCAAAAAATGGGATAATTTTGTTATGATGTTGACTAATGATCCAGACTACTCAAGTTGGACATTTAATCAATTGATAAGCAAATTACAAGCTCGTGAAATGGAACTACTTGTAAAAAAGTCAGCAACTCCGTCCGTTCAGAATCCTGAAGTATATTTTAGAGAAAATTTAGCTACCATGCATGCTAAAACAAAATCACATTCTATTTCAAACAGTAATCCACCGGTAACACCGTTTCTTGCTGGAAAGTCTGAAAACACTGGTTATTCTTCAGGTTGCAGTTTTACTATTCCTGATAGATCATCAAGCAAATCTACTTCTAATCAAGCAACCGAAGATCTAGCTGCTTTGTTATGTGCTTTCATATCATCTTCGTCTGGATCCATATTTAGTCAAATTGGTAATTTTGGTTTGGTTCCGGAGGATCTAAAACAGATGGATGAGGATCAGCTAAATAAATTGGATTTGGATTGGCAGTTAGCTATGACTGTTGAAAAAGGAAGATGGTTTATGGGCAAACATGGCAAGAATTCTTATATGGGAGGAGCCAAACTGGGTTTAGATAAGTCCAAACTGAAATGTTACAAATGTTCTAAATTAGGACATTTTGCTCGAGAATGCAAGCAATCTGCTTCTAAACCAAGTAATTCGGATAATCATGATCACAATAAAGAAGCAAAGGCTCTAGTGACTGAGGGAGGTTATGATTGGGTTGCAGATTTTCCGGATGATTCAGCATTTGTAGTCCATCCTGCAGAAAGTTATGCATTAATGGCAAATATTGAGGTTGAATCGAGTGGGTATGCATCTGAGACCAATATATCTATAACTAGTGATTCTGGAGTTAGTGGATATGAATCAACGTGTGAATTTTGTGCTCAAAAAGACAGAAAGATTCGTGAATTGATTTCTTAGAAGGAATTGTTGGAAAAAGAAAAGAAGGTGTTGATGGAAGAGTTTATTGAGCTTCAAACAAAATTGGATGAGATGGTTAATTCGGAAAAAGCACAAATTTTGAAGTTGCAAACTGAGAATGAAGAGTTGGTTAAAATGATCGTCAAATGGAACATTCAACATTACTCGATAAAGTCACAACTTTGACACATGACAACAAGCTGTTGAAAAGAAATATTGAGATTCATGAGGGCCGAGTGAAGAAAATTTCCCAAGAAGTGTATGATGCCCATGATCAGATGAGACAAGAGAAGTTTTTGTCAAATCGAACTTCGGAGCAATTGATTGAATCAGAAAAAGCACTGGGTGAAGCTCAAAAGAAAATATCTGATTTAAATGTTGAGGTTTTGGATTTGAAACAACAATTGAACAATTTGAAGAATTTACATTCTTTTACAAGTTACTTGTGTAAAGATGAAAATTTCAATAAAGTTTTTGGAAGCGAAGAGTATAATCATTTTCCACATCCAGTTATCTCATCTGATGCTCTAGCTAAAATTCAATCTTCTGATATAATTGGAGATTACACTGAATTTTTCTCTAAGAAATCTGAGAAAAAGGAACCAAATATTTCCACCAAGAAAGTGGATAAGGATGAAAGTTTGATTGAACAATCTATTAAGTTTGTTTCTGGTGGAACTGGTGTTACTGATAAAAATATTTTTGATGATAAGATGGTGGAGACAGATGAGAAGATAGAATCTGAAGAAAAATTGGCTGTTGAGCTTGTTAAAGCTAACAATTTGAAAGGTATTAAAGCTAAATTTACCGAGGTTTCTCAAGCTGGTTCTTCTAAGTCTCAAGTGGAATTGTCAAAGTTACCCGGTTATAAACGATCAGGTTTGGGTAATAACAATCAGAGTTTTGAGAAGACAGCCAAGAAGAACATGCCAAAGAAGACACCTAAGGAGAAGAAAGATAAAAGTCTTGAACAAATCTATCATTTGGCGCAGGTATTTATTTCCACCATTGAGAAAGGATTCGGAGGAAAACAAAAGAAGAAAGATTCATCTGAAGTTCTCCGAAAGAATCTTCTT
This sequence comes from Deinandra increscens subsp. villosa, assembly GCA_039602395.1. Taxonomy (NCBI): domain Eukaryota; kingdom Viridiplantae; phylum Streptophyta; class Magnoliopsida; order Asterales; family Asteraceae; genus Deinandra; species Deinandra increscens. The sequence goes on from JBCNJP010000008.1 coordinate 13,971,587, forward strand.
CGTTTGGATCAAACTCCAGTCCACGAAGTCCTACATCAAAATGGGTGCATGCCAACAGGTTCCAAGTTTTTGATGATTGTCTTGATAGTTATGAATCTGATGAACGATGTCATCAATTTCAGGGCAAAACACAATCTAAACGATCTTATCGTTTGTTCTATTAATTTCGCCGAAAGGGACACATGGCACAGGATTGTCCTGAAATTGCAAAATGATCCTTTTCAAACAAATCTGCCACATTTATCGATGAATCAGGCATAATTTTTACTGAGTCAACACCATTCAAATCACAATCTAAACCGAAACAATTTTTCAAATTTGATTCAAGTGTTGGTGGTTCATCACGTGATGATGACTCGGTTAAAAATGAAAAAGCTAAACTGCAGTGGCGACCTAAGATGGTCAACAAAGCTGCAAATGGTTTTGTGGAAGACACTGGTCAATCAGAAGCTGTGTGCTTCGGGTCATTTGAGTACTAATCATTTAAACCAGTGTGCAGGTTTCTTCAAGAAGTCCTATTGGTGATTGTGAAGTTCAAGCTTCAAGCAGTTACTGATAGTGGAGTCTCCTGCTTAACTTAAATTAAATGCTTCATATTACTAAACTGCAAGTTTTTCTGAACGCTAAAAACTGAAAGGTATCAGTATCGATTGGTCTTTCTTTTACATGTGTTCAAATGAAAATCCAAAAATAGAGTTTTCATTTTAAGGGGGAGAAAATAGAAAAGTACAAAAATATTGAACAACAGAAAATACAAAAACATTGAAAAATGAGAAATTGTATCCGACATGATTGGGAAATGATGGTACATTGGCTTACGTGTCTGACTCATGGATAAAATAGATGAAAAAGCCATAAGGTCATTGTTCGGTCTGCTTGGTAGGCTCGGCATTAAATCAGAAAGTATTCAGATGTGATAAGCACATTAAATACTAATGCTTGACCAAGTGGACAACATCTTGATGCATATCTCATGATATCAAGAAAAAGATATGTGGAAAAGGAAAATGAGAAGTCACTGTGTATACAAGTGTTCATTTTGCAAAAATTTAAACTTGTTTGATTTTCTTTATTTTATCAAACGATCGGACTTTCTCTGCGTATCGAAAGATCGAGCTGATTGTTGTTCGTTTGACGTTCTGCTTTATTTTCTTTGGTGTTTCGTATAACTCATCGGACTTTCTCTGTGTGTACGGGAGTACCGACCTGATTGTTGTTGAGTTATACAATTTCAACTTGTTTTATTTTCTTATTTTGTTAAATCCGGGGCCTTATTCGCGTATCGAAAGATCGACCTTAAGGTAGACGATTTAACATTTTTTGCATGGAACACTGTTGACTGATTCATGAATACAATCATTATGTGATCTAATCATAAATGAAATCACAAAGTGTGATATAAAAGAAAATACATATCTGAGAATGTCTGATAGTGTAGGGTACACTGGTCAAAGCAATCTAATCAATACAATAACATATCCAGATTTTATGAGTATGATTGTGCCTGAGTTTAAGATGGACAAATTATACCAGTAATCGACATGACTTGTGTGCTAAAGTAATTGAAATTGAAGTGTAGTTCAGCATGTCATGACCAATATGATCCCAAGTTGTGATCTTCCTCGCAAAAGACAAAAATAGTGTGTAATTCAGTATTTCATTTCTGTATTGCATTTATATTTCATATCTGAAAAAGTCAAAAAGATTTTAGGTGTGTTTTAGCATAAATTTTGAAAAAGTCAAAAAGATTTTAGATGTGTTTTAGCATAAATTTAGAAAAATTAAAAGATTTTTGATGTGTTTTGATATAAAGTTTATAAAAAGCCAAAAAGATTTTGTTTCTTATTTGTTTTTGACCGATCGATACAAGATACAAAATTATAATTTCAAAACTATATCTTGGTTTATCGAAGAGAAGTTTTGCGCCAAGATTAAATTATGTTTCAAAAGAAAAAGAAAGTTACATTTCTGTCTTCTGAAATTGCAGGTTATCTATGTGACAAGACTCTAGCATGGTGAAAGGGGAGTAGGTAATATCTTTCACAAATGGATCTTGAAGTTCAAAGAATGTTCAAAACTGATCCAGCCATGCAAGTTCTATTTCTGACAAGATTTCAAGTTGAAGATCATACGTAGTGATGCTGAAGATTGAAGACTGAAGTTTTGTTAGAGAGATAGATAGCTAGATACACTACACGTTAAGGGGGAGTTTGTTAGAGCATATCCTATGCTACGTGTGTCTCGTGTATTGTATCTAATCTAGAGCATTTGTGTGAGTCAAGATAGTCAATTGGCCGTACCAGTTGGTCAGACGTACCAGATGGTACGTGCTTACCAAATGGTCCGTGGGTGGTACGCCGGTCAGTATGTTAATGACTATAAATAGTTCGTGTTAGAGAGAGTCTAGTAAGTTCTGTCATTTTCTACATCTTAACTGTGTGTTTTGAGTGTGTTTCTCTCTCTAGCTTGTAATCTCTAAGTGAATCAATAAAGCCAAGCTTTATTTACTCGTTTGTGTTTCTTCGATTACCGAATCATGCAGTAGTAAGATCGTTCATTAGTTTTACAGTATGTTTTTATGGTAGAGGAAGCGGGGACAAATGTGGGATCAGGAACTATTGGGCTTGTAGTCCTGTCATCTTGAGCAGGTTGCTCAATTGTAGCAACAGTTTCCGTTTGAACCTTAGCCTGAGCAGGTTCATCAGGAAACTGCCTTGGAATTGGCTGGGATTGGTCAGTATCCCTTCCAAGAAAAACTGTCTTATTTATAGCAAGATTATAAAAAAATTTCTCATTTAGGAGTTTTGGTTGTAAAAATTGAACCTCCTAAAACAATTTGAGGGTATTCCTCCCTGAGAATGCAAGTCAAAAACCTAGGATACATATAGACATATTCGGGTGTGATGTTTGTTTTGAGGCCTTTAAAAATTAGTTTCTAGAAATTAAAGTTTTGACCTTTGACCACGGCAAAGAATGTTGAGGCTTGTTCAGCAGCAAGTTCATCAAAACCTCCTTTCTTGGGAGTTAAACAAACTAAGAGTGTGTGGGCCAGAAACCTCCATTTATATGGCAGTTGCCCTTTCTTGATTGTCTTGCTTCCCATTGAACCACCGTAACCAACATCTCTGAAAAGAGGTAGGTTCACCTTTGAGTCAACAAACACATAGCCATCTTCATCCTTCAGTTGCAACACTTTTCTAATTTTTGCTTCATCTATCTCTACTATCGTTCCCTGAACAGTTGACACAATTTTCTCACCACCGTTGTTTCATTCAGCAACCCTGGCATTTGACCAAAATTCTTCCATAATTTCTTCAAAGATCACCGCTTCAACTGTCTAAGCGTGATGAAGGTGAGAGTTCTTCAAGAAGTCGATCATGCCATTGTAAATGTCTGTTTTACTGGGTGCTTCAAGATAAGCCACCAGGTTGTGTTCCACAGGGAACTTTGAGTCGCTGGCAGGCTTCTTGCCACTTGAACTCGCCTTGGGTGCCATTGTTGATGTAGGATTTGAGAGAAATTTACGGTTTTTGGAAGTTATGGAGAGAGTTTGAGAGAAATTTGGGAGTGGGGTTTGAGAGAAATGGGGAAGTGACGGTAATTTAGGGATTTTTACCTTTTCCGTCGCTGACGTGGATGAGAGAGGTTTTAACGCAACCGTTCAATAACTGATGTGGCTGGTGCTTTATGGGTTATACGGTACAACACGTTAAAGCATGTCATTATCCAAAAGGATATTTACTGAAACCTCGGATATTTAATGGTTAAAAACTTAATGGGTAATTTATTTTGTATCCGCTTAAAAAAATGTGCCTTCCGGGTAATTTAATGAAAAGTGATAGTCGAACTGTTGACCCGGAAGTTCAAGCGGAACCCATTTTCTCATTTATTTTAAAAACCAAATTTCTTCCGTTTGAACTTCAAGCGGAAGATTTTTCCGCTTGGAAGAATTGTTTTCAAAAATATTTTCCACATAAGATACAAAGCATTTTTCCGGTTGAAGTTCACCAGGAGATTTTCAAGATTTCTTATCTCATGAGTTGAACCGGAACTTGAAGCGGAAAACTAAACACATGATTTTTTAAAATAAATTGTGTTAATTTTCATAGTTTAACAGCAGTTACTGACTATGAACTGAAATGATTTCTAATTAACACAAGAGACTTTCTTTTTCTTTTTGTATCAAGAGACGGACTCTTAAACACAAATTTGTTTCCTTTTATTGAGGTTGTGAAAAGCTTTGAGTTAATCAAAGTTCATCATCCCAATGGCTGTGATGAGGTAGAAGAATCTTGCTTCATCGAATGCTTTGGTAAAGAGGTCAGCCAATTGGTGATCAGTGTGAACTTTGAACAGTTTAATCATATTCTTTTCTGCACAATCTCTAATAAAATGATACCTTATATCAATGTGCTTTGTTTTGGAGTGCTTGAATGGATTGTTGACCATGGAGATAGCATTGTTGTTGTCTGCAAAGATTTAAGTTTCCATGAAGGTGATTCCATAATCAAGCATCTGATTTTGGATCCAAAGAACTTGACTGCAGCAACTTGAGGCAGCAATGTATTCAGCCTCAGCAGTTATGTAGAAACACAAGTTTGCTTCTTGCACTGCCAGAAAACAAGTCTTTCACCCAAAAATTGACATCCGCCTGATGTTGATTTCTTGTCTATGTAACAGCCTCCATAGTCACTATCGATGAATGCTTTGAAAGAGAAGTCGGAATTTTTGGGATACCATAAACCCAGTTTTGGTTGACCCTTCAAGTACTTGAAAATTCTCTTGACGGCTAGAATGTGTGACTCCTTTGGTGATGACTGATATCTTGCACATAAGCAAACACTGGACATGATGTCAGGTCTACTAGCAGTGAGCTACATCAGTGATCCTATCATTGCTCTGCACATGTGTACATCCACTGGCTTGCCACTTAAGTCATTGGTTAACTTGTGGGAAGTGGAGATATGAGTTTTAGCACTTGAACATGTCAGCATATCAAATCTCTTCAACATATCTTGGATATACTTTCACTGGTTCAGAAAGACCCCAGCTGCAGTTTGCTTCACTTGTAGTCCTAAGAAGAAGGTTAATTCTCCCATGGAGCTCATTTCAAATTTCGACTGCATCAAAGTTTCAAATTCCTTGCACAAAAAAATATTAGATGAACCAAAAATAATATCATCTACATAAATTTGTACCATCAACATGTCTTTACCAACAGTTTTGACAAACAGTGTTTTATCAATAGCTCCTCTCCTGTAGCCATTCTCTAGAAGATAGTTTGAAAGAGTTTCATACCAGGTTCTAGCTGCTTGTTTGAGGCCATACAACGCTTTGATTATCTTGCATACCCTATTTGGATGATGAGGGTCCTCAAAGCCAGGAGGTTGCTTGACATACACTTCTTGTTCCAGTAGGCCATACAGGAAGGCACTTTTGACATCCATTTGAAACACTTGGAAGTCTTTGAAGGCAGCATAGGCTAAAAAGATTCGGATTGCTTCCAATCTAGCCATTGGTGCAAACACTTCATCATAATCAATGCCTTCTTCCTGTACATAGCCTTGAACCACCAGTCTTGCTTTGTTCTTAATGACAATGCCCCTGTCATCCTTTTTGTTTCTCAACACCCACTTGGTACCAATTGATTCTGCATCAGCAGGCATGTCTACTAATTCCCAACTTTCTACTTGTTAATTTGAAATAACTCTTCTTGCATTGCCTCTACCCAGTTGTTATCTTCTAAGGCTTTAGCTACCTTCTTGGGTACTTCTTGAGACAGAAATGCAGCATGCAAACAAATATTTGCATCAGCAGATTTACTTCTTGTTAACACATGTGCTGACATATCTCCAGTAATATCCAATGGATGATTCTTGTTGATTCTTCTGTCTATGAGCATAGGGAACTCATGGCTTCTTCAATTTAATGGTATGTTGAGCCTAGGAACTATGTGTTCAAGCTCAACATTACCAAAGTGTGACACAAGATCTGAAACTTCAACTGCTTCATGAGAACTGGTTTCTGAATTGTGGATCAAATGCTCAAAACTAAACTCATTAGATGCAGCATCATTTGACTTTTTAGGTTCACTTGACCCGGAATCAGTGTTCTCCACAATTTCTGAAATTGAGTTTTCTGGTTGAACTTGAACCGAAGAAGCGAGTTCTGCTTGGACATCAATCGGAAATGCTTCAGTGTCGATTTGAATTATTTCAACTTGTTTCTTTCCATTTCCAGGCAAGACAGGTTTGGTGCTCAATGAAGACAAGAATATTGGCTTCTTTGTGGTTCCATCAAAGTTACTCTTCCAATGTTCATTAGCTGACCTGTAAAGATTCTGTTCCTGCACTAGAGAACTCACAGGCTTCTTAACAGTTATGTTGAAAGCAGTGGTTAGTGCATCAATATCGAATAACCAGGTGGGCTGAGATTCAAAATTGTTGGGAGATTTTTCATTAAAAGACATGTTTGGCTCTAGAGGTTGTGAAATAGAAGATTCAACTGTTGGCTTGAAGGAGGTTTTGTGTTGCTTGCCCTTGAGACATGGCACACAATATTCAGAACATGTAAATTTCTTGTTAGGAAGACCCTTAACCAAGCAAAGATTGACAATTTTATTCATGTTCTTGTAGTTTACATGTCCTAACCTCCTATGCCACAAATCAGATTCATCCAATGAGACTTTGGATATAAAGCAAGCAGTGCCACAAGAGGGTGCAACAACTGACATATCCAAAATATATAGTCCATCTCTCCTTGGTGCTTTAAGCATGATTAGCTCATCATGAATTTTCACACCAGGTTTGAGAACTATAGCCTCCCTCTCATTAAACATCATATTCAAATTCTTGTCACACATTTGTGAGACACTGAGAAGAATAGTTTAATGTATCAACAAAATTGACTCTATCAAAACTTACCAGTCCATTGCTCACATCTCCTTGTCCTGAGATATGGCCTTTAGTGCTACCAAAGGCAACTGGTCCTCCATTGATTCTTTTTGTATTTTCCAGTATATGCTTATTCCCTGTCATGTGGCAAGTGCATCCACTATCTACTACCCATAGGCTATGTTCGCCTTTATTTTGCATTTGCACTTATCAGATTTGATCAGTTTCTATAGGGGACGTGGTCTTGGGTCTGCCATAAGCATTGTTATACTTGTACTCCTTAAGTACTAAAGTATTCACAACTGGAGCATCATTAAGAAGATCATCATTATCAAGGTTCAAGCTCTCATAGGGAGTGCTTGTTTGATTAAATCTCTCACTCTTGCTGTATTTCCTCTCAACAATTTTTCTTTCACGGTATTCCTGGGATTTTCTCTGTTTATTGGTCACTTTCTTTGGTATTTCACTAGATGAACAGTGGCTTGATTGACCAATTTAGTTCTTTCAGATAATGATTGTGGAAACCTTTGAGAAAATTTTTCAACCTGAAGTGGAACACAGTAACTTTCACTTGAACTAGCAGGGAGTTCCGGTCGGTTAGATTTCTTACCTTTTGAAAAATTTTCCCTTGAGGTGGTCTTTCCTCTTGAGGGATTTCTTCTACCTTGGCTTTCAAAAATTTCAAACCCTTCAGCAAAGTGTACTTTCGGTCTCTGCTTGGGAGCAGTAGCTGATCTGGGCTGTTTTCGGTTTTCCGGTTGAACTGAAGTTCGAGCGGGAAGTTGTTCCAGTTGAACTTCACCCGGAAAACGATTTTGCTTTATAACAGAAAAACTTCCATTTCTTTCATTTCCCACCAAAATCCTGTTAGACTCAGATCCAAAATACTTCATTTTTTGGCTTTTCACATGTGAGATTCTACATGTGAGCTTTCTTTGAAAATTAGTTTTTGGTTTTTGAGCAAGTTTTGGTTTTGAAAGATGTTGGACTTTACTCAATGGGTTGAACAGTCACGTGGCAGCAAGATGCCCTTTTTCACCGTAGAAAACACATTCAAGACTTCTAGCTTCATAAAACTCATTTTTCCTGGGAGACTCATTTTTGGTAATTTGCTTGAAATTTTATTGACCAAGTCTTTGAGTTTTACTTCCCTTTGGTTGTTAAGGTTGTTTTCCTCCAACTTTTGAATCCTTTGATTCATAAATAGTTAGGGGTGGAACAACAATTGATGGTTTTAAAAGTTTTGATTGGTCAACTAATGCAGATGTGCTTGCATCGTTGACTTCAAGCTTCTTAGTTCAACAAATTTTTCAATGCTTGACTATGAAGAGGTATCATCAACAGTGAGACTAATTTTGCATTCTGTTGACAGGGCTTTGATTGGTTCAATTGCAGGTGAGTATTCAATTGGTGGCTCAACACTGTTATAGCCAACACCAGTTTTCCCATACATCCCTCCCATCCATAGTTTCTCAGCCTTCTTATTTGCAGTTTGAAACTTATCACAAGTGAACAAAGAATCTTTTAGTTTTATTTTAAGAACATCAACCTCAGCCTTAGCTTCTTTGGTTTCTTTTCTTGATTTTTCAAGTTTTGACAACAAATCATCTAGTTGTGTTTCAAGAGTGGAGTTAGTTTGCTTTAACTGTTCAAATTCTTTGTTTAAGTTATCAATCTTAGTAATGTAAGATGACCCAGTTTTCTTAAAGCATTCCAGTAACTCATTTAAGTTGAAACTTCATCAATCAGATTTGTGTTGTGATTCCCGTACTTTGTCACTTGTTCAATGCAGGCAGGGCTGCATAAGTTTTCTAGAACTTTTTTAGGAATTGAATTTACCTGATCAGAACGAGAATCTTGCTTGGCCATCAAAGCATGGTTGATAGGCTTGAACTCAGCTAGAAAGTCTCCTCATTCAACGCATTCAGTTTGGTTTGCTACAGCAGCAACCACATTCTGATGGTTTTGACTTCCGGTTGGTTTTGGTTGGGTGGGTTGTTGTCCTGAACTATGAGCAGAATTGTTGCTTCAATTGTTGTGGTTATTTCCACCACGAGTCTTCATCTGAGTTTGACCTTGATTATGTCCTTCCCTTCTTGGTTGGGGGCACTCTCTTGCAAAGTGACCAAGTTGGTGACAATTGTAGCATTTCACCTTGCTTTTGTCTAGGCCAATGTGAGCACCTTTTGCTCCTTTGTAAGTTTTGCCAGTTCTTTTGTAGAATCTTTGGGCTCTAACAGACACCATAGCAAGTTGGGTCAAAATATCCATTTATTCTACATCATCAGCACCTATACATTCTAAGTCTTCACGAATGAAGCCTTTGTATGAGTCAATTACTACATAAGCATTGTGAGAGTTATCAAAGGAATTTGAAAAAATCTCTTGACACCTTGGTGTCTCAGGGAAACTGACTATAGGTGACTGGTAAGAAGATGAATTTGAAGATCTTTGGTTTTGAAAATCAGTAGTTACTAGAGAATTTGAAAACAACTGAGTTTTGCTTAAGATTTAATTCCATTTCATAAGCACCGAGTATGCCATGAAGTTCACTAAGCCTCATCTTTTTCAAATTTGTACATTCTCTGATTCTTACAGTGTACACTATCCACACAGAAGGCAGAGAATGTAAAAACTTTCTGTTTACATCGACCTGGTCTAGTTTTACATCTACTTTTTGCAGTTCATCAAGTAAGGAAACTAATCTCAAGTACTGGTTGGTCATAGATTCACCAGGTTTGTAGGTAAAGTTCTCATATTTCTGTTTTAGAACATCTTTCTTGTTTTCTTTAACCTCACTGGTTCCTTCATACATTTCACTTAAGGCATTCCACAAGCTATTGTCAGTTTGGTAACCCTTAAACCCACTTAAAATGGAGTTGGGAAGTGCAGCCTGTAGAGTCCAATATGCCTTATAGTCAAATTCGAGAGCAGCATAGTCAGATTCAACATATTTATCTAAAGGTTTTGGTATCTTGATCTCAGCGTCATCAGCAGATGAAACTGTGGGAGAATAAGGACCTTCAGTCAAGTATTTCCATTTATGGCGATCTAAGATCCTAACAAAACCTTCCATCCTAAGTTTCCAGGTACCAAAGTCATCAGGACTGAACATTGGCGGTTTGTTAGCACTACCATTTGAACATCCCAAACTGAGTTCATTCATTTTGAAAAACTTTTGAAAGACAAAAACAACAAAGCTTATAAAGTAAACAAGTAGAGTATCAACTTTGAAGCACTAGAAGTCTTCAAAGTGGGAGCCAAAACTCCGATACCACTTGTAAGATCAGTGTTAATACTTAAGAAGAAACCATCTACATGTAAATATAACCCTACTGAAAAACCGAGGTGGTGGGCAAATACCTTGGTTGCGGAAGCGGATCGAGTCTTTGTGTAACTCATTTTTGTAGAAACAATGAACACCCGGATATGAACACGATGGTGTTTGAGATGTGATGTAACATTTGTAAAATACCCGATTGAGAAATCCGACCCGTTTTGAACTTACGCGGTTTACCGATTTGTAAATTATTGAAAACCGGAAGAATTTTAGGGTGTTTACACCCCAATTAATGGATCTAAATGATTTACAATCAATTTTCGAAAACGAATACTTAATTTCAATCAATTGGAATCAAATTGGATGACTCAAATTGTAAGTAAAGCAATTTCTGGTTTTTACGCGATTTCGGTACACGATCTGTTGTTTACCGGGAATCTCGGATTTGGTCATCATATATCAAATTCAACATTTTTATGAGTCTAATAATCAATTATCATGTCATGAGTCATCACACACTTGATTGAGTCGCGAATCGTTGGTGAATTGCCCATAATCAAAGCGTACGTCAAAACCGACCAAAAACGTGTTATGTTTGATTGATTGTTGATCATAATTCAATATATGGCATGTTTATATTCAATGTTATTGGCTTGAGTGTGGTTGAGGAGATGGGAAATGAAAAATGTGGAAAAACAAAAAAAACGGCACTAAAAACGACGAAAAACGAAGAAACTGGAGCGAAAACGGTGAAGGAGCAAAATTCTGGTCGGGAGACTTGTAGGCGTATCGCCTGGAACTCCCAGAGGCTGTAGGCGATACGCCTGTTGGTAATCGAGATTCTGACCCAACATGATTTGGATAGATGAGATTAATACTCAACGGCCACTTAACGATTACCGTCCTGACAACACGGTGAGGAACATGACAACTCAAGTTACAAGACCCAACTAAAGAAGATGGCTCTAGTGAATATTATTTATTGTTAAATATTGTCACTAGTTGGTAGTTTTACTATTTTGCCCTTAGTGAGTTTTGTAGTATATATAGCAAGTCTTTCTCATGTGAAAGACTTGATGATGATGCATGTAGAGATAGAGTTAGTCATGGTTCCTTGAAGCTTGTCAAGGGTTCTTGCTCTTACCTAGTAAGAACAAGAAACCCGGGAATGCGTGGGGTAGGTAATGTACTCATTCGGTTATTATTAATCATTTGGTTATCCTTTGTTATCTATCTTTCATGTTGATTATCATAGATCTATCTTGTTCTTCATATCCATGTTTCTACTAGCTTTGTTCTTCATCATCATCACATCTCAAACACCATAAACTCTATATCTCGGTGTTATTTGTTTTCTCAAAAACGAGCCACACAAAGACTCGATCCGCTTCCGCAACCAAGGTAAAGGTAGCATTATTTATATATTTGCCCACCACCTCGGTTTTATCAATTGGCAACAGAGCCACGGTCGAGATAATGCAACCTCACGGTTGATATCTCAACTTTGTGTTCATATGCTTGTTTTTGTAAACAAATGGAGATGTTAAACTTTTTAGAAAGATTTTGAACTCCCCTCCATGTCTTTCAAAGTTTTTTTTTGAAAAAGGTCTTTGAATTTTTCTTAAATAGAAGAGTCAAGATCTATTTATTCAAATATTCTTAAGTTTTTGAAGAATTTCGTTTGGGTTCTTGTGTTTAACTTTGTTAAATACAAAGTGGACTTTTGATTACATATTCTTTCAAAATCCATACCCAGATCTTCATAACTTACTGTTGTTTTGTTCTCACATGTTAAATCATGTTTGCATTAAAATTTTAAAAGAAAAAGAAAATAGAGAATCTTGTGCACATGGTTTGTATCTTCGAGACTTACAATTACTGTCCACTTTACCACTTTTATCAATTTGACTTTTATAACAAAAGGTTATCTACCTATTTTTGGTTAAAGTCAAAAGTTTGTGTGTCAAACTCAATTTGCTTTAAAGCTTTTTACTTTTCTTGAGTTCCACAAAAGGTAAAGTCATCCGTTTATCCAATTCCTTTTTCTGTCACAAGCAACCTCCCATCCCTACACTCTTCAAGGTCAACCATACTCTCTCTCTCTCTTGAAAATTAGAAGAACAAAAAATATACAAATATATTGAGTGAGTTACAGGTTTTGATTTTTGAAGATGATGAACTCAGAAACACGAACACGAGACTGTAGCTCGAGTTAGTTCGTATACCCGTTTCTGTTCGGTTCAAAGACGATGTCAAGGGATCGAGGAAAATATTTCGATATGGGTTAAGCGTGTTCAAACTTGTCGTTCACAGATCCATATTAGGTTTTCGTTGAAGGTGATGGGTGAAGGTGGTAACATGCTCGTAATCTGGATCAACAGTTCAATGCCGACAATGATCACGGTTCGATATAAGATCTGGGTTTCGGATCTCTCAATCAAAGAAGACCGATGATGGTCGGTAATGGATTTGCTGTTAGAATACAAGAAGAACCACTGAGTTATCAACAGCAACTGGTTTCTATCTAGGGTTCGGACACGAGTTAATCATCAAAGGTTGATGACGACATGAGAAACAGTTGGTCTCTGCCGGTTCGACTTAGGGTTTTCAATCTTGAAGATGGTGACGATGGTTCCGCTCCAACCTTCAACCGGAAAAACAAATGTTCCGGTTCAAGAAAGTTCAGACGGAAATCCGGAGTTCAACCGGAACTGTGTAGTTCAACCGGAACATGATTTCAAGCGGAAGATTCAACCGGAAAACACGAGTTCAACCGGAAAATGTGCTCAACCGGAACCTTGAACTCAACCGGAAGAATCTGAGTTCAACCGGAACCCCATGCCAACCGGAATATGAAGCTCAACCGGATCAGAAATCTCAACCGGAAATGCCTTCAGTTCGCCGATACTCGTTTCTGTTCGCCGTCAAGACGCCGGAAATTGTCACCATGGCCACCAGGTGTTGCTCCTCGTCGACCAATAGGAGAGATGATGAACTTTTCTGGTACACATTTAGGGTTCTCCTATTTTACACAATTACATGGGCTGCTTATCACGATTTGGGCCTAGTTATTGTTCCGATTGGGCTGCTGTTGGTTTTTACTGGGCCGCTGGTCTATACGATTTATTTGGGCTGCGAAAATTGTATGCTTGGGCCAGAACAGTAAATCATTTGACAGAATTGGATAAATATAACAGTGAGTTATTGTTATCATTATTTTTGTTGTCAACACAGTAGCAACCAAATTGAAGCCACAAGGATCCACATCAACCACTTCATATTATTTCTCCAACATTATTCGTTCTCTCGAGAACACAATTTGTCTTAAACATTTCAGGTACACCTACAACTGTACTTTTATATCAAGATTACTTCGTTATGGCAGACATGCTATGGGGTAAAACGGTTATGAAAGTTATGCGCAAGTTTGGGTCGATATGTTGAAGACGAACGGGATTTATTATTGGTTGGATTATGAAGATTAACCGGTTGATATTGCAAGGCTGATTTTTGTTTGTGATATGCTACATGGATGTGTTTGGTTACAACAACATGCCTTTATGTTTGCTACGGGTTGCACAAGTCTAGGGGGAGAAGATGTGATGATCTTTGAGACTTTTTGCAACCAATTCAGCAAAAGAAAGCAAAGGAAAAGTGGTTTATCTTCGTGCAACGCATCGGTTTGGTATTCGGCCAAGTATTTCAAGTTGGTTGAATTGTGGATTTATTTCTCGCGTTTTTCATTGATCCTTTATATTGTTTACTTTCAACAATATTGGCAACTTGAGTTGTGACTTAGTCCTCAAGTAAATTGTCATTGTGTTGATATTTGTAAACACCCTATGCATTACAGCTTATGGCAGAAGCTTGAAGAATGTTTATTATAGGGGGAGCTTCACAAAGGAGAGTTGAAGAACAAAAGACTTGAAACCACATGAAGATTTTCTTGAAGTCAAGATGCAAGAATACAAAGAATCGATGTCACAAGTGTTGAGTATACCATCTACCAAATAGGGGGAGATTGTTGGGAATCGAGATTCTGACCCAACATGATTTGGATAGATGAGATTAATACTCAACGGCCACTTAACGATTACCGTCCGGACAACACGGTGAGGAACATGACAACTCAAGTTACAAGACCCAACTAAAGAAGATGGCTCTAGTGAATATTATTTATTGTTAAATATTGTCACTAGTTGGTAGTTTTACTATTTTGCCCTTAGTGAGTTTTGTAGTATATATAGCAAGTCTTTCTCATGTGAAAGACTTGATGATGATGCATGTAGAGATAGAGTTAGTCATGGTTCCTTGAAGCTTGTCAAGGGTTCTTGCTCTTACCTAGTAAGAACAAGAAACCCGGGAATGTGTGGGGTAGGTAATGTAATCATTCGGTTATTATTAATCATTTGGTTATCCTTTGTTATCTATCTTTCATGTTGATTATCATAGATCTATCTTGTTCTTCATATCCATGTTTCTACTAGCTTTGTTCTTCATCATCATCACATCTCAAACACCATAAACTCTATATCTCGGTGTTATTTGTTTTCTCAAAAACGAGCCACACAAAGACTCGATCCGCTTCCGCAACCAAGGTAAAGGTAGCATTATTTATATATTTGCCCACCACCTCGGTTTTATCAATATACGCCTGAAAGTGAAAAATCAGCAGAACCCTAATTTTTGGGTATTTAAGCTTCTTAAGTCATTGCAGCCCCCATTTTTCACCCCCAAACCTCTCTAAAAACCCTAAAACGGCCATGGACCTTAGAGATCATCTTCCTTGAAGACTTGGGGCTCAAGTTTGATGCTTTATTGATTGGATTAAGTTGGTTTTACTCCCTTTCGGTATGTAAACTCAAATCTATGTGTTTAGCTCCTTAAACCCTCATTCCTTCTCAATCAAGATCTGAACTTTATGCTTGATTATGCTTAGATCTATGTTGCTTTTGACTGATCCATGGATTTTATGTTCAAAGATTGCATCTTTATGTCAATTAAGGTTTAGATCTATGATGTGTTTGATGATCCACACTAGATCCATGTATAGATTTGTATAAAGCTTGAGACTTTATGATGCATTAGGGCTAAACCTTCATGTTGCATATTGGTTATGACTAGATCTATGAAATAAATGCTAAAGGTTGCATTTTTATGATGAAATTAGGCTAGATCTATGAATTTACAAGATGATATAACATAGATCTAGGGTTTATTCATGCAAGGTTGGATTTTTATGTCATAAATTTCCTAGATCTACAATATGCATGCTACTTAGGGTTTGATCCATGAGATTTGATATCAAGATTATGTTTCATGATTGGGAATGATTAGATCTACCAATTTGTATGTCATCTAGGGCTAAATCTATGTGTTTAGACATTATGGTTGGACTTGTATGCTCTAAACGACTAGATCTATATCGTGCTCTATATTTAATGTTAGACCTATGTTGTTTATAATCAAAATCAGCCCCCTCATGTCATGAAACGTTTAGATACATGTCTCATATGATTAGAGATGTTTAGGATTATGCCATATATGCTTAAAAATAACTAGACCCATGTCATGTACTAGTTTGATAATGTCAAATGATTAGATTTGCATGATAAGATTATTTGTTATGCTCATGACCATGTTTGACCACGATGACCTCTGCCTGATCATGTTGACTTATGTTTGACCATGTTGACCCCTGTTTGACCATGTTGACTTCTGTTTGACCATGTTTGACCATATTGACTTATGTTTGACCATGTTTGACTTTCATGTAATTAGTCAAATTAGGACCTTTAACCTTGCCCTTAGATTAGGATTGGACCTACGACGTATGTATCCCCTCACCAGATCACCAACGAGTTGTCGAGTCGGTCGTGTCGTGAAATTTAAGCTATTTAATTAATTAATTAGTTATTGATTTATTCTTCCTTTATCTCGCTAGTCGTCAAGATTATCATTGGGTCTATCTTTCCTCATTTCATGGTGTCTTTTCTCTCAAATTGTGTCTCCGCATCAGGTGAGTATTCATAGCCCCTCTTTCATTTCAATGTTTTGAGGTGCAACATGTATCATATTCAAAACCCTTACTCGATATTCGTTACTCGAAAACTTCATGCGAACTCTATGTTGTTATTTGTGATTTGGTATGTGAACTTGTGTGCTTATTTATGTTGTGTTGTGGTTGGACTCATACTCATACTCATACTCATACTCGTGTGACATTAACTATGAAAAGCCGGGGTTACGGTAATAGATCTATTGGCTTGACAAGCCCACTTGGCCTGCCTTGGCTTGGGCGCCTTGTGATTGGAAACCTTGAGGTCAGGGTTGGCTCATACAGCTGGTTACTCTATCTCATTCACTGGTTTACTTTACTCGATTACACTTAACTCATTGATTCGCATGCTTTAATCTATGTAGTACACTAAACCTATGTTTACTCACCAACTATTCGTAGTTGACCTTTATTTTATACATGTTGCAGGACTTGCTGTTAGTTGATGACCTCTTGCTGATGACACTATAGGAACGCATGTGGACTTAGTGTGACCTAATTAATAAAGTTAATTTGATTTGTTGTTGTTTATTTATATCATGTATTGTATCGATTACTTATGTTTTATGAAATGGGTTGATTAAGAATATCGCAACATTAAATAGTGTTGTGTGCATCTGGACAATCATCGCGCCCCGACATCTTCCGCCGTCGGTTGGGGTGTGACATGTGATGATGATGATGAGCAAAGCTAGTATAAACATGATAGATGAAGAACAAGATAGATAGATAAACAAGGTGGAATGATAGATAAATAAAGATAACCGAAAGATTACATTTTACCTACCCCACGCATCCCGGATATCATGAACTTACTAGGTGAGTTCATGAACCCTTACAAACTTCAATGAACCATGACTAACTCTCTCTCTCACTAGACATACATCATCAAGTCTTTCACAATGAAAGACTTACTATATATACTACAAGACTCACTAAGGGCATAATAGTAAAATACTAACTAGTGACAATATTTAAACAATAAATAATATTCACTAAAGCCTCTTCTTTGTTGAGTCGTGTTGTCTTGAGTTGTCATGTTCTTCACCGTGTTGTAGGACGGTATATAATAAGTGGTCGTTGAATATTAATCACATCTATCCAAATCTTGTTGGCTCGGTATCTCGATTCCCAACAATCTCCCCCTATTTGGTAGATGGAATACTCAACACTTGTGACATTGATTATTGTATTCTTGTAACTTGACTTCAAGGTGACCCTCATTTCTCCTTTGTGAAGCTCCCCCTACAATAAACATCTTCTAGCCCGAAACCAAAGACTATAAATGTATAGGGTGTTTACAAAACTCAACACAATGGTTAGCTACTTGAGGATTCAATCATAACTCAAGTGAGCCAATATTGTTGAAATACCAAATCAATGTTTTCCACATAGACAAACCACTTCTTTTGTGCTATAAACCTTGCCTTGATTTTTACCATAATGGAAATGTCGCAACTGTTATGGCTTGAGGATGCTTCGAAGATTAAACATTCACATTTGCTTTGCTCATGGCTTGCAACAAGTCTCATCACATATCCTCCCCCCTAGACTTTTGCAACCAAGCAAAACATGTTTTGTTGTTAACAAAACACATCAATGTGGCATATACAAATGATCAGCCTTGCAATATCAACCAATTAATCTTCATGAACCAACAACTAGCAAATCCCATTTGTCTTCAACATATCAACCCAAACTTGTGCACAACTTCCATAACCATTTTACGTCATAACACGTCTTTCATAACGAAGCTAACTGATTTTTGAAAGTATAGTTTAGATGTACCTGAAATGTCTAAGAAACACCGGGTTCTCGAGATTGCTATGAATCTATTGGAGAAAAACATAGAAGAGTTGATAGGATCCTCATGGCTTAAAATTGTTTCCACTTTGTGTTGACAACAGAGAAATAAATATCCGGACCCGAAGTCGCAATCGAAATCTCGAACAGAAGCTTCTTTGAAAATTCTCAACAATGATTGACCAAATATGTAACGAGTAACATCCGATCATAAGTCGGCGGAACCAAAATTGTATCTCGATCAAACCATAGCAACCCAATCAATTTATCTCATACCGAAATGACTGACCTGAACAGATACGTATTCCGACGATCTGAGGCGAGTTCCGGTAGATTAAATCGGATCAGGGGAGAACTCCGGCAGTTTAAGGTAAATTTCGGCGACTGAACATAATTCCGGTGGCTGGAAGTGAAACAGAGGTATGTTCCGGTGGTTGGAATCACTACCGGCGACTTGAGACAGCAACAGTAGCCTTCCGGTTCAAGTGGGTTTCCGGTTGAACAGTTTTCTTCTGGATGATCACGATATTTCCGGTTGATCTTTATCTTCCGGTTGAAATCAGTTCGAGCGGAACATATTTGAGACGGATCTGGTTTTTCCAGTTGAAGACCAGAATTCCGCTTGAACTAGGTTTCCGTTTGAAGTTCGTTTTTCCGGTTGAACTACGAAATTCCGGTTGAACTTCAGTTTTCCGCTTGAAGTTCGCTTTTCCGGTTGAACTCAACATTTCCGGTCGAACTATGAAGCGGAGACAGGAAAGAGAAAGGTGATCTCTGCAACACTTTTTTGGTTTCTCCGACAGTCCACTGAAACACTCCATCCTTTTAACAGAAACCCTAGAAGATCCAGATTCGTAGCTGTTAACTTTCTTCTTCACGGGAAACCCTAATACATCAGAGCCGGTTATCCCTGTAACCAGCCACTACCTGGCACCCATCATTGTCATCATCGACAACTAGGACGAACTTGGTTTCATCATCGTCAACCCTTTTTAATGAACGGATGTTAACCAGTCAGGCATTCACCATTAACGTTATTCCGAACCATGTTCATCACCTTTTATCTTCAACGAATAACTGTATATCACTCTTTTATGTATTTCTCTCATGTTTTTGAAGAGAGAGAGAGTGTGTAGTCATCTAAGTTGTAAGATGAGAGAAAGTACTCTTGACAAAAAAAAATCTGCAAACACCTAAACTAAGAAAATGAAGCTACTGTGCAGAAAGTAAAAAGTGGACTTGCTTTTATATTTTCTTTTGACAGAGGTAGTACAAGCATGGAAGAGAAAACGTGTGGTGATTTTATAAAGTTGACTTTTCTTGATTGAAACAATAAAAAGAATGATGGTGACATTCCCTTTTCACGGTTTGGATACAGATGAAAGAGATAGACTCTAGACTCTTTTAAAATACATATGGGATAAAAGCACTTTCTTTGAAGATTCGTACGAAGTTCTTAATTGAACATATTAAAAAGTAGCCAAATCCCATATTTTTAAGATAATGTTGCGTGAACAATCTGAGCAAATAATATTATGACCAGATATGGGTGAGGTTTGAATCATAAACCTATTTGTGAATGAAAAAATCTAAACACAGAACCCAAAGAGATTTTCACAACAGAAAGCAAGATTTTGAAAGACATGGAGGGGAGTTCAAAAATCTTTCAAAAACATAAACAACTCCATTTGTTTTAGAAAACGAGCATATGAACACAAAGTTGAGATATCAACCGTGAGGTTTCATTATCTCGACCGTGGCTCTGATGCCAATTGAAAAACCGAGGTGGTGGGCAAATACCTTGGTTGCGGAAGCGGATCGAGTCTTTGTGTAACTCGTTTTTGTAGAAACAAATGAATACCCGGATATGAACACGATGGTGTTTGAGATGTGATGATGATGATGAGCAAAGCTAGTATAAACATGATAGATGAAGAACAAGATAGATAGATAAACAAGGTGGAATGATAGATAAATAAAGATAACCGAAAGATTACATTTTACCTACCCCACGCATCCTGGGTATCATGAACTTACTAGGTGAGTTCATGAACCCTTACAAACTTTAAAGAACCATGACTAACTCTCTATCACTAGACATACATCATCAAGTCTTTCACAATGAAAGACTTACTATATATACTACAAGACTCACTAAGGGCATAATAGTAAAATACTAACTAGTGACAATATTTAAACAATAAATAATATTCACTAGAGCCTCTTCTTTGTTGAGTCGTGTTGTCTTGAGTTGTCATGTTCTTCACCTTGTTGTAGGACGGTATATAATAAGTGGTCGTTGAATATTAATCACATCTATCCAAATCTTGTTGGCTCGGTATCTCGATTCCCAACACCTACGGAATTAAAGTTATATTTCACTTTACTTTAGCAAGTCTTAGTTCTCTTGTGTAATGTTAGTGTTTGATTGCATAAGGATAGTAACAACGAAGTAAGAAATACTCGGCACTATTTGCATTAACTCAAGTTTACACTATTACAAGTTGATCGAGAACTGTGTGTAAAACTGAAAGCTAACTAAGCTTATATAGTGCAGATGAGATCAATTACAACCATTGATCTCAAACGATTTAATCTAAACCGTTAAACAAAAGTCAAATACAAACTACCAAAAGAATAATCTTCGACATATGGAATATCTTGCATGTGATCAGCAACATACTACTTTAGGAGAGCGGCTTTGATAGATTTGGAAGCAACCGAAAAGCTTTTGCAGGATTGGACAACTGAAAAGACTTCTCAAGAAAAGTCCGGTTGAACTCATTATCTAGTGGATAATCGAGTTCACCTGGAATATTCGCTAATAGACAAAATTGCTTCTTCCAGTTGAACAGCCAGTTCCGCTTGAACTTGAAACTTCCGCTCGAACTTCAAATTCAGCCGGAACTCTTCAAAATTGGATTTCAGCTGGAAATCTTCAAAGCGATATTCCTTACAATCCGCATTGCTGATCATGTCAGCTTTTTTGGTTATGTAAACAAAATGCTTTGTCTGATGCTACTTTAACATGGTCTTTATCATGCCGATGCTACTAACTATATGAATGAAATGTCCCCATGTTAATATCTTTCTATTTATTGTTGCCGGGTCTGCCTAATCTCATATTTCTATGTTCTTTTCATCCAAGTCGTCACCTTAGCGAAAGCACTAAGTAAGCAAACTACCTTAGTGAAATAGGAAAGCGGTTGAAAAGAAAGCCATTTTTCGATAGTGATTCAAGGTGAAGTAAATCCCAATTTATGGGTTCTGAACTCAATGTATTAGCATGTATATTTTGATGAACTAAGATGTGTTAATAAGCATGACACTTATTTAGATAGTATGTATATATTTCAAAAGATGGTCAACATGACACTTTAAAATACGTGTCGTACAAATAGGCTTGCATACCTTCATACTAAATTTTTTAATAGTCAAACTTTTAGCATGTTAATACAACAATTACTTTCCAAATCTAAGGTAGGAAATATAACTGAATCTTTTTTAGTAGTCAAACTTTTAGCATATTTAATACAACAATTGCTTTCCAAATCTAAGGTAGGAAATATAACTGAATAAAATCCGTTCATTACAGTTTTCACAAAAAAAAAATAGTGACTTTCAGCCTATAACATGCTATTTGTTAACATAGACACTAAACATAAAATAATATACAATAATAAATTTTTATGCTACAAACCATATATTATGGAAAAGAATAGGAACTATGCAGTTCTCAATGTATTAGCATGTATATTTTGATGAACTAAGATGTGTTAATAAACATGACACTTATTTGGACAATATGTATATATTTTAAAAGATAGTAAACATGACACCTATAAGCTCTTTTTAAAATTAAACTTATGCTATTTATAGGCCCATATAAGATCAATGGTGTTCCTTTGAGGAGGTTGAATCAATCATACGTGATTGCCACATCGCCAAAGGCTGACATTTCAGTGGTAAATGTTGAAAAGTTTGATGACAAGTACTTAGGAAAGAAGACCGAGAAGAAGAAGAAGAAGAAAGGAAAGGGGGAATTTTTTGAAGCTGAGAAAGAGGTAACATACCTTCTTCTTTCCAACTATCCCATCTATACCATATACACACACCACCCGACACACATATGATTTAACCGCGGTGTTAGTTCTGGCCGTGCATCGCACGGCCCTGCTCGGCTTTTGTTACATACTAATATTGGAAATGACTTTCCATAGTTTCCAAGTATAAACATATTCTTTAATAAAAAAACACCGGGTTTTACAGAATAGATTTTATGTGATTTACTACCTTATGTTTTCTGAGTTGGTTTTATTTGTGCTGGATTATTGTGATGGAATGTAATTTCCATATTTTGGGTACAATACAACTTATCTTTTGGTTTTATTATCTAAACTGCCACAACTTAGCGTTTGCACCCTCACAAAATTCTTCAATCCTTTTTTAGACATTTTACATTACCATCCCAATTAAGAAATCATATTACTTATAACCTCTTTTTAAAATTAAAATTATGCTATTTCAGGCCCATATAAGATCAATGGTGTTCCTTTAAGGAGGTTGAATCAATCATACGTGATTGCCACATCGACAAAGGCTGACATTTCAGGGGTAAATGTTGAAAAGTTTGATGACAAGTACTTTGGAAAGAAGACCGAGAAGAAGTAGAAGAAAGGAGAGGGGGAATTTTTTGAAGCTGAGAAAGAGGTAACATACCTTCTTCTTTCTAACTATCCCATCTGTACCGTATACAAACACCACTAGACACACATATGACTTAACCGCGGTGTTAGTTCTGGCCGTACATCGCACGGCCCTGCTCGGCTTTTGTTACATACTAATATTGGAAATGACTTTCCACAGTTTCCAAGTATAAACATATTCTTTTAAATAAAAAACACCGGGTTTTACGGAATAGATTTTATGTGATTTAGTATCTTATGTTTTCTAAGTTGGTTTGATTTGTGTTGGATTATTGTGGTGGAATGTAATTTTCATATTTTGGGTATAATGCAACTTATCTTTTGGTTTTATTATCTAAACTGCCACAACTTAACGTTTGCACGCTCACAGAATTCTTCAATCCTTTTTTAGACATTTTACATTACCATCCCAATTAAGAAATCGTATTACTTATAAGCTCTTTCTAAAATTAAAATTTTGCTATTTTTAGGCCCATAAGATCAATGGTGTTTCTTTGAGGAGGGTAAATCAATCATACGTGATTGCCACATTGACAAAAGCTGACATTTCATGGGTAAGTGTTGAAAATTTTTATGGCAAGTGCTTTGGAAAGAAGATTGAGAATTAGAAGACGAAAGGAGAGGGGGATTTTTTTTGAAGCTGAGAAAGAGGTAACATACCTTCTTTTTTCCAAGTATCCCATCTGTACCGTATACAAACACCACCCGACACACATATGATTTAACCGCGGTGTTAGTTCTGGTCGTGCATCGCATGACTCTGCTCGGCTTTTGTTACATAATAATATTGGAAATGACTTTCCACAGTTTCCAAGTATAAACATATTCTTTAATCAAAAACGAAATTTTACCAAAAG
>JBCNJP010000008.1:13995683-14077715 GCA_039602395.1 Deinandra increscens subsp. villosa
CTACTGAAAAAAATTAAGTTGACAATTCGAGGTATGCCAAATCAAATACATTATTACATGTACAAGTCTATAGGTTAAGGTGTAACTACAAAAGTTTTTATTTTATTTTTTTTTATTTTCAGATACTAATACTGTAAAAACAAATTTACGATTAAAAGTACAAATACGAATAACACAATTACGTTTTTTTGGACAAACAAACCCACAAATTAACGAACTAAATAATATAAACTTTACTCACATGTGAAATACAAATATACGATTATTTTTCCCGTTAAAAAAATAAATAAATAAATTAAATACTTATAAATTACAAATAAATTGACCTAAATGCTACACATGGTAGGGATGTATTGTTATTATAACTTAAGTCTTGGCAGGCCCAATTAGTAGGGGGGCTTTAGCCCGTTTCTAAACAAAGTGGGAACCCAAACCCAGTTATATTACATATGAGACAACCTTGCTTTTACTATCCGATCAGTTATATATATACCTCCTCTCTACAACTTCTGTGCAATACTTCTCAGGGTATCCAACGTCCATAGTCCAGCCTTCCACAATAAGTTACAAAAACCCGTCTTTATTGTTAACGTCTCCATATTCATGTACATCTCTGGCTATATTTTGTGATTCGTAGGTCAAGAAAATGCAAGGTGTCATCAAGAATTTCTATGTAGCTGAACACACGGACGCAATCACTGAGATGGAGAACGTGCTACGCGTACTCGCTATAAGGCAACAGGAAACCAAAAAAATTGTGGAGAATTTACGGAGACAGCAACCGTGCCCATTCCGTTATTCCGATGGTTGCCTCCTCCTTGAGGAAATTCGTCATACTGATGCCAAGATAAGGATGCTGAACTCTATGCTCAGGTTAGAGCGTGAAAGATAGACTAAGGTCGCAGAACGTGTTGCATTCATCTTATCACCAGACATGTATCCGTTGCTTACTATCGTTTTGTTCATTCTATGTTATGGAATTTTATTCATGAACATATACCCTATAGTTTGATAATTCCTTCTTGAGTTTCTTTTGGGAAAACATGTGTTTGATAACGTTTAAATAAAGTGTACCCATAATCTGCTGTGTTTAAATAAAACGTTCATGAAATGTTCATTACCATTAAACACGGAAATGTGAGGACATTGTCAATGAAATAAACTATTGACTACATCCGTCAAACACCACTAATGGCAGTTGTAATGAAACTCCTTCAACTTGCTTGCATGAGAATAAATAAAACTACATGAAACGTAGTAATTATTATATAAAAAACATAGACACGCTGGCAAGAAATCCAAAAGTATAGATAACCCACTCACATTAATTATGAACGGGTACTTACATTTTTCGGTAACATAGTTTACCCATTAGGGTTCAATTTTATTGTGTGATTTACTATCTTATGTTTTTTGGATTGGTTTGATTTTCCTTGGATTATTCTGGTGAAATGTGAACTCCATATCTTGGATATAATACAACTTAGATATTGGTTTTTGGCCTAAAAGGGCACGACCCATATTTTGCATACTTATAAAATTGGTCACTCTGTTTTTTAGATGGTTTACATTTAACAGATTAAATGGTTCCCATCTAAGTTGCATGTCACTCAAACCTAATAAACAAATTTCAGGTATTAGAAAATTAGTAGGAATAAAAGTTATAATATCCAACGCTTATTAAATTGCAATTGGGCCCGTTTACACATCTATTTTCTTACACCTAAAGCCCAACAACAAGAAGCAATTTCTTAACATAGGCCATTTACACGATACGGTTAACGGAAATTTGAAACCGATGGTGTCGTGTTAATAGACACCCCTTCATTGAATAAAGAAACATGTCTTCTATAAACTGAAATTGCTCATCCGAATTATTAACCCATCGAGGTTAATGAGGTCCTTAATTGAGATGACTTATCACATTCTAAAGTAAATAAATGAACTATTTAACACAAATTAATCAAGCCCATTGACATTCTAAGAAATTAAGAAGATGCATTAAGTATGACTATTGGAATACTCCTAATGAATGTCTAATCAAATGCATGGGTTTAGTATAACCTACCAAGTTCTTCCTTTATTATGTTTACGGTTTAGATTATATTAACGAGCAATTATGTCATTACTATTCGTTACCATTATGATTAACAAATTTCTGGTTATTCAACATTCGTTTTCCATTTATAGAAGTGTCTACGTGTGACAAATATTAAACCAATGTAAACATATACTTTTAGACAATCAAGCCCATTTAGAAAATAGATATCAGCCCAATACCCTAACCTACATACCTTCATTTATCAATTCTCTATAGCTGAAATGTACAACCAGGTGCATCAACTCCTTCATTTTAGCAATGCATAGGCTCAATTCTGTTAGATATAAGGTTATATAGCATGGTTTTGTAGCATATAAACAATCATTTCCATGTGATGATGAGGATGATGAGGACACACGCATAAACAAGTCAGAAAACGAATTCTCGATTGATTATAGATTTCTTCTTTTCAGATTATTTACAGAATACACCTTTCTTGATGCATGGAAACTATTAATCAAGTAACTGGGGAGCCATAATATATAATGAAAACAACCGCTATTAAACACGGCCGTGCATTGCACGGGTCTGCCCACTAGTGAGTATAATGATGTTATATGTATCTAAACTTATGTATATGAAAATCTTTTAGCTATGTTTCATCTAGAATTATAACAACATTGTAACTTTTATATAGCTTACGAACCGTTACAATGCACGGCTGGCACCTCATTAAAATACAAAAGGCATAGTGGGTGTCTAAACCTACAGGCAATTGTTCACTTTAAAATTCATTTTCATGAAGCTACGTGTATAAAATGTGCCATTTATCTGCCTCTTATGTTTGCCGTCTCTTTTAGTATTAATGCATTTCTTTCCCTTTCAAACGAGTGATATATGTTTCTCTACCCTCTTTATTTTTCTGTCTCTTGGTTTGCTCCAGCGATGTGGCCCGATTTACCGGCGAGACAGATCTACGCCGATCGTTCCCTCTTTGCTCTGCCATCCATTTTGCTTTTGAATGTTCTTGCTTTTGGATTTATATAAGGAGTGTTAGGAATCAAGTGTAACAATTATTAGTTTGAACTTATTCTCTCCGCCATCCATTTTAGTGTACTGTGACAATAATATAACAATACTAATTCTAAGGACATAGACATTAGTAACAATACAATGAAATTAGTATTTGCGACCTCCAACATTTTTTATACAATATAGAATTTAACCTTCTAAACAATACACTTTTGATTGCATATCAAAGAAATAAACAAAACCCATAACCACATTTATGATTACATGCCATAAATTAAACGAAACTCATCGCAACGCGCGGGGTTTCAACCTTGTTTTCAACAAAAACAAACATATATAAATATACATAATATAATCATTAAGTTATAGTACCATTCAAAATGAATTGGATTGGATTACCAAGCAGGCCATGAATCACGAGTCCTAGTTCTCTCCTTCAGTTACATTTGACTTCTCTGATCGATCGATCGATCTGCCTTATTTTTTTTATTTGAAGTCTGATGTTGTGATACGCGTTCTGTAGAATCCGTTATTGAAGATTTTTTAAGCTTCCAATCGAAACAGAAACAACCAACTTCCCCATGATGCAGGTCGCTGCGGCTTCTTTCATTACCGTCTCCACTCCTCTTCCCCTTTTAAACAGTTAAGAAAGGAACTGATGTATATTAGTTTTATATGTTTTACATGACAAGGAAATAAGAAATATATAGACCCCATATAGGGAGACCAATAGAAGAGAATTAAAGGACACTAAAGTGTAATAAAGAATATAATAACTACAATAGCCATATGGAAAGCCAGAAGACTTCTAACACGCTCCCGCAAGCTGAACGAGCGGAGCAATGTGAAGCTTGGATTGAAGACTTTCAAGACGACTAGCTGACAGCCCTTTGGTGAGCACATCGGCAAGTTGATGTGTTGTGGGAACATAACGAACATTAAGGATGCGAGTAAGAACCATGTCACGTATGAAGTGCAAATCAACTTCTAGATGTTTCGTCCTCTGGTGAAAAACTGGGTGGCAGCAAGATAAGTGGCACCTAAATTATCACACCAGATTGTTGGGGCACAGGTCTGGGAAATACGGAGCTCAAACACCAAACTCATGATCCAACGAATTTTGGCGAAAGTATGGGAAAAAGCTCGATACTCAGCCTCTGTGCTTAACCGAGCCACAATTCTCTATTTCTTAGAGCTCCAACTAATAAGATTGGAGCCAAGGAAGACACAAAGCCTAGTCGTGGAGCGTCGGTCATCGGGACAGCCTGCCCAGTCAGCATCGGAATAGGCATGAATTGAGAAGTTGGATGAACGTTGAATAGTAAGCCCATGACTGAGACTTCCATTGAGATAGCGAAGAATTCTTTTTACAGCTACCTAGTGGCGATCAGTGGGGCAGTGAAGGAACTGAGAAACTTTGCTGACTGCATAAGCAATTTCCGGACGAGTCAGAACAAGGTACTGTCGGGCACCAACAGTGCTGCAGTACAGCCACGTGTCAAGAAGAGGAATCCCGAAGTGACGAGACAACTATCGGCCAGAGCAAGCAGGAGTAGATAGAGCATGGAGTTTAGCAATGACGGAGGTAAGGAAGGTGTCAGAGCCTCCGGTAATGAGGATGTCATCAATGTAGACCAGCACATAGCATGTCAAATGGGCCTGATGGTAAACAAAGAGTGACGAGTCAGACACACATTGTGTGAATCCTAAATCAAGAAGAGCATTAGAAAGTTTAGTGAACCATGCCCGTGGAGCCTGTTTGAGCCCATAGATTGCTTTGTTGAGGAGACAAACATGGTTAGGGTAGGTGATGTCGGTGAACCCAGGTGGTTGAGACATGTAGACAGTTTCACGAAGGTCACCATTGAGGAAGGCATTTTCATTGTCGATTTGGCGAATATCCCAACCACGGGAGAAAGCGACAGAGATAATAAGGCGAATGGTGGTTGGTTTGATGACAGGGCTGAAAGTGTTAGTGTAGTCAAGGCCTTCGGTTTGATGAAAGCCTTTGGCGACAAGTCGTGCTTTGTACCGGCTTATGGATCCATCAGAATGTGTTTAATCCGATAGACCCACTTACACCCAGTGACATTTGTGTTAGGAGGGGCATGGACGAATGTCCAGGTTTGATTGCGGTAAAGAGCACTAAGTTCATTTTGCATAGCAGCACGCAACTCAGGATTTTTATTAGCTTGTGATTGGGTGTACGGCTCAGTAGTGGGAGGGGAGGTGGTATTAAAGGTGACATAATTAGGAAATTGTCTTTTTTCGGGTGTTGTCACGGGTTCGTGTGGTCATAGGATGGATAGGGATACTAGGGGGTGGAGGGGGTGGTTGGGGAGGCAGTTGATGGTGAAGAGGTAGAGGTAGTGGTAGTGAATTGAGAGGGTGTAGGGGAAGAGGATCCGGGAGTGGCACGAGGTGAAGTGGTGAGCGGAGATGTGGGTTCGGGAGAGGGAGATGGTATATTAGGTGTTGGCTCATGTGTAGAGGTAGTTGTGGAAAAAGGAAAGATAGCAGGAATATTAGTGGTTAGTGGTTGAAATGGTGTTTGGTGTCGTTGGAATCGTGAAAATGTTTTCATGAAAGACGACATGTCGAGATGTGTAAGTGCGACCATAGTGAGGATCAAGACATAGATAGCCATGGTGATTAGCAGCATACCCGAGAAAACTACATGGGATAGACTTAGGTGCAAGTTTGTCGGACCGTATGTCGCCAAGAAATGAGTAACATAGACACCCAAAAGTGCGAAGAAAAGAGTAGCCGGGTTTAGAATTAAAGAGGAGCTCGTAAGGAGAACGATGATCGAGAGACATGGACGGCATCCGATTAATTAGAAAGGCAACAGCGGGCTGTTTCAGATAGATGACGGTTTTTCCTTTCAGCGACGCCATTTTGCTGAGGTGTATAAGGGTAGGTGATACGATAACTGATGCCAGATTCGGAGAGAAATTGAGCCATTTCACCTTGTGTTAATTCAGGTGCACCATCACATTGAAAATGTTTGATGGTAGTGGAAAAAAGATTTTCGACAAGATTTTTGAAATGTCGAAAGGTGTTGATGGCATCAAAACGATAAGTAAGCGGGTACATCCATGTGAAGCGGCTAAAATCATCAATAAAGATAATAAAGTAGCGATAGTTAGATCGAGAAATAATAGGGGATAGACCCCAAATGTCACAATGAATAATGTTAAGTGGAGTCGTACTACGACTTAATTTAGACAAAAAAGGTAATCTAGTAGATTTGGATTGATGACAAGCATTAATTTAGACAAAAAAGGTAATCTAGTAGAGGGATGCCCAAGTCGATTGTGCCAAAGAGCTTGATCTTGAGAAGTCACCACCGAAAGGGCATAAAGTTAAACAGTAATAGGATTATCAAGAACAAGTTGAGAAATAGAAATTAAATTATTTCTTAGACTAGGAACGATTAAAATATGTTTTAACAAAAGTTTATGTGATGAAAAATTAAGGTAAGTTTGTCCAATGTGAGTAATGGGAAGACGAGTGCCATCACCCACAATAACTTTTTCGGTACCTAGATAAGGAACGGTGTGATCAACCATGGAGAGGTTATTGGCCATATGATAAGTAGCTCGTGAGTCAGGAACCCATGACTCAAGGCGAGCACATATATCACCAAGAGCAGGCATTGAGGCGTTGAGACCATAGTAGGTGGGGCTGGTTGGTTGAGAATAATAATAATCAACAAAGTTTAGTCCGCTATAAGTGGGAGTAGCATGAGTAAATATCTCAAATGGTTCAATTTTTAGTCCTATGTTTGAATTAAACGAAGGTGGGCAGAAGTAACTAGGGTTAACGAATTGGGCTTCATGGAGTGGAGATGGGCCAAATGGTGGGATGGGCCATGAACAAGGTTGGCGTGAAAGTGGGGGGGGGGGGGGAAGGGGAGGGTGGGTCTAGGATAACCGATGGGGTGGGTCCATGTGGGGGATGGGGTTTTGGTTATTTAGGTGATAGAAATTAGGGGATTTAACTTTAGGGTTGTTGTCTAGCGGCTAAGCTCCTTCAGTCCCTGTACCTGCACTCCAAAAATTAAACTCAGGGTCAGTTCCTCCATTGTTATCAAATCCTCCAGTTCCAATGCCAGAAACCATCGCCTGCGGAGAAAAGTTCTGGCCACGGCCACGCCCCTCTCGGAAGCTGGACCCACGCTGGAAATCACAAGGAACGAAGGCTTTTTGGTTGCGATTGTCGAACCCAGAACTCTTGCCACAAAAATTGTTCGAGTTTCGGTTGGAAGGAGTGTACCGAAAGTGACAATAAGATGCTTCGTGACTCAATTTCTTGCAGATTTGGCACTTGGTCTCAACACGGGTCTGTTGAACGGAAGTGGATCGGGTCGCAGTCATAGCCGTCGGTGGTGGTTGAGACGTGGTACCCTTCTGCTTCTGATGAGTGTGTTCTTCATGGATGAGAACCTTCGATCGAAGTTGAGAGAACGAGGGTAGAGTTTCAAGACTTTCAACATGAAGAACGATGTGTTCAAAAGCATCGTTTCGCCCATGGAGAACTTGGAGAACCAGAGTATCGTCAGAGACCGGATCGCCAACATGATGAAGCTGATCTGCAAGTTTCTTGGCTCCGTCGTAGTAGGCCATGACAGTTCCAGTGCCTTGCCTCATCATCTGGAACTGTGCCTTGAAGAAGGCACGTTTAGCAAAGGCTTGCTCAAAAAAGGTTTCTTCTATTACCTTCCAAAGTTCTACCGCTGTTTTAGTACCGATTGCAAGATGAGCGATTGATGGGTCTAACTTGGCGTTGATACAGGCTGAGACATACCCATCTGCACAGTCCCATGAGACTTGGTCGGAGGTCGAGGGAGGATCAGACTTGATGTGATCGAGTAGACCCATCGTTTTAAAAAAAGTCAGCATCTGGTGTTTCTAGGCCAGGTAGGTTTCACCATTCAGTTTCACGCTAATGAAACTTGAGATGTTCGTGAGGTTGTTAAACTTTTGATTCTCCAACACTTTTCCATCATCACCTTTTCCATCCTTTCCAGACATTGTGTGTAATGGATGAAAGTTCAATGGATCGAGCGCTGCTCTAATAACATGAAACAGTTAAGAAAGGAACTGATGTATATTTAGTTTTATATGTTTTACATGACAAGGAAACAAGAAATATATAGAACCCATATAGGGAGAATTAAAGGACACTAAAGTGTAATAAAGAACATAATAACTACAATAGCCATATGGAAAGCAAGAAGACTTCTGACACCCTTATTATCATGAAGCTTATTTACACGTAGCCCTCACACAAATCCAGACCAGCTGTAGCCATGGCTTCCCTTCCAAGTGCCAATGCGTACATATACATATATATGTAAAAGTATATATATTGGTTTCAGTACCTTAATGACCACGCATTTGGTTTATTTTATAATTCATTGAAAGATGGTAAATCACTTGGACTTAGAGGCCAAGGAAAGGAAGCCGGAATGCAATTGTCAAATAATCATATTTATTATTAATGCACCATTTCAAACATCCTTAGTTTTGATAGAAGCATAAAGGTTTCATATAATAACATATGAAACAATTACAAGATGTCACTCCCATAATCGGCCTCACTTTTGTTTTCTCGCTCATTCCTACGATATGATATTCTAGACACCCGGACCCTAAGATTCGATAATCTGACACGCGGATGTTTTTTTGCATCAAAGACCTAATTTTCTTTCTATGTTTTGCACACATCCTCTAATTCCTTCCATCCATGTTCTTCTTTCGCTCTCGGTTACAACACCACAAGTTGCATTGCCGTTCTTCATCCTCTAAACGGCACACAACAAGATCAAGGTTAGCCTTCCATTTTTTTCATCTTTTATCAACACGCAGTTCCTTAGGAGATTCATACCCGTTTCTAATTTCTGATTTCCTTTTCTGTAAAAACCCTAATTGTGATCTCATCGATCTCTTACGTTCTGTTCATCCTCTTTGATTTGTATACATGTTTTGAAAAATCTTCTTCGATTTGATCTAACGCATAATCGTTTATTAATTCCTTTTTATTTATTCGTGATTTATGTACTTAGAACCAACGAATTCAGTGACTTGTCTTTCTTTTTATAATGAGTTCTTCTTAATTTTAACATTTTACATTTCAATTATACATATGCACGCATATATTCGATGATCTAGGGATGTGAACTGAGTTGGGTTCTAGTAACTATCTATGGACAACTTCAAAATATCATCGTGAGTGTAATGAACCGAGGCTTGGCCAGAAACTCTAATAAAAGTGTTATTAAACTTTTTCATTTTGTACCGCATTTGATGCCAATCAGAGATAAGCTGATGATGTATACGCTTATACGGAGTCTGGTAATGAGCGTAAAAACAATTTCTCACTCGGTGCAAGAACCTATTCCCGTACCTTACCCGCGGCTCTCTGTCACGAACCATTAACCAGCAAATTGCAAGATCTTCTTCCTCACGTTGACCCCAAATAGGTGAAGGGTTAGCCATTTGCAGTTTTACCAAAAAACAAACTTGATTAGAGAAGAGATTGTAGAATTTTTTTAGTGAAAGGTATTGGTAAATAAGGGATAGGTGTGATATATAAAGAGAGTGGAGTGGTAAGTAATTATAAGTAGGTAAATATAAGGAGAAGTAAAAGAGAATTAAAAAAAATAAACCGGGGTTCGTGGCGACCGTGCAGGCGTTCGTGGTGATCGTGAAGGTCAACGACCCTCAGCACGGTCAACGACTTTGTTGGTTTAAAAAAAAGATTTTTTGGTCAGGGTCGCCGCGACGTCCCGATACGTGTCAGACGACCGTCAGGGACTCTGTGACGACCCTGAAAAGTGTCAGGCAAGGGACGGTCATGGGCCCACCGTGAACGGTCGTTTTCGGCGACGGAGGGTCGTGGCGACCATGGAAAAAACACATGGCAGCTTTTCACTGGTAGAGTCGTGACGACGGTCGTCCGACCGTGCGTGGGGGCTATATGGGGGAAGTTTTTTGTCAAAAGGGTTATTTTGGTCTTTTTCCATTTAATATTGGATCTATTCTGGCGGAGTTGGGCTCAGGTTCTAGAAAGCGTAAATGGATGTGTGATGGAACCTGGATAGGTTTTCAGGAAGAATGTTGTTCGGGTGGTAGTTTGGATCTTAATAGGTCGTGTTCCAGTGGGGGTCAAATGGCTCGTGTTGCAGATTCTCGTGGAGGAGGGGAGGCGAGCAAGGAGGTATATACTTTTGAGGATACAAGCCCGAATGCGGTGGTCTAGGAGCCGGCTAAAGGTATTCATGAGAGGGTGGAAGAAGGGGCGAAGGTGGTGGAGATTCAACAAGAAATTGGGGATACTATGGAGATCGGAAATATGGTAGGACTGGTTATAGATAGTCTAGAGACCCAGGCAAGAGTAATTGTTGAAGGTGATGGTGTGATCTCGGTCCCTTGATGAAAGATTCTAACGGTTAACGCCAGAGGGGTGGGGGACGATGCTAATATCGTCTGGATAAATGAACTTCGGAGGAGTAATAAAATCGATTTTCTTGCAATTCAAGAGTCCCAATTGGCTGATTCATCTAATCTTAATTTTGAGGCTTTTTGGGGTAATCAGAGATTCCAAGTAGTCAATGAGTCGGGTCGTTCTGGGTGTCTTATCTCTTTATGGGACCCGTCGGTTATTAGGGCTTTTGATTGTGTAAAGTCCCAAAGATGGCTGCTAGTGAAGGGCAGGTTGTGTGGCTCGGAGGAGAATATAAATTTTCTTAATATCTATGCTCTAAATGAGATGATGGAAGATGATGTGAAAAAAGAATTATGGAAGGTAACAATGGAATGTGGGTTTTGTTGGGAGATTTTAACGAGTTGAGATGCCCGGAGGAAAGGTTCAACTCGGAATTCAATAGTCCGGCGGCGGCTCGGTTCAACGAATTCATTTTGGAGATAGGTTTACAAGAATATCATATGGGAGGTAACCAATTCACTTACATGTCAAAAAGATTAGATAAAGGTACTAGTAGGGGTGTTCAAAAATATCCGAATCCGAATCCGAATTTGAAATATCCGAAATATCCGAAGTCAAAATATCCGAAATTTCGGATATCCGAATTTTCGGATATCCGAATTTTCGGATTCGGATTCGGATATTGATTTTGAACATTTTCGGATATTCGGATATCCGAAAAATATCAGAAATATATATTTTTTATAATATTAAATTATGTATATTATTTAGTTTTACATACTTTAACTTAAGAAACCCTAAATCTAAAGTTTTAAACTCCAATGTTCACTTTCTTTGCCTCTTTGGATCCCGCCGTCCTCCAAATCTCGACCCTCACTGGCTCATTGCCTTACATCACCGATTTGTAGTTTGCTATCGAGCTTGTTGCACACGGATTCGAGCTTCAAAATCGAGACATTTTTTATTTTTTTGTTGGTGTTTGACTATTTAATGTACTTTTGTTTGACTATTTGCTCATTTGGATGTTTATCACTATTAATTTTAGAGATTGAATGTATATTTTTTTAGTTTTTTTTTTTGTTTTGAAAATTCGGATATCCGATTCACTATCCGAATCCGTATCCGAAATTTCGGATATCCGAATTTCGGATATCCGAAATTTCGGATACGGATTCGGATAGTGAAAATCAACTATCCGAAATTTCGGATATCCGAAATTCGGATATCCGAATTTTCGGATATCCGGTTTTGAACACCCCTAGGTAGTAGAATTGATCGTATTTTTGTGTGTATCGAGTTCCGTCACAAATGGCCTAATGCATCGGTTTTGGCTCTTGATCGATGCTTGTCGGATCACAACCCCGTCTTTTTAACAACGGGTGGTGACGAATTTGGACCTAAGCCGTTTCTTTCGTTTCTTTCACTGGTGGCTAGGCAAAACGTATTTTCATTTTCAGGTGGAGGAGGCTTTGAACACTGTCAATTATTGCGCACCCCGAGATCGTCTTATTGCTAAAAAATTAAAGGTGGTTAAGGAGATGCTTAAGGTCTGGAGTAAAAGGAACAAGGCTTATTGAGGATGTGAAGTTGGATGAGTTAAATAGCATGGTGAACAGGTGGGAGCAGCAACGTGGCAGATGTTATTTAAGATGGACAGGGATAGACATTAATACAAAGTTAGAAATTAAAAATAGTTTGTTAGAAGAAAATTTAGATATCAAACAGAAAGCTCGGATTAGATGGTGTGTCGATGGAGATGATAACTCTAAGTTATTTCATGGTATTTTTAAAAATCATATGGCAAACAACCGGATCAACAGGCTGTTAGTTGATGGTGTATGGGTCTCGAATCCGCAGGTTATAAAAAAAAATGAAGCTATGATTTATTTTTCTAACAGGTTTCGTGAGCAGGAGGTTAGGCCAAAGTTGGGGGATTGTGATTTGAAAAAGATTTCCGATGAGGAGGCGAGTTAAATTGGGAATCGGTTCACTAAGGAGGAAATAAAAGCCACGGTGTGAGAGGGTGGATCGGATAAAGCAATGGGTCCTGATGGTTCCACGTTTAAGTTCATAAAAAGATTTTGGGATAGACTGTCAGGGGATTTCTTGGCTTGGTTTGACTGGTTTCATCTTCATGGCTACATCAGTGAAGGGTGTAACTCATCGTTTCTAGCTTTAATTCCTAAAGTTTTGAATCCGAGTTCCTTGGACGAGTTCAGACCGATCAGTTTGATGGGGATCATATCGAAGATCATTTCAAAAGTCTTGGCAAATAGATTAAGGAGAGTCATTGGGTCAGTTATTTCGGCAGAACAATCGGCTCTCGTGGTGGGGAGGAACATTTTGGATGGCCCGCTTATGGTTAACGAGATCATTACTTGGTCTAAGAAGGAGAAAAAGGAGATTATGTTATTTAAGATGGATTTGGAAAAGCCTATGATAGTGTGTCCTCGAATTTTCTTTTAGAGATTCCAAGAAAAATGAACTTCCCGCCAGTGTGGTGAAAGTGGATTTATGGAATTCTCAGTTCGTCTAAGATTTATGTCCTGCTTAACGGCTCCCTGACCTCAGATTTTGTTTGTTCTAGAGGCCTAAGGCAAGGAGATCCTCTATCGCCTTTCCTTTTCATTATAGTGATGGAATTCTTAACGCAATGTTAAAGGTGGTGGTGGCTAAAGGTACTTTTTACGGGGTGAGACTTCCCGGGGGTAATTGCAGGGTGGCCGATCAGGTTTGGATGGAGTTAGGTATGTGATTCAAACTTCCACCTATTTATGGTTTTTCTGTAACGGACTACCTGCAGATTCATCGACACATGCCGAGTAATGATGGAAAGAAGATGAAGGTGTTTCACGTGGCCGTAATGGCTGCGTTTTGATGTATTTGGAGGGCACAGAATGAGTGGGTGTTTAGAAGGAAGAGACCTACGGTTGGGATGATTCTAAAGGAGGTGAAGGAGTTCTCGAGCTTCTAGATTAATAATCGAGTAAAAGAAAGGAATTTGGTGATGTAATGTTTGTTTTGGTGTCCTTCGCATTGTTTTAGGCACTGGTAGTGGCGGATCCAGACGTTTTCATCAGCCGCTCTGGTGTGGTGCAAGTGTCTTGCTTGTTTTGTTGTGTTATGTTGGTTTGTTTGGTGAATAACTCGTTGCTTTTAAAAAAAAGTGATATTTTCGTCAGAGCCCGTACAAGTAGAAGAGTAATCAAATATTATAAGGTTAAAAGTAATACTCTCCCCATTTCCCCATTTCACCACTCCATTTTTGGTGCCACCTCATCAATCCCCACCCCTTCCCATTTTTCCCCATTTTGTGGATTATGGTTTCCCCACTTCCCCATTTTCCCAAACATTTTTTTGTAATAAAATATTTAAAATAAAATACTAATAAAAAATACATTTTATAAATAAAAATTAAATCTAACATTACAAATTAAAAAAAAAATCCTAAAATTACTTATTAAATCCTAAAAATTCAGAAATTTTCGGGATCACTTTCGTCGTCTTCGTCTTCGTCTTCGTGGGGTGGAATGGCTTCCCAAATACGATCGATGTGCTCGATCAAATCGGATCGTAAACTATGTGAAAGACATTTTTAAAAAATGAAGGGTGGTAGTGTTTAAAAAATGAGAGGGTGAGTAGTTAAAAAGTGTGAGAAAAGGGTTGAAAGGAGTGAGTATTTATAGGGTTTAAAATAGTGGGTTTTTGAAAAAAAAAAATTTTAAAAAAATGAAAATAGCCGTTTGGGGGGGGGGGGGGGGCACCACCAACGGCTCTATCCCCGCCCCTTTCTTCTTCGGTCTCGGCACCCCAAACCAGCCTCCCGATCGGTGACTCCGAGGACCGCGCAGCGGTGTTCCCGTGGTCCCGATCCCACCGAAATACCCTCCCGAAGCCTTCGGGCTTCCCATTACTTTTACCCTAACCGATGTCGTGTGGGAGAGGAACGTATGTCTCTACAGAAAGCAAAGTGGCCATACTCTAGCTAGCTTAGGGCATGTTTGGGATTGCTTATAAAAACTGCTTATGGCTTTTGGAGGATGCAAAAAGACACAAAATACCCCTCCAAAAGCTAATAAGTCATAACATTGTGGCTTTTTGCTGCTTTTGGAGGGGTATTTTTGTCTTTTTGCCTCCTCCAAAAGCTATAAGCAGTTTTTATAAGCAATCCCAAACATGCCCTTACTCTCATTAATGGGCTTCAATTACACTTGCATATGTTAGAAACATCTAACTATAAATACCATGACATCACATCCAACTACAAATACCATGACATCAGAAGGTAGTTAGCTTTCAAGACATCGCATTTACTTCGGATGTGCTCATGACTTTCGTTAATTTTCCAAGAGCAAACACAGCAGATAAAGTTAACCAATGTTTTAAAAACCGGATTAATCCGGTCGGTTCAACCGGGAACCGGCGGGTCGTCTGGTTTGATTATAACCGGTTTTTAGTAATACTGGGTCAGAAAGTGAACCGTCGGGTTTTCCGGTTCAACCGGGTAAAAACCCGGACTCGGAACCGGGTTTGTTTCTTTTTATTATTATTTTATAATTAATTTTTTATTTTTAATTAATCTAAAGAAAAGGCAAGAAAGACGTTACAAAAAAGTAGGGTTACGTTCACGGTTCACGTTCCACTGAAAACCAAAAAGGCGCTACAAAAAACCCCATAACCCACGAACTTGGGGGGACGATCGACGAACTTGGGGTACAATCGACGAACTTGGATGAGATTCTCGAAGTGATCGGCTAGAAATCGAAGTTATTAACCAGGGTACAATCGAGGAACTTGGGGTATCGTAATTTGTATTGATGTTATTTTGAATGATTTCAATTTGTTTTAGACTTTATTTAAGTTTCTTTTTATATTTGTTGTGGTGAAAGTTTATAAAATGTATATTGTAAATTTACAGGTTTGAGTAGTCATTCCGGTTTGACCGTCCGTTTTTGAAGAAGTCCGGTCCGGTTTAAAAATCCGGTTTCAAAACATTGAAGTTAACAATATCGTTCTATAATATATTTGTTGGATTAAACCTTCAAGATCTTGATTACACACTTGAATCGATTTATATATTTTCTCTCTGGATACAAGAATTCGATATACACAATACACATACACTGAAATACGTTCACCCATATGTTCGACGACATCGACATTCAGGGGCGGACTTACCATGTAAGCAGGGGTAGCGTCCGCTACCCCTAAACTCGTACCGCGTAGTGGAATTTTTGTTTGGTTTTTTACGTTTTTTGTATTTCCGTTACCCCTAAAAATATGTTCCACTACCCCTGAAATTATTTTTCTGCAATCCCTTGAACCTTTTAATGGTTTTTTTATTAAAATTCTGACGTTGAAATATGATCAAACGCCCGTTAATTATTTAAAACCGAACAATTAATAAGTTTGTACAATTTAAAAATAAAAGTTATAAGTTCAGGGGGTAATTTGAAACTTTTATAATTATATCATCTGAGATAAGTTGTTTGGGGGCAGGGGCGGATTTATGTAGAGTCGAGAGGGGGAAAGGACCCCGCTGAGATTCATCTTAGATAGTAAAATATCTTTGATATATTTTAGAAGGCCCGTTTCTAAGTATGCTTAAACGCCTCTTGTTTGATTTCCAATTCAAGATCCAAAAAAAAAGAAACCATGAAAGAATTAAAATGTTTGATGAACTTTAATGGTAAAAAAGCTGCGAGTTATGTTTCAATGGAGAAATGAAGAAGGGTAAAATGAGGTGAGAGAATATCATAAATAAATATGATTTAGGAAATGTAAGTGATAGTTGTCAGAAACAAAAAGTTAGATGTAATTTCAAAATACACCTTTAGTTTAATTAAAGTTACAAAAAATACCTTTTAGTTTATTTAAGTTTTGACCATTCGTACAATTGATCATCTTACATTAGTTGTTTAACATATATAGTTAGCTAACATTTTATAGTGAACAAAATAAACGTAAAATCGTATAGGTAAATTTTAATATTTCATTTATTAAAAATAAAATATATAATCAAAAGTTTTGAATCTGATTGTTAAAATATTTAATATTTTTATTAACTTTATATTATGATTGGTTTAAAATGGATATTTTTTATATTTAGTTGTGTTTTCCTTATTTATTTACTTGTCAAGTTATAATTTTCTCAAAACATTCATTATCTTGCCAGTTAATTGTATTTTATTTTTAATGATAACGTATAAGATGTATTCGTATAACATATATTTATTTATTTGATTAAATCTTAAGAAAATACTTATATTTGTCGCACATAAAAAACATAACGTAAATTTTGTGTGCCTTGGGGATGTATGGGCGGTAAGTTAGCGGTAAGAGTTATCGCATTATTAACCATTTAAGTTAATATTTAACAAAACTTTAACATTTGGTTTTAGTGTTTTACTACTAAATGACTAGGTGATTGGCTTATTATTTATCATTCTTGTTAAAAGGCATGCTTATCTTCTTGCTAAAAATAGATTTTTGACTCGACCCATTCTAACATAGTTCGGTTTGACCCTTTTTTTTGCCCCCGCTGATGAAAACTTCTGGATCCGACACTGTTTGGGGGGCTTTCAAAAGGAAAAAAAGTTTATAATTATCTCCTCTAACTTTTATTTTTAGGATTTAGGGTTTATGTAAAATTATGAATTGTGTTAGGATTTAGTTAGGATTTGTGTCATATTGACAAATTATGGATTGTGGAATATGTATTGTTAATTGTTTTTGTGGATTATGTTTGAAGTATTCTTTTTGTGGTATTAGCTTTGAGGAATTGAGATTTGTTAAATTGTGGATTAGGTTTTTGTATCAATTGATAATGTTTACAATAATCTGAAAATGAAAGTGTGTCAATTACTCGATTCCTAATTGTGTGTTGTTTTTGTGGATTAGGTTTTATCCGATAGACCACGTAATGTTAGCTATCACCCTAATCAATTAGATGAAATAAGAAGAGCATACCTTGTTAAAAAAAGCTTATCAACCACAAGCTCATTAAACTAAATAGACAAACTATTCGGGTGGCCGAAGACGTATTTGAGGAGTATTTGAACAACGATCTGATTTGTGCGGTCGAAAAAGAAACTCTTCTTAAAGTGAAAGACGAGGATGTAATGGCTCGATTTTAAGCTTTCAAAACCCGAAGAGGAAACATTTATTAGGTATGTGTTTAATTTTACATTTTATGAATTATGGTTAAAACAACTTCTTGAACTTTATGAATTATGTTAAAAAAAATATTTAAATGTTACCCCTGAACATTTTTTTTGGATCCGTCACTTACGACATTAGGTTTATATACATCCATCCTAGCAAATTCTAACTTTCACTTTTCTGACACTTACAATCCCTGAAATAAATACAAATGACATCCTAATTTAACATTGACTTTTTACTATTTACAACACTAACCCATAAACTTTAGATATACTAGTGTGCAGGCTCGTGCAATGCACGACCGGGGGGGGGGGGGGGACTTTGGCCGATCCTAACATGCTTAGTATGTTTGTATACGTAAAATTGTTTTGATCACACCAGTGCTTGCGAAAAAACGTAACAGTGTAAGTAAAGAAGCTCTGTAACTATTATTTGGCATTAGCAATAGTCATATATTCAATGTATTTGCTAAAGATGATATACACCATCAATTCGCCAAAATTCATGAAAGTTTAATAGAAGACAATTACACTTTATATGACCAACCCACGTAACGTGATCAAGTATGGATATCAAAAGATGATATTAAGAAAAAGAACACCAAACGACAACTACATGTCTGGTGGGAGTGCAACATTTCACGTTCCTTTTCTTCAGCGTCCCTGCGTAGTGCTTCCAGCTTCCCGTAGTGTTGTTTCATTCGCTTCAATCTCATCACGTAGCATGAATGCAGCAGAATATCGGAAGGGGGAAATATCTTGGTCAAGGACAGTGTCTAGTACTCTTCTATTCTCCTCCACAAGCTTTTGACAGGCCCGTGCGATGCACGACCGAGGGGAACTTTAACCAACCCCAACATGTTCAATATGGTCGTATACATTATATGCCTGTGCTCACATCATTATCAATAGTACCATGCCTATACAATTATAAAAACAGTTGTAGTTTAATGGTGTAGAAGTAACATAGAAATAGTTTAAGTTTGGCAAAGTAGATTTTGGTGCAAGCAAACCAACAAATACTAACACACATCATATTTTGGTTATTTTAGGTTCAACCATTATGCTCTTTGTCACACCCTCAATTTCCACTAACGGAGTTTTACCGTGTGGGGTGTGAACCAGACCAGGACCCGAGTCATTAGTTACATTAAACATAAGTTAAGGGATCAAAATGTAAATATATTTCCAAACGGGAAATATCAAAACTAGAGTTTAAGTTTAGCGGAAGCTTATAA
Organism: Deinandra increscens subsp. villosa; assembly: GCA_039602395.1. NCBI lineage: Eukaryota > Viridiplantae > Streptophyta > Magnoliopsida > Asterales > Asteraceae > Deinandra > Deinandra increscens. The sequence continues at coordinate 14,014,610 of JBCNJP010000008.1, forward strand.
AAGTTATGTTGCGCAAAACAAGCGCCCGATAAGTAAATAAAGTTCAAGATAAAGGTTTTAAAAGCAGGTTCCCAAAAAAATAAGGTTTAACCAGCGTACGTGCCCAAAAATCCGATTCTCCTAGCGTCCTGCAAAGCATGCATAAGAGCAAGTGTCAACTAATGTTGGTGAGTTCACATAAGCACATAAGTATACCTGGTATAGTTATGCAGTACGAATACAACAGTTTTTTTTCGTATATAAGCATGTATATTAACAGTACAATCCATATCGTAGGTAGCGAGCCTAAGTTCATGTCACTAAAACGTTCGCAACCGAAGCTGACCAATTAGTTGTAGGAATAATTCCTTACGTGGTTTGCCTTCCCCGTGTCTACTCGATCACGGTGAGTTTAGGCTGACATTGTCCTCAGTCCGACCGCCAGTCGGGTGATGCATCTCGTGCCCGCTGAGTGGGGTTTGTCAGACCCTAGTAGTACTACCCAATATCCCCTCGCTATAAACTATTAACGGTTCGATAAGTAAGTACTTTCAAAAATAAGCATTTTACGTGAACATGTGATATATGTTGGATTTCTACTTTAATCATACATAAACGTTGTCGTGTTATCACCCCAACCCGGGTGTAACGTGTTTGCGTGTGTTATCGTCCAAAACCGGACATAACGTAAAGGTTGTGAAACTCACCTTAGGGTGCGCTGCTACAAATTTAGTTAGACTTCCGAGTCTTGCGTAACTATCAAGCACCTATTGAATTAACATACGTAAGTGTGTGTGCGCACATGAGTAACATAGCCTAGACGATGGTATTTATCAAGTAATTCCAAATATGACGTAGGTGACAAATTTCAGAAACGTAATAGAAATCGTTTGTTCGAAGGTAGTCACAAATGACATTTAATCGAGCACACACATATTCACAAAAATCAATGTGCATACGTTATTCCAAATAATAAATGTAGAGATGATCGGGCAACATATATGTTCGTAAATATGAATATCAGGTTGTACTCAAAAGTGTGAAAAATAAAACGTTAATATATATATATATATATATATATATATATATATATATATATATTTATATGTCGTGTCAAAATTTCAAGAGTTCTAAACAAAATCTTTAAAACGTTTGCATGACAAATAAATCAAATATCTATTTTTATATATACTTCTATGGTTAAAACTAGTTTATATAAATATAAACAAAACCATAAGTTTTCAATTCTTATAAATCATAGGGTTTCCATAAAGTAGAAAAAAAAAGAAAAAAAATATCCAACGAGTACACTAACGGGGTCTATGGAAACTTCACGGGTCGAGATTTGATAATCGTTTACTAGTACGTTTGAGTTTTGGACCAAGGAAAAACCTAAAACAATTAAAAAAAAGAAAACAAGTGAAATGCGGGTCACGGGACTCGAACCCGTGACCTATAGTTTGGAGACCAGCACCCTAGCCACTAGGCTAGGGGTTTGGTTTGTTATCAGATTCGCATTACAATAATTTTATACAAGCAGTGGCAGGGAAACTGGATTGGGAAAGAAAAGAAAGAAAAAAAATAAAAGAGTTGGGGCTGGAGAGGTTCGAACCAGCGACCTCCTGGTCACAAGCGAAGCCCCTGACGAACTGCTCTACGTTGCTAATGTGTTGGCATTCAGTATCGTGGTAATATAAGTAGTGTCCGACTGCCATCCCCTTCTTCCCCACAATTCCGGTGGCCGGAGTTTTATTCTGGTCACCGGAAAATCGCGAAACTGGAAACAACATGAAGATAAACGTGCGATTAACATAGAAAAGTCATTACCTCAAATCGGTGATTAGTTTTGACGTGTTTTTGAAACCGAAACGAGACCGAAACTTGAACCCGCTTCAAACTCAAACTTAATATCGAGACAAGCGACGATGCTCCACTGGTTGCTGATGTGCTCGTGATCACAGGGGTCGTCGAATGGTGCTGTTTCGTTGAAGGTTTGGCCGGAATTCTCGAGTTCGCCGGAAAAACTAAAAAAAACGAGAGAGGGTTTGGACAGTGATACAACGCCAAATGATTGAAAGGAAATGAGGTTCTGGATCCAAAGGTTAGTGTTGATTGATTCCAGTCGTAACCGGTGAGTAAATAAGGAATTTATGGCGACGGTCGAGAGTCGGGAATTACTTCGGTTCGGGTCCAACAGTTTTGTTTCTTTCAACTTAAAACTTTGCCATAATGGCAAAATAGGTCCTCCCTCATTTACAAGAATGCAACTTGAATTTCAGTAATTACAGGATCGACCCTTACAGGTTTAATTGATTAAAATAAGTTTAGAAAATGGCAAGATAAGCCCCTGAGTTTAACGGAGGGTTAACTAACTCTAACGGAGTTAACGAAGAACACCCTAAATCGAATATATACGTGTGTTTGTCACAAATATAATTGACGTGTAACGTTTCTAGGATGTAAACCGAATTGCTGCACATAAAATCATAAATACCAGTTTATAATTATATAAATGATTCACATAAAATCATAGTTATAACCCATAACTATATATTTTTAAATTCCTATAATATTATAGAAACGGTTCGTATTATTGGGCGACACATCGTCACATAAAATCATAAAACGACGTGCATATATATATATATATATACTATATATATATATACATACATATATACCACATAAAAATAATAAATATACTTGTCACATAAAATGACAAAACGTTTTCATGAAACTACAAAATATGATTTACATAAAATCATAAAATATAATTATTCAAGTAAGTTAACCGACGTCTAGACTCATGTGCAATGTTCGTGTAACTATTCTAGTTAACTGAGGTAACGGACGTTATTGAAATATAACACAAGTTATTAACGGGGTTAACCTGGGAAATTGCCGGTTGTCACACTCTTTCTGCTTGACCATAATCCTATCATGTATTCAGTCATTCAAGTTTTATCATAAAGTCAAAGGTCAAAACACTAAAAGGCAATATGATGAAAAGTTATCAAGTAACCCCAAAATACTAACTAATATCATCCAAGATTTACTTTGGAAAACAGAACATAAGAGTAAGATTTGTAGCCAAATTAGTTGTAAACACTGATATGGCAGTTTATATAGATGACAAAACATTACTCATTTTTGTGTTAGCTAACTCAACATGTTTCATCTTTACAAAACAACCTTGTGGTTAGCTTTTTAATTATAATTTAAGTTAGCAATTTTCAGTGATAAGAAGGCTAACATATGAAATGATACTTCAAAGGAACATACGGAATGATACTTCAAAGGGTATGTAAAACTGTTTCTTTATCCTATAAATTGAATACCAATCTATATGCAATAATATTTGATGTAAAACTGACTCTTTAATACATAAACAAACAGAATAATACCTTGCTAATTCAGTGACTCGAGTTACTGTAATTGCCATTATCTTACCCACTGCACTACTTCATAATACTACCAATGTAAAATATTTACCTTTAAGAAACAAAGACCTAAAACAAAGCCTGCACCAACAAAACAAAGAAGTACATTAAAACACCACAAAAATATATTTTAAGTAATCATCCATGCATCAAATTTTTTTGAAATAACCATTTACATATCAAAAAAATAATATCACAAAGAAACTATACATTCTCTAAAATTCAAAATGGGTCATACTGGTGTGAGTCCATAAGAGCAGATCAATAAGTTTCTAAACAAATATCATTAATTTATACTTAATTGTATTTAAAAGGTAGAGTGTACCAAACATTCTAATGACAAACACACTCTATACAAACATTCATGATTCACGTTGCTCAATGACTTTTGCTACTTAAAAAAGGAACATCGATATCACAATTCACGTCGCTCAACCTACAGATGCAATTGAGACAACTTCTTTATAAACAACAAACGAAATACAGACTTTAATAGTGAAGTATGGCATAGAGTTTGATGGGCATGATGGTTAAGTAAGTTTTTGTAAACTATGGGAGACCAAACTCCAAATTATGTAACATAAAAATACCCATTCAATCTCTAATTATACATATTGATTTAAATACAAAATGACCCTCTGTCCAGATCTATTAATTTGAAGATTTCAATACATGTTATATGTGGAGTTAAAATCTGATGCAACACCATGGTTTTTTAGTGAAATGTTTAGGTTTGACTATGGGTTAGGTTAGATTTTCGAATAGCATCATCTTCTTTTTTAAAATATATAAAAGGAATCTTTTTTTTAACAGTGATTTCTCAATCGAACCTGATACTCAGCCCACCACGATGACTCAGTGTCTCAGAGAGTGTCTCAAGTCTGCGGGTACGAGCGAGTCAGGACACCACCTCCTTACCCCAGTTCGGGGGGGGGGGGAGGGAACCCGGCTTGCGAGCAGCCACCGGTAAAACCCCCCCTCTCCAAAGATTTGAACCTGGGTCGCTAGAAACTTCCCAAGCCCAAAGAGCTTTGAGAGTACCAAAGAACAAATAAAAAGGAATCTTTAAATAAGTAGGCATAGTTATTTTGCAACTGTTTTTCTTCATCTTTTTCATACAGATTCCTATATAAGTAGCAAACTATGTATGAACATAATGTAACTAAACCTAGTCATAAACAAAGTCTTATAATCACATAGAGAAGAGACTCAAATTGAAAAGTTCAAAAAAACAAAGTGGTATACTCATACAAAATCTCAAAATATGATATAACAAAGATTAAAGACTGCATATTGATAGCCTCAATATATAAGTGGTGCCGGATAGCCTTCAAGATTCTAGTAGTAGAGTTTTGACCAAAAACCCTTTACTTGTAAAAAGCACACCAATAGTTTTTAACTATCCAAAACAAATAAATATAAACCACATAAGTGAGGCAAAATAGGCTTCTAGATTCTGTCATAGAAATATTTAGCTACGCACATAAAGAAAAGTAATTTTAACCATATAGTCTTTAACTATATATAACGATTCTACTTAAAATACAAAGTTCTAAAAACATTTTCAATAACAATTGATAGGTAGAAGTGACAAAAATGGAATAAGAAAAAACGAACTGTTTTGAGAGATATCATGACTATTTGGTAATTGGTAACATTATAAACCTCTTTTTAGGTTGGATCGTTTAATCCACACATGTTCTTCCTAATTATCATGAATTAGTTGCTTAAAGTGTCATCTAAACTTAAAATAGTAATTTTTATTTTGGATATTTTGATTTATTTTGAGAAGGTTAGGTTAATGGATATGTCTTTTGAGAAAGATCAAACTTTGTTGTAGAATAGATTGGGTCAGAATGGGTCCCTTTTAAAACCATATGGGTTAAATTGGTCAATTAAATAATGTTGAGGGTCACGTTATGTAACATCCCAAAATTTATAAATACATAGTATTATACGTATTTTGAGACTTAGAAATTAGTAAAAATATATACTAATATGATTCATCACATAAAATGATAAGTATTGTAAAGTTGGAAGGGCTAGAACGTAATTTAGCAAATAATAAAGAAAATATATATAACCATATATATTTGTTATCATACGAATCCCGAGCCTTAGAAACCCTAGAAAATGTTAAGAATATGTTCCCTAATGTTTTGAGGCATAAAATAATAAAACTATAGAAGTTCGAGGGGTTAAATTGCATTTTTTAGAAGTCTAGGGGCTAAATATGCCAAAATCCAAAATCTGGCCGAAAAACCTGTGGCTCGCGTATCGCGAGCCACTCCCCTCCCTCCTGCGCGATACGCGAGGAACACCTGCAGCAGCAGAAATCTTCTGGCCGCGTTTTTGGCCACGTTTACGGACTTGCAGGCCAAGTTTGGCCGTATTACGCGTCGTTTTTGCACCATGAGTCACCATGAATCGTGTAACAACATTAGGACGACCCTCTAAGTATAAATAGAAGCTCATATCAGCCATTTGAACTCGCCAATTCACTGAAAAACAACCCAAAAACCCCATTTCGCACCAGAAACTTCGTCGGAGCAATTCTCTCAAACCGGAAGGAGTTAGAAGCCAAATTTCTGCAGTCACCCCTTATTTGGTATGCTTAACAATAACCTCTTTCAGTTTTTGCTAATTCGATCTCTAAGTATGCTTTCTAAAAATGATGTAAAATTAGGGTTCTTGAGCTTGTTTTGTTCAAATCGGGTGATCGGGTTGGAATTAGGGTCTGAATTTTTGTAGGTAATCATAAAATGATGTATTTTAAGAAAGCCCTAAGTTTATTTCACAATTGGAAAAGGTTTGGTAAAGGTTTTATTAACGGGTCAAAATTAGGGTTTTCATAACGTTACTCTGCCCAAATTGACTAAACGATGTTGAATTAAGCTTAGATCTTTTAAAGGATATTATAAAATGTTATAATGAACAACACCCTAAGTTGGTTTGAATTAAAAATGAGTTTTGATAATAAAACGAGAAATTCATGAAATTAGGGTTTCTAAATAAAGATAATTATTATAAAATAATCCGGAGGGTATGGGTACTTGATTTTTGGTCTTATAACATATTTATATATATAATAAGAATATATGAAAATAAATTGGCTATATAATCAAGTATTTAAAATACCGAGTTAATCGGATATTAGAAGTTCGCGCGGACCGGAAGGGTAGGCACCTGTACACTGGGGTTTCTGGCAATAGCGGGGGTGTCGCCATCCCATCTGGGCAATGGCATCCCAACACTGGGCGACCCCGGAGTGAGTGTCTACTTATAGGAATGCGCGTCTTCATATTATCAATAAAAAGGTTATTATGCCCATAAGGGCATTTTGGTCATTTTGACCTTAAAAGAGATGAACCCTAATAAACTATTATTAGGATAATAGGATATAGGTATTATTTATAATGACTTTGCTTTAACGCAATCCGATACGCGATTAGGTTAATTGTGGACCATAACGGAGGTTCTGTCTGAATAACTGATTAAAGATATCAGGTGAGTTCTATGAGCCCACTTTTAAATGTTTTAAATGTTTTTAAATGTTTTCGGGCTAGTATACATACAATACTTGTGAACATATATTCAAGATAATTGTGACTTGATATATACGTGTTATATGATGAAATTGTTATTAAATTGCTTATACGTGTTATGCAATTATGTTGATTATAATGTGATGTGTATATACTTGCTTTGAAATTAAGTAGCCAAGTGACTAGGGAGTTGTTAGTAAACATTTAGTGAATATGTATGATTATATGAGAACAAGTGATGCATTTGCTTATATTAATATGTGGTGGATACGCCGCTGGTACATCCTATATATATACATAGTAGTATAAGTTACCCGGTATATTGGAAGTGTGGAGGATACGCCGCTGGTACATCCTGTATACATACACTAACGGTAAATTGGGGGATGTCCATTTGTTGCAGTATATGAATGCCTTATCACTGTTTAATAACAAACCTAAAGCATCTGGTTATTTAACTAGGAGTAGGTAGTATATACGATCGGATAATGAGTCATTAAGACGAGAAAATGACCTAAGAAAGTTAAAGCATGAGTTGCTACTAGAACCTAATAGAGTTGAAGCATGAGTTGCTAATATGACTTATTAGAGTTAGAGCATGTGTTGCTACTGAAGACGAGGGGTCGCTGCTTCCCCATAGTGGTGGCTTAGGGAACCGTGTACGGACGGAGCGGCAGTCGGACATCGCAAAAGCTATCTTACGAAAAAGGTAGGATGACGATTGCAGTGGCGGGCGAACCTTTCGAAGGAGATGAAGAATGAGGAGACGCTGCTTCCCCATAGTGGTGGCTTAGGGAACCGTGTACGGACGGAGCTGCATTGGGCCGTTGTAATAACTATCCTTCGAGATGGGACGGAGTGTGCAGTGGCGGGCGGACTCTTCATGGAGAACCAAATTAGTTGGTTGAATATAGTGACCTAGAAGTTTAGCCTAGGGTCATGGTACATACGTGTTAGAATTTATATGTGATTTATAAATGTGTGTTGTGAAAACCAGGTAAACACCTTAACGGTTTTGAACTAAACGGTAGAACTCACCAGCGTAAGCTGACTTTTTAAAAGTATGTATGCTAGGTTCTGCAGAGACGTTTAGAAGTAAAGACACGGATCTTGTGAGGACGGGATAATCGGGAAAGCTATCAAGGAAGGATTTCTGGCAAGCTGGCTTAGTTATAGATTTCGTATTTATAGTTAGTTATAATTATGTACAATATCTCTCTTACTGTAGTACTTGGCTTATATAAATAAAAGTTTTAAATTTCCGCTGCTTAATATCTCTGTTGATACCTTGTGTTCATGAGTAAATCCGATTCGTGACCCCTCCTAGTGCCAAGTCTGGGAGTGGGCGTCACAAGTTGGTATCAGAGCCTTGGTTTAAGAGATTTAGGTACAAGCACGGTACCTAGACTTAAACTAGGACTCTGGGAAAAGTAAGTTGAGATAGGAAATATAGATGCCAGCCAGGATAGATTGTGCCAGTAAGGATAAAACGCATAAAGAACATAATAGGTAGGACTTGTGGTATTTGAATATGGAAAATGCACGATTGCGGTTGGCCACTGCAATTTGGTGTTCGCCATATAAGCAAATTCCAAGTACTAACTGTTATGTGGCCAAGTGCGGGGTAGGTAATAACGTGATATCTGGGTAGTAACGCGAAGAACAAAGGAGTAAAGTGTGGACACTAAGGATAAGTGCGGTGAAAAGTAACTGGATTTTGAACGCATCATAATTATAAGTGCACGTATAATTATCATGAATTCAAAATTTGGAGACTCTATATCGCACAAGTTCTGAAATGTCACCTTAAGCAAGACACCTGAAGACACAATTAAAGATAGACGCAATCACGGTAAAGGAGAAATGAGAGTTGCTATGACAGGAGTGGTGGAAACAACGTTCCAAGCTACTTTTCTACTTTCGAAGGATCCTAGGAAATCGCTATAAATGATAGATCTAAACACAAATATAATAAAGATATTAAGTAACTAAAATACTTAACTCATCGTAAAATTTCTCCCTATAAAGGCATGATTCCTATCGTATGTTACCCACACAGTAAATTTTGATACTGAACAGATCTTATTTCTCAATTATAGAAATGTTCAGCCATCGTAGATCAAGGACTCGGTCCAACTCTGACGAAAAACCCCGACGAGCTAGAAACCCAGCCGGCCCTGACACAAGTGGGTTTATAACAACCCCTACCGTACAAGCCCCTGAATCATCTCGGCCAATGAGGCAGGAACCTCGAAAGACCATTCGCTTCGATCAAGCCGGACCCTCAAACCCAAATGAGCCAATAGGAAACCTTCTGACATCTGTCACCCCCGACTACACTCCGTCTCCTGAATATCAAAGTGAAGGGGAAGAAATAAACCGGGCAGGAAACCCCATGATACTAGCTTTAGCCGCAGGTCGCACCATCAATTTTAGTTCAGAACATCATGAACGTTTCTACGAAAGCCCTCCATACATCCAAACTGGATCCGGTCAGGGTAACTATAGCCCTGTGATAGTTCCTCGTCCTCCCGATCAAGTGGTTCCCTCCATTTCTGCTCCAAGAACCTATGCTCCAACGGTCTCATCAAGGGTTCGTCCACCCCCAATGTATGAATTCCAGGATCCTTACGTCGCCGCACGACGATCGACAGATCAGTTATATCCATTTAATACAGATCCGTATATCATGCCCCAAACTGCTTTCGGTATGCCCCAACCCACCTATGGATTTCCCCCTGCACCATACTCCCCTCCTATGCTTCCCCAGTACCCGACTCAATATCCATACCAACCTTATTCCCCTTACCTTGATTATCAAAGGTCCCCTTACTCACCACCACCACCACATTACCCTCATACCCCCTCCATGGAATCTGTTAGGTCCAACCCTGAAATAGAAGCGTTGAGGGAAGAGAACAAAGCCCTAATGCAAGAAAATAAAGAACGAAAGAAAAAGGACAAGAAAACCAATAAATTCCTTAAAAAGACCGTTGAACTTTTCGCAGAATTTGCTGGAACAAGCAAGAATAAAGGAGACAGTTCAAGCTCCTAAAAGAAACAAGTGAAGCAAGGTAAAAACTTATGTAATATACCCTAGGGCTTGTAAAATAGTTGAAACGAAAGGTACACATATAAAATAGTTCTGAATAAGTGTACCACGAAGAATCTCCTGTAAAAAGTGTATTATAAATAAAGGCGTATTAGTTACTTTACTTGAAATTGCTAATTTCTATCCTTGATCAAGAAGTAAAATTTAAAAATGATTGGGTCAGGTTTCGAGGACGAAACCTATTTAAGGGGGTTAGAGTTGTAACATCCCAAAATTTATAAATACATAGTATTATACGTATTTTGAGACTTAGAAATTAGTAAAAATATATACTAATATGATTCATCACATAAAATGATAAGTATTGTAAAGTTGGAAGGGCTAGAACGTAATTTAGCAAATAATAAAGAAAATATATATAACCATATATATTTGTTATCATACGAATCCCGAGCCTTAGAAACCCTAGAAAATGTTAAGAATATGTTCCCTAATGTTTTGAGGCATAAAATAATAAAACTATAGAAGTTCGAGGGGTTAAATTGCATTTTTTAGAAGTCTAGGGGCTAAATATGCCAAAATCCAAAATCTGGCCGAAAAACCTGTGGCTCGCGTATCGCGAGCCACTCCCCTCCCTCCTGCGCGATACGCGAGGAACACCTGCAGCAGCAGAAATCTTCTGGCCGCGTTTTTGGCCACGTTTACGGACTTGCAGGCCAAGTTTGGCCGTATTACGCGTCGTTTTTGCACCATGAGTCACCATGAATCGTGTAACAACATTAGGACGACCCTCTAAGTATAAATAGAAGCTCATATCAGCCATTTGAACTCGCCAATTCACTGAAAAACAACCCAAAAACCCCATTTCGCACCAGAAACTTCGTCGGAGCAATTCTCTCAAACCGGAAGGAGTTAGAAGCCAAATTTCTGCAGTCACCCCTTATTTGGTATGCTTAACAATAACCTCTTTCAGTTTTTGCTAATTCGATCTCTAAGTATGCTTTCTAAAAATGATGTAAAATTAGGGTTCTTGAGCTTGTTTTGTTCAAATCGGGTGATCGGGTTGGAATTAGGGTCTGAATTTTTGTAGGTAATCATAAAATGATGTATTTTAAGAAAGCCCTAAGTTTATTTCACAATTGGAAAAGGTTTGGTAAAGGTTTTATTAACGGGTCAAAATTAGGGTTTTCATAACGTTACTCTGCCCAAATTGACTAAACGATGTTGAATTAAGCTTAGATCTTTTAAAGGATATTATAAAATGTTATAATGAACAACACCCTAAGTTGGTTTGAATTAAAAATGAGTTTTGATAATAAAACGAGAAATTCATGAAATTAGGGTTTCTAAATAAAGATAATTATTATAAAATAATCCGGAGGGTATGGGTACTTGACTTTTGGTCTTATAACATATTTATATATATAATAAGAATATATGAAAATAAATTGGCTATATAATCAAGTATTTAAAATACCGAGTTAATCGGATATTAGAAGTTCGCGCGGACCGGAAGGGTAGGCACCTGTACACTGGGGTTTCTGGCAATAGCGGGGGTGTCGCCATCCCATCTGGGCAATGGCATCCCAACACTGGGCGACCCCGGAGTGAGTGTCTACTTATAGGAATGCGCGTCTTCATATTATCAATAAAAAGGTTATTATGCCCATAAGGGCATTTTGGTCATTTTGACCTTAAAAGAGATGAACCCTAATAAACTATTATTAGGATAATAGGATATAGGTATTATTTATAATGACTTTGCTTTAACGCAATCCGATACGCGATTAGGTTAATTGTGGACCATAACGGAGGTTCTGTCTGAATAACTGATTAAAGATATCAGGTGAGTTCTATGAGCCCACTTTTAAATGTTTTAAATGTTTTAAATGTTTTTAAATGTTTTCGGGCTAGTATACATACAATACTTGTGAACATATATTCAAGATAATTGTGACTTGATATATACGTGTTATATGATGAAATTGTTATTAAATTGCTTATACGTGTTATGCAATTACGTTGATTATAATGTGATGTGTATATACTTGCTTTGAAATTAAGTAGCCAAGTGACTAGGGAGTTGTTAGTAAACATTTAGTGAATATGTATAATTATATGAGAACAAGTGATGCATTTGCTTATATTAATATGTGGTGGATACGCCGCTGGTACATCCTATATATATACATAGTAGTATAAGTTACCCGGTATATTGGAAGTGTGGAGGATACGCCGCTGGTACATCCTGTATACATACACTAACGGTAAATTGGGGGATGTCCATTTGTTGCAGTATATGAATGCCTTATCACTGTTTAATAACAAACCTAAAGCATCTGGTTATTTAACTAGGAGTAGGTAGTATATACGATCGGATAATGAGTCATTAAGACGAGAAAATGACCTAAGAAAGTTAAAGCATGAGTTGCTACTAGAACCTAATAGAGTTGAAGCATGAGTTGCTAATATGACTTATTAGAGTTAGAGCATGTGTTGCTACTGAAGACGAGGGGTCGCTGCTTCCCCATAGTGGTGGCTTAGGGAACCGTGTACGGACGGAGCGGCAGTCGGACATCGCAAAAGCTATCTTACGAAAAAGGTAGGATGACGATTGCAGTGGCGGGCGAACCTTTCGAAGGAGATGAAGAATGAGGAGACGCTGCTTCCCCATAGTGGTGGCTTAGGGAACCGTGTACGGACGGAGCTGCATTGGGCCGTTGTAATAACTATCCTTCGAGATGGGACGGAGTGTGCAGTGGCGGGCGGACTCTTCATGGAGAACCAAATTAGTTGGTTGAATATAGTGACCTAGAAGTTTAGCCTAGGGTCATGGTACATACGTGTTAGAATTTATATGTGATTTATAAATGTGTGTTGTGAAAACCAGGTAAACACCTTAACGGTTTTGAACTAAACGGTAGAACTCACCAGCGTAAGCTGACTTTTTAAAAGTATGTATGCTAGGTTCTGCAGAGACGTTTAGAAGTAAAGATACGGATCTTGTGAGGACGGGATAATCGGGAAAGCTATCAAGGAAGGATTTCTGGCAAGCTGGCTTAGTTATAGATTTCGTATTTATAGTTAGTTATAATTATGTACAATATCTCTCTTACTGTAGTACTTGGCTTATATAAATAAAAGTTTTAAATTTCCGCTGCTTAATATCTCTGTTGATACCTTGTGTTCATGAGTAAATCCGATTCGTGACCCCTCCTAGTGCCAAGTCTGGGAGTGGGCGTCACACGTTAGTTTTTAAGGGGTTAAAGATGACATCTTTTAAATTATTAAGGTACTTAATGAAATTTGAAATTAACCTACATATAAAAGAGGTGTAAAGCTGTAAATGTGGCCGCCTCAGTTTCTTGATCTGGGTTTTTTGTTTCATAAAGAGGAGTAAGTTGTAAGCATATGCCTGAATTTTTAACAAAAGATCAAGAACAATTTCTACTCAAAATTACATTAGACCACCCTTATCTCCATGTACCAAAATCTCTAACCCCTCTGGCCCTCTATGTCATGCATGTTACGAACTAATATTGAAGATCGTCATCTGATTCATCTTTTGAAGTCACGATCTGACTTGTAACGAAGAAGTTACGACCTGATTTCATCTACTTTCATCTTTTCTCGCCTGTTTTTCTGGGTTTTCTGGTTCGGCCGCGGTTTCCAGTCAGGCGGTTCAACCGTTAACCGTCTTGACCGACCGGTTATTTGGACAGCGGTTTGAAAGGCATCAACCGGACCAGCGGAGTTGCCGGTTCCCAGTTCAACCGTCTAGTCCGGTCCGGTCCTAAAAGTACTATTTCTAATTAAGAAACCTCGCCGGCGATTGATTGGACCTCTCCGACCTCTCCGACCTCTCCGAATGATTGCGACGCTGCTCTCTACCCTCTGAAGTTTCAATCGATTGATCTCTAGTAAACGCTAGTTTGTTGATTCTTCTTTGCATCTCTCCGATCTCTCTAACTGATGGCAAGGACGGAGCATCTCTCTGGCCTCTCTGACCTCTGAGGCAGCGATTGAAGAAGATGACTGATATGTTCAAAGATGATGACAAATTTGAGGAGTTTGATATCAATCGAGACGTGAGTTATCTTCTCTAACTTAAACAACAATTTTCCAGTTTTTTCGTACAATTTAATTGTTCCTTTTGATCAAGAATTAATTCTGAAGACAAAACATTGATCCGATTTAGTACATGTTTAGTTGTTAATTGATTGATTAGGAAAATTTCTCCATCTAGGAAAAGGAAATGATGGCGATGTTTCTAATTGCTGTAATTAGGAATTTCCTCAAAAGATTGCTAACCTGGATAACAATTTGCCAATTTACCTTAGCAGTTTCACAACACTTAGTAAAACAGAGATCACCAAACAGTCCCTTAATCCTCTACTGCTTTTGTTTCTTTCTAGCATAGCATGCATGTGAATGTTATGTTTTAGTAGATCGATGATGATTTGAATAAATACTTTTTTTTCTTTTAACACACTTCTTTCTTTATCTGCATTCAATTAATCTGTGCGGCTTGAATTCACATTCACACTCCAAAACCCATGTGAATTTTCTAGGACTACAAAGGGATATAATTTGAATTTTCTTCTCGTTTTGCTCCATTGGTAAAGTCGAAGTAAGTACTTACAAATATAAATTGGAGAACAATTAGTATAACTGAATGAGAAATCCGAGGAATTAAAAAATAACGCACAAAAAAATTCACAAAAGGCAGTCAGATGATTGTTTTTTTGGATGACCAAGTCTTCAATGATGATAAAAAATGGAGGAATTCACAAAATGGGTCTTTTTTTCTACTCTGCTGATGTGGGTATCAAGTTAATTTTTTTTATTTATAAGCGTTATTTGAAATGTTATTTTTATAGAATTCATAATAGGTTGGTGTTGTTAAATTGGTATTACTTTTTTATAGAATTCATAATAGGTTGGTGTTGTTAAATTGGTATTACCTTATTGAAGCATTTTTCTAGCAATGGCGTTGGCACATGAGAAGCTTTGTGCACAAAAACCATCTTAAAACTCAAATTTCACTCCAATATGAAATAACCCATGTCATAAACAATTAAATCTAAATAGTGTGTTTGAAAAGAAGAACACAATTAATTTGAAACAGACCAATGCCATCATGAATTGCAACCTTCAGAAAGTAAGAAATAAACTTCGAAATCAACAATTATTTACAAAATGGTGATATTAGAATAACACATCATAATCTATAGTTTTAATATATACCGTCATATATGTAGGGATATGATCATGTAATAGTAAGCGTATGTCTGGAAATTATTTAAGCCTACGGGGTCACACGTCTCGACACCAAATGTATTAATATTAATTAATGGTTAATTAATATTTATCACGAACATTTAACGAGGTTTCGTTAAAAACTGACAAGTTAATTGTTAACAGGGGTGTTAGTTGTAATTAAGAGAGAGAGTTGTAATTGGATTACAATTGAGAGAAGGCTTTGGATAGGGCCTCTAGTGGATTTCGACTAGGGCTCCTATGCCTATCCTTTTGCTTGTTTATCAAGTATTCTAATCCTATAAATAGACCCTCTGGGTTTAAGGATTAGTTGCTGCTTTATCTGATAAAAGAAAAACCCTAAATCTCTCTCTCCTTCCTCTCGAATTCGGCAACAAGAAAACCCAAGGGAGGTTTCGATTCTTGTGTGGTTCGACCAAGCCTATATCAAGAGGAGTTCGTGATCGGTTGCTAGCACATAGCATTGGTGTGTCGTGTGTGCGATCGTAGAGGGATTTACTTCAAATCCTCCAAGTGATCAAGTCTTGCCGAGCTAAAAAGGTACACGTTCTAATACCGGTTAATTAGATTAATTCATAGGATTCTTTCCGTTGCGTACTCGTGTTTTGATAAAAGTTATATAACCCAACAGTGGTATCACGAGCCACCTATGATTTTAATTAATTACCGGGAATAAAACTTGGAAGGGGGGTAACCAAAACAAGATTCTAGCTTTTCGATTCATTTAAAAATCGTGTTTTACAATTGGAAAAGGTTTCGCAATTGGTAAAAACGGAAAAAATTCGATGGAATAGGACTTTTCGACCCGATCGAAAAGTCCCTGATCGAAAAACCACTTCTCGACCCGATCGGAAAGCCTTATTCCGGATCGGAAACCCTTGATTTCCGATCGGAAAACCTATTCCGGTGCGGAGACCCTTGTTTTCCGACCGGAAACCCTACTTCTCGATCCAAATCGTAAAGGGTTTACGAACTGATCGAAAAGTACCCATTCGAAAAGTGCCCGATCGGAAAGGTTCCGATCGGAAAGGCTTTTCGACCCGATCGAAAAGTGTCCGATCGGAAAGGTTCCGATCGGAAAGGCTTTTCCGACCCACTCGAAAACCCTATTTCGATCGGAAACCCCTGCTTTCCGATCGTAAACTCTAATTATGGATCGAAAACCTCTTGACGAATCGGAAACCCTAATTTTTAGCTCTAAAAATTTGATTTTTGTGATCTAAAATTATAAATCCAAGTTTTTATCATTATTAGATAATCTATACTATCTTATTATGCATATTCTATCAAGTGGTTGAAAATTAAGATGTACAACTTATTTATGCATAATGTACAAGTGAAAATTAAGAGGTACAAGTTTTTAAGCATAATGTACAAACAATTAAAGCAATGTGTTGAATCTCTTAAATTTATTAAATTCGGGTTTAAAGCACAAAATATCCGGGTTACCCGTTTTTGTTTATGACCCGCGTGTTTCTTCAAACCCTAAAGTCCCAAATCTGCTTCAAAATCAGGGAAGAGATGAAGACAATCACACGGATCGCTCTCCTCTATCATTTTCAACCGCAAGATCATCTCTCAATTTGAACGGTAAGATTCTCTCAATTTGAATTTCAATTCGTACTATACAATTTCAGATCTAGATCTGATCTCTCTTCATCTTATCTGCTCTCTTTCAAAATATCATAAGCGGATGAAGCACTAATCCTGGATGAAGCACACATCTGATGGCGCCCGAACCCTAAAATGCTTCCATCGACACCTCTCCCAAACCTAAATCACAGCTCTCTTCTCTTCTCTGTTCGCCATCTACCCTCAAAACCCTAAATCGCAGCTCTCTGGACGATTTTGTTGCTTCAATTTCGGGTATAAATTCTTCTAATTCTTGTAGTTTTTGGAATGATTTGTACTAATTTTATAGTTTATTTGTTAGACAGATTTGTTTGTGTGCCTCAATTTCATGAATGACTTTTTATTTTGAACGAATCCAACACCATCTCTCGCCGATTTGTGTAGAGTAATAATAATTAGTTTGGTGAATTTGTGTATGTTGAGGTGGTGGTTCGGATGTGATCAGGTATGTTCATTTATGTATATATATGGCTAAAAAATTTGGGCATATTGTTATTGTTGTTACGATTATGTTAAATTCATAATTTAGCTTCGGTTCCTCTAGATAAGGTATGTATCACTTACAGGAGTTTCGGCTGTATGCTTTGCAGTGTGAGTTTGTTAAGTTGATTCCAATCTGTTCTACTCAATTTAGTCCTTAGAGAGTATTTCGATCCGAGTTAGGTATAGTAAGGTTATTTGAAATTCTCCATGTTCTCCATCTTCTTCAATTTTGTTTGTGTTAAGGTTTATGTTTATGCTTCTTACAAAGATGTCTATGCGTGTTATATTAGGGCAAACATATAGGAAGAAAGCAAGCCAGTGAGATGGAATGACAAGTTAATCAGGAATGAAGGAATTTTTGGGTTTCTACAAGTATTTTTTTTAATTTAATCTTGTATTTTTCTGATTTCATTCTAAACTCACGATTTTAATTTTTAGCTGCAATTCTCCTAATGATTTTATAGGCATTGTTCTAAATATACAGGCAAAGAGGTAAACGTCTTCTATCAATTGTATTCGGAATCAGCTGCGATTCTCCTGATGATTTCTTAATATGTGACATTATTCTTTATTTGAACAGGGAGAACCTGGAGTGCTATCAAGAACTTGCTCAAACAACAAGGCTAGACACAACTGGTAGGGATATAATAATGTTTTTTGGTCATCTGCTATACATGATTTTTGCAGGTGCCCAGGTTGTAAGAGTGAATTGAAGGTATCCTTCAGATTAAAGGATTAACTAGATGGTGAACGTTCATGATTTCACGGCTTGTAGGTGATGTTTGGTATTTAGGCCTTGAATGGGCAGTCCCCATTGCGTACAAATGTACAATAATTTTTTTTAGCTTAAATCCTTAATTTTCATAGAATCTAATCTCATTCATCTCTCATTTTTTATATTCCAGGTTGTTAGGTGCCAAAGAAAGAGCGAATAAAACACCTTCCACGTGGAAACATACAAAAGGTACACACTAGACTACTTTTTATTTAATCCGAAGTTTATATGAAAAAGTTTTATCCTCAAAAGTTTAATCATTCTTAGCACATTAAGTCATGGATGTAATTATTGGGTCTTGAAGAATTAGAATCAGATTGATTTGAATTTTGAATATGTAGGCAATTATATTGTTATCTCCATGTGAATGGTTCAGATCTTAGCCAATAAAACTGAAGCGGTTAAGGTTTCTACAAACCTTAGCCAAAATATAGATGAAATTGTTAAAATTGGTGTAAATTTGGATAATTTGTTCACAATAATGGAAACTGATTTTAAAAGATTGGATATGTATAACTAAAAATAATAAAACTACCCCATGGTGAAAGAAGAATTGGTTCATCATTAGTATTTGGTGATTGTAGTTTTTTTGCTGCCTTGATTTCCTGTAGTGTAGATACTGACCTATATTTTCAGTTATTTATTTTGGTTATCGAATTCTTGAAATCATTATTTCCCCCCCTTTTTTTGTAGTCTAAGATATTTTTTGTGAAAATATGTTTGTGCTCTTTGGAAGAAGAATTTGAAATAAAAAATCATGTTGAGCTTCATACACTTTATACTTGACCTGCAGGTCCAAAATCAAAAGCCTCCATCATCTTCCCAGCTTCGAGGCTTTCATGCTCACATATTTTTTTGGTCGGATACTCCTTTCTCGCATAATCAAACTTCTTGTAAGCTATCATTTTCATCTCCCGACTTAGATCGAATGGTGATGGCTTTGTGGTGGTTTTTGCTGCAATACCTTATACCTGTATGGCTGTAACATATTAAGGTTTGGGACTGATTTTTGTATGCAACCTTAAGAAAGCTCATGTCCTTGAAAAAAGATTATTAAACCTGTATAATCTTTGGCTACCCATATATTTGAATAGTTTCTTTCTCCTTTCCTTTAAGCTCTTAACTTGAAATATATGACATTTTTCTTTATATATGATGGAATGAAACCTGCTATAAAAGAGCATAGAATATGGATTTTGGATTCCAATGGAAGACACAAGAAAGCCATGTAAAACCGGAAATGTGAAACTAGACATTAAGCAACAAACAGACAATTGTATGTGTGTGTATATTTGTATATAATTGTATATGACGTGTTTGTGTTTATTGTAGTTTGTATTGTGATTTATGAAAACCAGTGAAAAATGAGCAGTTTTTGCCGTCACCCAAGAGAACAATAATTGATTGTGTTTCAAAGAAATTAATCGCTAACTATTCATTGTAACAAATATTGAGTTCCTTTTTTCCTTTATCTTATAAGATAAAGATGATTGATCACATAGACTCTTAATTATTCTAAGTAGATTATTATTTATTTATTTATCTATTTATTTGAACGGCTATTCTAAATGGATTATAATTTCTGAGTTTACTTTTAGGGTGTAATAATGGATTATAATTTCCGAGATTACTTTTAGGGTATAATAAGTTGATTATTGATTTGCGTTTATAAGCATAAGTTGGTTAAATAAATAATCCCAAACATAATCACTATTATCCTTATAGAAGTTGAATTATGTATAAAATCATAAGCATAGTAATAAACTAATAATCATCTTTATTGAAGCACTCTAAACTGATTCTTTTGATTTAAAGCTGGAAAATAACAAACGTACAATATAATATATCATGTAAGGATTGATAAAGTAACAAAAAATAAGTATCGCGTTGGTCAACCATTGTCACCGCTGCAATTCAAGGAGCAACATACACCGAGTCGCTTCTATCCCCAGGTATTTAGTGGACATTTGATGTTTTGTTTGAATATGTGTGCATTTAGTGGACATTAGATTATTATTTCTTTTAAGTTAAAATACTAACATATTTGTTTTTTACATTAATTGGAAATTTCCTAAAGATGTCTGAACCCTTTTTAGAAGCATTTCCAGGTATGTTATGTTATTCTTTAACATTTTTCATATGTATTTTGGTTATGATAAAATCAATGTAATATAGACTTTAACGTGACATTTCAGTGGCAGATGCTGTTCCGGTTGAGGACAATGAAGAGTTTTTTGGTATTCTTAGCGATGAAGAGTGGTGGGATCTTTATGGTCATGAGGTCATTGAAATGGTTATGTTTAATGAGTCCCTCTTAATGTGACCTCATCAAAACTATCATCAAAACTATTATGTTCGTGAATTCAACTTAAAACACCGTTTATGACTGATTGCATGGCGTACGACACATATTGACTTCCTTACGATGGAATTCATTTCACCCTCGGATTTTGATTTAAAAAGTACTATGTTATCACTGATATCTTAAAACTATGTTGATGACTTCTATCTTACAACTCATTTGGTTTTAAATTACTATGTTTGTGACCAGTATATATTTCAATTCATGTGTTTGTTGTTATTTGTTTGAGTTCTAAAAAAACGAATACCTAGAAGTAAATTCTCGCGCCTTCATAACAAGCGAACAAATGCCGAATAACGCCCTATAAACCATCGCCGCCGCAACGCGCGGGTACCCCCCTAGTTGTTATGAACAACATGTTGTACCTTTAAAGTTTAAAGTGTTAAAAAGAAGTAAAAACCATGATGTTTCATGAAAATCGTTCATAGTTATTACTTAAATGAAAGAGGATTAAATTAAAATTATATGTGATAATTAGAAACCCTATGATTATGTGATTATCTGATAATTGTGACATAATAAAAGGTTTATTGCAAATTTGTTTTATGAAAATCGAAATTTGCCTATATAATCTATTGAAATATGATTTTGTTTATAAAATAAAATTTGTGTCCTAAAAGTCAAAAGAAACACCGGCTCACCCATTTGAACACACTCTAAGAGAGGTATAAGTCGGGTCGCTCTGCTTCCCTAAAGTGGTAGGTTTTTAATTGCAAAAGTTGCAAACCTCACCCCTACGCTTCTTTGTGTGTTGCAAATGGAGCTACCGAGCTCTTTTGACTTGGATGACAAACTAAGAATTTTATAAACACATTATGTGATGAAGATGTGCATGAATCTTCACACATAACTTTTTTGATCACGCATCAAAATTGTTTTGACCCAAACCAAACTTAAGTCTTTGCCATCCACCTTGTAAAGGACACTTGTGGATGTCATCTTACTCATTGGTACACAATGGTAAAATGGCATTTGCATGACAAATTCCCACTCATTGGTACACAATGGTGGACAATTTGTGCGTTCTTGGCTGGACGACTTAAAACGAGCTAGGCGGTGAGACCCTTGGCCCGTGGCAAAAGATGGGATGAAACATGACTACAAATCACTTGGTGCAAGTTGTAGGTCCCATAAAATCTAGGAATTGTATTTGGAATACAATTAGTGATCGTCACTTACCATTTGAATGCATCATTTCTAGCAGATCAACCGATGAAATGATGGCATGTCAATTGGATCCTAGCCTTAATAAGCTTAATTGTTTAAAATGTTTAAACAATGGGTAATTAAATTTATTAAGGAAAAGATTATCGAAAATACTGATTTTGAACTTAATCTGTTTTGTAGATGGCAACAAACCCACCTCAAAACAATATTGGTCATGCTTTTCGTCAAATGTTTGAAAGAGAAAAGCTGAATGGATCTAACTTCAATGACTGGTACCGTCAACTGAGGATTGTCCTTAGAGTTGAACGGAGGACCGATGTCCTTGAACATCATTGGCCGACCGAGCCAGCTGCTGATGCCTCTGAGCAAGAGAAAGCGTTCTACAACGCAGAGTACAGCAGATACGATGAGGTTGCTTGTATGATGATCTCGAGTATGACTCCCGATCTTCAGAAGCAATACGAATTTCATACACCTTGTGATATGATCAAAGAGCTGAAAAAGATGTATGAAAAACAAGCTGGTGTCGAATTGTTCGACCTAGTTGTGGAACTCCACGACTTGAAGCTTGAAACTGGTAAATCGGTCAGTAGTCATGTGCTCAAGATGAAGAGCTACTTTGACAAATTGGAATCGCTCAATTATGGGTATAATCGTGCTGTTGCATTTGGCATGATCCTCAAATCGCTTACGAAGGATTTTGAGGGTTTTGTGCGCAACTATAACATGCATAGTATGACTAAGACTATACCTGAGCTTCATGCTATGCT
The DNA here is from genome assembly GCA_039602395.1 of Deinandra increscens subsp. villosa. Taxonomy (NCBI): domain Eukaryota; kingdom Viridiplantae; phylum Streptophyta; class Magnoliopsida; order Asterales; family Asteraceae; genus Deinandra; species Deinandra increscens. Next base: position 14,037,095 of record JBCNJP010000008.1, read on the forward strand.
TGTCGAGTATGAAAAAACGATTCCTAATAAGGCCACTGAAACACCCCAAGTTCTTATGATCAAGGGGGGTAAGATCCAAAAGGCTAAACGACCGAATAAGGGGAAGGGCAAGATTGATGGCAAGGGTAAAGGCAAGGCTGTTGCCCATATCCCTAAAGCCAAGCAAACCCCTCCGGCCCCTAAAGAGCATCAGGCTAAGGACCAGATCTGTCACCATTGTGGTGAAGTCGGACACTGGAAGAGGAACTGTCCTACCTACCTAGCTGAGTTGATGAAGAAGAGAAAGAATACTAGTGGGACTAGTACTTCAGGTATCTTCACAATTGAATTATTTTCCTTTTCTAAGAGTGATTCATGGGTGTATGACACCGGCTGTGGAACTCACATCTGTAATTCGTTACAGGGTCTTAGAAAGAGGAGGAAACTGAAGCCTGGGGCTTTGCAGCTGTTCGTTGGAAATGGTTTGCCAGCAGCTGTGGAAGCTATAGGAGAATTTCATTTAATTCTGCCTTCTGGGTTATGTATTGTATTAGACAATTGTCATTATGCACCTTCTATCACTAGAGGTGTTATTTCAGTTTCTCTGTTGAAAAACCAAGGATACATTAATGTTTTTAATGATATCAGTATTTCAGTTCCTAAAAATAATGTTCATTATTTTGATGCTGTTCCTTGTGATGGCATTTATGAAATTGATATGCATGGTTGTGTTTCAAATAATTCAATGTTCACTATTAGCAAACGAGCCAAAACTGTTTTGGACTCTACCTATCTATGGCACTGTCGTCTTGCCCATGTTGGCAAAAACCGCATTGAAAGACTTCAACGTGAAGGGATCTTACAATCAAATGATGAATCATTTGATCAATGCGTTTCCTGTATCTCAGGAAAGATGACTAGAAAACCCTTTCCGAACAAGCCGCAAAGGGCAAAAGAGCTACTTGGACTCATCCATACTGATGTATGTGGCCCATTTAGACATGTGTCAAGAAAAGGTGCTAGCTACTTCGTAACTTTCACGGATGATTTCAGCCGTTATGGTTATGTTTACTTGCTTAAACATAAACATGAGGTATTTGAAACATTCAAAGAGTTTAAGAACGAAGTTGAAAATCAACTTGGTAAGACCATCAAGATCCTTCGATCGGATCGTGGTGGAGAATACCTAAGCCAAGAGTTTAAGGATTATCTTAAAGCGTGTGGAATTGTCCAACAGCTTACTCCTCCTTATACTCCTCAGCATAATGGAGTGTCTGAGAGGAGGAATCGAACCTTACTAGAGATAGTGAGGTCGATGATGAACCTTACAACTCTCCCATTATCATTTTGGGATTTTGCTCTAGAAACCGCTGTACGCGTTCTAAATATGGTTCCAACCAAGAAGGTTGAAAATACACCATATCAATTATGGCATGGAGAAGTCCCTGTGTTGTCTTACTTAAGAGTCTGGGGATGTGAGGCACTTGTGAAGCGTGATACGCCTGACAAATTACAACCCAGGACTACTAAGTGCATCTTCGTGGGATACCCAAAGGAAACAATGGGTTACTACTTCTATAATCCCTCCGAAAACACTGTTCGTGTTGCTCGATATGCTGAATTCTTTGAAAAGAATTTTATAGCTCAAGAGAACAGTGGGAGAATTGTAGAACTACTAGAAGATGTGTCACCTTCTGAAACAACTAGCAATCATCAACTTGGGGGGGGAAATGTTCAAAGAGATGAACCTCAAGTCGATGATGTTGCGATTCCACTTCGTAGATCCGAAAGGGTCGTACGTGAACCGGATAGATGGATTGGTCTAGTCGAATCCGAGGATAACGTATCAGGAGATCTCGATGAGCCTCCGAACTTCAAAGCTGCATTATCAGATCCGGAATCTGACAAATGGCTTGAAGCTGCGAATGTGGAAATGAAATCCATGCAAGATAACCACGTTTGGACCCTGGTTGATCTTCCTCCTAACGCTAGAACCGTTGGGAGCAAATGGCTCTTCAAGAAGAAGACCGACATGGATGGAAATGTACACACCTATAAAGCTCGTCTCGTGGCGAAAGGTTATACTCAACGTTTTGGCGTTGACTATGATGAGACCTTTTCACCAGTAGCAGACATTAGAGCTATTAGGATTCTCTTAGCCATAGCAGCGTACTATGACTTTGAGATATGGCAAATGGATGTTAAGACTGCCTTCTTAAATGGTTACTTGGATGAAGAAGTCTATATGGATCAACCTGAAGGGTTCATTGATCCAAAACATCCCAACCAAGTATGCAAGCTTCAAAGGTCCATTTATGGACTAAAGCAAGCATCGAGGAGTTGGAATAAGCGGTTTAATGAAGAAATCAAAAAGTTTGGTTTCGTTCAGAATCCCGATGAGCCATGTGTATATCGCAAAGCTAGTGGGAGTAATGTTACTTTCCTTGTCTTATATGTAGATGACATATTGATAATAGGAAAACACATTCCAATGTTGCAAGATGTAAAATCCCATCTTGGAAAGTGTTTTGCTATGAAAGACTTGGGAGAAGCAGCATTCATTCTTGGAATCAAGATCTATAGAGATAGAACTAAGCGGTTGATTGGACTAAGTCAAAGTGCTTATATTGATAAGATCTTGAAGCGATTCAAGATGGAGAATTCCAAGCGTGGTATAGTACCAATGCAGGAAGGACTTTGTCTGTCGGTCAAACAAGGTGCTTCTACACCTGATGAGGTGAAGCGTATGCAAAGAGTCCCTTATGCTTCGGCTGTAGGCTCTATAATGTATGCGGTGAGATGCACTAGACCCGATATAGCGTTCGCGCAGAATATCGTTAGCCGTTATCAACAGAATCCAGGTGAAAGTCACTGGACTGCTGTTAAGACCATTCTCAAGTACCTACGGGCTACTAGAGATTTGTTTTTGGTATATGGGGGAAATCCAGATCAAGAGCTCAAAGTGACTGGATACTGTGATGCTGGATTTCAGACTGATAGAGATGACACGAAGTCTCAGTCTGGGTACGTCTTCATTATGAATGGAGGCGCTGTAGATTGGAAAAGCAAGAAACAAACCACAGTTACTATGTCTGCAACAGAGTCAGAGTACATTGCTGCTTCGGAAGCTGCAATGGAGGCTGTCTGGATAAGGAAGTTTATTAGTGGGCTAGACATTGTCCCCACAAGTAACTTGCCTATTGACATGTACTGCGATAACTCGGGTGCATTAGTCATCGCCAAAGAACCTGGAGTTCAGAAGGGCGCCAGACACTATGCCAGGAGATATCACTATGTTCGTGAGCAGATCGAACTAGGTGAAATCAAATTACTCAAAGTTCACACAGACATTAACTTAGCTGATCCTTTCACGAAAGCTTTGTCGAGGCCGAAGCTTGAAAGGAATGCCGAGGGCATGGGACTTAAATTGGCTGGTTAAATCATGTATGTCTGATGTTCGGTATTTGGATAAGGGATGTTAAACAATTTCTGTTTATATAATGAAATAAAGTATTTGATATGTTTGATTTCATTTAATGGTTAAGTTGTGTCCTATATTTGCATGTTTAATCCTTGAGTACTTGTCAAGTATTCTAAATTGTCCATTGTCGATTAACTATATGGGAGTATAGTTAAACTAAGACAAAATCTGAGTGATTGGTTTGGATGGTCCCACCAAACTCACATGGTATTCATTGGATGCATACTGGACTGACCCACTAACGAATTGTCACTTTATGGATCGGCGTCATTAAGTGAAATTCGTAAATGGTTGCTTTAATTATCCTTAGACTTGAGGAACAAGCAGGTCATGCATGTATGGATTGCACCTACTTGATATAGGTCTAACTATCCTGAATAAGGTAGTACAAAAGGGCTATTTTCAGTAAGTGTAGTGAAGTATGTGACTTGACACGTGTAGTCAAGAGGATTTGTTCCTTCAGTTTTGTGCTGAAGCAGATACCACTGGGCCCCTCATTGGACTAATTAAGATGTTTGCATGGCCGTGCCCAAATGAAATCTAGAGATGTCTCGATTTGCAATTTGGTAATCTTAAGTTAGTTGTGAGAATGAGTAACAGAATCGTTAAAGTATGAAATGACTTGATCCATATTCATATTTAACACGGTATCGGTAACAAAGGGATAGTAAATGACTGTACCATTTAAATACACTTTGAGAAACTGTACTTAAATATTGCTGGGAGCATTGGCGTGTTGCTAGACGCTAACCAATGTTATTAACTTTACTATTGCAAGCTCAAGTGGGAGCTGTAGGGATATGATCATGTAATAGTAAGCGTATGTCTGGAAATTATTTAAGCCTACGGGGTCACACGTCTCGACACCAAATGTATTAATATTAATTAATGGTTAATTAATATTTATCACGAACATTTAACGAGGTTTCGTTAAAAACTGACAAGTTAATTGTTAACATGGGTGTTAGTTGTAATTAAGAGAGAGAGTTGTAATTGGATTACAATTGAGAGAGGGCTTTGGATAGGGCCTCTAGTGGATTTCGACTAGGGCTCCTATGCCTATCCTTTTGCTTGTTTATCAAGTATTCTAATCCTATAAATAGACCCTCTGGGTTTAAGGATTAGTTGCTGCTTTATCTGATAAAAGAAAAACCCTAAATCTCTCTCTCCTTCCTCTCGAATTCGGCAACAAGAAAACACAAGGGAGGTTTCGATTCTTGTGTGGTTCGACCAAGCCTATATCAAGAGGAGTTCGTGATCGGTTGCTAGCACATAGCATTGGTGTGTCGTGTGTGCGATCGTAGAGGGATTTACTTCAAATCCTCCAAGTGATCAAGTCTTGCCGAGCTAAAAAGGTACACGTTCTAATACCGGTTAATTAGATTAATTCATAGGATTCTTTCCGCTGCGTACTCGTGTTTTGATAAACGTTATATAACCCAACAATATATGCATTTATTTTTAATTGTAAGCAGAGATAGAGTACCTAACTAATATCAGGTTTTGCACTTATACAAGACTCATGAGAACCTCATAGCCTCCTAATACATTATAATTCATAATGGCATCTAAACAAAATGTCATTATAAAGACAGGGAGGCAATAGTGAACTAAGAAACCAAGGGGGAAGCTTAGAAGAGACAGGAGGGGGCGACCGCCCCCTCGGTTTTTTCGTTCATAAGTATATATTTTTACGATTTTATGTACAAGCATTTATATATATTACGTATCACCCCCTCGAATGTATTGAGCATCGCCCCCTCCATAGAGTTTTTAAACTCCGCCGAACTCCGCTCCCTTGGACCTTTCTTTTAAACTTCGCCATTGTAAGCAACAGTTTTTACACTCATACTACATTAATGAATGGTCACATGTCTAATAACAACCTCATTCAACTCTTACAAATAAAGTTTATTCAACTCTTACAAATAAAATTTAAATATATTAGGCTTCAAATACATTACAATTGATTATAGCATCTAAAGTTTAACTCTTACAAATGAACATTAAACTTTTTAGCCTACAAATACATTACAATTAATTATACCATCAAAATGTGTACTAAACTTATCTTCTAGAAGTTAAAACAGTTAAGAAAAACTCTTTTAAAATGCAATACAAAGAAAATACTTAGGCATGGATAAAATGTTGGGTTTTACAGTGGGTATCCGGGTTGCCCGTTTTAATTTTTAGCGAATAAATTAACGGGTCAATTAATCAGATTAATTACGCAGCGGAAATATAAGTTTTACAACGCGAATATAGTAAAAACCGTAGACAGGATCTGATCACCGTGTATGCGTAAATACTGAAAAATAAATTAAACAATTTAATTTAATAATCTAATCGAATTAGATATACCTTGGCGGAGTCCGAACAACCGTTCGAGACACCGGGGTTCGACGAACTGGCGCTAGGGCAAACGGTAACGCCCGACTCGAATCTGCGAGTCAAGTCTTCAACCGACTTTGAAGACGGCATCTCGGGCACCAGAGGCGCGTTCATTTCATGAACGGGCGGTGGTGGCGGTAACGAAACCATGGAATGGATCATGCCATTCCAGTCGAACGGTTCCACCGTGCTTGACGACGAACCCGTCATAGAGACGATTTCGTTCGTCTCGCGTGGAGGCGGCGGAGGAAGTGGCGTGAGGGCGGCGGCATACAATGGCGCCGGCCACTTAGGGTTTTCACCCGGTTCGACGACGGCGGCACGAGACGGTTCAAACAACGGTCTCGGTGGCGCGGGTAAAGCGAGAACCACCTCGCGGTGGTCCTCACCGAATATGTCGGCGGCTACGGCAGCACGGGCCGCGGCGGCGGCGGTGGTGGCGGCGGCTCTCTCGGCGGCGGCGGCTCTAGCGGCGGCGGCGATGGTCTCGAGTTCCAAGGCGGCGGCAATCAAACGAGGGTCTCGTTTCACAATCGTGTTCGTCGGAAAAGGCGACGGGGTGGTGGTGGTTGGTGGCGCCGATCGGAAAGGGAGAGGGGAGAGGGGGCGGTCGCGAGGGAGGGAGAGAGAGAGAGGAGGAGCAATTAGGGTTCTCCTAATCCCTCCCTTTTATAGTTTTCCATTGACTTGTTGGGCAAGCAAAGCCCATCGCGACCTAGAACCCTCCAAGCCCAATGATTAACTAGTCCATTAACCGGTAATGACTAGATAATCATTTGCCGACAATTCTCGTAAACGTTTTACGAATTATTGTTTCGTTACGTTAAATAAATAACAATTATTTATTTAAACCGTTTAATTTAATTAATTAACAATTAATTAATTATTCGTTCGTTGACACCGGTGTAACTCTTCCGGGTCAAAACCGGGTCGGTTACGCTAAGGGTCGGGTCAGGACATCTAATATCTAACAATCTCCCACTTGGACTGATCGCGACACATTAGCTTTGTAGTCAGAGGCACTCTAGCTATGCATGGCTACACCAACCAGTTTCGACACTTTAAGTCGACAGCCAAAGTATATCTGATTGTAAAGCAAGCAGATAGAGGACTTATGGTAACCGTTGTCATATGTTCCTTTCCGTTCTAGACATAGATGAATAATGAGACATGGACTCTCATGTATTAGATTCATCGATTACATTCTCGTTATCCGATTCGAAGTGTACCAATCAAACACACAGTAAGTTTGGGTGAGGCCTCACACTTCACACTTGGAATCAACGAGGGCGCCTTTATGTCTATCTATTGCCGAAGCAATAGTACAAAATCACATCTTGAGGCATACAACTCCCACTGAACCTTAGATCCATTCCCAAAAGTAGCCCTATTGATGGCAGTTACGCGACATCGAGAAACTACAATCAAAGAACAGTCTGCAGTAAACGAGAGTTCCAGTATACGTCTCAGGTCTGAGGAAACATTAGAGCATACCAATAATCAAGCAATCAAAACTTCCATGATTGAATTGCTTGACGCGAGTTACGTCCAACGTCATTCTCTAATGAGGTCTGTGACTTTGAACGTTAAACCCCTTTAAGGTTCAAAATCAGAATAGTCTTGATTTAGAGCCGTTCCCACGTCTCTAATCGACTACGGACATTTAGAACAATATCAACAATTGTTCAGGGATGATTAAACGTATTAACATCGAACACAGTTATGAAATTTCATATTGCATTTACCGATGGAATATGAATAGTATAGATAACTGTTATATGTTCGTACACCCAAAATACTAAATCAAAACATGTATTTAGCTAATCAAAGAACAGTCTGCAGTAAACGAGAGTTCCAGTATACGTCTCAGGTCTGAGGAAACATTAGAGCATACCAATAATCAAGCAATCAAAACTTCCATGATTGAATTGCTTGACGCGAGTTACGTCCAACGTCATTCTCTAATGAGGTCTGTGACTTTGAACGTTAAACCCCTTTAAGGTTCAAAATCAGAATAGTCTTGATTTAGAGCCGTTCCCACGTCTCTAATCGACTACGGACATTTAGAACAATATCAACAATTGTTCAGGGATGATTAAACGTATTAACATCGAACACAGTTATGAAATTTCATATTGCATTTACCGATGGAATATGAATAGTATAGATAACTGTTATATGTTCGTACACCCAAAATACTAAATCAAAACATGTATTTAGCTAATCTAAGCCCTATCGCTTCTCTGTGACGATCATGAGTCTCGTGAGTCATGGGCTTTGTAAAAGGATCAGCTAAGTTTTGATCTGTGTTTACTTTGCATATCTTTATTTCATTTCTTTCAACTACTTCTCTTATGTAGTGAAATTTCCTCAGGACGTGCTTGGCCTTCTTATGAGACCTTGGCTCTTTGGCTTGAGCAATAGCGCCTGTGTTATCGCACATCATCTCGATGGGTTGCTTGATGCTTGGAACCACATCGAGATCTGTGATGAACTTCTTCATCCATACTGCTTCCTTGGCAGCTTCTGAGGCGGCTATGTATTCAGATTCAGTAGTGGAATCAGCCACTACTGACTGTTTGGTGCTACACCACGAAACAGCTCCTCCATTGAGGGTGAATACGTATCCGGACTGCGAGCGAGAGTCATCTCGGTCAGTCTGAAAAGTAGCGTCGGTGTAACACTTTACAGCGAGCTCATCAGTTCCTCCATATACCAAAAACATCTCACTTGTGTTTCTTAGGTATTTCAGGATGTTCTTTACAGCAGTCCAGTGAGCTAGACCGGGACTCTGTTGGTATCGACTTGTCAGGCTCAACGCAAACGAGACGTCCGGTCGAGTGCAGAGCATGGCATACATAATTGAGCCTATAGCAGAAGCAAATGGGATCGAAGCCATTTGGTCGATCTCCTTCTCCGTTTGAGGAGATTGAGATTTGTTCAAGATAGCACCCTTTGTCATAGGGACGACTCCTTTCTTGGAGTTGCTCATGTTGAACCGTGCTATAATCTTGTCAATGTATGTACTTTGACTGAGACCTAGAAGTCGCTTTGATCGATCTCTGTGAATCTTAATTCCCAGGATATAAGCGGCTTCTCCAAGATCCTTCATAGCGAAACAAGATGATAGCCATACCTTAACTTCGTTAAGCATGGGGATGTTGTTTCCTATGATCAGTATATCATCCACATACAATATGAGGAATGATATAGCGCTCCCACTTGCCTTTCTGTAAACACACGGTTCATCTTCATTTTGAGCAAAGCCAAACTCTTTGACTTTCTGGTCAAAACGAATGTTCCACCTTCGAGATGCTTGTTTAAGTCCATAAATGGATTTATTCAGTTTGCAAACCCTATTTGGATATTTAGGATTGACAAAACCATCAGGCTGAACCATTTAGACATCCTCAGTGAGTTGTCCGTTCAGGAATGCGGTTTTGACATCCATTTGCCATATCTCATAGTCATGGTATGCGGCTATGGCAAGCAATATCCTGATCGATTTGATCATGGCCACGGGCGAGAAGGTTTCGTCATAGTCAATCCCTTGGGTTTGAGTGAAACCTTTCGCAACAAGCCGTGCCTTATAGGTTTGCACCTTTCCATGCATGTCAGTTTTTCTTTTAAAGATCCACTTACTCCCTACTGCCCGAGAACCGGGGGGTAGCTCAATCAAGTCCCATACTTGATTGTCACGCATGGATTGCATCTCAGCGTTCATGGCTTCAAGCCATTTGTCAGATTCAGGATCTGACACAGCAGCTTTGTAATTAGTAGGTTCGTCATCTGAGTCAGCTACTAATAGGACATCGGGACCTTCTAGATGCCAGAGGTATCTATCAGGTGCCTTGTGTGTCCTTTCGCTCCTGCGAACGCTTGTGTTTTGGTCTGATGGGGTGACAACCATTTGTCGGTCAGACCCAGCGACTGTCTCAGGGTTTTGTGTTTCTCGAACTTCTTCGAGATCCACTGGATCACTATTGGTTCCTCTGTTGAGAAACTCTTTCTCAAGGAACTTACCCTTCCTTTTGATAGAAACATTGTTTCCATCAGGGTGGTAAAAGTAATAGCCGGTATTACGATAGTATCCGATGAAAATTACCTTTTCACCTCGAGGATCGAGCTTGTTGTCAGATTCGCTAGTGACATACGCCTCGCATCCCCATACCCTGAGGTAAGAAAGATTAGGAGAAGAATTATGCCATATCTCATATGGGGTCTTATCCACTTTCTTGGTCGGTGCCAGATTTATTAGGCGAGCGGCGGTCAAGAGAGCAAAACCCCAAAAGGAGTGGGACAAGTTAGTTATGCACATCATCGATCGAACCATGTTCAACAAGGTTCGATTCCTCCTTTCACTAACACCATTTAATTGTGGTGTACCGGGAGGAGTGGGTTGTGAAATAATTCCACAAGCCTTTAGATGATCGAGGAACTCGTTGCTAAGATACTCACCACCTCTATCTGATCGAAGTATCTTAATAGTTCGATCTAGTTGATTTTCTACTTCGTGTTGAAACTCTTTGAACTTGTCAAAAGTTTCGTGCTTATGTTTCATTAGATAGACATAAGCATATCTGCTATAGTCATCTATGAAAGATACGAAATAGCGTTCCCGATTTCTCGTTTCGGTCCGAAAGGGCCCACACACATCAGTGTGTATAAGTCCTAACAGATCATTAGCCCGTTCACCAACATGTGTGAAGGGTGACTTGGTCAGTTTTCCAGATAAGCATGATTCGCATTCACCGAAGGTATCTGCATCAGTGGATTCGAGAATCCCTGCAGATTGAAGCTTCTTAATGCGAGCTTTGCTTATGTGACCTAGTCGATGATGCCATAACGATGAATCGTTATCAACTTTGTTTCGTTTAGAAACATGATAGAGTTGATCTTGCGTTTGAACAATTATCTCATATATACCATGTCGAGGTTTAGCCTCGAAATAAAAGATATCATTAAAGTAGGTAAAAATGGAATTTCCATTAAACTTGTACTTAAAACCTTGTTCAAATAGGGAAGAGACAGAAATAATGTTTCTGGACAATCCAGGAGCATATAAACAGTTATCTAGAGTAACTACAAGACCGGTAGGACATGTAAGAGAATATATGCCGGTAGCCAAGACCGGGACTCTTTTGCCATCACCAACGATGAGCTCCATACCGCCTTGTTCTATCTTCTTCCACTTCTCAGGTTCCTGCAAAACATTTACAATGTGAAAACCACATCCGGTATCAAATACCCATGCATTGGAGGAAACAGTGAAAAGCTCAATAACATTTATTGACATACCTGATGAGCAACCCTTACCGGGGTTTCTAGTCATCTTGATCTTAGCAAGGTAGACGGGGCAGTTATGTTTCCAGTGGCCCATCTGATTACATTCAAAGCATTGACGTTCCTGAGGAGGAGGCGCCAATGGTTTCTTGCCCTTGGTCTCTTTGACCTTGTTTTTGGTCTTGGTGATACCTGTATCAGCAACTCTGAGCACAGCCGGTGTGGTCCTGATCTTGACATTTGGAAACAATTTCAGAACCTCATCTCAAGTCTGAGCGGAGCAATTTACCGCATGCAAGCGATAATGCTCGGGTAAAGATCCGAGGACTACATCAAGAGCCATCCCTTCAGGAATGGAGTAGCCGAGGTCGATCAGTCTGTCGCGATACCCCTTCATCATCATGACATGATCATAGGCAGAGGAATTGGGCGACATGTGGCAGTTCACAAAATGTTGAAGTGCTCTACATCGCTCACCTCTCTGGTTTAACTCAAACAAATCTTTGAGTTTTCTCATGATCTCATACGCTCCCATGTCGGTAAAGTTATACCGAAAATCCGGTGTCATGCTAGATAACATAAGCTCAGTGACTTCCATAGAGTCATCACTGTGCTTCTGGATTTCCATCCGCGAGCGGTCGTTTAGCAAGTAAGACGGCGTGCTCGGGATGGGTCGGTCAAGAACATACAGCTTTCCAAAAAGCTTCAAGATGTTCCTCAGGAGGGTTTGCCATGACAAGAAGTTCGTCTCAGTGAATGGGTCCAGAGATACCATTGAACTTAGAGGAACTGTGTTTTCATTAGCCTTCTGAAATAATGCAAAGTTATTTTAAATTAGTATTTTCGGTGTAAACCATTTTCTTATATAAATTGGTAAGATTTATTAAATAAGAAAATTGAGAATTCGATTAGACGATTTTACTTGAGACCGCCAAATGAGCCTCAGGAGCAAACTCGTGTAACCAAACTGACAACGGTTGTCAATCGCGAAGTCTTAGTCGCGACTCTCGTTTATGAGGCCGCATAATATAATAAATTATATTTTGCGATACGTTTAGCCTCATCCATGCCCACCTTGTCTATATACATTCATAGTGCGGTGTTGAAATACTCCAACACTACAAACATACATAAAGAAAGCGATAGTAGTCCCAAATGGTCAATGTGGCTGGCACGGTGTTGAAATACTCCAATGCCCCCACCTTGGAAGGTACCCTCGGCACCAAGTGCGGTGTTGAAATACTCCAACACTGATGCTCCGGTCAATACGTTCCAAGTTAGACTTGATTTTGGACGGCATGAACTATCAATTTTTTTATTTACCGGATAGGGATATTAAAACCAATTTTAATATTTAGTGATCGTTAGACACAAACGATAAACCCTATCATCACTCGGGACAATTATTTTAAATCACCTATTTAAAATATCTAAGTGTCGCGAATGGTCAATTGTGTGTTAACGGCATAATGGCATGGTCTTGCTAGAGCCATTTTAGCAAGACCAATGGGACATGACAATATAAAGGTGAACAACCACAAGGAAGGCAACTCGGTGCGTTCGTGGATCCGGTTCAACTCCCACTAGCCTCCAGACACCTTTTTGGCGAGCGTCCGATCTTCGGTCTTGGTTTTTTTTTTTTTTTTTTTTATAAAATTACAATTTACTAACAACTTAGTAAACCTAGCTCTAATTTACAACTTTGAAACCCGAAAAACGGCGGGTCCACCAAAACCAAATAAAGATACAATTGGGTCAACAATTGAGCCAATCAGAGAAATCCAACACGCCAAAACAATTAATAAAATTAAAGGGGTCGGCCGTAACACACAATTAATTAATTAGAATTAATCAAGTAATTCCGTTCGCAATTTGGAAACGAATCGAAATTGCGAACCACCGGTTATAAAAAGACCGGTTCAGATTTACGCGCGGTGATCGTGGCTCTGATACCACTGTTGGGTTTTACAGTGGGTATCCGGGTTGCTCGTTTTAATTTTTAGCGAATAAATTAACGGGTCAATTAATCAGATTAATTACGCAGCGGAAATATAAGTTTTACAACGCGAATATAGTAAAAACCGTAGACAGGATCTGATCACCGTGTACGCGTAAATACTGAAAAATAAATTAAACAATTTAATTTAATAATCTAATCGAATTAGATATACCTTGGCGGAGTCCGAACAACCGTTCGAGACACCGGGGTTCGACGAACTGGCGCTAGGGCAAACGGTAACGCCCGACTCGAATCTGCGAGTCAAGTCTTCAACCGACTTTGAAGACGGCATCTCGGGCACCACAGGCGCGTTCATTTCATGAACGGGGCGGTGGTGGCGGTAACGAAACCATGGAATGGATCATGCCATTCCAGTCGAACGGTTCCACCGTGCTTGACGACGAATCCGTCATAGAGACGATTTCGTTCGTCTCGCGTGGAGGCGGCGGAGGAAGTGGCGTGAGGGCGGCGGCATACAATGGCGCCGGCCACTTAGGGTTTTCACCCGGTTCGACGACGGCGGCACGAGACGGTTCAAACAACGGTCTCGGTGGCGCGGGTAAAGCGAGAACCACCTCGCGGTGGTCCTCGCCGAATATGTCGGCGGCTACGGCGGCACGGGCCGCGGCGGCGGCGGTGGTGGCAGCGGCTCTCTCGGCGGCGGCGGCTCTAGCGGCGGCGGCGATGGTCTCGAGTTCCAAGGCGGCGGCAATCAAACGAGGGTCTCGTTTCACCATCGTGTTCGTCGGAAAAGGCGACGGGGTGGTGGTGGTTGGTGGCGCCGATCGGAAAGGGAGAGGGGAGAGGGGGCGGTCGCGAGGGAGGGAGAGAGAGAGAGGAGGAGCAATTAGGGTTCTCCTAATCCCTCCCTTTTATAGTTTTCCATTGACTTGTTGGGCAAGCAAAGCCCATCGCGACCTAGAACCCTCCAAGCCCAATGATTAACTAGTCCATTAACCGGTAATGACTAGATAATCATTTGCCGACAATTCTCGTAAACGTTTTACGAATTATTGTTTCGTTACGTTAAATAAATAACAATTATTTATTTAAACCGTTTAATTTAATTAATTAACAATTAATTAATTATTCGTTCGTTGACACCGGTGTAACTCTTCCGGGTCAAAACCGGGTCGGTTACGCTAAGGGTCGGGTCAGGACATCTAATATCCAACATAAAAATAAACCAAACAAACACTGCAGCTGTAACGACGAAGCCAAAACTGATCAACAGCCAACCTGATGAAGCTGCAAGCACGAAAACAAAAAGAAGCCAGTTCATATAAATGTTATTAAGCCTCAAACAATAGAAGTGTACAATCCAAAACATAACCATATATGATATAACTATTACAATTGTAAAAAACAAAACACACAAAAAAACACACGTGCAAATAACTAATAAAATCCAAGATTAGAACCAAACAACAACACAAAATGATTGCTACTCAACACTACAGACACACAAAAAAATGAAGATCACCAAAAAAACAGTAGAAATATTATTTCAAATGACAAAATAAATGCCAAATATGAAGAGTGATATACTTTTAGAGGGTTAACTATAGCACATGCTCACTGTAACTGCTAATGAAGAACATGAGCAGAATGCATGGCTAAGAGAATTAGATGCAAAGGAACCAAAGAGTCTAAAAATGCCAAAAAAGAACAACAAATGGCATGTTATCGAGGGCACCAAATAAATAATCAGTTCTCAAACACCATCAACACACAATTAATCTTTCTCTCGGTCACAATCCCTACACAATTAAGTTTTTCAAACACATGACAGTAATTAAAACCTCTGAAACTTCGAAATGCAGTAACATCTAAAAATATTTCCATTGCACATCGTATGCTAACAAAAAATTAAAAAAAAAGGACTCGGAAGAATTCCTAAAAATGACGGCCAAATACAAATCCTAGCATGAATAACGGTGCAACTCAAACAAAAACAAATGAAAACAAAATCAAAGGCGTTAACGAATTCAGAACCATTAAAACCGATTAAAGGCAGGGGGAAAATTATTCTAAACTTCATTAACCTTTTTAGCTCAAAGCCTCAAACACAGTTGTATATCAATACAATTAAAAGGAAAAAAAAAGCATCAGATAGAGAATTGTAACACTTTCAAAGCAAAGCCAAAAATTAAGTTAATATTAGTGTGCAAAAAATTCAAAACTTGAAGGTCAAATAAGCCAAATTGACCCGATGAGCCCGCAACCTTTAAGAAAAATAAATGCTAAGTGTTAGAGAACCAAACACTACAACTAAAGAGCAATGGCCTTGTAGCGAGAAACAACAACAAAAAAATATCTATGATTTACTTATCTTAATATTGCTTCTGTTCACAAAACATAACTAATCATGGTTGGTCCAGCCTCCAGGGAACTCATCTGGAAATTAAACATTGTATCCCTGTATACCAAGACCTTGATTGTGTTCATGGAAGCTCCAAATCCAAAGGGAAAACTTATATTCCAATATTTTAGAATAAGAACTCTCTTTAGAAAAAACCAAAACACAACACCTTAGAAACCTTGTCGGAAAGCCCTGAAAAAACCAAACGCCATCTCTCTGTATATGTTGGAAATCAGATGCTCCTCTATCATCTCGCCGACTCATCTCTTCATGCTTCTTCAAGATAAATCTCTCCATCTTGCTTCAAGACCGTCACTCCTTTACGGTGAATCATCGGCAAAAATATAAATGACGGCGGCTGTAAAAAGTCGCCGGTGGTGGAGAGAGAACAGGGAGAGATGCAGTGGATTTACGTGAGAAAATGAAGGAGTGACCTTGAAGAATGGCCTGTGGTGTGGGTTGGAGGTCCTTCAATATAGCGTCGGGTGTGTTATGAATCGATGATGGCAAGGGAAGTTAGGTAGAAGTGGGAGAACCGGCAAAAACAATGTGTACATAGGAAAAGGTTAAAGACTTGTACATATCCACATCAAATATGTACACTATGCTTTAATGGATGTACTATATGTTGGTAAATGCTATATAAGTTAATAATAGGGCGTAAAGAGGGACAACGTATATGGAAGAAAAGGCGCAAAAATAAGGCTGCAAACATGGTAAAATAGTGACTTTAACTTCATTGCACTTTAATTTTTTCTGTAGAAGATAAGAACCTGCGAATTTATTAGGGAAAAAAAAATAATTCAATGAAATAAGAAATAAGCCCAAATACAAAAATTATAAAGGATCACACATTAGCCGCTGACGTTACATTTTATTCACGTCGGACAAAGCCACAAAAGTCTAACGTTCCGACGCTACATTTTTTCACGCCAGAGTCGATGTCATGTTCATATGGCAGTAGCTTCCGGTAGTACATTTTGTTCACGCCGGAAGCAAGGATAGGGTCGTAAACGAAGAATACATAACAAAAAAATATATAAACGACTTACACGATGTTAGGAGATGGCGGGCAGGAGGACAAACAAATGAGGCTTCGATGCGTTCATATAGGAGTTGCAAGAACTCTAAAATGTCATGTTTATTACTTATCTTTATTATTATTATAAATACAACAATATAACTATTTAAAAAATAGTTGCAAGAACTCAAAAAGATTATTATTATTATGCTATTTATGATATCAAGGTTAAGAACTTAGAAGGTTTAAATTAATTATTATCACATTTATTCATTTCAAGTTGCAAGAAGGCCATGAGTTTTTTTTTTATTCATTGTTATTCACATTTATTCATTTGAAGTTCCAAGAAACTATGGGTTTTCCTCTATTCATTGTTATTTATTGTTGTAGAATGCTAATTATGTTTACAAATGGAGGTATTTATTTAGATGAATTTCTTTATCATAATGATCGTCTAAACCAAAGCAAACCCGTAATTTATTGATGAAAATGCATTTATGATTTCACATTTATGAAGGTGCAAAATAGTGCATTTCCTCAACTTTATATATATATATATATATATATATATATATATATATATATATATATAGATGAAAGTGAACATGATTAGTAACACATTCACCCCCTTTATTATTTCCATCTTTCTCCATCTTCAAATCTTGAACTTCAAGCAGTGTCGCACTGTGATGAACTTGACTCTTGCCAGAGTTTTTGTCTGAATATCCGCCCTTTGAATTTCTCCGCTAACATATTCAACATTGATTAAATATCCGAATATAAATACCCTTATAATAATAACTATAATAATAATAATAATAATAATAATAATAATAATAGTATATAAAGAATGAGATAAATAACATTTAGTAGTGGTGTCGACGGCAGTGGCAATAGTAGTAATAATAGTAATAATAATAATAATAATAATAATATTACAATCTAAATTAACTTACATATACACTTTTTCTTGCAATTAAAGAAAAAAAAACTAATCAAACAAATAAGAATGGGATGTGCTATTTGGACCCCTTTTTCATATTTGTACACCCATACGGGCCGTATATATATAATATACGGGTCGGATTTGTGGATAGAATTAACGGAACTCTGTACACTTTATACGATCTAGATATAAAAACATATATGGGCCGGATAAACTATACGGGCTGGATAAATATATATATGGCCCGTATACATTCAAAATATAAAAAGGCTGCAACACGTTGTTTCAATAAAAAAGTGACTTATACGGGCCGTATACAAAATACTATACGTCCTGGATAAGATATAAGGGCCAGATACATATATGTATACGACACGTATATTTCCAAAAGAACAAAAGCTGCATCTTGCCAGTTCAATCACTGAAAAAGTGACATATACGGGCCATATAAATTAGTATACGTGCAGGATATATCTCAAATTCAATTTTATATCACACACTCTTTTTGACCGAATCCTTTTATATTTCGTATAAAACGATTTTCGTCGATTCATTTAATCTACAAACAAAACGAACGAACAAATATAAAGTCGGGTTGAGGGTTTCATAATTTTATAAAAACGTTTTCGGTTCCAGTATCAAACAACACTTAGAGATGGCGGCTTATGATGGTCAATCGACGTCAAACGTATCTGTGTTTTCCACCAATCAAATATTCCCCACTATTGACGAACTGAAGAAATGGGCAAAAATGACAAGATTAAATAACCAAGTCGTCGTTAATATCCGAAGATCAAAGAAAAATATATCCGGTGACGTTGCAAAAGTCACCCTCAAATGTGAGTGTGGTTGCTTGGTCAAGACAACTGCGTCAATAAAACGTGTTGCTACGAAGCGAACAAACTACCCGTTCGAGTTGATGGCAGGTTACGTACCGACCCTTGAGGGATGGACGTTAACCGTCATACGTGACGAACATAATCACCCTCCTCCTCAAAACATGCAAGGTCATGCATACGTAATGAGGCTTGAAGACAATGAGCAACTTATAGTGGAGAACCTTCAAGGCATCACATGCCAGCGCGTGGTATAGCCACGCTAAAAGAGCAAAACCCCAGGAACTTATCTTTCCAACAGCTATATTTTCAACAGTTCGGGGGGGGGGGGGGGGAGGACCCGGCTTGCGAGCAGCCACCGGTAAAACCCCCCCTCTCCAAAGATTTAAACCTGGGTCGCTAGAAACTTCCCTAGCCCAAAGTGCTTTGAAAGTACCAAAGAACAAATAAAAAGGAATCTTTAAATAAGTAGGCATAGTTATTTTGCAACTGTTTTTCTTCATCTTTTTCAAACAGATTGCTATATAAGTAGCAATCTCTGTATGAACATAATGTAACTAAACCTAGTCATAAACAAAGTCTTATAATCACATAGAGAAGAGACTCAAATCTGAAAAGTGTAAAAAAACCAAGTGGTATACTCATACAAAATCTTAAAATATGATATAACAAAGATTAAAGACTGCAGATTGATAGCCTCAATATATAAGTGGTGCCGGATAGCCTTAAAGATTCTAGTAGTAGAGTTTTGACCAAAAACCCTTTACTTGTAAAAAGCACACCAATAGTTTTTAACTATTCAAAACAAATAAATATAAACCACATAAGTGAGGCAAAATAGGCTTCTAGATTCTGTCATAGAAATATTTAGCTACGCCTATAAAGAAAAGTAATTTAAGCCATATAGTCTTTAACTATATATAACGATTCTACTTAAAATACAAAGTTCTTAAAACATTTTCAATAACAATAGATAGGTAGAAGTGACAAAAATGGAATAAGAAAAAACGAACTGTTTTGAGAGATATCATGACTATTTGATAATTGGTAACATTATAAACCTCTTTTTAGGTTGGATCGTTTAATCCACACATGTTCTTCCTAATTATCATGAATTAGTTGCTGAAAGTGTCATCTAAACTTAAAATAGTAATTTTTATTTTGGATATTTTGATTTATTTTGAGAAGGTAAGGTTAATGGATATGTCTTTTGAGAAAGATCAAACTTTGTTGTAGAATAGATTGGGTCAGAATGGGTCCCTTTTAAAACCATATGGGTTAAATTGGTCAATTAAATAATGTTGAGGGTCACGTTAGTTTTTAAGGGGTTAAATATGACATCTTTTAATTTATTAAGGTACTTAATGAAATTTGAAATTAACCTACATATAAAAGAGGTGTAAAGCTGTAAATGTGGCCGCCTCAGTTTCTTGATCTGGGTTTTTTGTTTCATAAAGAGGAGTAAGTTGTAAGCATATGCCTGAATTTTTAACAAAAGATCAAGAACAATTTCTACTCAAAATTACATTAGACCACCCTTATCTCCATGTACCAAAATCTCTAACCCCTCTGGCCCTCTATGTCATGCATGTTACGAACTAATATTGAAGATCGTCATCTGATTCATCTTTTGAAGTCACGATCTGACTTGTAACGAAGAAGTTACGACCTGATTTCATCTACTCTCATCTTTTCTCGCCTGTTTTTGTGGGTTTTCTGGTTCGGCCGCGGTTTCCAGTTAGGCGGTTAAACCGTTAACCGTCTTGACCGACCGGTTATTTGGACAGCGGTTTGAAAGGCATCAACCGGACCAGCGGAGTTGCCGGTTCCCAGTTCAACCGTCTAGTCCGGTCCGGTCCTGAAAACACTATTTATAATTAAGAAACCTCGCCGGCGATTGATTGGACCTCTCCGAATGATTGCGACGCTGCTCTCTACCCTTCGAAGTTTCAATCGATTGATCTCTATTAAACGCTAGTTTGTTGATTCTTCTTTGCATCTCTCCGATCTATCTAACTGATGGCAAGGATGGAGCATCTCTCTGGCCTCTCTGACCTTTGAGGCAGCGATTGAAGAAGCTGACTGATATGTTCAAAGATGATGACGAATTTGAGGAGTTTGATATCAATCGAGACGTGAGTTATCTTCTCTAACTTAAACAATAATTTTCCAGTTTTTTCGTACAATTTAATTGTTCCTTTTGATCTAGAATTAATTCTGAAGACAAAACATTGATCCGATTTAGTACATGTTTAGTTGTTAATTGATTGATTCGGAGAATTTCTCCATCTAGGAAAAGGAAATGATGGCGATGTTTCTAATTGCTGTAATTAGGAGTTTCCTCAAAAGATTGCTAAGCTGGATAACAATTTGCCAATTTACCTTAGCAGTTTCACAACACTTAATAAAACAGAGATCACCAAACAGTCCCTTAATCCTCTACCGCTTTTGTTTCTTTCTAGCATAACATGCATGTGAATGTTATGTTTTAGTAGATTGATGATGATTTGAATAAATACTTTTTTTTTCTTTTAACACACTTATTTCTTTATCTGCATTCAATTAATCTGTGCGGCTTGAATTCACATTCACACTCCAAAACCCATGTGAATTTTCTAGGACTACAAAGGGATATAATTTTGATTTTCTTCTCGTTTTGCTCCATTGGTAAAGTCGAAGTAAGTACTTACAAATATAAATTGGAGAACAATTAGTATAACTGAATGCGAAATCCGATGAATTAAAAAATAACACACAAAAAAATTCACAAAAGGCAGTCAGATGATTGTTTTTCTGGATGACCAAGTCTTCAATGATGATAAAAAATGGAGGAATTCACAAAATGGGTCTTTTTTTCTACTCTGCTGATGTGGGTATCAAGTCAATTTTTTTTATTTATAAGCGTTATTTGAAATGTTATTTTTATAGAATTCATAATAGGTTGGTGTTGTTAAATTGGTATTACCTTATTGGAGCATTTTTCTAGCAATGGCGTTGGCACATGGGAAGCTTTGTGCATAAAAAACCATCTTAAAACTCAAATTTCACTCCAATATGAAACAACCCATGTCATAAACAATTAAATCTAAATAGTGTGTTTGAAAAGAAGAACAAAATTAATTTGAATCAGACCAATGACATCATGAATTGCAACCTTCAGAAAGTAAGAATTAAACTTCGAAATCAACACACTACGTCAAAATTCACTTTTGGCCACGGAAAAAAACCGTGACAAAAGGTGTTTGGTCACGTTTTTTTTTCCATTCCAACCGACACCATAGGTGCCGTGACCATATGTACTCTACGGCCACGTTACAATATCAGTGGCTGAAGCCACCTATAAGCGTGGCTAAAGGGTACCAATATTTGTTGTTGTAATCAAACAATTCTTCAGAAAAGCGTGGCCAAAGGGTCCCAACGGCCACATGTGTTTGGTTAACGTGGCCTTTGGTATTTTATGGTCACGTATATTCGTGTTTTAGCCACATACATTATAAAAATACGTGGCCAAAGGGTTGCTGAAATCATACATTTTGTCACAGTACGCGTGGCCAAAAGGTGGCAACGGCCACGTTAAAATATCAAAAGTGTGGCCTTTGGTATTATATGGTCACGTATATTTGTGTTTTAGCCACATATGTTATAAAAAAACATGGCCAAATGGGTTGCTGAAATTATAATTTTTGTCGCAATACGCGTGGCCAAAGGGTGGCAACCGCCACGTTAAAATATGAATAGCGTGGCCTTTGGTATTATATGGTCACGTATATTTGTGTTTTAGCCACATATGATTTGAAAAAACGTGGCCAAATGGGTTGCTGAAATCATAAATTTTGCCCCAATAAGCGTGGCCAAAGGGTGGCAACGGCCACATTAAAATATAAAAAGCGTGGCCTTTGGTATTATATGGTCACGTATATTTGTGTTTTAGCCACATATATTTGGAAAAAGAAAGTGGCCAAAGGGTAGTTGAAATCATACATTTTGTCTCAATACGGGTGGCCAAAGGGTGGCAACGGCCACGTTAAGATATAAAAAACGTGGCCTTTGGTATTATATGGTCACGTATATTTGTGTTTTAGCCACATATAATTGGGAAAAAAAAAGTGGCCAAAGGGTAGTTGAAATCAGATAATTTGTCCCAATAAGCGTGGCCAAATGGTGGCAACGACCACGTTAAAATATAAAAAGTGTGGCCTTTGGTATTATATATATGGTCACATATATTTTCTTAATTACAATTAATTATATATTAATTAATTAGTATAGAGAAACCTTAAAAATCATATATTATAATTAAAAATTAATGTACATACACTAATCATGACGCTGTTCAAAAAGATAACATACGACACTAATCAAAGTTTAATTTCTATAATAATTTCTTGTCCGTGCTGATCAGCTGCTTCTGCTGGTGCCGTGTGATTTTTCTATTTATCAGATTTTGATTCAGCTGGTTTGGTGTTACGTACACTTTCGTAATCTTTGATTTCCCCTGGAAACATATATGACAAATAAAACCGATCAGATATATATAATATATATATAAAGTTAATTAATTAGCGGATACGATTAATTAATGTAGTAATTACCTGTGGTTGTTCTAGTACTCTTTGAACCGTAGAATGATCAACCGGCTGTGATCTATCTGACTTGTTATTTAGAATGAAGGATCATTCGGTTCATCGGCCATGCAATAATATATTTATTTTCAACCTCCGAAAGCGTTGTTTTATCATCTACTGGGAATGGTAAAAATGTTGCACCCTTTTTGACCTGATAAACTTTAATTCTATGGCAACCAGGAGGTAATGGACTTCCATGAATCTTCTCATCTTTTTGTTTTGGTAATAATTCAGCCATTCCCACGACGTTCAGTGGATCCCCCTCCATGTGCAACGTCGCAGTTTGGCTCCCCTGATCAGAAGTGACATAATAATAATAATAATAATAATAATAATAATAATAATAATAATAATAATAATAATAATAATAATAATAATAATAATAATAATTATAGCATATATATAAACAATTAATTAATTAAAGTAAAAAATAGAATACAAAAATTGTGGTATATACTAATCTATATACCTCTTGGATTACTGGCTGCAGATCGATAGCAGCTGCAATGGCATCATAATTATTTGGTTTTTCCAACTGATGATCACTCTTCTTATAAGGAGGTACTTTACAAGCTGCAGGTTTTACTAGTTTTGCATGTCTCTTATTCTTTTCCTAAATTGACACCATGTAATTAACTGATTAGTAACATATATATTAATTAACGATAACGTCAAAGCGATTTGTCAAATTTCTAAATTAATTATATATATATATATATATATATATATATATATATATATATATATACCACTTCCTGCTCTGATGCCCCAGCAGCACTGGCTGCAGTAGCTGCTGCTTCTGTCATTTTTCTCTTTCTCACCTAAAGACAGCATTAGCATTTAATTAAATGATCATAGAGCAATTAGTTATAAGGGAAGTACACAACTGTGTAAATTAAAATAGTTACCCTTTCCTTTTGCGACGCTGTTGTAGATGGAGGAGTGTGTTGTGATAGAGTCGCAGAAGTGACCTACAATTCAATTAATTAATAAAATCATATCGATCATAACTGGCTAAACATTAGTTAACTATCCACATAACCATTCGGATGAAGTACAAACTTATCATAGCCGGCACAGTTAATTATTAATTATATTCCGGAACAACTCTAACTATCCTGATGAACTTTAACTATCCTGATGAACTTTACCTATACTGGTGAACTTTAACTATCCGGATGAACTATAACCAACACGGTGAACTATAACTAGGGACGCATGTTCATCCAGATGAACTAGAATCTACCGGATCAACTCTAACTATCCCGATGAACTCTAACTATCCTGATGAACTTTTTACTATCCTGATGAACCTTACCTATCCTGTGGAACTTTAACTATCCGGATGAACTCTAACTATCCGGATGAACTATAAGTAGAGACGCATGTTCATCCAGATGAACTAGAATCTTCCAGATCAACTCAAATTCAGAACTGTTTCAAATCCGTACCTTATCGGCCGACCTTTGAGATGAGTTTGATTGAGTAGATTGTTTCCGCGATGTATTGTGCGCAGAATTGATCATGTCCTACGTACAATTAATTCAATTAGTTAATTAATAAATATGCGCTCAAGGGAGATTGATCGTATCAGCAATAATATTTAATTGATCGATAAAAAGTAAAGTATATATAATATACTTAATTATAGGTATATATATATATATATATATATATATATAGTTTGTCCCTTACAGAATTTACCGCTTTATGAACTTGATTATTTTGAATCACGGCCTCCATAAGCGCCGTAAGCTTATCAATTTTATCATCCCGTGATTTAACCATATTAGTGAGGCGCTCAACCTCTTGATCCTTTTTCTCACGCAGCTGTCTTTCATTTTTTAGTTCCGCCTCAAGTTTTTCGATCCGTTCTTTCGATCGCCCTTTTGGAGCACCCTGCCAATATCCACGGGAAGTCACTCCATACCCAATACCTTTTAGGTATCCACCCCTTTCCTTGCCAAGGACCAATGTCAGGGCATCCGTTCCCGGTTCTACGGTCACAGATCCCGCATTTATCTTTGTTTCATTCTCGGCCTGCAGTAATATAATTTAGTTAACTTAATGAGGTGCTGTTAATTTTTAACATGTGAATAATTAGGTATATATATAGCAATTAAACTTACTATATCATCTGCTACGCCCTTCACCACAGGCGTTTTGTATTCCCCCTCTTTATTTACCCTTCCTTTCCTCCACATAAACGATCGAGAGGGGAATTCATCAGCTGCTATTTCTTTGTTTTGTACCTTGTATTATAATAATAATATATATCAGACTTGAAACATGCATTGCACGTTCTTAACCATGACTGGGTGTAACACACTTAGCTTATTACCAGTTTTTCTCTCAGAAAGACGTATCCTCCCCGCCCCATTGAATGATCATAAGTATAATTTGCTCGAACCTCTTTTCCAATCTTTGACGCAGCCTTTCCAACAGAACAGTAGGATATATAATTATAATCTCATTAATTAACACTTATTAGCTTTAATTAATGAAATCTGCAGTTTGAATTGAATAAAAACCTCGAATTCTTCAGATCTTGTATATGCTACAAATCTGTCCCAGTCTTCTTTTTTCACAATAGTGCGATACATCTTTGGAACTTTCTCAAGCACGGTGGGTTTTGCTAGGTTGGGACGAATGTGTTTTTCCAACATATTTCTTCTAAAACTCCTTAGCAACCCACCAAGCCGTACCATTATTGCTCTCCTTCGACAGTCATCAATTTTGAAATATTTCTGAAAAAATAACATATGACAGGATATTTTAGTCACATGGAATTTAATAACAAACCTAATATGAGAAAATGTTTAATCTGTTTCATAACCTGAATCGCTGCCCACATTTTGTTCTTGTCCTCTTTTGGCACCTTCCTCCATTATAGATACCTCAATCCAACCCCTGCCCTTACAATGTCTCCCATAAAACTCGAAAATTTTGCTCTATGTTCCCCGCCAACCCTTCCCAGCGCATCAAATGTTAATGGCCATTTTTGCTCACCATTTTTCTCAAATCTGGCACGCCACTTTACCAACCGCGTCATCCCCCTCTTGTTTGCTTGGGGAGCAGAGGCTTCCCCATTCTCATTGTCGACTTGGGTATCATTGTCGACTACTTGGGTATCAACTTGGGCATCAATGTTTTCCATGTCCTCTTCACCCGAATAATCGTCAATATTGTTATCCATTTCCTCTTCATTATCCGAATAATCGCCATTGTTATACATTCCCTCTTCTTCCGAATAATATTCATTGTCATATGCTTCACCTTCAATGTCCATTGTTAAATCAGATGAATCCTGTAGATGACAGTGAAATAAATAGAGAATTAATGAAATAAATGCGATGGAATAATTAAGATGAAATAATTGAGATGAAAATGATCTACTGAAGATGACAGTGAAATTAATATATACTGACGGGAATTAGGTAGTGATCTTCTGAAGATGATAGTGTGATGAATCCGGAACTGATCAATGAATTAGGTAGATGAACTTTTAGTGATATGGAAGAAGAGAGTAATGAATCGTTTTGGTGATAAAATTTTGGTTAGAGGGAATTGAATAAGAACTGATCAATGAATTTTGGGAAATTTGAAAAATGGTGGGAAGTAATTTGGGGATTAATAAGATCGATCCGGGTGAAAACATCTCAGCTAATAAGGACGTGACAGCATTTATCGGATTTAATATAAACTCAAGTAATACGATTTGCGTTAATATGTATCTTGAATTTTAAAGAGTTAAAATGGACTCAAAAAGTTAAAACCACCAAACCACAGGGACGCAAATCGTATTTAACTTTATTTTAACCATGCTTATTGGTTACATACACACCTTACTGGGACTCATTGGTCCCAACCGGCCCTCGTTTCCCCTAAACACACCTTATTGGGTCTCATTGGTCCTAAACACAACTTATTTGTTACATACACACCTTATTGGGCCATCATTGGTCCTAAACATGCTTATTGGTTACATACACACCTTACTGGGACTCATTGGTCCCAACTGGCCCTCGTTTCCCCTAAACACACCTTATTGGGTCTCATTGGTCCTAAACATGACTTATTTGTTACATACACACCTTATTGGGCCATCATTGGTCCTAAACATGCCTATTGGTTACATACACACCTTATTGGGACTCATTGGTCCCAACTGACCCTCGTTTCCCCTAAACACACCCTACTGGGACTCATTGGTCCCAACTGGCCCTAGTTTCCCCTAAACACACCTTATTGGGTCTCATTGGTCCTAAACACAACTTATTTGTTACATACACACCTTATTGGGCCATCATTGCTCCTAAACATGCTTATTGGTTACATACACACCTTACTGGGACTCATCGGTCCCAACTGGCCCTCGTTTCCCCTAAACACACCTTATTGGGACTCATTGGTCCTAAACATGCTTATTGGTTACATACACACCTTATTGGGCCATCATTGGTCCTAAACATGCCTATTGGTTACATACACACCTTATTGGGACTCATTGGTCCCAACTGACCCTCGTTTCCCCTAAACACACCCTACTGGGACTCATTGGTCTTAAACATGCTTATTGGTTACATACACACCTTATTGGGCCATCATTGGTCCTAAACATGCATATTGGTTACATACACACCTTACTGGGACTCATTGGTCCCAACTGGCCCTCGTTTCCCCTAAACACACCTTATTGGGTCTCATTGGTCCTAAACACAACTTATTTGTTACATACACACCTTATTGGGCCATCATTGGTCCTAAACATGCTTATTGGTTACATACACACCTTACTGGGACTCATTGGTCCCAACTGGCCCTCGTTTCCCCTAAACACACCTTATTGGGACTCATTGGTCCTAAACACGACTTATTGGTTACATACACACCTTATTGGGCCATCATTGGTCCTAAACATGCTTATTGGTTACATACACACCTTATTGGGACTCATTGGTCCCAACTGGCCCTCGTTTCCCCTAAACACACCTTATTGGGTCTCATTGGTCCTAAACACAACTTATTTGTTACATACACACCTTATTGGGCCATCATTGCTCCTAAACATGCTTATTGGTTACATACACACCTTACTGGGACTCATTGGTCCCAACCGGCCCTCGTTTCCCCTAAACACACCTTATTGGGTCTCATTGGTCCTAAACACAACTTATTTGTTACATACACACCTTATTGGGCCATCATTGGTCCTAAACATGCTTATTGGTTACATACACACCTTACTGGGACTCATTGGTCCCAACTGGCCCTCGTTTCCCCTAAACACACCTTATTGGGTCTCATTGGTCCTAAACACAACTTATTTGTTACATACACACCTTATTGGGCCATCATTGGTCCTAAACATGCTTATTGGTTACATACACACCTTACTGGGACTCATTGGTCCCAACTGGCCCTCGTTTCCCCTAAACACACCTTATTGGGACTCATTGGTCCTAAACATGCTTATTGGTTACATACACACCTTATTGGGCCATCATTGGTCCTAAACATGCCTATTGGTTACATACACACCTTATTGGGACTCATTGGTCCCAACTGACCCTCGTTTCCCCTAAACACACCCTACTGGGACTCATTGGTCCCAACTGGCCCTAGTTTCCCCTAAACACACCTTATTGGGTCTCATTGGTCCTAAACACAACTTATTTGTTACATACACACCTTATTGGGCCATCATTGCTCCTAAACATGCTTATTGGTTACATACACACCTTACTGGGACTCATCGGTCCCAACTGGCCCTCGTTTCCCCTAAACACACCTTATTGGGACTCATTGGTCCTAAACATGCTTATTGGTTACATACACACCTTATTGGGCCATCATTGGTCCTAAACATGCCTATTGGTTACATACACACCTTATTGGGACTCATTGGTCCCAACTGACCCTCGTTTCCCCTAAACACACCCTACTGGGACTCATTGGTCTTAAACATGCTTATTGGTTACATACACACCTTATTGGGCCATCATTGGTCCTAAACATGCATATTGGTTACATACACACCTTACTGGGACTCATTGGTCCCAACTGGCCCTCGTTTCCCCTAAACACACCTTATTGGGTCTCATTGGTCCTAAACACAACTTATTTGTTACATACACACCTTATTGGGCCATCATTGGTCCTAAACATGCTTATTGGTTACATACACACCTTACTGGGACTCATTGGTCCCAACTGGCCCTCGTTTCCCCTAAACACACCTTATTGGGTCTCATTGGTCCTAAACACAACTTATTTGTTACATACACACCTTATTGGGCCATCATTGGTCCTAAACATGCTTATTGGTTACATACACACCTTACTGGGACTCATTGGTCCCAACTGGCCCTCGTTTCCCCTAAACACACCTTATTGGGTCTCATTGGTCCTAAACACAACTTATTTGTTACATACACACCTTATTGGGCCATCATTGCTCCTAAACATGCTTATTGGTTACATACACACCTTACTGGGACTCATTGGTCTCAACTGACCCTCGTTTCCCCTAAACACACCTTATTGGGACTCATTGGTCCTCAACACAACTTATTGGTTACATACACACCTTATTGGGCCATCATTGGTTCTAAACACAACTTATTGTTTACTTACACACCTTATTGGGACTCATTGGTCCTAAACACATCAAATTGACCCATTTGACCCCAAATTGACCCATTATTTAATTTTTATCTTTAATATTTTTATATAATTTATTTAGAATTATTATTCCCCAAAATTTAAGGGCGCGTTTAGTTGTGGAAAACAGGGGGTGTTTTCCATTTCTGTTTTCCAAGAAAACAAGGAAAACAGAAAACGCGTTCAAATTGTATTTTTTAGAAAACGTTTTCTAGGAAAACAGAAAATAGTGTTTTCTAAATTTTAACTAAAAATGGAAAACACCTTTTTTACTGTTTTCTGTTTTCTGTTTTCTATTTTCGTTTTCCAAATATATACAAAAGAAAATGGGCGTTCATTTTCTAGGGTTTATACGCACAACCGCTCGACCTCTCCTCCGTTACCTCCGTCGCCGGAAATCTAATGAAATGTTTTCTAGTTTTCTAATTTTGAAAATGAAAATTCCATCTTTCAAATTTGAACATGTTTTCTGTTTTTTGTGTTTAGGGTTTTTGATCGTCTCTGCATCAGTTGTTGATCGGATTGCAATTGTTGATCAGATTGATTTAATAAACAAAAATAGATAAACAAGTATATAACAAAAAGTGAATTTCATACTACTGATTCCAATTCCATACACAAAATTGTTTCCTAATTTACATGTTCATTCCTAAAAAAAAAAACAGAGCAGTTGCGGGTTGAGGTTCACGGGAACCTAGATTCCATCTCCTCCATCAACTCCAAATGCCTACTCATAGCTTCTTGCCTCTGTTGAACCAACATTTGAAGCCTGGCATTGGAGACGTGTATCTCTTCCACCAGAAAAGTTGCCATCTGGTATCTTGATGGACTTGGTGGCTCTGTAAGCACTTGGTTGAGCAGGGCCAACCCGTCGAAGATACTCTGTCTCTCTGCCCCGATAATCACCTCGTACCTGTCCAGGGTAGCAACAATCTTTATCTGCAAATAATGTTCAACTAATTCTTTCAAGTTTGCCATTTTGAGAAGGATTTGAGTGTTTTGAGAAAGGGTTTGTTAAGGATTTTGAGAAAAGGTTTGATAAGGATTTTGAAAAGGGTTTGATGTTGGAGGTGAGAAGTTTCTGATTACTGATCAAGTGGTATGGTTATGTGTGCAAATCACTTGAGTATGCGTCTTATCAGATGTGTAATCACTAGAGTATACCATAGGTCTTATTTGATTAATTTCAAAATTACCCACTGAGTTCATGAGGACTGCACATTATAATTGTTGGACTTTTGGTTATCCTACAAAAATTATTTTCACACGTTCTCCAAGTTAATTAATTAAACTGAAATTCCTACACGATACCATAGGTCTTATTTGATTAATTTCAAAATTACCCACTGAGTTCATGAGGATTGAGGGAAGATGAACTAGAGTTCTTCAGGATTATAAAGAGTTATTCAGTAATAGAACCGGATGAACTAGAGTTCCTCAGGATCAAGAGTAATTATTCAGTAACAGACTGAGTAGTGAGTTAGAAGCTAATTTTCGTTTTAATTTATTTAAATATGATTCTAACTGGGCCCGCTAAATTTTAAAAGAGGCGGGGTAAATTAGAGCGAACTCAATTGAAAATTTCACATATCAATCGACAGAATTTTCCCTCCGTCCTATTACTTCTCCAATAAACAGGTTCACAGTAAAGATTATTGAAAAGGATTTTCAGTATTGATCGTTTTTAATCATCTTAATTTGTTGTTGTATCTGTTAGCAAAACAAACATGGATAAGTCTTGGATGAAAACCAGTAGAACCACGCAATCATATGCCGATGGAGTTAAATCATTCTTAATGTTTGCAGTTACCAATTTGGAGAGTAATGAAATTCCATGTCCCTGTGTTAATTGTCTAAACCATTACTCTTTTAATGTTGATGATGTAGAATTTCATTTGTTTTCAAAGGGATTCGATCAGACTTATAGAAGGTGGATTAAACATGGAGAGATAGACGAGCCCGCAGGAGAGGAGCTTCACACGGAATCATTTTTCGATTCCGGAGTGCCATTGGATGCAGCCGAAACAATAAAAATGGTCAGAGCTACTGAAGAAAATTTCGATGAGGACCATGAGAAGTTTCAAGAACGACTCATGGATGCTGAGAAGCCTCTGTATGAAGGATGCCATACCTTCACAAAGTTATCTGCCTTGGTTCAACTACTGAACTTGAAGACTAAGCATGGAGGATCAGATAAATTTTTTAATGAACTTTTAGTTTTGCTGAAACAGATGCTACCTGAAGGTAATGAGATTGTGAAGAATACATATGAGGCCAAGAAGATTTTGAAGTCAATGGGTGCAGGGTACACCAAGATACATGTGTGTATCAATGATTGTATTCTCTACAGGAAGGAGAACAAGGACCTAACTGTATGTCCAACTTGTGGTGAGTCCAGGTGGAAGGTGGATGAGAGGACTAAGAAACTATACGACAATACTCCTGCAAAGGTAATGTGGTATTTCCCCATCATTCCAAGATTGAAACGACTGTTTCAAGTGAAAACCACAGCGGAGGATTTAAGATGGCATGCCACCAGTTCCAAAACACCCGGTGTGTTA
Source organism: Deinandra increscens subsp. villosa (assembly GCA_039602395.1). Classification (NCBI taxonomy): domain Eukaryota; kingdom Viridiplantae; phylum Streptophyta; class Magnoliopsida; order Asterales; family Asteraceae; genus Deinandra; species Deinandra increscens. Next base: position 14,069,242 of record JBCNJP010000008.1, read on the forward strand.
CGACACCCATCCGATTCACCGGCATGGAAAGCCATCGATGACAAATATCCCAAAATCGCTAACGATCCTAGAAGTCTTCGTCTTGGCATTTCAACTGATGGGGTCGACGTAAATAGAGGTAACAGAAATCACAGTGTGTGGCCGGTTCTATCTGTCATTTACAACCTTCCACCATGGTTGTGTATGAAAAGAAAGTTCATCATGCTTTCGTTATTAATATCGGGAGCGCCTGGAAACGATATTGATGTGTTTTTGGAACCATTAATTGATGACTTAGAGCTGTTATTCGAGGCAGGTGTGGAAACATATGATGCGTATGCGCAAGAACAGTTTACTATGCGTGCAATTGTTTTATGGACGATTAATGACTACCCTGCACTTGGTACACTTTGTGGTTGCCCGTACAGTGGATTCCATGGTTGTGTGGTATGTCGGGAACAAACTAAATGCATTAGGCTTCCTTTCTTAGCCAAGCAGTGTTATGCTGGTCACAGAAGATATCTACCATATACGCATGCCTTCCGAAAGCAAACAGAGGCCTTCAATGGTAAACAAGAGTTGGAAGTTGCTGCTGATCCTATGACCGGAGAACAGATATACAACGAAGTTCAACATATCAGGAACAAATGGGGAAAGGGATTAAGGTGTACTGATTCAGAAATCCCAGAGACCTCAACCGGAAGAAGGGGGAAGATTGATAAGAGAAAAAGAAAGAACAAAGAGAAGCCACCATATTGGAAGAAATTTAATATATGGTTTCGAAGACTTAGATACTGGAGGCATAATAGTGTCCAACATTGCATTGATTTCATGCATATTGAAAAGAATGTGGCTGAGAGTCTTGTTGGATACTCTGCTCAACCTTCCCGGAAAGACGAAGGATGGACTGAATGCGAGAAAGGATCTGAACTTTTTGGGGTTAAGACCAGAGTTGCAGCCTAAACAGAACAAGAACAACATAGTACTTCCTGCAGCGTGTTACACGTTACAAAAAGATGAAAAGGAAAAGTTTTGTGACACGTTGTATAACTTGAAGGTTCCACAAGGCTATTGTTCTAACTTTTCTAGTTTGGTTAGTCTAAAGGACAAGAAACTTGTGGGGCTCAAGTCACATGACTATCATATGCTGATGCAATAGTTTCTGCCAATTGCAATTCGGTCAGTCATGCCTGAACCGACAAGATATGCTATTATAAGGCTCTGTTTTTTTTCAAATCAATATGCAGCAAAGAGATCAACGTCGAAGAGCCAGAAAAATTGCAAGCAGATCTTTGTGTCACACTATGCCTGCTTGAGAAATATTTCCCGCCATCATTTTTTGATGTTATGCTTCATTTGACGGTGCACCTTACTAGGGAGGTAAAATTATGTGGCCCAATATGCTTTCGATGGATGTATCCATTTGAAAGGTGTATGAAGGTAATTAAGGGCCACGTGAGAAACAAAACTTATCCAGAAGGGTGCATTGCTGAGGAGAACATCGTAGAAGAAACGATTGAGTTTCTCAGCGAATACCAAAAAAACATCACAACTATTGGTGTTCCAACTAAAAAGCATAGCAGTGCGGATGGAAGTCCTGGGTCAGCTGGTAGATCAGTTGAAGTCTCTCCAGAGCTCCTATCGAAATCGCATTTATTTGTGTTGCTAAATACGCCTGAAATTGAGCATTATATCGAGTAAGTAATTTAGATTATTAACCTTTTTTTATCTGTTTAATTAATTATAAACTCTTATAGATAACTTCAATTCATGTAATTGCAGAGAACACATGAAATTTTTGGAAAAGGAACATCTTGGTAGTAGACTAAATGACCTGACTAAGAAGCAGAGCACAACATTTGGTAAATGGTTACGCAACAAGGTCAGCTAAATTTGCTTATTGCTTTAATTCCGGATGAACTGTAACTTTCCTGAACAACTGACCTGAGTTGTCCGGAACAACTCTATTTTCTATCCGGATGAACTATAACCTTCCTGGTGAACTGAAACTATTTTCTTATAGCTTTAATTCCGGATGAACTGTAACTTTCCTGAACAACTGACCTGAGTTGTCCGGAACAACTCTATTTTCTATCCGGATGAACTATAACCTTCCTGGTGAACTGAAACTATTTTCTTATAGTTTTAATTCCGGATGAACTGTAACTTTCCGGAACAACTGACCTGAGTTGTCCGGAATAACTCTATTTTCTATCCGGATGAACTATAACCTTCCTGGTGAACTGAAACTATTTTTCTTATAGTTTTAATTCCGGATGAACTGTAACTTTCCGGAACAACTGACCTGAGTTGTCCGGAACAACTTTATTTTATTTTTGGAAGATCTATAATCTTCCTATTCCTAATGAACTCTCCTGATGAACCTACTATGAATTTCAGGTTGAAAAGGAGATGGCGGAGTCCCCAGAAACTATATCAGAGACCGTTAGGTGGATTTCACATGGTCCGCACAGAAGCGTGAGGAAATATGAAGTATATGACATCAATGGCTATTCATTTCGTATAAAATCTCGAGACGATAGGGTTTACCAGAACAGCGGGGTTGGTGTAGAGGTAAATGACATGCACATCTCTAACGAGGTCTTAACCTATGGAAAAAAACCTTACTATGGGGTTTTAAAAGAGATATGCCTACTAGATTACCATATGAAAACCATCCCTCTATTTATGTGCGACTGGGTTGAGAATACACAGGGGGTCAAAAAAGATAGTCTTGGTTACACTTTGGTCAACCTTAAAAGACTAGGTCACAAGGAGGACCCGTTCATTTTCGCGTCACAAGCACAACAGTTGTTTTACGTCAAAGACCAGCTGGATAAAAAACTGCATATTGTCTTTATGACACCTCCCAGAAATTACAGAGATTATTATGAAGACGATGCCAATGAAGAATTTAGTACGGTAGTTTTTCCTCACAACGATAATGTATTGCCATCCGTAGATACACGTCACAATGTTTACCATAGAGCTGACTGTACTGGAATGATATTACGAAAAACCACCGATTAATTGATCATCATTGTAATGTTTTTGAATCTTAGCAAACTACAGTATCAACAATATTTGTTTTTTTTCTTTATGTATTCTGGAATATATATTATGGATCTTAATTTTGAGTCAAGTGTTTCCTTTTTTTGATTGTGCCTGCAGGTCTCCTCTCTTTGACCAAACCAGAGTCAATAAAAGTCAAAAATAAACAAACAAAATCAACTGCTGCTTTAACAAACACAATTACATACATAATCCAAAGGGTATGATTCCATTAATACATTGATCTATAAAATTACAACTGAAAAACTACTAACTTAAAAGGGAGAAGAAGCGACTGAAGAAAAATCCCTCTTTGCTGCTCACATGCACTTGCTTTTGATCAAGTGAAAAGAGAGAACAAGTCCCTATTTGCTTTCTCACATGCAATTGCTTATGATCAACTGAAAATGGTGAAGAAGTGGCTGAAGATAAATCGGGTTCATGGGGCCAAAAGGGAGAAGAAGTGGCCGAAGAAAAATCAGGCTCGTGGGGCCAAAAGGGAGAGAAGCACCTGAAGAATACAAGTCCTGCAAACCTCAACATGTGCCCTTACTGCTGACTGTTATAAAATTACACAATAACTTAAAATCTGCTCTCAGTAAAGCATTTGTATGAACCATTAGAGACTCCTCGTCTCCATGGTTTCCACAATAACTTAAATTCTGCTCGCAGGAGATACAGAGTGCAATCTTTCCCTGCACAAGAAAAAATTACCAAATCTGAGACGAAAATCTCAATCGAATTTCAGTGGTGAAGATGATAACTTACCGTTTTCCACATACGGATGACGCCAATTCCACATTTTTTCCGTCGATGATGGACGAAAAACAGAGAGAGAAAGACTGGGAGAAAAGGGTCATGGTGGAGATGATGATGAAAACTGATACAGAGATAGTATATATCGATACTCGAGGGGCGTGGTAGATGGAGATTTGAAAGATAAAGTAAATGAAATAGTAATGATTACAAGCGCCGTACACTGTTGGCATTCTTCTTTTAGCCACCTAAAATTAATATACCGTGACCATTTGTCATAATTTGTCACGCAACCAATGTTTAATATGAGTGGCCATATCACAAGATAATCAAACATGATAAACATATATAACCATCATATGTTCAAATATAACTACTAATATCATAACTAAAAATAAACATATAAAACATTGTTCTTAATTTGTTCATAATTAAACTAAACCCTAATTAATCATCCGGATCACTGCAATCTTCGGATATGTATCCTGAACTTGCATCGTCATCATCATGATCATCATCATCATCATCATCTTCTTCATCTTCTTCATCTTCTTCATCTGCTTCATCTGCTTCATCTGCTTCTTCATGATCTTCTTCATCATCTTCTTCATCTTCTTCTTCATCATCTTCTTCGGGTTCATTGAATTTTGTATCAAGGACACGAAATAATTTCGCTGTCTCAACATGGTAGGCAAAACAATTAGGAATCTTCTGCGCATGGAGTTGCTTCAGGATTTTCTCATCATTGTGTTTAATCACAGATTTGTGTGACTTGAAGGATCTTCTTCTCCTGTTACTGTAAACCAAAAAAATACGGTTATGCTTCACATACCAGTATTTAAGGGAGCGTTGATTATCAGCCATTTGATACAAGAATTGGTGTAAACGAATTGGTGTAGAGAATTTGAGATCAAGAAAGGGATGGCGGTAAAAAGGAAAATAACAATGATGATGATATATAGGGTAGCGGATTTTAACCCGCTCGAATTAATTGGTACAATTGAAAAAAGCGCGTTGTTTTAGAGGGAAACAAATCTTCTCTTTTTCGCCATGCGTTTAATATTACCGTGACCATAAAATAGATTTTTGTCACTCACAACCTACCATTTAGTCACGGTTAATATATGTGGCCATAGGTAATAGATTTTTATCACTCACAACCTACCATGACCATTAGTCATCTAATATTTAGTCACACAACCTAATAACAGTGGCCATATGTACTAGCTTTTAGCTACATAACTAAGTAAAAAGCGTGGCCATTGCTCACATTTAGCCACGCATAAATAGTTTTGTTTTCTTTTAATTAACTAAGTAATAAAATCTACTCCTCCGTCACACAACATTATTTAAGCGTGGCCATACATTCCTTTTTGGTCACACGAATAAAAAATCATAAAAATTCCGTGGCCGTATGGTGCATTTCGCCACTCTTTTTTAAGTGTGACAAATAAGTGCCACATGTTTTTGTAAAACAGTGGCTAAAGCCACTGCACCTGATTGTTGTTGTCACATAAACAAAAAAATACGTGGCTAAAAGGGTCCAAAGGCTATATATTTGGCCACGGGTACAAAATATTTGTGGCTAAAACGAGAATTTCTTACCTTTGGCCACGCTTTTTTCAAAACAGTGGCTATGCATTATCAAAAAAACCGTGGCCAAAGCCACTTTTTGACGTAGTGACAATTATTTACAAAATGGTGATATCAGAATAACACATCATAATCTATAGTTTTAATATATACCGACATATATGCATTTATTTTTAATTGTAAGCACAGAGATAGAGTACCTAACTAATAACAGGTTTTGCACTTATACAAGCCTCATGAGAACCTCATAGCCTCCTAATACATTGTAAGGAATATTGCGCTTGGAAGATTTCCGGCTGAATGCCAATTTTACTATGTTCCGGCTGAAGTTGAAGTTGAAGCGGAATTCTCACTTCAAGCGGAACTGGCAATTCAAGCGGAAAGAAGCAGTTTTGTCTTTTAGCGAATATTCCGGGTGAACTCGATTATCCACCAGATAATGAGTTCAACCGGACTTTTCCTGAGATGTCTTTTCAGCAAGTCCAATCCTGCAAAAGCTTCTCGTATGCTTCTATATCTGATTCAAGCCGCTCTCCTAAAGTAGTATGTTGCTGCAAACACGCAAGATATTCCAATTGCCGATGTTTATTCTTTTAGTAGTTTGTATTTGACTTTTTAGTTTACGGTCTAGATTAGATCGCATGAGATCAATGGCTGTGATTGATCTCATCTGCACTATATATAGCTTGTTAGCTCTCAGTTTACAAAACAGTTGTCATCACTTGTAATAGTGTAGCTTTGAGTTAATGCAAATAGTGCCGAGTATTCGATACTTTGTTGTTACTACTATTCTGCAAATCAAGCATTTACATTATACAAGAATTCAATATTGCTTAAGAAAAGTGAAATATAACTTAATTCCGCAAGGTTATATTTGCAAGTAAAGGACTTTGTTTAAGTTTAACTCTGACTTATATCGATCCTACAATTGGTATCAGAGCTTTGGCTCTTTACTTTGAAGACTTCTAGTGCTTCAAAGTTGATACTTTACTTGCTTACTTGATTTCTATAAGCTTTTTCTGTTTTACAAAACTGTTTTTCACAATGACTGACTTAACTCTTGGTTCACTTAATGGTAGCTCTAACAAACCACCAACTTTCACTCCTGATGACTTTGATACTTGGAAACTCAGGATGGAAGGTTTTGTTAGAAGCCTAGACAGACGCATTTGGAACAGGTTGACTGTAGGTCCTTACAATCCAACTGTTTAATCTGCTGATGATGCCCAAGTGCAAATACCAAAACCACTAGACAAATATGTTGAAGCTGATTATACTGAGCTTGAATATGATCACAAGGCCTACTGGACTCTCCAGGCTGCATTACCCAACTCTATACTGGTAGGGTTCAAGGGATATATGACAGCACATGGCTTGTGGAATGCTCTCAGTGAAATGTATGAAGGGTCTAGTGAAGTTAAGGAAAACAAGAAAGATGTTTTGAAACAAAGATATGAAAACTTTACTTACAAAACTGGTGAATCTATGACCAACCAGTACCTTAGATTTGTTTCACTTCTTGATGAATTGCAAAAGGTAGAAGTAAAAACTGAACAGGCTGACGCCAACAGGAAGTTCTTGAGATCCTTACCTCCAGCCTGGACTGTCTACACAGTCAGCATCAGGGAGTGCAAGGACCTCAAAAAGCTTAAACTAAGTGAACTCCATGGACTCCTTAGTGCTTATGAAATGGAGCTTAATTTTAAACAGAACAACTTTCCTGAAGCATCACCACAGTTGCAAACCACTGCTTTGGTTACAACTGATTTTCAAAAGATCTCAAATTCACCTCAATATCACTCACCCTCAGTCAGTTTCATTGAGTCACCTAGAGGCTCAGAGAGTTCTTCAACACTGTTTGACAACTCTCACTCTGCCTATGTGGCAACTGACTCATCTCAAGGCTTCACACGTGAAGACTTGGAATGCATAGGGGCAGATGATCTAGAAGAGATAGACATTTTAACTCAATTAGCTATGGTTTCTGTAAAGGCCCAAAGATTTTATAAAAGAACTGGAAGAACTTATAAAGGGTCAAAGGGATCATCAATTGGGTTGGATAAATCTAAAGCTAAATGTTATAATTGTCACCAACTTGGCCATTTTGCCAGGGAATGCAAGCAGCCAAGGAGAGATGGACAGAACAATAACAACAATGTCCAACAGAGATCAAATCATGGAAGCAACAACAGCAGCAGTCAACACAACAACAACAACAGCAACCAGCAGCCAACTCAACGAAAACCACTTGGAAATCAAAATGTGGTGGCAGCTGTAGCTAACCAGACTGAATGCTATGAGTGGGATGACTTTATCACTGAGTTTGAGCCAATCAACCATGCTTTAATGGCCAAAGAAGATTCAACTGAACAGGTAAATGAGATTCCTGAAAAAGTTTTGGAAAATCTGTGCAGCCCTGCCTGCATGGAACAAGTGTCAAAATACAGGAAACATAACACTGATCTGATTGATGAAGTTTCTAACTTGAATGAGTTAAAGAATTGCTTTAAGAAAACTGAAACTGCATACATCACCAAAATTGAAAATTTAAACAAAGAATTTGATGCTTTAAAGCAAACTAACTCTATTTTGGAAACACAATTAGAGGATTTGTTGAACAAACTATTTATATCAAGACAAGAAACAAAAGATGCGAAAGCAGAAAATGATGTTCTTGAAATTAAGTTAAAAGATGCCTTGTTCACCTGTGACAAATTCCAAACCGCTAACAAGAAAACCAAGAAACTTTGGAATGGAGCAATGCATGGGAAAACAGGTATTGGGTACAACAATGTTGAACCACCCAAGGAATACTCACCTGTTATTGCTCCAATCCAAGCACTTCAGAAGGAGTGAAGTGTGAGTCTAATTGTTGACAACACTGCATCTTCTTCATCTGAATCAAAATTTGTTGAATCATCTTCAAACTGTGAAGTCAAAGATGCTAGCACATCAGCATCTATTGACCAATCCAAGGTTTTAAAACCAAAAGTTGCTTTTCCACCACCAACTATTTATGAGCCAAAAGACAAAAAAGTTGGAGGTAAACTACCTGAGCAGCCAAAACCAAGTGAAACTGAGAGAATGGGTAAGCT
>JBCNJP010000008.1:14705851-14785851 GCA_039602395.1 Deinandra increscens subsp. villosa
ATGAAAGTTGGGGTTAAAACACGTAATTATGAGGTTAGTTGTGTAAATATAAAGTTTGGGGTTTTAAAATAACCTAAACACAACTAGAGGGACTTAATATGCAAATAAGGGATTTTGGTTAGACAAAATAGAAGGGGGATGGGGCTGGAACGTGAAATGCGATATCCAGACCCCCAAACCCACCTTGTTCTTGCCCAAAAATTGAAATCAGAGATCAAGAGGTCTAAGGGCTGCGATTTTGGGGATTAAGCAAGAGTTTGGAAGCTATTCCCATTAACCAAGTGTTGGTGCTTATCAAGTAAGTAGCCCTTATGTAATTGCATGTTTAGGGTCCGAAAATTATGACTCAATTGGGTGTTTTAGGGCTGTGATTTCGTGCCTAATGGGTTATAATATGTTTATGTGAGGCGGTGAATACTTGCATGTTGAGAAATTAATCAAAATCACCAAGTTTTGGGTGCTTCAAACCCCAAAAACGAATTTCTTGTAATTAGTATAAAAGCTTGAAATTTGTATATTTTTGCAAAGTGTTATGAGGTATTGGTTAGTTTGTAATATGGCATGTTGACATAGAACACAATCTTATGCAAGTTATGGAAAGAAACCTAAGCAAAGTAGGTGGAAATATCTTTGTTTTGAGTTATGCACATAAGGTATTCGACGAAATGCCTAATTTAGATGAAATGCTCGAATTCATGATTAAATGTAGGAATGATACACTAATTGATATCATGAACTAAGAACGAGCATAAGTTGTGAAATATGTGATTGTAATATGTGTTAAATGGAATAATGTAAAACCATAAAAATGATAAGAATCTAGTTGTGAGACTGTTTTGAAAGTGTTGTATAAGATCACTCGTATGTCCGTTTGGGATGTATGATATACGATCGGAAAGCTTGTTGTGAATACTATGTTTCGTGTTTGAACACTAGAAGCTGAATCTGATGTATAATGGGTCAAAATGACCCGTTAATATGGTCACTCAAATTTTCCAGCATGCTGTTTGGTTAAAATTAAGCTGCTGTCCTGTTTCTAGAAAAATCGTATAAAATCACAGAAAAATCGTTAGAAGGTGTGCCATATACGCCTGGAAAGGTCTTTCAGTGTACTACCTTTCATCTTTGATCATGGAATGCTAAAAAAATTCGTAGATGGGTCAAAAATGACCATTACAGCAGCATAGTTGAAAAAGTATACACAAAAATATTAACTTCTAAAATCAGTTAAGATTGAAGTTGTGATTATACTTGCTCTATACATGTATGAAAGTTGAATATACATATTATATGACCTATATGATATGTGATTAGGGCAATTATATGTGTTCGTATGTAAATTGTGGTTGGACTTTATAAGTCAAAGTGGTGGTTTCAATTAGAACATAAAAAAATACGATTAATATGCAAAATGGAAATGGTTAGTATCTAAATGACTAAAATAGTCATGAAAGAGAATACTAATGAGTTAAATGTTGACTATTGAAAAAGCTAGGTTTGAGCTTGGAATCATATGGGTCAACCGGATGAAGTGGTAAAGGACTTTGGGACGAATCGACGTAAGTATTACTTACACCATAAAAGGTAACATCTTTGCTATGTTACACATTTCATATATATTTATCTATAGTTGCTTTAGAAATGAGATATGTATGTCGACTAGAAAAGCGATAGCCCTGGTGGGAAAGATATGTAATTGAGATTAATTAAGATATCAATCCGTTGGAGCCAAACTCCAATGATTTAAAGACGTAACAAACAAGGTTACATTATGACATCTTAGATGTGTAATGTTGAACCTTGTATGCTAACTTTACTTGAGAGCTACGTGGCTCATAAAAACAATAGTTATATTTTAAAGTGACAACGGTTGGTAAATGAATCGTAGGATTCATGCTAATGGGTCAAATGGGTTCATGAGAACCATATACAGGTGCAATTATAATTTGTTGGCTACATGGTTCATAGAAACCATAATTAGATGTGAACATTAATAGATTGGTACATGAATCGTAGGACTCTAGTAATGGGTCATAATGGGTTAAATGACTCAAATGAGATATGCCAATGAGTCTAAATTATATAACTTGTCATGTGGTATAACGAAACCAAGACAAGTAAATAAAATGTGTTGTTGACAAACGTTCAAAGAATCATAGATAAACGCTTATTGATGTTAATGTAGGGTTACTTAACAAAGGTAAACCATGACTCTATGTACAAGAGTTGCCTTGTAGCAATGTAAGTGCAAATTATGTAATTTTCCTATGCGTAAACATGGTGGATTAGCCCATGTGCAATCACGGGTAAATACGTGAGACTTAACGGGTTAAATGGGTGAGTTCAATGGTGAACCCAATAAGTAAATCATAGGCTTATAGCTTGTGGTAATGATGATTGCCGTGAAAATACGTTGTTTTGGCCTACGGTTAAAAGCAGGTTCGAAGGGATACGATGGGATAGTCCCGAATGAGTTCCTAACGAAAAAGTGCCACAAAAATGAAGGTGTGCACCAGTAGCCACCGTAGCTTACGGTGACCACCGTAGCTTACGGTGGCCACTGGCACAAAACTGCACCGTGAGTCAGCTGGTAGCTACCGTAAGCTAGGGCCAGCCACCGTTGCTTACGGTGGCCACCGTAGCCTACTGTGGCGGCCACCCCAAATGTTGAATTCTGGCTATTTTCGCACCGATGGATCATCCCTCTTGCACCCAATGCGATTATTACTAATGAAATGAAGTTGAATGCAGGTAAAAGAAGCTGGTGACGAGATTCCACATGATCGCTCGAAGAACCGAACACTTAACGGACGTTTCGTTATGACTTTCATTTTTAAATAGTGGTAATGTTAACCCAATTGAATGTCTTCTCTTTGGGAATTGAAAACCATGTCTCTGAGTTATGTATGTTAGATACTGCGTAACTCTTGAAAAAATTTTCTGGGACCAAATTCTAAGTTAATGTTTTAACTTATTTTTCACAAATATAACTCGGGTGTTACAAGTTGGTATCAGAGCCGTGGTTTGAGGGATTCAAGTACACGAAAGGTGCTTGAACTCAAACTCCGAGCTCGAGGTACGGGAAAAGTGTTCGGTTCAAGCTCGATCGGGAATCCAGGTGAGTAAAAGTTTGTATATTGTGGCATAGTTGTGAGTAGCTAGTGTATGAACAAATGGTTAAACATATGTAGTTATCACATGGTAAAATATTTGATATAATGCTTAAAACTGTGAATAGCACGGAAGATTGTAAGCTCTAGAACCATGAATTTTGTAAATGTTAGGGACAAATAGAAATGGGTTAATGCTAAGGCAAAAGACCTCGTATAAATCCGTGGGATTATTTGATAATGAGATGACATTGTAACGAAGTAACATTGTGACAAGTAATTGTGCAATGTTGTATCTCGAATATATCTGTAAACGTAACAAGATAGCATTGTGGCAAGTCCATTGGCAATGTTGTATCTTGAAATGTGTAAATGATGATGTTAATGAGGAGTAACCTTGATTGAGGTAAGGAAAGCTCTAAATGTGGCCTATTTTGACACCTTGATTTTTGTAGGAAAATTTCCTCCGAGCAAGTGGAAGGATAGTGAATGATCCGTATGCTTCCAAATGCATAAATGGGCAAGCTCCAAGGTACAACCAGGTGGGACTACCCAACCTGGATTACACTTTGATAGATGGTAATGCATTCGCATGTGTCTAAATATAATCAAAATAAGAGTTTGGACCCATGAGGTCATAATTTGAAAATTGCAATATAAAGAAAATGGAAATTGGCGAAGAACGACTCTTTAGGAGCCGTGAAACCAATATAAAGAAAATGGAAACTGGTGAAGAACGACTCTTTAGGAGCCGTGAAACCAATATAAAGAAAATGGAAACTGGTGAAGAACGACTCTTTAGGAGCCGTGAAACCAATATAAAGAAAATGGAAACTGGTGAAGAACGACTCTTTAGGAGCCGTGAAACCAATACAAAGAAAATGGAAATTGGCGAAGAACGACTCTTTAGGAGCCGTGAAACCAATATAAAAAAAAAAATGGAAATTGGCGAAGAACGACTCTTTAGGAGCCGTGAAACCAATATAAAGAAAATGGAAACTGGTGAAGAACGACTCTTTAGGAGCCGTGAAACCAATATAAAGAAAATGGAAACTGGTGAAGAACGACTCTTTAGGAGCCGTGAAACCAATATAAAGAAAATGGAAACTGGTGAAGAACGACTCTTTAGGAGCCGTGAAACCAATATAAAGAAAATGGAAACTGGTGAAGAACGACTCTTTAGGAGCCGTGAAACCAATACAAAGAAGATGAGAATTTGGTGAAGAACGACTCATTAATAGCCGTGAAACCAATTTAATGGAATTGGCAATTGATAAAGCCATTAATTTGAAACAAGGTTGCATTCGGGATATCACTAGATGTACAAAGGATGAACCTTATGTGAAGTTGTTATAAGTGAAAGATTAATGAGTAACCATGGAACTAAGAAGTTGAAACGGTCCCATGTCTTTAATTAATAAAGCCGTTGGGACGGTTTATTTACGTTGGTATGTGACATCGTAAAATTGTTAAAGGATGCCAAGTTATATAATGTGATTGATTTTCATGTGATTTGGGTTAAAACCCAAGTCGAGAATTAAGTAAAATTTCGAAATGGAAAAATAAGAATAAGGAGAAACGGGTTATTGCATATGCTGGAAAATCCGTAACCCTATGAAATGACTAGATGTTTAACAAAAGGTGAGAAGTAACCTTGTTTAAACATAGTAAAAATTAATGATGTTGAGTCATGTTGATTCCCATGTAAGTTTCGTATAACTAATATGGAATTAAAGCTGTTAGGCGGGTGACCGACCTAACTTCATGGGTGAGACCCACACGCATAGATGATGGCGAAAGTAGGGAGGACGCTGGAAGCGACCGTTCCCGAAGACGCACACAGGATTGCTATTCAAGTAAGTATCCTTAAAAATTTCCAAATAAATGTTGGAATGTAATATGAACAAGTAATGGTTCGTAAGAACCATAACTACGTGCTCAAAGGTGTTGAGTGATTGATTAATGATTATTAAGAACCATATCATAATGTTAAATTATTTAGGAATGATCCTTAGGGATCCTAATGCTGATTATTTCTGATTGCTAGCTAAATGGTTCAAGGGAACCATGGCAACGCTGAAAATACATAAATAAGCCAACATGTCAACTGAATAATAACCACGGATTAAGGTGTATTTCAATGATAAACAATTCATAGGAATTGTGCCAATAATAATGGGGCAAGGACGGAAAGGTCTTGCTAAACGTCATACTGACATGAAATAGCTAAATGGCTCTTAGGAGCCATGGCTTGACTAATACATGTATGTTGATGTGTAAATGAATCATAATTAATGTGATAAATGTTAAAGGCTAGTATATGAGCCAAGAATAGATCAAATCTGTAACACGTTGAATTGTAATAGATGGAACAGTGTAACCCTAAAAAGGGTTATGGGATGGGATAAATGGCTTTTAGAGTCATAGGAGCCGCCCAATAAAAATGTATTACATTATCGAATGTGAAATGTAAACGGCAAGTGACATGCTAAACACTTGCAAATATTGTTATACTGCTTAAAATGTGTAGGTACAGTTACACTGTGCGAGGACACAACTAGCAGGAGAGTTGCGGGACGAGATTCCGACTAGGATTATCGTCAAGGTAAAGATGAGCAGGAAAGATACATATGCAGACCGCAATGACGCTAAGGTATGGATGATATTACATTAATGTTTGAACCTCTTATGGAGAGGGCAATTATTTGAAATTTTGATTTCGATCAATGAGGTTATGACACTGGTCACCAGAACCTCAACCCTAAATGACGCGTGGAGTTATAGATTGTGAACTCCTAAACTGGTAAAACGGGGAAGATAATGGATAACAAAAGGTTATCATGCTAGTACTATCCTACGGGGCAAGTAAAAAGCAGGAAATGAAATTGTTGTATGATGACTAATTTAGAGTTGATCAATGTAACAACTCAGACTGTTTGGTCAAGTCCCGGGATTACAAGGGACATAGAGAATGACCATAAGTGGCTATAAAATGCGAGCATTAAGTGGTCCGTAACGAGGTTAAATAGAAAAGGGTGACATAGTATATACATATTATATGTGGGCCTAAATGTATGCACAGTGATTTATAAGGGTAACCATTGAATATAAGGTTACTGGTTCAACCGCAGTCTTTATAAAGGCTCGGGTAATGTCTTTAGGTGACTAAGACTTGGTATAGGTTTCGGGGACGAAACCTTCTTTAAGGGGGGTAGAGTTGTAACATCCCAAAATTTTAAATTGTTAAAAATGCTGTTAAATTCACGTTAAGCGTGGATTCTAAGTTAAGGGTACATTTAACTTAGTGTTCCTACAAGATAGTTACATGAAAGTTGGGGTTAAAACACGTAATTATGAGGTTAGTTGTGTAAATATAAAGTTTGGGGTTTTAAAATAACCTAAACACAACTAGAGGGACTTAATATGCAAATAAGGGATTTTGGTTAGACAAAATAGAAGGGGGATGGGGCTGGAACGTGAAATGCGATATCCAGACCCCCAAACCCACCTTGTTCTTGCCCAAAAATTGAAATCAGAGATCAAGAGGTCTAAGGGCTGCGATTTTGGGGATTAAGCAAGAGTTTGGAAGCTATTCCCATTAACCAAGTGTTGGTGCTTATCAAGTAAGTAGCCCTTATGTAATTGCATGTTTAGGGTCCGAAAATTATGACTCAATTGGGTGTTTTAGGGCTGTGATTTCGTGCCTAATGGGTTATAATATGTTTATGTGAGGCGGTGAATACTTGCATGTTGAGAAATTAATCAAAATCACCAAGTTTTGGGTGCTTCAAACCCCAAAAACGAATTTCTTGTAATTAGTATAAAAGCTTGAAATTTGTATATTTTTGCAAAGTGTTATGAGGTATTGGTTAGTTTGTAATATGGCATGTTGACATAGAACACAATCTTATGCAAGTTATGGAAAGAAACCTAAGCAAAGTAGGTGGAAATATCTTTGTTTTGAGTTATGCACATAAGGTATTCGACGAAATGCCTAATTTAGATGAAATGCTCGAATTCATGATTAAATGTAGGAATGATACACTAATTGATATCATGAACTAAGAACGAGCATAAGTTGTGAAATATGTGATTGTAATATGTGTTAAATGGAATAATGTAAAACCATAAAAATGATAAGAATCTAGTTGTGAGACTGTTTTGAAAGTGTTGTATAAGATCACTCGTATGTCCGTTTGGGATGTATGATATACGATCGGAAAGCTTGTTGTGAATACTATGTTTCGTGTTTGAACACTAGAAGCTGAATCTGATGTATAATGGGTCAAAATGACCCGTTAATATGGTCACTCAAATTTTCCAGCATGCTGTTTGGTTAAAATTAAGCTGCTGTCCTGTTTCTAGAAAAATCGTATAAAATCACAGAAAAATCGTTAGAAGGTGTGCCATATACGCCTGGAAAGGTCTTTCAGTGTACTACCTTTCATCTTTGATCATGGAATGCTAAAAAAATTCGTAGATGGGTCAAAAATGACCATTACAGCAGCATAGTTGAAAAAGTATACACAAAAATATTAACTTCTAAAATCAGTTAAGATTGAAGTTGTGATTATACTTGCTCTATACATGTATGAAAGTTGAATATACATATTATATGACCTATATGATATGTGATTAGGGCAATTATATGTGTTCGTATGTAAATTGTGGTTGGACTTTATAAGTCAAAGTGGTGGTTTCAATTAGAACATAAAAAAATACGATTAATATGCAAAATGGAAATGGTTAGTATCTAAATGACTAAAATAGTCATGAAAGAGAATACTAATGAGTTAAATGTTGACTATTGAAAAAGCTAGGTTTGAGCTTGGAATCATATGGGTCAACCGGATGAAGTGGTAAAGGACTTTGGGACGAATCGACGTAAGTATTACTTACACCATAAAAGGTAACATCTTTGCTATGTTACACATTTCATATATATTTATCTATAGTTGCTTTAGAAATGAGATATGTATGTCGACTAGAAAAGCGATAGCCCTGGTGGGAAAGATATGTAATTGAGATTAATTAAGATATCAATCCGTTGGAGCCAAACTCCAATGATTTAAAGACGTAACAAACAAGGTTACATTATGACATCTTAGATGTGTAATGTTGAACCTTGTATGCTAACTTTACTTGAGAGCTACGTGGCTCATAAAAACAATAGTTATATTTTAAAGTGACAACGGTTGGTAAATGAATCGTAGGATTCATGCTAATGGGTCAAATGGGTTCATGAGAACCATATACAGGTGCAATTATAATTTGTTGGCTACATGGTTCATAGAAACCATAATTAGATGTGAACATTAATAGATTGGTACATGAATCGTAGGACTCTAGTAATGGGTCATAATGGGTTAAATGACTCAAATGAGATATGCCAATGAGTCTAAATTATATAACTTGTCATGTGGTATAACGAAACCAAGACAAGTAAATAAAATGTGTTGTTGACAAACGTTCAAAGAATCATAGATAAACGCTTATTGATGTTAATGTAGGGTTACTTAACAAAGGTAAACCATGACTCTATGTACAAGAGTTGCCTTGTAGCAATGTAAGTGCAAATTATGTAATTTTCCTATGCGTAAACATGGTGGATTAGCCCATGTGCAATCACGGGTAAATACGTGAGACTTAACGGGTTAAATGGGTGAGTTCAATGGTGAACCCAATAAGTAAATCATAGGCTTATAGCTTGTGGTAATGATGATTGCCGTGAAAATACGTTGTTTTGGCCTACGGTTAAAAGCAGGTTCGAAGGGATACGATGGGATAGTCCCGAATGAGTTCCTAACGAAAAAGTGCCACAAAAATGAAGGTGTGCACCAGTAGCCACCGTAGCTTACGGTGACCACCGTAGCTTACGGTGGCCACTGGCACAAAACTGCACCGTGAGTCAGCTGGTAGCTACCGTAAGCTAGGGCCAGCCACCGTTGCTTACGGTGGCCACCGTAGCCTACTGTGGCGGCCACCCCAAATGTTGAATTCTGGCTATTTTCGCACCGATGGATCATCCCTCTTGCACCCAATGCGATTATTACTAATGAAATGAAGTTGAATGCAGGTAAAAGAAGCTGGTGACGAGATTCCACATGATCGCTCGAAGAACCGAACACTTAACGGACGTTTCGTTATGACTTTCATTTTTAAATAGTGGTAATGTTAACCCAATTGAATGTCTTCTCTTTGGGAATTGAAAACCATGTCTCTGAGTTATGTATGTTAGATACTGCGTAACTCTTGAAAAAATTTTCTGGGACCAAATTCTAAGTTAATGTTTTAACTTATTTTTCACAAATATAACTCGGGTGTTACAAGTAACAAACAAACAAGCAATAGTTTGACAAGGTTCATGTACACCCCAAAACGTTAAAAAGTTAAAATAGGGGAAAAAGCTATCAACTCACAGATATCAAATGGTGGATCAAGCAAGCGTCACAGGGCACGAGAATCCAAACGTCCAAGTGTATCACAGTGGCAAGTCTATTATAATGATATATACATAAATATATCAGAACCTATCCGAAATTATATATGCTCAAGCAATTGGTAGCAACAATCCATAAACAAACGGGAGGTTTAGCAACACTCCCAGGAACATACCGAGCGAACAACAAACACCTGACGAGATCATAGGGCCCCAACCGGGAAGTACAATATCTATACTGGAAAGCATTATGCCCATACTCGTAAAAATAATCAAACCGGGTCGCTCGATATTTCCCAAAACACAAAACAAACAAAATCACTAATTACGGTCACAGAGTCGATGCGGGCCGCAATGGTTTACTGGCCAAGCGATGCACCCCGCAATGGGTCAGAAGTACCCGGCAGATTACTGGGGGTGATGCGGGCTGCAACAGGGTCATCCAAAGGCGATGCACCCCGCAACGACTATTTTGTCTTTTAGTGACTTTTTTCCAATTTTGCATTTTTAGCTCGTTTCGCCAACGGGGTTTCGTTCCCAACACTTCCAGTAGCAAAATATCAAAAATTTAGGCACTGAGGCCCTATCCAACCAAAGTTATAAGTCCCGGTTTGTCTCAACTTTTCCCGAAAACATTTCTTTACACAACTTTAACCAAAACTGATCATTCCAACACTTAATTGACTATCAAGAAACTGTCCTAAATTTATTTTAATGACCACTAGGCTACTGGAATCTTCTGGGTGTTCATATAGACTCAATATAATCCAAATATCTCGGTTTTCGGGTCCAAACACTAAAATACAACAATGGGTCTCCACCCCCAATGACCAAATCCTCATCTTGTGACATTTTTTTCCACTGAGGTTGTCGGGTTTCACTGAACAACTCAGATATGCAATCTAAACCCGAGATAATAATCATGCATGCATTAACTAGTTGTACCTTATGCAATAAAGCTTGTACTAAGGCAAATCCAAGCGGGTCTTCACTTCTCTAAGGTTCTTGATCACTCCAGAAGCTGAATCCACCCTTGCATGCATCATCCATACTAGAATTAGAGGTGGGTTTTCTCAAAAACATGATCTAAACCAAAACCGAAGATAATCTCACCTTGTTTCACCATGGAATTGTTCCCACAAGCCTTAGATCACCATGGATCGGACATGCAACACCATCTGGAGCATCAACAACTACTGATCAGTAGGTAACCCATAAGAAACTAAGCTTGAAATGGTGAAACAAAAGAACAAAATGCTTACCCGAGCTTCGTGTGTCTCGAAAATGCCTTATCCTTGATCACCAAAGCTCCCACTGGCCGGACTTGAGCTCCACAGGGGTTGAGAGGACGAAATGAGAGAGTTTTCCCCAAGTTAAACCGTGCAAATGAGCAGAATTGGGGCAAAACTCGTTTTTATAGACCTGGGGATCGATGCGGGCCGCATCGGATTACTTCAGCGGGCGATATGCCCCGCATCGTCATCAGGATTTCTCGCGGATCTTTTCCGGGTAGCGCACCCGACCCGGCGACCCGTCACTCGATGCGGGCTGCATTGCTTCAAAAGAAACATGATGCGCCCCGCATCACTCCAGAAAAGAAAAAAAACTTTTCCCTTTTTATTTTTCTTGGAAAAATCCAATCCGATTCTCGAGGTTTATCCAGGGATGTTACATATTATAACTTGCATATTCGAAGTACATATCAGAGTGATTTACACTTGCTTATTTAAAGCATGGTTACAAGTGTCTATATATAGTGCATTAAGGAATCAGGAGAACCCTTGATTCCTCTAACGATCATCTAGACCGTCGAGTAAAGATACATGAACTAGAATAATATTAAACTAGTCTAGAAGATAAAAGTGTCAGCTTCATGTCAGGAGAATGGCAGGAAACTGGATTAGATATGTCAGAGACAAGTAGGGCAAGTCATGTTGATGTCCGAGATAACTTGCCTTGCCGAGGTAACTTGAATTATCTTGGGCATATCCACTGTCCGAGACAAATCTATGTTTCCGAGATATAATACCCTTCCGAGGTATAATGATCTTCCGAGGTAACTGCAAGTTATCTCTGGCACTATGTTCTTCTAAGGTAGCATATCTCGGGACTTCTATTCTTCCTAGTTAACATGTTTTAGTCGATCAACATCATTTCTTCAGGAGAAATAATTCCTTACAATCTCCCCCTAAGATGATGCTTCCAAAATCTTCCGAATATCATACTAAATGAAAAACAAAACACGGTTGAAACTATCTTGAACCAAAAACAACTAACTTCTTCAGCAAAGCTGACTTCTTCTACTGATTCTTTTTCATGTCAAATTTAAACAGTCAATTTATGAGCATGCAATCCAGTATTGTTTTCTGATCACTAAAGTTCAATTCAGCTGGATTTATCTATCTATGTCGTGTGAATGATCCATCAGCTCTGTATACAATGTATCTGTCAGTAGCTAGATCCAATTTCACATGAGTGACAGGATAGTTAGTTCTGATAGGTGCAACAGATGAAGTTTCCCTTGTTGTTGTGTCAAAGTGCATCCTTATCTTCAACATGAGGAACAGTTCTTGAGCACTTAGTCATTTTCCATCACCAGCCACATTTCTAACATCACCAAGTTCTAAGTCAGATAAAGTTGTGAGAGCTTAATTGCTGCTGAGTCTTAGAACTTCATTGGTGTTTGCAGTTAACAAGTAGAAACTTGAGTCTTCATCAAATTTCCAGGATAGAATTCTTCTTCTATCAGCATGCAGATCTTCAAGTTCTTTCTTGTCTGAAGATGAGTCAGAACTGGAGGAAATAACTTGAGATCTTTTCCTTTTTTCCATTGATTTCTTTCTCCTTGAAGTACATGTTGTTGGCTCTGGTGGTTTTACTGGGTTGGTTGGTTCAGTGGATACTGAACTTGGTTGTGCAGAAGGTGGTTGGGTAGAATGGTTAGTTGATTTTTTTATTGAAGGAGTTTGAGATGGTTCTGTTGTGGGTTTTGGTTTGGGTTTGATGAGAGGTTCAATTGGTGTGAAGTTATCATCTCTGAATTTTGGTGGAATGGGTTTGCTAGGTTTGGACTTTTTGGTGGGTGGCTTTGTGAATTGAGGTCTGTTGGCCTTGGGTGGGTTTCTTTTGGTAGGATGGTGGAGATTTGTGTAGTAGTAGGTAGAGTAGAGGGTGTATTGCCAAGAAGTGAGTCAATGAGACTCATAGGTTTAGGAGGAAGAGAAGGTGTACCTGAGAAAGCTCCTGGAGGTCCAGGAATTCTTGTTCTTTTTGATATCCTTGATTGCTCCTTTCTTATCTCATCGTATCTGTCTCATAGAGTATCCAAAGAAAAAGGACTGATTGTGTTCTTTTCTTCTCCTAAAATCTCGATGAAGTACCTTGTGAGTGCTCTTGTCTCCTCTGCTTTTGTAAGAGGAGTCTTGACAATTTTCTTTGTTTCCTCAGTCTTCAATTGCTCATGAATGACATTATCAGCTTTAATACTTTGACTAAGCTCGATATATTTCCTTCTTCTTCTACTACCATTGACATTAAACCACATAAATCATTAGCAGAGGTCAAGCTAATGGCTTCAGAGGTGACCCATCCTCTGGCTAAGATAATGTCTCTCCATCTTTTCAATAACTCCCAGTTAGCATCATTTGCAGCTAGCCTAATCTATTCCTTTTCTTTGTTTACAACACTCCTGGCCTTTTTAGCAAATGATTGATGCCTCTTTTCTTTGGCCTGGTCTAGCTTCTTCTTCCTTTCTTCTATAGACCTTCTTTTTGCTTCTTTTATAATATCAAAAACTTCTTCATTGTTTTGATATATATTCAAGTTGTCTTGAAGCAAAAATGCCTCTGCCATTTCTTTGTCTACCTTTTCCTATTCCATTCTTTCAATTAAATCCGCTGCAAGTACAGAGTTTATCATACTAACTTCACTAGCAGGTAGGGTGGTTTCTTGCCCATCCAGAAGCTTTGTAGATTCCGTGGCCTTTGCTTTTTCTGTTTCAAACAACTTTATAGGAATCTTCACACCTTCTCTACTTCTTCTTTTCATATCATTGAATTCTTTTAATTGAGCCATACGACTCATCATTTTTTCATTGAATTCTCTGCTCAGTAATTTGTCACATTCTCTTCTCCCATCACGATCATCACCATACTTGTCAAGAATAGGAATGAATACTGTTCTTGAACAATCTATTTTTTTTCAGGAGAGGCAACATTCTTGTAAGCAGATTTAAATCTTTTCTCATATTCTGCCTGTAAGGCTTCATCTTCTGTCATCTTTTTCTTACCTTTCCCAAGATTTGGATTTTCAGAAGGGTAGGTTATGACTTTTTTACTGATGGCAACCCTCTTGACAAATGGTGGCAGTGGATTGATATTTACCTTACCTGTTCCTGGCTTATATTTGGCCCAGTAGTTGGCCAAAATATTTCTTACAGTTTCCTCCACAAGAGTTGAAGGAGCCACAAGAACAATTTCTGAATAGTCTTTTGTTGGTGGATAATAGTGTCCAAATTCCATGAGATACCTTCTTTCATCTCTAACACCTCCCAATTCAACTGGAGGAGCTTCAATTTAAAGAACTTGTTCAGGTTCCACAGGAGGAGAAAGAGGAGAAGTTAACTAAGAAAACTTGATTCCTTGATAGATTTTTCTTGCAGACAGCTTGGCTAGTGTCTCTGCTTCTTCCCATATGTTTTCCTGGGTGAATTCAAGTCTGAATGGCTATTCTCTGTCTGCTGCAAAGAACATTAGAGAGTTAGTTTCATCCTCCGGAGTAAGTGTTTGCTCCGAGATAACTTGATCGGTAGCAGCAACAATAGCAAGTTTCGAGATAACATTTTCATCCGAGGTAAATTGTTCACCCGGAGTAATATGTTCTCCCGGAATAACTTCTTTTGCTTCCGAGGTAACGTCATCATTTACCTCAGGATTAATCAGATCTCTGTAATTTTTCAGAACGTCTTCTATTTGTTCATCAGCAATATCCATATTAATCATCTACACATTTTTGTTGATTTTTTGAATATTCTGACCTTTGTCAGCAGTGTCTTCTTTCAACACACTTTGAACTTCCTCATCATCTTTCTTTCCATCACCATTATTGCCATTATTGTCATCATCATTATCATCATCATCTTCATCCATTACTTCAGTTTCAGAATCAAGATCAACTCCTTCTTCTTCAGCAATTGCCCTCATTTCAGGGGTAATAAAATCTCTTTCTGTAATTTGATGAATTTCTCTGATAGAAGCAAGAAGAGCTCCTACAGCTATCATAGTGAAGAGAAATAGTTCCTTTAGGTTGTCTTTGTGTGGGGCCACAGCAAGGATGTAAGCTATTGAGACTTGTTTCCATGCTTCTTCAATTGTAAATGGCTCTCTTCCTACAGATTGAAGTAGTTTTAATCTAACCTCCTTGGTTACTCTTGTATACCAGTCAAATTCAGTAAAATCTTTTTCTCTATAAGCACTATACCCCCTCCATTTTGGTAGCATCATCTTTAATAGTACTAAGTTCTTGTGGTGGAGTGGTGGCTTTAGATTTTGAGCTTCATGTTCTGGTAACATCTTCTTTTGCAAAGAGACCTGGTGATGCTTGGCTTGCTTTAGTTCTTCACCCTGCAATTTCACAGTATGTGAAAGTAAAGTGAACTGTGTTTGTAAATTTTGGTACAAAACCGTTAATTAATTTAGTGAAAGCTTGCTCTCCATTGGTTTGAAACCAATATCCTTGAGCAAAGAAGAACCATCAAGCCTAGCTTGATCATGTCCCTCACCCTGGTTGTCTTGGCTCCTGGGATTCCTAGTCACACCCTCATTTACCTCGGGCGCCACTAAAGGTACCTTTGGGTGAGAAGATGGTCTAGTTACCATGAATTGGGTCTTACTGATGTTACCACTATCCACTGGATCCAGTGGGGATTCAAGTGTAGTGGCAGCCCTTTTCACATCAGCCATGTCTATACTCCTATGGCTGAACTCCATACCAAAGTGTGGTTGGGGTGATTTTTCTTTGAGACTTTTCAACACATCTCCTGCAAATAAGGTTTCTGTAGATAGTGTATCATGAGAAGTACAAAAAATGTCATCACCTTCACCTTGAGATGTAAACTAGCTTGTTCTTATTGGAGTTTTTCTAGTGAATGAGTGTGACATCCCACATCGGTGGGGAGGAGAACTAAACACTGCTTTATAAGGGTGTGGATACCTCCCCCTACCAAGACGCGTTTTAAAACCGTGAGGGGCGGATGTTTGAGGGCATGCCGGCTGCCAAAGCGGACAATATCTTGTTTACGACGGGTCTGGGCTGTTACAGATGGTATCAGAGCCGGTCGTCGGCCGGTGTGCCAGCGAGGACGCTGGACCCCTAAGGGGGGTGGATTGTGACATCCCACATCGGTGGGGAGGAGAACTAAACACTGCTTTATAAGGGTGTTAATACCTCCCCCTACCAAGACGCGTTTTAAAACCGTGAGGGGCGGATGTTTGAGGGCATGCCGGCTGCCAAAGCGGACAATATCTTGTTTGCGACGGGTCTGGGCTGTTACAGAATTGTGACATCCCACATCGGTGGGGAGAAGAACTAAACACTGCTTTATAAGGGTGTGGATACCTCCCCCTACCAAGACGCGTTTTAAAACCGTGAGGGGCGGGTGTTTGAGGGCATGCCGGCTACCAAAGCGGACAATATCTTGTTTGCGACGGGTCTGGGCTGTTACAGATGGTATCAGAGCCGGTCGTCGGCCGGTGTGCCAGCGAGGACGTTGGACTCCTAAGGGGGTGGATTGTGACATCCCACATCGGTGGGGAGGAGAACTAAACACTGCTTTATAAGGGTGTGGATACCTCCCCTTACCAAGACGCGGTTTAAAACCGTAAGGGGCGGATGTTTGAGGGCATGCCGGCTGCCAAAGCGGACAATATCTTGTTTGCGACGGGTCTGGGCTGTTACAGTTGGCTTGCTTGTTTTGTTCTTGTAGATCGAGATAAAAATCGACACCGAACTTACGTTTTACATGAACCCAAAAGTGTAATACGCTAGTAAATGTATACTAGAAGATGCTCAACAAAGAGAAATTAACTAACCTAATTTTCAATTGGATATCTCAAGAAAACTTCTGACAACTTTTCTTGTCAAACATAAGGAAATTTCCTATTACCAACTGTTGCAAAAGTCCTGATCTAAGACCGAATGAGTTGAGTTCAGAAAGGAGTATTGGTAGTAGTTGACTAACCTGACGAAAGAGCCTAACGCTAGTTTGATTTTGCAATTGTGTCTATTGTTGTACATTCTACTTGGTACTATCTTTCATAAGCTTAGAGCAAGGTACAAGATTACTAGAGTATGCCAACAGAAATACTAAACCAATAGTGACTTGAAAATGCGTGAGCGTATGATCGTCTACTCAATCGTATTGAAATCAATGTAAACGAGAGTGAACACACGAGTAAAAACAATGAAGCTTGTATTAGACCACAGAGAGTTTACACAGAAAGACACATAGAACACTTTTACCAAGAAGTTATTAATCTCTATACAAGACAGCTATTTATAGTGCAGAAACTCGATAGGCCGAACATCAAGTTCGGACCAGGTTTGCCGGTGTCCGAACTTGGAGTTCGCCCAAAGTTCGGCCAGAACCAATCTTGCACCATCTTTGTCTTGTACTCAATACTTCACATGATGATCAGGAACTAGGTATTAACAAACTCCCCCTCGGCATGTGCAATATCAATTCCTTCATTATAACTTTTATCTTGTATCTTCAATCAAACTCTCCCTCAACTTGACGATGAGTTCAATCTTGAATACTTGATATTGCATCGTGTGTAAACTCTTTATCAATAATCTTTAGAAGACTTGAAGTTGTGATGTTCTCTTTCCACTTAGAAATCTGCCAACATAAATAATCTTGGCGCAAAACGTCTCTTTGATCAATCAAAAAGAAATAAGAAATAAATCTTTTTGATTTTTAGAAACTTTATATCAAAACATTCCTAAAATCTTTTCGATATTTTCTAATACGGAATGTAAATGCAATACAGAATCAGACACTGTTTTTGTCTTTTGTGAGAAAGATCACAACTTGGGATCATATTGAACATAACATATTGAACACACTTCAATTTCGATAATTGTAACACTTAAGCCATGTCGATTGCAGATATAATTTGTCCAACGTTAAACTCAGGAAAAATCATACTCATAATATTTGGATATGTTAAGGTATTATTAGATTTGCTTTGACCAGTGTACCCCACACTACCAGACGTACTCAGTTATGCTTTGCTTATCACATTTTTGTGATTTCACTTGTGATTTACCACATAGTGATTGTATTCATGATATATTCAATTGTGTTCCATGCAAAAAGTAATAAGAACGTTATTTCGTCTACCTTAAGGTCGATCATTCGATACGCAGATAAGGCCTCGGATTTAACAAAATAAGAAAATAAAACAAGTTGAAATTGTATAACTCAACGACAATCAGGTCGATCCTGTGGACACACAGAGAAAGTCCGATGATTTATACCAAACACCAAAGAAAAT
The DNA here is from genome assembly GCA_039602395.1 of Deinandra increscens subsp. villosa. Classification (NCBI taxonomy): domain Eukaryota; kingdom Viridiplantae; phylum Streptophyta; class Magnoliopsida; order Asterales; family Asteraceae; genus Deinandra; species Deinandra increscens. Next base: position 14,723,956 of record JBCNJP010000008.1, read on the forward strand.
AAAGCAGAATGTCAAACGAACAACGATCAGGTCGATCTTTCGATACGCAGAGAAACTCCAATCGTTTGACAAAATAAAGAAAATAAAACAAGTTTAAATCTTTGCAAAATGAACACATGTATACACAGAGACTTCTCATTTTATTTTTCACATATCTTTTTCTTGATATATCGTGAGATATGCATCAAGATGCTGTCCACTAGCAAGCATCAGATTTAGTGTATATCACATTTGAATACTTTCTGATTTGTCGAGCCTACCTTTCACATTGATCAAATGGTCTTTTGGCTCTTTCATCTATTTTATCCGTGAGTCAGACGATGTAAGCCAATGTACCATCATTTCCCAATCTTGTCGGATACAATTTCTCATTTTTCAATGTTTTTGGATTTTTGCATTTTTCAATTTTTTTGTCTTTTCAAATTTCTCCCCCTAAAAATGACAACTCTATTTATAGATTTTTATTTTTACTTTATTTGAAAAACAAACTCCCATTTTTGTATTTTTGTAAAAACAAACTCCCCCTCAAAATAGACGGAGTGAAAAACAACCAAAAATTGATCAACCAACACGAATACTTGCCGTTTTTCAATTTAAGTTATCACAGATATTTCACAATCAGCAATTTTCCAATCACCGAAAGGTCTTCCTAAAATACCTGCTGACACCAAATAAAACATTAGTTTCTCTGGGATCGACCTGAGTCAACAGTGTCGGGTCGCCCGGTGTCTTCCACATAGTCATTGTTGGCCTTGGAAACAATCTTTGGTTTCCATATTTTGAAAGATTTTGATTTTTGATCAGAACCGGAATCAGTATCAATTGGCGTACTCGGTTTAGACCAAGACGACTTACGAGTTGATTTGATCGTTGGAGACCATGGTTCATCAAAAATTTGACCTTTGTTATCCACATACTTAGCCGTGTTGTAGATATATGCAGTCGTCGGACAATCAACAGCAAGATGTCCAGGTTGTTGACATGCATAACAAAGTCTTTCTCGAAATTTAAGCACATTTACCAGAGTAATGTTCAGAATCAAAATTGTTAAAGAAATCATCATAGGAATCATACCTAGGAGATGGACTCCTTGAAGATGATGACCTTCCAGAATAATAAGATTTTTCTTTCAGAGGAGGTGATTTCTTTGAATTCTGCTTATGTCACTAAACGTCATTTGTTCATGTTATTTGTCATTAGCAACATATTAGCTTATAAAAAGATGATTAATACTAAAAATCACAAATAACAATCTAACCATTTATAATTATATTAAAACATGAAATAACTAAGATTAACCATGCAAAATATATAATCATCATCAAATCATCAAATGCTCAAATGATCAAACCAAACCATTAAATTTGTAATTTAACCTATCGGTTTAAAAAACCACATAAACACATTTTCATCACATTTTCAAACCTTACAACTCTAAGGTTTTAAAAGAAAACGAAAGAATTTAGTTTAAGTGTTTTTGATCGTTAGAAAAACTCGGGTTTTAAAGGATTGATTGTCAAGACTTGAGGGAGCGTTTGGGATGTTAATAACGTATAAAAACGTAAACGTAAACGGTTAAGAAGACTCACAACGGTGAGGAGTTTAAACCGAGTAAAAAGAGAAAGGTGGCGGTAGTTCGGCTCGGTGGTCCACGACGGCTCACGGCTATGACTCATCCGCGGCGCAGCTCGGGAGCAAGTGGCGGTCCAGCAAGTGGTGATGGTGGCTTACGACAGTGGTCATGGTGTTGGTAACATTGTCGAGAAAAAGAAAAGAGGAAGGAAAAGGTGGCCGTGTTCGATGGTGGTGGTTCACGGCTGCCCACCGTAGTGCAGCAGCACTCAGCGGCGGCAGCTAGGTCGCACAGCAGCAGCCGCCACCGGCAGCAACAGTCCAGCGGTGGCGGTGCGTGGTTGTTGCTCACGACAGAAAAAAAAAGATGGAGCTGTGGTGGTGGTGTTGGCTACCAAGAAGAAGAAAAGAAGGCGGAAGGGTGGCGGTGGTCTTCGCCGAAAAAGAAGGAGAGTAGGAGACGGTGGCTGTTGCTGGCAGCGCCCAGCGGAGGTGGTGGCTGCGACGGTTCTTCCGGCAGAAAAAGAGAGAGATAAAGGGGTGGTTGGGTGGCTGCCGCAGGAGCAAGATGGGGGTGACGGTTTGTGTTGGTGGTGGTGCCTAGCAGTAGTGGTGGCTGGGTTTTCTTCACCGGAAAAGGAAAAAAGAGATGGACAATGGGGCAGTGGTCCTTGTTTGTTTGCTGCACTAAAAAAATGGAAGAAAGAAGTGAAGGTGGTTGTTAGTTTCTTGAAAAAGAAAGAAACAAAGAAGAAAATGTTTTGTCACCTATTTCCTTCTCGACAAAACAAAGTTTTTATCAAGGATGACCGAATATGAGGTTAAATATCATGATAGTGAGAAGATAGCTTATTATGCGTTGATGAGGGCATTACCTAAAGAGATCTGTTGGCAATTCAAACGGTATAAAACTTCAAAAGAGGTATGGGATGCTCTTGCTCACGAATGTGTTGATGTTGAGAATATAACAAAAGCAAATGTGAGTGATGCAGAAACAAATGAATCTGGAAAAGAGATTGACAATGAGCAAATCTATCAGAAACAAATTGAAAATTTAAGAAAGGAAAAGAGTTTGTTAATTGAAGAGTGCAAAATTACAAAAGAAAATTTGGAGAATTGTAAACATGCGGTGAAAGAAGTTATTGAAGACTTCGATGCACTTTATTCTAAAAGTGTGATTTTGAAAGAAAAATATGATGCACTTCAAAAGACTTGTGTTGAACTTGCTGATAAAGAACTTCGTCATCAAGAAGACAACACAGAATTGCTTGATGCAAAGACTCGGTTGATAGATGAGAATACGTTATTGAAGGAAAATGTTGAGATTTATAAAAAGAGGTGGACAGATACAAAATTGGAGTTAACTAAGGAACATGCGTTCATAAGAAATCAAAAGATTGAGCTTGATTGTAAGTACGAGGAACTTATTAAATGTAAAAAACAATTGGCAGATTCACAAGCTATGTGTCGAAAGCAGTTTGATGATGCTCAAATTGAGATTTTGGAACTTCAACGGAAGTTAGATGGTTATTGGAATTCGCCTGCCACAATTAGTTTTATGTTCAATGCTCAGAAAGAAGTTGATTATTCTGATGTTCCTTCCCCACAAAATTTTACTTCTACTCCATCAATCAGATCATTTGAAGATGATATGTCTGAGTTAAAAATCAAATTTATGCATAAAGAAGAAGTAATGAAGCTTAGAGTTGAGTTAGACATAGTTAACAAAAGATTTGCTGAGGCACAAATAGAGATTTCAAATCTTAAAAGAAAACTTGATGAATTGCATGATTATTCAAAGTTTGCAAATCCTGTTTCAGAAAAGAAGAAGACGTCAAAGTATGAGAAGCAAAAGCTTGAAGGAGGAACAACGTCAACATTTTGTTCAGCTTCAACTTCTTTTGACAAAGAAAAGGTGTATGATGAGCAAGTTGGTAACAATGTTGATAAAATTTTGTCTGAAGAGAAAAATTGATGAAACTTTGCTCAAAACAAACAATCTAAAAGAAATTAAGACTTCATTTACCAGAGTTGCTAAACTGGAAAAAGGAGAATCTAATTCTCAAGCCAAACATTCAAAGCTACCTGGTTCTAAACAGAAAGGTTTGGGTTTTGAGAAGAAAAATGACGCAGTGCATGAAGAAACAGTGGTGGATCAGACTAAAACTTCCTCTTCTGATACATCACTTAAACTTTCTGAGAGAATTACATTGAAGCAAAAGGAGTTTGTCGACAAAATGGATGAAATTTTAAATGATGTTCAATATGAGAAAGTTAGTGCTGGAAATGCTGAGTTTATGCCAAAGAAGAATTTTAAGTTAGAGCGTCAAGAGAGTGATCTTTCTTCAAAGTCTACAATGTCTACGGAATCCATGTCATCTCCTAAGAAGGTCGATGAAAGAGCTTGTTTTTACTGTAACAAGACGGGACATGTGATTCGTGATTGTGCAATTCGACGAAGTTATGTACGTGGTTCATATCAATCATCATCATCTGAGTCGATGATATTCAACGAGGTCCCAGTCAAGCGACATCAGAATCATCAACGGAAGTCAACTACCAAGAAGCCGTTTATTGGTAAAACTTTACATTTTGATGATGATTTCCCACAATTTTCAAAACCAAAACGATTTTTAAAAGGAAAACATTTTTTCAATAATGATTTTGAAATGCCTTACTCAAATGATTTTTCTTATTATGGGCATCGACAACATCACTCAAAACCTGAGAAAATATTAATCGGTGAGTTGTTGCATATTGTTTCCAACTTGTCACAGTATGTCAATGGTTTTGATTCGCATCAGGCGACATCGTTTAAACCATTTCGTTCTTGGAAACAGAAAATTGCAACCTCTGCGGGGAATGATTTTGTTGAGGATACGGGACGACCCAAGCCGGTTTGGGTTCCCGTATTTAACTAAAAACTTGTTTGAGGATGTGTGCAGGATGCTTCAAGAAGACCTATTAGTGATTGCAAAGTTGCTGATAGTGGAGTATTTTGCTTAAGTTAGCGCTTCACCGAGTTGATATTTCACAAAAGTTTTGAGAAAAATGATTTTTCAAAATCTAAAAATTCGAGGTATCCGTGTTGGTCGATCAATTTTATTTTCTTTCCTTTTACTTTCTTTCGTATATTTTTAGGGGGAGAAAAATTTTAGAAAATTCAAAAAATAGAGTTTGTTGAATTTTAGGGGGAGAATATTTGAAAAAGCCAAAAATAGTGTGTTTTTCATGTAAGGGGGAGAAAATGAAAAATAAAAAAAATGGAAAAGTAAAAAATGAGAAATTGATCCGACTATGTGAGAAATGATGGTACATCAGCATATACGTTATCTGCCATGGATAAAGTAGATGTAAAAGCTGTAGGTTATTGCTTGATATGTGTGATGTGCATGACAAATCTGATATATGCAAGTATGATATCAACATAATGCCTGCCTGATAACTGTGGTTTATCATCTTGATGAGTATTGTGTGATAAATTTGCAAAAATAGAATAAGAGATATCCTTGTGTATGCATGCGTTCTTTTGAAAGATTTAAACTTGTTTGATTTTCTTTATTTTGTCAAACGATCGGACTTTCTCTGCGTATCGAAAGATCGACCTGATCGTTGTTCGTTTGACGTTCTGCTTTATTTTTCTTGGTGTTTCGTATAATTCATCGGACTTTCTCTGCGTGTCCACAAGACCGACCTGATTGTTATTGAATTATACAACTTCAACTTGTTTTATTTTTCTTATTTTGTTAAATCCGAGGCCTTATCTGCGTATCCAAAGATCGACCTTAAGGTAGACGATTTAACATTCTGCTTTCTTTTTGCATGACACACATTGGATGTTTACATCTCTGAAAAATAAATTCTATAAAGCAAGCACAAAGATGTGTATGATTGAAAATATCTGCATGATATGGCTTAGCTTGAAAAATGAGACGTTACTAATATCTCTGAAAAGCGTGAGGACCATGTTATCAGTGCTTGAAAAATATACCTTCTAATATATCATAAAACTATAAAAATTGATTTGTGCATGCTGAAATAAATAAGAAATTATTGTATCTGCTATCATCTTTGCCTGCATGCTGACTAAGTCGAAATTGAAATGTGCTAGATGCGTTATGACTGATATGATCTCACGTCGCGATCTTTCTCACCAAAATCAAAAATAGACTTTGATTCTATATTGCATTTATGTTTCAGTTTCAGAAAATCCAAAAAGATTTTAAGTGTGTTTTGATATAAACTTTGTAAAATCCAAAAAGATTTTCTTTCTTCTTGTTTTCGATCTGATCGACACGCGATGCATCAAATATTCAAAACTGAGTTCAAATCATTTTGGTTCTCCAAAGAAGAAGGTTTCCAGGATTAAAGTTATGATTGGAAAAGAAAAATTTCAACTTTTGTCTTCTGAAGGTTGCAGGATGAAATGATCAAATCCTCCGAGATACAAGTTTTCAGAATGGATTTTATGCATGGTGCAAAGCTGTCAAAGAGTTTATTTCTTTAGCCAGTCAGAGGACAAGCTAACGAAGGATACTTTCAGAAATGGTTCAGTTGACACAGTCATGTTCCTGCCATGCCTACCCAACATCAACTAACAACAGATTCAAAGAGTTTGAAGATCTGATACAGCACACGTCAAGGGGGAGTTTGTTAGAGCATTTTCTGTGTGACGTGTGTGTATCACAGTTAGTATCGTTAGTGATGTTCAGTTAGAATTGTTAGATCATGTTATAGGGTAGATTTTGTAATTACACTATAGTTGAAAGGTTTGTTTGTGTTAAATATATGAATCTCATATTTGAGATTCATATATCAACAAACTTTGATTAGAAGCTGCGAGGGATCCAGATTTCGATCTGATCAGCGGACCAGAGGAGGAAGACCAACGGACCAAGATACTCTATATATACTAGTTGGTCCGTAGTTCACATACAACTCTCCATAACCGTTTACCCAAGTTCTTCATCTTAGAGAGGAATTTTTGATCTTGAATTTCTATGAGTTTTGTGTTTAGATCATTGATTAAGATAGTTCAACGAGTTCATATCTTGTAATCACTAATTCAATTGAGCTATAAAGAGAGATTTATTTACGATTTTGTGTTCTTGAGTTCGGGCTAACTTTCGATCCAATTTCGGAGTTTAAATCACTAGATCGGGACAAATCGGTTTTACACAACAAAAAGGAGAGGGAGTGAGGGTAGGTGAGGGGGAAGATGTGGTTAGGAGGAGGGTTGGTGTAGCCAATTCTCTTTCACATTTCTTTACCATAAATAGAATAATATCACCTACTAATATTTTTATAAAACTTTCAACATGTAGGTGGTTTGATCTTATAAAAGTTTTTCGTGTTTTTATAAAGATATGTTATGTATTGTAATGTTTATAAAACATATTAATATTTTGAGGAGAAATACTCCACCACTTTTATATTTAAACATTGTATAAAAATTATACAAGTTCATGATAAGTTTTATAAGAATAAAATGTATAAAAGGTGGTGACAATTTTATAAATTTAAGGCAAAGTTGGTGGGCCAATATTATTAAAATTTAACCCAGTGGGTTTGGGCTTGATATTGGGCCTAAACATTTAAAAGAAAATGAAATTGGGCCGGTTTGTCGGTTATGGGCCGTACGTGTCCAAACGGTGCACCGGTTCGAGGCCCGGGCTCGTTGTGTATCGGTTGAGTTTACAGATCCCACGATCAATCGGTTTATCAAGATTACGCAACGGGTTAAGGTTTCGGGCTCGGTTTAATTGTTTTAGGCTAAATGGGCCTATTGGGCCAAGTCGGGCCCAATTGGGTGTTCGGTTAGAGTTTGGCTTAAGTCTTGACAACGATTTCAGTTTGTGATGTTTTTATTTCGTAAAAACAATTGTTCGAGTTGGTTACATCAGTTTTTCAGAAATCATATATAGTTTTCAATTTTTTTCACACGTGTTACGGTTTACATTTTAAGTTTTGTCAGTTCGTGGCAGTTTTAAGCTCGACCGTCCAGATTGTTCAAAACCGAATAGTTTTAAATATACGATCGCTTATCAATTTGCCGTGTCGGTTATACAAGCGTACGACACCAGTTCCGGATAAAATATAAAAAATCATTTTATATTTAATTTCTCTGGTTATTGAAATTTCATAAAATCTACATGAAATTTCTAAGCATTTAACGGGTATACACTTCTAGTACAAACGCGGGATTAGGTTTACGTCATCCGTTAACAGTCAGGCACAGTAATTATCAGTTTAACAGAAATCAGATCAGATAAAGCACAATTAATACTTAATTAAAAGTCAAAGTATAGAGGTTTGACCTAGGTTTTCGGACGAGGTGTCACATCTTGCAATCAGATTTGTAATTGATTCATTTTGATAGTGCTTGAAACTATCAAATTCCTTCTTCAAAACCTTCTGACGACTTTTCTTATATTCTTCATTGCCTTCTGTAGAGGCTAGATTATGAGGCTTGTAATATTAAATAAGTTGGGCTGGGCTTAGAGGGTTTCATTAGAATCATAGGCTAGTTTGCTATTGTATTTAGGCTAGTTTATGATTGGGTTTAGGTTTACTATTGGGTTTATGATCCACAAGGGGCCCAATAGTAAACCCATTGGGGTGCCTATATAAACCCCACTTGACCTCCTCATTTGAGGATGCTTGTTTACGATTCTAGGAGAGCCTAGTGGAGTTCACGATCGTAAACAGAGAGAGAGGGTTTACGATTGGTGGTTTTGTACCCGACAAGTTTTCTTGTGTGCAAAGATCAAGTTTTTAACGTTTAATCATCGTATTCTTCGTGTTTCTTCTCTTCTCTATCTTGAATCAATCATAAACGAGGATTCCGCACTCGTTTGTGATTAAAATATCGTGACTTGGTAGATTTTCTGGACCTACAATTGGTATCAGAGCCAAGAAACGAGTGTTTCGAGGTTCTCACGATATTGGATTCAAGCATTTTTCTGGAAAAGGTTCGAGTTTTTGGAGTTTTGAAGGCTGTTTGAAGGTTTACGACTGAGCTGCTGTTGTTCCAGTGAGTTTACGATCAGCTTCTGGGCAGTTTTGAGTGTTTACGACTCAGTGTTCTTGGTGTTCTTCATCGTTCTTGGTGTTTACGACTTAAAGATCCAATTTTTGGGTGTTTACGACTGAGATTTTCGTGTTTACGATTTAAAGCTTGGAGCTTTGGGTGTTTACGATTCAGTTGAATCGAAATCAGGCGTTTACGATTTGATTTTATCGGAATCGTCGTTTACGATCAAGTGTTTACGACCCGGTGGTGTTTACGATCGGCCAGGCTGTCAAATATCGTAAACGGGTGATTACGATCGTAAACAGTGTCTACGATCGGAAACTCTTCTTTTGCGGCAAAAAGTCATTTTTTTCACACTTTCACGGAAACGGACGTAACATTTGACTCGTTTGGAGTTAGAGGCTCAGATTTGAACACGACGTTCGTGACACCGAGCCCCAGAATTACCCTCGTTTGGACCCCCAAATTCCACTCCGAAGGCCTCCGTTTTTTAGTTTTAAGTTTTTGACAAGAATAGTGTTTTTGCCGTTTTTGCCGATTTTTTCTAGATTTTCAGAAGCTGCATATCTAATTAAGAAAATGAATTCAGTGGTTGAAGAAAATAATTTGGTTGAGAACAAGGATGATTTCGCAGCTGAAGTTGACAATACTGAGATATGCCCCAATCCTATTTGTGCTCGTATAATTCCTGGACTTAGGCAAATTTGTAAAAATTATCAGATAGAATTATTTGAGATAAAATGCGAAAGGGGTTCATTCAAGGGTAGATGGCAAAAGAATGAGGAGAAAGTAAAAGCTCAGAAACGAGACATTGAGAAATATCAGAAGCTAGCAACGGAGAAATATCAGCGATTGAGATATCTGAGCTTACACAGAAATTAACTGAACTGCAACAAAAATTTGATGAGCTGCAGGTTAAGTATGATTGCAATCAGGAAAGAAACAAAAGAATGCTCGATGCTGGAAAGGAATTGTCACATGCTGTTGTGACTGGTCAAGTTGGGAAAGATAAAATTGGGTTTGGGTCAGAAAAGTCTGATAAGTCTCTGTCTGCAAACAGCATCATTCCTCCACCAGTTCCCAGAGACATTGTAGGAATACTTCTTAGTGAGGATCAAGTTGAACGAACCAAGTATGATTATAAAGAAGCTGCTCCTCCTATTGATAGTGTCTTGGTTGGAACTACACCATTGACTCAAGAGGAAATAGACAACGAGGCAAACATGACATATGGTGAAGGGAGAATAGAGGACGTATCAAGAGATGATGCTGAGTGCCAGGTGTATAACAGATGTCACAACTCTTAGTCTGATGAGGCTGGGATAGAGTTGAAACCATACCCTGAAATTAAAACCCCATACTTCAAGGTAATTGACAAAGTCGAAAGGGAAAAGGTGATCTTGACGATACGGCCTGAGGGGAAGATCTTTATGACATCTGGATCAATGTTTGACCAAGAACCAGATGTAGGATATGAATTACCATCCTTCTCCTCAAAGTTCAAGGGAATAACCGATGGAGTGATAAGTGGACCTAAAGTTGAGAGGCCAAAGATCACCATCAAGCATTCGAGTATGAAGCCAACAGCTGGAGTGAAGAATGAAAAACTCAAGGGAGTAGCTGTGTCTCCCATTTCTTCAGTTGCTTCATGTAGTTGTAAGTGCAGTTGCAAGAATGGTGCTTCTTCATCAGGAAATCCAGAGAGCACAAAGACGATGAGGACAGGTTCCACACAGGCTTCGAGGATCCTGCAGAAAGTCAAATCTGGAGTTGCAGACAAAGCAAAGAAGCAGGCATAAGGCAAACCAACTCCATATATGCCACCAAAGACAAATGGGTACACGTCTGACTTCTATCTAAAGAAGCAGACTTGTTTTAATTGTGGCATCGCTGGTCATATTGCTAGAAACTGTCTTTATCACCCTTATGAACCCTATTATCCGAAAACTCAAAGGGTTTCATCTCAGGAGTTTGTGAAGTCTAAGCCGATGATGGTGCAGAAACCTAAGGCAATGAAGACTGTTACTCCTAAGGTTAAACCCTCTGATCAACATTGGGGTGCTGCCAAATCTGAAAGAAAATCTTTAAATCAAAACAACAGCTTTCCAAGTTACCAAAATTTCCAAAAACAGGTGAAGATTCCATTTTCAAAACAAAGTCTGAAAAACCCAAGGTTACCCCTCCCAAGGTAACTAAAACTGTTTTCAAAAATGATTCTAAAATGCAGAAGGTTGAAATACCTAAAGTCACAACTCAAAAGGTGACTAAAACAAAAACTGTTTTGAAAAGTGGATCTAAAACGAAGAAGGTTGAAATACCTAAGGTCACAACTCCAAAGATGACTAAAACAAATGTTAAATCACCTGGAACTTGGAAACCAAAGGCTAATGCAGCTACAACCGAATCATCCCAACTTCCTGATTTTTCAAAAGGAATGTTTTTAAAAGAAATTTCATTCATTGATTCCTCAGGAGTACCCAGAAAAACAATGGCCTGGGTACTATTAGCTAACTAATCTCTCACTCTGTGCAGGAACGATCAAGGAGGATTATCACTAACGTTTTATTACTAATTTGTTTGTTAATAAGTGATTGTTCCAGGCACAGTTTAGGAGACGTATCTTCATGTCATGACAAGCAATTTTTTATGGAGGATATGTTTCCTTGAGAGGTAAAAGGTTAAATTCAGCATGAAAGGTACTGTTCTTAACTTGGTTTTTTGTTTGATGAAGCGGCAAAGGGTGTTTTGAGTCAAACCAAATTTCCTAAAATTTTCACTTGGTGATTGATTGTTGAAGTGTTTGACTTCAAATGCAATGAAATGTGCATGTCATGAAACCCATTTTTCTAAAATTTTCAAATCAATACTTTGAAAGTTAGCTTGGCCAGATGTCTGCAATATTTAGTGTTTTGTTCACTTAAGTGTGTTTGTGTGTTTTATTTTTATTGTTTAAAAAAAATGGTGTTCACAAAATTGTGACATTAAAAATCAAAAAGCAAGGGGAAGAAATGTAAAGATAAAGAAAAAGTTGACCCCTCAAAAATAGTGTGCTTTTCAATTTTTAATTGTTTGTGTCTTGTTTCTGAGATGTTTAGGGGAAGTAAAATGAATGTCCGAGTTGGAGATGGCTGACACGCGTAAGGCGGAAGTGAAAGGCAAGCTCCACGGTGATATGCTCGGTAGGCTCGACCTAATCTTATGACCTCCAATGAAAGTGCAGTGAACTTAAAAGATATATATGTTTAGTTTCCCATCTCAGGTTGCATGGTTTAAAAGACCGAGTCCTGGAAAAAATGGGTTGAGAGTGGTAATTACCTAGTATTCACTCTCTCACACGTCATGTCTCTGCTGTCATGACTACACCACATAATAAAAAGAAAAGAAAAAGAAATGAAAAAGAATAAATGAAAAATAATCACTCAGTTGGTCTTCTTTGCGTGCTTAGCGGCCGACCTGATCACCAACTTATGGTTAATGAAAATAAGTGGTAGTCATAGCCGTGGTGCATGGTTCCTCAAGTTGGGGGTTTGGGAATCCTCAATAAACTCTGAGGTTGGGTAGGTTTTGCTGTGTACGCTTGGGTGTGGGGACAATTAAACAAGACGGTAATAATGTACTATATTAGGCATGACGCATTCGGTTGGGATTAAACGGGTTTGAGTTTAAAGCGGACAAACATACCGGCAATCACCTGGACTAGTCAAGTAACCGAAGCTGAAAAGGGTTCCTCAGTCAGATTCATACGGTTTGATCCCTTATAAACTTTCTCATGTTTGGTTTGGTAAGTATTTGTTTAGTTTATATCTTTCGTGTGTGAGTCGTTAAGTTCTTTTTGGTGTGTTTTCGTCTTGGCCAGGTTGATTTGAGAAGTCAAAATGTGTTTTTCATGGGTTTTAATGCATGACAATATGCCCCCGACAGATCTTGATAAATTTTTAGGGGAATGAGTATGGGATAATAAGTATTATCTGAAGGGAACTCGAGGATGATACTTATTATCAAATGAAAAAGACTTCCTCCGTCAGATCTTGACAAATTTTTAGGGGAAGGAGGGAGGATAATAAGTATTATCCGAAGGGAACTCGAGGATGATACTTATTATCTAATGAAAAGACTTCCATAATACATAGTATCTGAAGGGAACTCGAAGATAATATGTATTATCTCAGGGGAAGTCCTTAGCTGAGGGGAAGTTATCAGCTAAGGGGAAGTCTTTAGAGGTCTTGGGTTCAGGGGAAGTTTTATAGAAAACTCGTAATCTATATTAGGGTTTTTGGTTAAAATTATGTTAATTTGAATCAACTGAACATATGATAATTACCTCCTAACCCAAAGACCGGCCATCAAATGTCTGGTGGAGTATATTTTTTTTAATGTGTGTCAGACAGGTTGATGATAGAAAGATACAGCCGGACAAGACTTCCATCTGAAAAGCAACTGTTCAGGGGAAGTTGTTGGTGTCTTTACAAGTATCCAAAACCTTCAAAAGTTTTTTAAAGAAAATGCTCACAAGTTTAGGGGAAGCTGAAGATTTCAAGTCAATCTTTGAAAAAGAAAATGATACAGAGAGCAGTCAGAGTTCATGAAGTTTGAAGTTCAACAATCAAGTTCTTCACAGTTAGAGGTTTTTCAAGACTTTTCTTATATTCTTCATTGCCTTCTGTAGAGGCTAGATTATGAGGCTTGTAATATTAAATAAGTTGGGCTGGGCTTAGAGGGTTTCATTAGAATCATAGGCTAGTTTGCTATTGTATTTAGGCTAGTTTATGATTGGGTTTGGGTTTACTATTGGGTTTATGATCCACAAGGGGCCCAATAGTAAACCCATTGGGGTGCCTATATAAACCCCACTTGACCTCCTCATTTGAGGATGCTTGTTTACGATTCTAGGAGAGCCTAGTGGAGTTCACGATCGTAAACAGAGAGAGAGGGTTTACAATTGGTGGTTTTGTACCCGACAAGTTTTCTTGTGTGTAAAGATCAAGTTTTTAACGTTTAATCATCGTATTCTTCGTGTTTCTTCTCTTCTCTATCTTGAATCAATCATAAACGAGGATTCCGCACTCGTTTGTGATTAAAATATCGTGACTTGGTAGATTTTCTGGACCTACACCTTCACATCGTTTTTTCAAAGCATCCCACAAGCTCTTTGATGTGTAGTTACCCGAAAATTGATGTAGTAACTCTTTAGGCAAAGCCATTGTCAAAATACCATATGCTTCCTTTTCAGCTTGATATGCTTTCTTTTGTTCAGATGACATCTTTCTTTGAAGTACTGGTTCCCCGGTTTCATCCTTAGGGTAAACATATTGATCAGTAAATGACAACCACATATCAATGTCATTTGTGTCCACATATGCTTCAAACCGTTAAACCCAACTATGATAATCTTCCAATTTGAGCAATTTAGGAACCCTCTGACTTGTTCCAATTTCGTTATCATAGTTCATCATAGTTTGCATCATTGCTTGAACCGAATTTTTAATAGCTGCAAACGATTGAAAATCGGACATTTTGTAAATTCTGGTGACTGTTCACCCCTAACCTGTCCCGAACCAAAACTGTTTCGCCAAACTGTGTCCGAACCCTATTTGAACTGAAATGAAAATGCCTAACTCTTGCCGAACTTGATCTTCGAAAATAAACAAACCTTCGCTGAACTATGTACGAACCCTAACTTCGGAACCAACGAACGTCGACCGAACCTTATCCGAACCTCAACTTCGTAAGCAAACTATCCGAACCCTATCCGAACCTAGAGTTCAGAGTGGTTACAATTCAGTTATGCCGAACCTCAGACGAACTCGAACACTCTCGACTCCATTTTCGCAATTTCCAGTGTTTTTGGACGAATTTTCGAACAGGAACTCAGATAAACTCCATAGACGTGATTTAGAAGAAGATTTTTCAGGAAAAATACACTCGAGATGATCAAAAGAACTAAAAAACTTGAAGAATTTTCAAAAACCCCACTTTTTAAATAAAAACTCCGAAAAACAATTATTTCCGATCAGTAGAATGAACCAAATGCTCTGATACAACTTGAAAATGTGTGAGCGTATGATCGTCTACTCAATCGTATTGAAATCAATGTAAAACGAGAGTGAACACACGAGTAAATACAATGAAGCTTGTATTAGACCACAGAGAGTTTACACAGAAAGACACATAGAAGATTTTTACCAAGAAGTTATTAATCTCTATACAAGACAACTATTTATAGTGCAGAAACTCGATGGGCCGAACCTCAAGTTCGGACTAGGTTCGCCGGTATCCGAACTTGGAGTTCGCCCAAAGTTCGGCCAGAACCAATCTTGCACCATCTTTGTCTTGTACTCAATACTTCACATGACGACCAGGAACTAGGTATTAACGAGCATCATTATATATTCATAACCAACTGTAAAACTAGTGAATTCTATAAACAATATATAATTTTAGTGCAAAAGTTCAACTTAGTAGTAGCTCAGAAAAAGAGGGGAATAAGTAGACGATGACTAACCTGATGGGGTAGCCCAACACTAGTATGATTTTGTGACTGCAATAACACCTAAACTTGTTGCAATTGTGTCTGTTGTTGTACATTGTTCTTGGTACTATCTTTCTCAACCTTATAAAAAGCCGCAAGATTACTAGAGTATGCCAAAAAAAACTAAACCAACAGTGAGAGTAACACTACACATTCAAAACCAACAATAACACTAATGAATTTAAGAAACTAATACTGACAATTTTAGTGCAAAGTTCACCTCAATTGCAGTCAACAACAATGATTCAACTAGTTTTGTTTAACCATTATTCGGGTGAGGAGCTAAACAATATGATCCTGCAAAACCATAATAAATTTAAAGATAAAGATAACTGATATAAAATCAAACAAACATAAAGATATGAAAGCATACGTATATGAAATCAAATGCTTTAGTATCATTTTTCTAATGAAATGCTCATTGTTTAACTAGGAGTTTGACGTGTAATAATTAGATTAAATAGTTTTCACACAACGCAATACAAACACATTCAAACATACATAAGCCTTAATGACATCACTAAAAATCTACGACATATAAATAAAGGTAGCTATAACATTAAATCGTATACTAGACATCAAAGAACCATACTTTATGATGAACAAAAAGACCATATTTACAATTACAGAAGTTAAAACTATATATGGTATATGGTAGATAATTCATACACTAAAAGAGCATACATCAATAAAAAGGTGATAACATTAGGTACCTGACCAAGTACAACAAACCCATGACATTAAACATATCTAGAACTCAGTTGTCCAGGTGCCCGCACTACAAGAAATTGAGTTTTTGGTGGCGAGAGCTAAGGTGGCGACAAATGTCGTCACCAAAGATAGGTTTTAGGTGGCGACAAGTCGTCACCAAAAGTTTCGAGCGAAAAGTATTAAACTTTCACCTATAGTGGCGATTTGTAGCCACGATACGTTGAGCGGGAAATATTGGCGCCTCGTGAAAAAAGATGGTGGCGGCATATCGTCACCATTGGCTTAATTTATTTATTTTATAGTTTTTTATATTGATCTGTTTACTAAAAATATTAAAACTTTTTTTCTGAAATACCCTATGGTGGCGACTTGTCGTCTCCACCGAAAGCTTTCATGTTTTTTAATAATTATTTATTTATTTGTTTCTCGAGAAAATTAGAGACGACGTCGTTTTTATGTAGCCTATGGTGGCGATAAATCGCCACCCATCAGTAATAAAGCAAACGGCGTCGTTTTTGTAATCGTTGGTGGCGACAAGTCGCCACCGTAGGGTTTCTTTTCTACAAAATACGCAGATTCAATTTTGCTTCTCCAAAACTCACAAAACCCCAAATTCTTTCTTCCTCCACAGCGCCGCACCACCCCGCGAGCTCGCCGTCGTCGGTCGCCTACCCCTGCGCTCGTCGTCGTTCCGCCGCTAGGCACCAAATCGAAGGTTTGTTTTGTTTTTACTTTCTTCAATCCACCGACCCGATTCCCGATTTGCACCCAAATCCAAGACCGAGTATACCCGGCAGTATACCGGTTCTTAGTTATATCGGTTCCGTCGGGAGCACCGGTAAACCCGAGACCGACTCTTTCTCTTGGAATGTCGATCGCTGCTTTTGTTTCCTTAGGTGTTTGAAATTTTCATGGTGTAATTGGTGCTAGAATATTGATTGTTAATTACTTCTTTGAGCAGATTTAAGGTAAAGTCTCAAAAAAATTTTAGTTTAGTTTCAATTTTTCAATGATGTATGATTACAAATTTCATAAAAACATGATTCTTGTTTATTGATTGTGAGCTTGGGGCTGGACGGATTGATGATAATTAGTTCTTTAACTTGGTTCATTCATTAATGCACACAAGGTGCTTGTTGAAATGGTTCAACCATATTCTCAATTAGAACTATGCTTGTAATAATCTACCTCTGTTAGAAATTACTTCCTTCACAACAACCACCTCCAACTTACTCTTCTTGAATTGTAATGCAGTTTTTACTAATAAAATACTTATCTTTATAGATCCTTGAAGACATCGGTGTTGAGGATCTCATTGGGTTCGATTGCACGTTCCTTAATATTCTTTCTTTCTTATTATCACCGTTGAGGTAACCTTTTACCCTAGTTTAAGTAAGTATGTGTATGTTTGTATATATGTTTATATGCATGTAGTTATGTTGTGTATGTGTATGTATATGTTCTAATGTATTAGTATGTGCGTATTCCATTTAAGATAACCCTTTAGACTATACACGTCCAAAGATTATCTAATAGAGATAAGCTTTGGATTGTCCCCGTTTGGGACTGCCGTTTGATTATTCTATCTCATTTAGGATATGTATACATTTTAACGTTTTGACATTTAAGAAAAAATCGGTAGCTCTTTCTCTCACTCCTTCGAGTATGCTGTTTATACGCATACTTGGGGAGTTGAGAGGAATTGCTGCCGATTTTTTTCTTAAGTGTCCACACGTTAAAATGTATACATATGAGATAGAATAATCAAAAGGTGGGTTAGGATCCACCGTCACTGAATATTATATTTCTATGTTAATGCACCATTGTTATTGTTTATTTTACTTGTATGCATCTTATATGCGCTATGACCTTTGGTGCTAGTTGTTGCTACCATTAATTTGTAAGCAATTTGATATGATATAATTTGTTATATTCTAGCTAATTGTTAATAAATAATAAAACAGTCATGACAATTGATAAGAGTTGGATTAGCTTGCGAAACCGGAATTCTACGCAATTCCACGAAGGTCTTGAACAGTTTCTAGAGATTGCCAAGAAACATGTCAACAGCCGCGGGGAACCCTATTGCCCATGTAAATCGTGTCATAATGGAAAAAGACAGAACACGAAAACCATTTGGGCGCACGTAATTGACAATGGGTTTACACAATCATATAAGATATGGCTTTATCACGGTGAGGAACATCCTGAAGCTGAGGCTATGGCAGCGATCTTCGATCCAGATATGTATACTTCAGGGTCTGCAGCAACAAACCCCCCTGAGATGTATGATGCAATCCATGATGTTATCAACGCGTTTAATACACATGAAGAAAATGTAGATGAAGATGGAACTGGTTTAGACCCGGAATTTGATGATTTGTTTAAAGAGTTGAATACCGAGTTATACCCTGATTGTACATGGATGTCTTCCCTAAACTTCCTAGCAAAATTGATGCATATTAAAGTAATGAACAAATGGACCAATAGTTCGTTTGACCAACTTTTACAACTTTTAACAGTTGCATTTCCGAAAGGAAATCATATTCCAACGTCATACTATGAAGCTAAGAAGAAGCTGAGAAAGATTGGGTTAGGCTATGAATCTATCGATGCTTGCATTAATGACTGTGCTTTATTTTGGAAGGAGAACTCATTAATGCAAAATTGCCCGGTTTGTAAGGAGAGTAGATGGGTTGACAAAAACACAAAGGGGAAGAAAGTACCAAAAAAAGTGTTGCGTTATTTTCCTTTAACTCCACGGCTTCGAAGAAGGTATAGTTCCAGGTACACGGCGAAAGATATGACTTGGCATAAAACTGGATGCTCAACAGATGGTATTATGCGTCATCCGGTTGATGGGGAGGCATGGAAAATGTTTGATAAGAGATATCCAGATTTTGCTAGAGAACCGAGGAACGTTCGATTAGGTTTGGCTGCCGATGGCTTTAACCCGTTTGGTAATATGTCTTTGTCTTATAGTATGTGGCCGGTAATTCTGACAACATACAACACTCCACCATGGTTATGCATGAAGGAGTCTTCTTTCATGTTGACTTTGCTAATTCCCGGGCCAAAATCGCCTGGAAAGGACATTGATGTTTATCTAAGGCCTTTGGTGGATGAGTTGAAAATGTTGTGGGCCGACGGAGTTCAAATGAGAGATGCTTCAACCAACTCCGTATTCAGGATGCGTGTTGTACTGTTATGGACCATTAACGAGTATCCCGCTCGTAGCTATATGTCTGGTTGGAGTGGTCAAGGTTATTATGCATGCCCTACATGTAACAAAGACACACCCTCGATGGCTGTAGCCAGTAAGAGAGCTTATGTTGGCCATAGACGATTCCTGAGTACTAAACATGCATGGAGGGACAGTTTATTGTTTAATGGCAAAACGAAAAGGGGGGATGCTCCCAAACGACTCAGTGAAACAGAAATATTAAAACAAATAGATAGTGTCCCTGTTTGTGTTCCGGGGAAACATCCTAGCAATGTAGGTCTGAAAAGAAAGCATGCTCTTCTTCAACCAGAGTTGAATTGGACCAAACGCAGCATCTTCTTGGAGCTTGATTATTGGTCTTCCCTCCCACTGAAACACAATCTTGATGTTATGCATGTGGAGAAGAATGTGTGTGAGAGTTTGCTTGGTACTTTGCTGATGAACGAAAAATCAAAAGACACACTCAAAGCAAGAGAAGACTTGAAAAGTATGGGGATTCGTCCAAATCTATGGCTAAAGCAATGTTGTAGATATCGCGATTAATCGGTGATTAATCGCTTAGCGGTACCTCACCGTCTACGATTAATGGTTTAACGGTCAGCTGGTCAACGACGGTCAACATCGGTCCTTGGCGGTCCTTGGCGGCCTTGACGGTTAGCCAACTTTAATAATTAAAAAAATGAAAAACTTAAAAAATTGTATTTTTTGACTTTAATATCGTAGTTTTTGACTTAAATGTATTTGTTTTTGGGATTATTAAACGTATTCGACTTAATTATTGTATTTTTTTACTTAAACGTTTATATAAGTACTAGTTTATTACTTTTTAAGGTTATTTACTTATTTACTTATTAACTATACTAAGATATTGACATGTTGGAATATGTAAATGTTTATATATATATACTGTTAGGTTCATTTGAGAATTTTTTATTTTGAGAACTAAAATATTTTCTAGGTTTTTCGATATTTAGGAGTTTTTCCAATGATCCTCTATATATTTATATATATTTGTAATAATTTAGGGTCTCCGATTAATCGCTGATTAATCACGATTAATCCGATTAATCGCTTAACACCAGTCGACCGTCGAGCTACCGCCAAACGATTTCTGCAACCTTGGGCTAAAGAAAGAAAACAACAGGCTCTTCCAACCACATGCTCCATACGCTTTCAAGAAGGCTGATCGAGAACGTTTTTGTAAGTTTGTTAAAGAAGTGAAACTACCCGATGGTTTTGGGTCGAACTTTAGAAGTAGGGTATCTCCTAGCTTTTCGAATATATCCGGGTTAAAGTCTCATGATCATCACATCCTCATGCAACGATTGCTACCAATAGGAGTTCAAGCAAGGATGCATGTCGATATTTCCTCAACGATCACCGATCTTTGCATCCTCTTTAAAAGAATTTGTGCACGATCATTAGATGTTAAAGACATGAAAAAGGCAGAGAAGGATGTGGTGAATATATTATGCAATTTGAAACTGATTTGAATAATAAACTGATGATCTATTACAACACAAGGTGAACCCCTATATATACATGGTACAAGAAGTGTCTAGATACTACAAAGTACAAGAAATATCTAGCTATAAGAAAAATCTAGATATTGGGCTCTTGGGCCTAATAGTAATGGACTAATTATATACACTATTTAACACTCCTCCTCAAGTTGGAGCATAGATGTTAATCATGCCCAACTTGTTACAAATAAAATCAATCTGCGTCTTTCGAAGAGGTTTGGTAAGAATATCTGCAAGTTGAAACTCTGTCTTGATATGTATCGGTTGAATCGATGGAGGATCAACTTTAGTTCCTACAACACGGTCTCTGATTAGATGACAATCAACCTCAATGTGTTTCGTCCTTTCATGAAATACTTGATTCTTAGCTATATGTATAGCTGACTGATTGTCACAATATAGCCGCATCAAACCATCAGAAATAACCCCGAGTTCTTTAAGGAGACGACGGACCCATATCATCTCTGAAGTGACATCTGCCATGGATCTGTACTCGGACTCCGCACTGGATCTAGATACCGTGTGTTGCTTCTTACTTTTCCAAGACACAAGATTTCCACCAACAAACACACAATACCCAGTCGTTGATCGTCGTGAAATTGGACATCCTGCCCAATCTGCATCTGAGAATCCAGATATCCGTCCGTCTCCTTCTTTTGTAAATGCACCCACACGACAGTGACCCTGATCAGAATACAAAATTCCAAGACCTGGTTTGTTCTTGAGATACCTTAAAACACGAAGGGCAGCATCCCAATGTCCAGTATATGGTGTGGCCATGAATTGACTCAAGACACTAACTGCGAATGAGATATCTGGACGGGTAACAGTCAAATAATTAAGTTTTCCAACCAATCGCCTGTACCGTTCTGGATCCTTCATCGGGCTCCCATCCTCTGGAAGAAGCTTCCCTGTAGGAAGCATTGGGCTATCAACCGGCTTACAGCCTAGTAAACCATGCTTGGATAACATATCAAGGACATACTTCCGTTGAGATAGAAGTATTCCTTGTGGAGAACGTGATACCTCAATACCAAGGAAGTACCGGAGTCGACCTAAGTCGCTGATCTGGAACTTAGACTGAAGGAAGTGTTTGAGATCAGATATACCGGTCTCGTCATCCCCTGTGATTATGATATCATCCACATACACGACCAAAATAATCCTTCGGCCTTGACGGTGTCTGAAAAATACAGAATGATCATATGCACTACGAACCATTCCAAATTCTTCCATAACGCTAGAAAATCTGCCAAACCAAGCTCTAGGAGACTGCTTAAGACCATATAATGAACGACGTAACCGACATACTTTCGAGGACTCCTCCTCGACGATAAAACCAGGTGGCTGCTCCATATATACCTCCTCCTCAAGAACACCATGAAGAAAGGCGTTCTTGACATCAAGCTGGTGGAGCGGCCAATGGTTAATGGCAGCAAGAGCAATACAAATGCGAACAGATGGCATTTTAGCAACCGGGGAGAAAGTCTCATCATAATCAATACCATAAGCCTGTGAATAACCCTTAGCAACTAGTCGCGCTTTGAGGCGGTGCAAAGAACCATCAGGGTTAAGTTTAACCGTGAATACCCAACGACAACCAATAACACGCTTACCAGAAGGAAGCGGCTCAAGATCCCAAGTATGATTGGCTCGGAGAGCATCAATCTCGTCTTCCATGGCCTTTCGCCATCCTGGGTGAGCAAGAGCTGTCACCACATCCCTGGGAACCGGGTAAGAATCAATAGCAGTGGTGTATGCACGGGATTCCGCTGAGAGATGTGTATAGGAGACATGATGCTGAATTGGATAACGGGTGGAGCGTTGTCTAGTCTCTTTGCGGAAAGCTATGGGTATATCAGGATATGGTGCCCCAGGTGGATCATAAACAGGTGAAGCCTGGGTAGTATCTGGCAAGGGTGAAGGATCTGGCAAGGGTGTAGTGTCTCTCAAGGGTGTAACAGGAGTAGTCGTAGAAAGCGGAACTGAGGACATACCAGAGTCATGGGCTGGTTGTGAATCATGTGTTTCTATCGTTGCGTCCTTATGTCGTCGAGCATATGTGAAAAGAAGAGGCGGGGGTGCTGTCGGTAGGCCATCTGTAACAGGAGCATGATGTGTAGTATCGGAGACCTGGGGGGCAGTGTCGGAGACCTGGGGGACAGACGAACCAATGGATACAGGAATGGTGGGAACAGTGATAGACTCAGGTGTAACATGATCAGAATCATCAGGAAACAGATCAGGGACAGGAGGGGACGACGCAGGAAAGTAAGGACATGACTCATGAAAAGTGACATCAGCACTTGTAAAATATCGATGAAGAGTGGGACTGTAACACCGATACCCTTTCTGGACTCGTGAGTAACCAAGAAAGATGCAACGAATGGATCGAGGTTCAAGTTTAGTGACACCTGGACGATGATCATGGACATACGCAACACACCCAAAGATTTTGGGTGGAAGAGGGAAGGGTGTTCCTTTAGGGAACAAAACAGAAAACGGAGTTTGACCATTAAGGACAGAGGATGGCATACGATTTATCAGGTAAGCAGCAGTTAGTACAGCGTCCCCCCAGAACCGGTGAGGGACATGAGAATGAAACATGATTGAGCGCGCAACATCTAACAAATGACGATTCTTGCGTTCAGCAACGCCATTTTGTTGAGGTGTGTACACGCATGAAGACTCATGAATAATACCATGTGTCTTTAGATAAGTAGAAAATCCAGTGGACAAATACTCTTTTGCATTATCAGTGCGTAGTGTTTTAATGGATGTGTTAAATTGATTTTGAACATATGAATGGAACTCACGAAAAATGGAACTAACTTCACTACGAGACTTGAGTAAATAGACCCAGGTAGCACGAGAATAATCGTCGATGAAAGAAACAAAATACTGGAAACCCAAAGGAGTTTTAGTAGGACAAGGACCCCATATATCAGAGTGTACCAGTTCAAATAGTGTACTGACTCGACTAGACACTTTGGGAGGATAAGGGCGTCGAGTATGTTTACCGAGTTGACATGACTCGCAGTGAAAATCAGAGGGAACAGAAATGTCAGGTCTCATTTTCCTTAGAGCTGCTGCAGATGGATGACCCAACCGACAATGAGCCTCCCGAACGCTGGAATCACATATGTTTGCCACGGGGGGTGACAACATGGACAAACGATAAAGACCATTTGATTCCACACCAGTGCCAATAACCCGATTTGTCCCTAGTTCCTGAAAGACACAATGAGTGGGATAAAATGTTACAGAACAATTATTTTGTTTTGTAATTTGGCTTACAGAACAAAGGCTATCAGGGAATTTAGGGACAAACAGGACAGATGACATGTTTAGGTTTTTCGAATTGCTAATGGATCCGATTCCAAGTACCGGGCATGAGGATCCATCGGCAAGTCGAACAGGCGAGTGAGAAACATTATGAAGGCTAGAAAGAATACCTCGATTCCCAGTCATGTGATGTGTGGCTCCAGAATCAATCACCCATGATGAGTCAAGGTTAGAAGATCTACCTGAGCTTGCCGAATGAGTTTGCGGACTCGAAACAGTTGTCTTTGAGTTAAGCAGTTGTCGAAGTTTGATAAACTCCTCCTGGCTAAGTGAGCGAGTAGAATTTCCATCGGCCATAGCAACGTAACAGTGATGACGACAGGTTCTGGACGGAAAGGAGGGTGATTCCGATGAATGGGCTAATGTTGACCGGCTCTTTGAGTTGCGAAATCAGAAGCAAAGCACTTGAACAGAATATATTGTTGATTTAGAGTGCTTTCCTTCATAACATATAAAGAATTGCCAGAAGTGGGCTGATGTGAATGGTTCCTCCAACCTCACAGGAAGGATCGGAATATGATTCCGACGGCCACAAACCATAGTTATCAAAGGCGCAAGGCGCACTCAAGGCGCATAGGGTCCGTTTAGGGCCTAGGCGATAGGCGCAAAAAAAGCGTGGGCCCGAGAAAAAAAAAGCGCACATAAATAAAAAAAATTAAATAAAATGTAATGTAGCAAAATGACAAAATTGTATTCTTTAAGGGGTGTAGATGAAACTTTATGTAAACCCTAATGTTATAGAAATACACAGCCGTCACTTTTACCATTCTTCTTCATCCTCTTTTCTCCAACCTACACACCCGTCATCTTCTTCATCATTTTTCTCCAACCTTTCGTCTCTTTTCTCCAGCCATTACTCATAACATAGCCGGATTCTATTGAAGGTCGCCGGAAACTCGCCGGAACGCCGCCGGAACGTCGCCAGCACGTCGCCTTTTTAACCTTGGAACCAAAAAGCGCAACTTCTGCGCTTCGCCCAGAAATAGCGCCTAGGCGCAAGAGGCGATCGCTTTTGATAACTATGCCACAAACAAAATCCGGTCTTCGGCGGCGGCGGCTGGTGGTCTCACGCGCCGGCGCGTGGGAGGCTGCGGCGGAGCGTCGGTGGCGCGTGGCAGGTCTGCAGGCGGCGGATTTTGGGCCGAACTCAAATCGGAGATCGGCGAGTCTAGTGGTGGTGGCGGTGTACTGTAATCAGGTGCTGAAGAAAGATCTCAGAAAATGACAGCAGCGAACCAGAAAACTTACTGAAATAGACTGAAATGGAACAGGACAGCAGGACCAGGAGCACAGGACAGCAGGACCAGGAGCTTAAACCTTAAGCTCTGATACCATGAAACTGATTTGAATAATAAACTGATGATCTATTACAACACAAGGTGAACCCCTATATATACATGGTACAAGAAGTGTCTAGATACTACAAAGTACAAGAAATATCTAGCTATAAGAAAAATCTAGATATTGGGCTCTTGGGCCTAATAGTAATGGACTAATTATATACACTATTTAACACAATTTGGAACTGATTTATCCTCCGGCATTTTTTGACATCATGATTCATCTTGTTCTTCATTTACCGAGAGAAGCTATTCTTGGTGGACCCGTATATATGAGATGGATGTATCCCTTTGAAAGACTCATGAAAAAACTGAAACCATTTGTTAGAAACAATGCCAAGCCCGAAGGCTCAATTGCAGAGGGTTATGTTGCAGAGGAGGCATTGACATTTCGCTCTATGTATCTTGAGGGTGTGCAAACCAAATTCAACCGCCCTGATAGAAATGCGGATGATGGGATTCCAAAGAGGCAATTAGCCGTGTTTTCATCGCAATGCCGCCCAATGTCCAAGGCGAAACACAATTCATTTGATCGACAATCCTTGAAGACACTTGAATGGTTTGTGCTAAACAACTGTGATGAAGTTAAAGAATACATAGACATGTTTAAATCCGAGTTCCCGACAAGAAAAGTGGAGGAAGAATTTTCAAAATGGTTTAAATATAACGTAGATAAATTACATATGCCTCTGGAAGGTATCGATGAGTTAGAGGCACTGGCACATGGTGTTTTGAGTTCGTATTCTTACACTGCTTGCATAGTCAACGGTGTTAGATTTGTGGTGCACAGTCGTGATATCCGACGCACTACTCAGACCGGTGGTGTTGTTTCAGTAGATGAAGATAAAAATACATATTATGGTCAACTAGAGGAGATCATAGAGTTAAAATATCTAAGTGCTTACTCGGTTGTACTATTTCGTTGTAAATGGTTCGACACGGCTAATAGCAGGTCGTTCAAGAAGAACCATGGCACATATATTGACATCAGCCGTGAAGCATATGCTGATCAACCATACATTTTAGCCACACAAGCTAAACAAGTGTTTTACCTTCAAGATCCTTCTCGACCCAATGGCAATTGGAGGGTTGTTGAATACGTTCACCATCGAAACATTTGGGACCATCCAAGTATGAGTGTTGTTGATGAGATAGATGTAGTGCATGACACTCAATCATCTGGTTATAACTTGGCTACACGATCCATTGATGGCGTACATAACACCGAACTATGTAGCTTTTATATTAACTTAGGCCCCCTGCCTATGCGGACGAGTGAAAGTGGCGCCTCAAGTTCAACTGATGGCCTCATTGATGAAGAAGAAGACGAATTTGAAGATGATGATGAAGATGATGATGATGATGATGATGATGATGATGATGATGGTGGTGATGACGATGACGATGACGATGACGATGATATAAATGTACAAATTTATAGTGAGGATTCAGTATGAAAAAAAGTTATATGGTATTAATGATTCAGATTAAATGTATGTCCATGTAATGCTATTCTATTCCTTATTAGTTTTTTAAATTATGTTTATTATTTGTTAATTGTATATGATTTTAATTATTTATTTTTCTTGAAGAGATGGCTATCGTTGCTAGAGGACATGGTGGTGATGGTGACGGTCGGGATCCTCGTCGTCATTCTGGTCGGATCCCTACCTCTTGTGAGTCTGGTAAGTAATTATTAGTTCAAGTTAAATATATGTGTTTATATCGAATATCTTTTTAGTTTTCTAACTTTATAATTTCATGTAGCAAAAACTAAAAATACAAGAGGCGTTCAAACCCTAAAGGAACTTGAACTTCTGATTAAGAGAAACCGTGGCAAACTATTGCCAATCGAGTTTGACTTGGACACAAAGGGCTATAAGGGAATTGGCGACTATTACAGCTCGTGGGCTCGGGCAGTCTCACACTTGGTACTTAAGAATTGTCCACTCTTTTACAAGTCATGGCGTTATGTTCCCAAGGAACAGAAGAAGTAATTCATCATTATATATATCCATACATATATATACATGTATATATATATATATATATATATAGGGAGAGGATCATTTGAGAACCAATTTGGTTTGAGAACTTTAGCCACTAGTTTATATATATGGAAATCCCCCATGATTTAAGCTTCCCTAAAATTAGTGGCTAGAATGGTCTCAAAGTCTCAAAGAAAAGTTCTATTTGAACCTACCTATATATATATATTCTAATTATTTCCCTTTTGCAGACTTGGTTTGATTTAAAGTCTCATTATAAAGATGAGAAGTGGCCAGAAATAGTAGCCGGGATTAATAGTGATATGAAGACTGCTTATAAGGAGTGGAAGCACCGCATGAAGTGTCATTTTCTTGACAACAGGGGCTATGAGAACACGCAACAGGCAAGGGAGTCGTATCCTAAGGTGTACTTGGATGAAGATGATTGGATAGAGCTCATTGATAAGTTGTTCCTAGATCCAGACTACATTAAAACTTGTGAAACCAACAAAGCTAACAGAGGAAAAATGCTCTACCCTACCTCTCAAGGGTGCACACCCTATGCCGAGCTTAGACGGAAGGCAAAAAAAAAGAAGGGTAAAGTAAGCCATATTGAGATCTGGGAGGAGGAACACAAAAAGAAGAATGGTCATTGGGTAAATGCTAGAGCCGCCGCAGACTATGTAAGTAAAATAGTTTAATTTGCATGATTAAAGTAATTTTGACCCGTTTAGATGGATATATTCGGTGTTTGGAAGTTGGTTCTAGTCATTTTGACCCGTTTAGTCATTTAGTTGGACATCTTATGTGAATTCAAATGGGTTTGAGTCAGTTTGACCCGTTAAGTATTTTAGTTGGATATATTCGGTGTTTGGAAGTTGGTTCTAGTCATTTTGACCCGTTTAGTCATTTAGTTGGACATCTTATGTGAATTCAAATGGGTTTGAGTCATTTTGACCCGTTAAGTATTTTAGTTGGATATATTCGGTGTTTGGAAGTTGTATCTAGTCATTTTGACCCGTTTAGTCATTTAGTTGGATATCTTATGTGAATTCAAATGTGTTCGAGTCATTTTGACCCGTTAAGTATTTTAGTTGGATATATTCGGTGTTTGGAAGTTGTATCTAGTCATTTTGACCCGTTTAGTCATTTAGTTGGATATCTTATGTGAATTCAAATGTGTTCGAGTCATGTTGACCCGTTAAGTATTTTAGTTGGATATATAAAGTGTTCTAACACTTGATATTGCTACTATTGTTTATTAACACTTGATATATTAATTATTTTTATGATGTAGGAAAAAATATTGTCAACAAAGAATGAAATGCAACTAGAGTTTGGATCAGAAGAGATTGATGAGATGGAGTGCCTCAACCGAGCTTTAAAACCAAGAAGTGGGCATGAAAGAGGTATTGGTCGTGTGGTTGCCCAACCATCTCTAGGGTTCGATGTTGGCGATTCCTCGTCACAACAATATAAGGAACTCGAACAAAAATGGCAAGTGCAACAAGAAGAATTGGTAGCCAACAAACAACAACTACAAGCAACACAACAACAAGTTGCTCAAACTATGGCATTGTTGAACCCCCAAATGCAATAACAACTTCAACAAAACCTACAACAACAATCACATAACGATGAAGATGATGACGATGATGAAGATGATGAAGATGAATATTAGTTTAAGCCTTTTCTAGGTTCAAAACATAAACTAATTAGTTTAAGTCATGTTTGTTTTATGAATTATGGATCTATGCTTTATGATAATGTTTTATTTAGTTATATATCAGTTTGGTTATAAGTGGATCTTTAATGTTAATTCTGAATTGGGTTTATAAAACCTGGAAAAATATAAAAAAAATTATATATAATTTTTACAAACAGTAGCCTATGGTGGCGATTTATAGCCACCATAGGGTTTTAAAAAACTGTGTATTAAATCTATGGTGGCGACTTATCGTCACCAAAACCTCATGATTAAAATTAGAAAAAATTATTTAAACCTAAGGTGGCGACTTATCGACACTAAAAGAATCTGATTTAAAAGTTAATTAAATAATTTACATATATAGTGGCCACATATCGCCACCAAAACCCCAGAATAAAAAAACTATTTAATTTACGGTGGCGATAAGTCGCCACCAAAAACCTAAATTAATTTTTTTAAAACTTTTTTTTTTATCTCAGAAATTTATGGCAACGAACTTTTCTGTGACGATTTGTCGCCCCTATAGATATGCCTACGGTGGCGAAACTTCCGGTGGCGACATTTTAAAGTTATAGCGACGGACTTTCACTGGCTAGGGCTATGGTGGCGATATGTCGCCACCTATTTGCAAGGTGGCCATGTATCGCCACCATAGATAAACAAAATTTTGCCACCAAAAGTCATATTTCTTGTAGTGCCGGTTTAGAATGTCTTGTAGATTTTCTTCATGTCTCTATAGAGACACTACCATTGCTACAAGCACAACACAAGTAACATAAGCATGAGTAATGCCATGGGTCTGTGTAACTTGTGTTTTGATCAAGATCTACTTATGATTTAAACCTCAACACATCAACTTGCTAATGAAATTTAAAGATTAATAAAACAAGCTTATAAAATTCATAGAAATAAAGCATATCAAGATTAACGTATAGGGAAAAGAGTTGCTACCAGGCCTTCTAAAACTACTTTTAACTTTCCAAGTTTCATATTTGTGATTAAATCTAAGATGACAGTTCTACAATGTCACGAGGGATAAAAACAAGTATTAATTTATGCGACTAAAATTACGGCGGATCAAATTAGGGCAGAATTAGGACTAAAAACAAGAATTTAATAAACGAGGTAACAATGTAAAGAACAAGTGATAGACTAGCGATACCTTGAAGTATTTGGCATTAGGGTTACGATTGTCCCTGTACCAAACTTCATATCATCTTAAATATAAGTAAACTGGTGATCCATCTCATATATCAAGCAAAACCTATCAGGGAATTTGTCGATGTAAGATAAGCATCCATTTGATTAATCATAAAAAGAGTAGTAACCATTAGACTTACATAGATAATGGAGGTAGATATGAGATTACCAATTTATTGAATCGGATAGTGAAGAAGACGATAACCGAGTACGGATTTGCTTGAATCAGAGAACGCGATTGTGAACCATGAAGGTCCGATTGCGAGGATTGGGGGAAATAAAAACTGGGATGTAATTTTAGTTCTTTTTAGTAAGAAATCGGGAGGGAACTAAAACTTGTGCGATTGGGGTACAAAACCTCCAAAGTTTCAGCCTTGGTTTGGGAATGTATTTTTTTTCCTATGCTGAGGCCTCAGCTAGTTTAGATCCACGCACTATGAAAATTACACATACGTTGTGGTGCCATTAAATTAGAGTGCTTATAAAGACACCCATGCCATTTACTAAAAACACTCAAAGCCCACGACCGTTTCAAACCAAACGATCCAGGAACGATCGTTTTACATGAAATGGCCAATTGGAATTGTACGTCGACATCAAAAGCTGCAACCCTATCAAATTATGTTTATTCCTACGGTCGTTTTGAAAGAAACGACCTCTAATATTAGCCCGTTTTGCATGAAACGATCGTTGGGGGAGTTTTTTGAATTGCACAATCGATTAGTGTGTTGATAACGATGTGATGTTTTATTCTGTTTAAATCGTATATATATCGATCGATTGATCGTACATTTTCAAATTATCGATCGATCGGCCATTGTTTTATACTACGATCATTTTTTCAATCTATAATATTCGTAAGAGATGTCGTGGTTCGATGAGTTATTTAACAACAACGGAGGCAGCGAAGGTGATAGTTACAACCCCGGCGGTTATAATGGAAGTGATAATTATGGAGGAAATTATGGAGGAATTTACCAAGGAGACGCCGGTAGTTATGTCGGTAATTATTCAGGAAATTATTCTGGTAATTCAACAATAACGACGACGACAACAACAGTAATAACAACTACACCGACGACGACAACAACAACAACGGCGATGACGACAACAACAACAACAACAACGACGACGACGAAAACAACCGTGGGTATTATGAAACCGATCAGGTACCACCTATTCATGGTTTTCGTCATTTAATTTTTATGATTTATCCATATTATCGGAATCCATGATATTTTTTCAATAATTACGGTTTAGTCATCCCGACATGTGTATATTATCACCACTTCCAATTATGATAGTTATTTACTAATTTTAGATATTCGTATCAAAACAAGAGCTCTTTAACTGGGCCTTTGAACGAGCTCTCCCAAAGGGTTACGTTCTATCAACTAGACGTAGCTCTACGTACGCACTTACGGGAGAGTATACAAAAACGACGATAGTGTGTGATCGTGGTGGCAAATACGTACCAAAGGGTACTCAGCAGAGAAAGACGGGCAGCAAGAAATGTGAATGTCCGTTCCAGCTG
Source organism: Deinandra increscens subsp. villosa (assembly GCA_039602395.1). Taxonomy (NCBI): domain Eukaryota; kingdom Viridiplantae; phylum Streptophyta; class Magnoliopsida; order Asterales; family Asteraceae; genus Deinandra; species Deinandra increscens. The sequence goes on from JBCNJP010000008.1 coordinate 14,755,662, forward strand.
AAAGGTACGTACCGAAAAATTCTAGCCGGTTGGAAATTAGAGGTGGTGAACCATGAGCATAACCACGAGCCGTCGGAAAATCTAGAAGGCCACGCAAGGGCGATGAGGTTTAACGACGAGGAGGTTGGTAATGTGAGACAGATGAAAAACCAAAAGATCTGGCCTCGTCACATGTTGACAGAAATTAAGAAAAACAACCCCAAGAACGTGTCGAGTAAGCGGACGCTCTATAACCTCCTAGCTAAGATTAAAGGCGAAGAAACGGTCGGTGATACTCCTATGCAGGTTTCCGTGCTCTTGCTGTTGGATTAGGCCGGAGTAAACATGACTGGCGCACGATTCGCACTGACATGTTATACGAGTTGGACACGCACAGACGCGAATATACTGTGACACAGTACGATTGTCAATAACTAAGAGACAGCCTCATATATGATGATATCGGTTTTGCTCCGCAGCCAAAGTGGCTGCAAATGCCAGCATGTGGGGGGCTTTTCGTTAACAGGTATACTTGTGTTCTTGTTTTTCTTGACTTATGTGCCGGTCAAAGTGCCATATTTTTTCCGACAAGGGTGTCCACCGTAGACATGGAGATTCACAGATTTATTTCAATTTGTTACGTCAACAACGATCATTATATCAACGTCAAATTGACAGCGGACTTTCCGTTACCTTTTTTGGCAAATATGTACAAACATAGAGAGGATCTATCTTTAGCAAAGGATTGGCCGATTATATACAAGGAACGGCTAGATAGATATATAGCCTTGATGCCAACGAAACCTGCGTATTATCATAGAGATCTTCTGTAAATTTATTGTTGTTTGTATATACACAGAAACTCACGTTTATTATTAATCTTTGTGGTTAACAAGTCTTAAATGATGTTATAACCGGAGGACGAGTTGTATTTCCAACGGCTATATTACCAACGGATATATTCCAACAGCTATATTTCCAACGGCTATAAAACTTATTAATGACTTATATAAAAAGTTTTAGGAGGATCGGAAAAACTAAGAAATTTTGTTTCATTTCAAATACCTAAAATAGGCATATAACACCATTAATATTTACAACAAAAACATGATTTTTAATATTTTCCAAATAATTTGTTCAAAATGCTTAAAACGCAAAGTAAAATTATTAAACAATATAAATTTTGAAAAATTCTAGTGAAATTATTACAATGCACCTTCAAAAGTAATACATGATTCATAAAAAAAATTTGGGCCGAATCAGAAATGCTAAAAAAATTCATTCAAAATGCCTCAAAAAGGCCATATAAAACCATCAAAATTCTTGAAAAAAAATAAAATTTGAAAATTTTCCAAAAATAAACCAACGTCTCTATTTTGAAAGTCAAATTCACAATGAACAAGTCATAAATGATGTTATATTGGCATAAAAGATCTGCAACAATTATTCTGAAAATTACATCACCGACCGGAATACAAATACAGGAAATTACATTATAAACGTAAAGATAATTTTAATGATTCCAAGGGAAGTCCCAGTCGAGTTCGGGGGCGGGGTTAACCGGAGGACGAGGTGGGTTAACCGGAGGACGAGGTGGATTCACAGGAGGACGACGTGGATTCACCGGAGGACGGCGTGGATTCACAATAGGACGATGTTGATTCACCGGAGGACGATATGGATTCACCGGAGGACGAGGTTGCGGGTATACGCCGTATGGGTTAACACACGTCGTATGGGTTAACACGTTGACGGCGGCTATTGTCTGGAATGAGATCAACGTCAATGGGATTCATTTCATCACCAGAAACTGGTTCTTCCAAAATACGTAAAAATTCATCGTATGAGATACTGTATGGATCATCGTCTTTAGTTTCCTGATAACGAGAAGAAGAAGCCCTGTTTCTATGATTAGCCATTGAGGATATGTAAACATTATGTGTACCAGTACTGATATATATATATCATATACTACTTTCAACGGCTAGATTTCTCCAACGGCTAGATTTCTCCAACGACTAGTTTTCTCCAACGGCTAGATTTCTCCAACGGCTAGATTTGTATTTTTTTAATTTTAAAATAATTATTTTTAAATAAATTTGAATTTTTTTAATAAATAAAAAAAATATTCAAAAACAATTGAAACTTAAGGCTTCTCGACCCCAAAAATATTGAAACTTTAGAAACGGTCGTTTTATACAAAACGACCCAACAAACATTCCCTAATCATCACCCAATCACTGTCATTTAACGGTTTAAATATTTTAAATATTCATTTGGGCCGTTTTGAGGTCGTTTTGGATGAAACGACCGTTTTGAGGTCGTTTTGGATGAAACGACCGTGTGTAGAGGGTGTCTTTAGTAAAGCGCTGGGGTGGATATAGCCGGACCCTTAAATTATATCATTTCGAATATAAAAACTCATATTAATATATGTATAGATAAGAAATAAGAAATGTACCATTTTAAAATAATAGTTGTATTTAAAATTTTCATGATGTAGCATTTCTAATAAAAGTTAAAAATTTAAATAAAATTTGTGACCTTTCAAGAAAAAGGTTGCAGTTTTTAGTAAATTTTGCAGCTTTTAAATTAAAAGGTTGCAAATGCAATATAATTTTGCAACTTTTTATTAAAAATGTTGCATTAGATTTTCTAATGCAACCCTTACGTACAACCAAGTTGCATTAGATTCAAATGCAACTCATTTTAAAAAGTTGCTTCTAAAAAGTTGCATTAGGCTTATTTTCTAGTAGTGACTGGTCAAAGCAATTTTATATTACCTTAACATATCTAGATGTTATGAGTATGATTCTGTCTGAGTTTAAGATGCACAAATTGATGGTCAAAGCAATCAACATGGCTTGTGAGCTTCAATTAGTTGAAATTGAAGTGTAGTTTAGTGCATTATGTTCAATATGATCCCAGATAGTGATCTTTCTCTAACCAAAAATAGATTTTGATCCTGTATTGCAATTTTATTGCAATTTCATTTCATTTCTGAAATACAAAAAGATATTCGGTGTGTTTTAGCATAAGTTTGAAAAATCAAAAAGATTTTAGGTTTGTTTTGATATAAACTTTCTAAAGGCCAAAAATATTTTGTTTTTGTTTTGTTTTCGATTTGATCGACAAGGGATACGAATCAAATCTCAAAATTCATATCTTGGAGTCTCAGAGAGACGTTTTGCGCCAAGATTATTTATGTTGATCAGGTACTAATGTGAAGAAGAATGTCACAACTTTAAGTCTTCTGCAGTTGTTGACAAAGATGAAACACACTGTGCATCGTCAAGTATTCAAGATCAGACTAACCATCAAGTTGAGGGGGAGTTTAATTGAAGATACAAGTCTATGGGATGAACCAGATATTGCACACGTCGAGGGGGAGTTTGTTAGAGCATAATCAGCTCGTCGTGTGAAGTATCTGAAGAAGTCGAAGATGCAAATATGTTGCTCACGAAGTGAACCACGAACTGTGAGTTCGTGACCCACGAACTGCCAGTTCGTGGGGTGTTCAGTTCATGGATAGTGGCAAAGTATAAATACTAGATTGCTTTGTGTTTTATATAACGAACTTGAGAGGTTTGAGTCTAAGTGTTTTTCTTCTGAGTGTGTTTTCTCTCTGAGAGTTCTAAGTGTTTCGAGATTGTAATTGTTCATTGTTGATCAATAAAACAATCTTTTAATTACATCTTTGTATTTGAAATAGCTAGATCGAGTAGACGATCCATCGCTCTCGCATTTTCACTACCCGACAATCTATTACCTTTGAGTCTCTAGATAAGCAGCACATTGCAATCAAGATAACAATTATCAATTAACACAATAATTCAAGGTGCCTCCTAAAATACTCTTTGGCTACTGACCCTAAAGCTAACTTTAGATGACTTACCCAACTGAAGTCATTCGAATGCAAATCAAACATTAATTAACAACCACAATCCTAATTAGCAACACTCGTATGAATTAATTACAAATCATTAGAGGAATATCAATAGATCATCAATCTAACATGCAATTGTCATAAAACCGAATAAAGTTGAAAAAACTAATTAATCATCCATATGGTCTAGGTGGTATCCAAAACTTAGCCTACCACCATAATCATGTCAATATCATAGAAAAGTTCTAAACTTTCAGCATAAGTTATGGTTTAAGGTAAAGTGTTAACAAAAACAAAGAAGAAATCGAAGAACCAATAAAAATCGGTGTTGAATGATTGATCCCTCAAGTCTCCAACTGCTTCCCGCCTTTCTCCCACTCCAAAATCGTCTTTAAGAACTCCCCAAATCGGTTGCAGGTCGAAAAGTCCCGAACTCAACCCTTACTTGTGAATTTATAAGAAAAGATTAGGGTTTGTGAAATTCAACGAGTTATGCGTATCGCTTAGCCAGTAGGAACCCTCCAAGCGATATGCTTGGAGGCATAAGATAACAAAATGGTCGAGGTTTAACACCCGGCACCGCCTTTGACTTCCCTCTTCCGTGCGTATCGCGCATGATGATCTTCGGTCTAGGCGATACGCTAGACCCCTTTTTCAGCATTCTTCATTTCTTTCCTTCCCTAACTTCTTCCATTGCGTGTTTCACCTCAGGATCGATTTCTAATACCTATAAAACACACGAAAGACTAATTAAGACTCTGCAAACCAAAAGTAAATAAAAACATAATGAAATGACTCAAATAAGACTTAAAACCAACTCAAATATTATACAAAATACATGGGAAACATGATGTGTTTGGCGCACATCAATGACAGCCCTCCAAGTTTCTAAACGAGGCTTTTCGAGAACAAGAGGGGTGTCGTCAAGAATGACAAAATCATATGGGATATTGACGGTGTTAACGCGGATTAAGACATCCTTGATTACTCCCTTTGTGTGATAGATAGATCGGTCAGAAAAGATGATTCATAGATAAGGGGGATTACTTCACCTAAATCCAACTTATTGATTATGTTGGCAGGCATTAAATTTACTGAAATACTATCATCAACTATCGTAGTTTTGAGCTTCTTTTTGATAAAACATAAAATTAAGTTTTTATCAGAAAGATGTTTGAAATGTAATGATTGAGCTTTAGTATAATATGTTGCAGTTCTTCTAACTTAGGTGAGGTAAACATATCTTTAAAAAATCTTTCCTTGTTTGGAACATTATAAAGATCTTCCAGAGATGGTCTAGAAATGCGTACCCAGGTTGGCAAGAGTTTCTCCTCATTACTTATGGGAATAGGGGTGAGAGTCTCTTTTGGTAGCTTTACTTCTAGTTTCTTTTCATCTAATTCATCATCTTGGGGAGTTGTATCTTGAATCAAACGTGCTACATATAACTCCTTTGAGTCAAAACAACAAGAAAAATTGGGGGTCTCTTGTGGTTCATCATCCGGTGGTACTTCCTTGATAATTATTTATTCGTCTTCATAACTCAACTATGAAATATATTCCTCAAGAACCTTTAAGTGTTCTATCTTGAATCAAGCGTGCTACGTATAACTCCTTTGAGTCAAAATAACAAGAAATCTGGGGGTCTCTTGTGGTTCATCATCCGGTGGTACTTCCTTGATGATTATTTCTTCTTCTTCATAACTCAACTGTGAAATATATTCCTCAAGAACCTTTAAGTGTTCTATAAATTTCATTATTTCTTCTTCGAGGTATATTTCAGGTTGGTCATAAGAAGTGTCTTCTATTTGTGGTGTCTTTTCATTTATGCTCACTTCTTCATCATCATATTTAGTGCACCACATACAAAAAGAGAAATAGCCATGCTGGCAAGGAGTTAAAGAGTAAGGCACGAGTTCTTCTTCTTCAAATAGCTATCTAGTATTTTCTTGCCAAGTTGCACATTTCTGCTTGTTATTATCATAAAAATTGAAATAGATACTATCATGCTCATATGGACGAGGAGAATATAGAGAATGAGAGGGCCTTTCTTCTAATGGCTCATTATCTGTTTTTTAAAATGTTGGGGTCTGAAGGAGTATGTGGCATTCCCAGTAAGGATGAAGTCCACCTCAGACTTGACACCATGCAGATTCGGTCTTTCACTTCTATAAACAAAATATCTCTCAGGATATGGATCCATCTTTGAAATATTTCTCAGAGAAAGTTTAAAAGAGATCTAAAGAGGAAAACTACAAAAAAACATAAATAAACTAAAGAAAAAGAAAAGAAAAAAAGTAAAAGAAATTAAAAGGTTGAACCGTTAACTTGGATTTTTCTCAAAAATCTTCATTTGTGTCCCCGGAAATGGCGCCAAAAAGCTTGGTGCGCGTGCGGTGTATATAAAAATATGGCAATTTTAGTGACACATTTGGTGCATAAGCTTTTAAATTTATAAAACATTGATTAACTACAACTACTATTTCACCATATAACGTGGGCTAGTATACCCATCGTGGAGGATTATAGTAGTGGTGAGTTGACCGAGTGTCGTTCAAAGACACAAGGAAAATGAGACTTTGGATAATAAACCTTTATTAACAATTTAACTTTATTTAAATATATAAGAGGATGGGTTGGTTAAACTAAATAATGTAAGTTAAAGCAGATAAATAAAATGAGTTTTTCTTTGGTTTAATCGACCAGAGGATAATATCACTTGGGGAAACTTACCAGTGGTTGACTTGGTAAAATGAATCTAAGCGCTTACCTTAAGATTATTACTTTTCAAGCAAGGAGGGCCACTTTTCAGCCTGAAACCCTATCTCAAGTTCATCTCGTCTCCCCATAAGGATCTAATAGGACTGCTCTGGAAGTAACAAACAAAGTAAGCGCGAATGCAGTATGGTTATAGAGCCCAATGGGTTGTCGGCATCGTTTTACTCAAATACGTTGACATGAACCTACAGGGGAACAACGTGTTGGATTAGGTGTCTAAGCCTATAACTATAATTGATAGCAGCACAGTCCTTTTGGGTTGCCCTCGAGACTCAGCAAATGGAGAATTAATTAAAAGGGAAAAAGTAATAGTGTTGTTAATTATTAGAGTTTAATGATTAACTAGACAAAACTATTTGGGAGGATAATTAACAGTTTGTTAATTAAAGGAGATAAATATTAAATCAATAGTTGATTTATATTAGGAATGGTTTTATCCCACATTGAGATTTTCGAAAATCCTCCTAGGGTTAGGAGAATTTCGAAAATTTTAATAATCCCACATTGGTGGAATTATAAAGTGAGGAGGATATCCAAGGCTATAAATAGGGGCCTTAGGGATTCATTCCAACTTGCTCATCAGGCTTGAGTATTCGCCTCTCTCTTTCTCCCTCCTTTATGGTTTAACCAAAATTCGATTTTGGACTAACCACTTCTAGTTTAATTTTCTCCCTTTGGAGTACTTGGGTGTGATCCCATTAGAGGCACGACGTTTGTGGTGCTAGCTTTCCAACGTTGAAGGGGATTGTGTTAGTTGTTTACTATAACAACTAAGAGGTATGTAACTCTGTCTGTTTTGTTTACATGTTTGTTTATTTTTCGGAAATAGACTAGGGTTCGTTATTTGTTCTTAGTTGTAGGTCCAATAGAGAAAACATAGATCCTGGTTTTAGGTTGCATGCACCCTTAAGAGTTTAAGTATGCTTGTAGTGCCTGAAACCCATCAGTGGTATCAGAGCGTAAGGCTTGTTTTCTATTGAATTTGCTATGACTAGGAATGAATTCTGATTTGAGGCTTAGAAATTTCGAAATTTTGGTTAGGAGGCTATAAAAATTCGATTTTGATATTAGGGTTTTAGTTAACCTAATTTTGCTTTCTAGAATTTCGAATGCCTTAGGATAAATTAATTAGATTAATAGTTATCCTATAATATATATATGTATATAATAGTTAATAGATAATTAATGGTATTTGATATATATATGTATATTAAATTCGTAAACTATATATGTATTTGATACATATGCAAATTCGTAATATATATATATGATATATATATATATATACGAATTTTTACTCCATGGGTTTATTTCCTAATAAACCTAGTATTTTGAAAAAGTTTTAAAATACACCTTATACTATATGTAAAAGATTAATAATTACTATATGTATAAGAATAAAGTCAGTCAACCAATACTAGGCCTCATTCACGAAGCTGGTCTATAAGGGGGTATAAGGAGATTGCCTATAAAATGGCAGTTGAATGGGTGTACATTCCTCACCCACCGCTCCCTTGACTAGTGGAGGGTCGTTAGCCGAACGAGTTTGATAGGACTAAATTAATAACATTAAAAGTATAATGATATTGAAAGTAACTAAACCTATATTTACTATTCCTAGTTACTTTTAGGAAAAATGTGAAATTGTATGCTAACCCATGAAATTGCACATTACACATTATAAGTCGTTAGTGGAGCGTGCGTGGTTAACCAGCACACTAATAGGGACTAATAAAGAGTGGTAATGGGTATCTCAAGAATTATCATTGTTGATGGAGTGCGTGTGGTTAACCAGCACATCAATTGAGATGATAAATGACATTGAGGTTGCCAAGCAGATTTGCATGGTTATTCACATCTTGTTTGTGATCCTCGGTATCCCAGTCACAAATGGAAGAGCATATTCCGAGATTAAACATGCCATTGAATAGTTTCGATGAATCTCAAAAGAATAATCCTACATTATATAATTTGCAATTAGATTACGGCATCCCTTCTCTAAGTTGTGAATTTTATAAGTTGTACTCCTAATTATTCTTATCTAACTTATCCACCCTCTACTTTCAGAAATGACTACTCCAATGAATACTGCTGCTTCCTCCTCCTCCTCCTCCACCCACAACTTCTCCTTACTGAATATCTGCTCCAAAGTCATATTGGATGGTGCCAATTATAGTGACTGGATGCGCAACATAAAGATGGCCCTTAGTTTTGAAGACAAGGAGTATGTCCTCGAAGAAGAACTTGTAGAAGTAAACGAAGAGACCGCCACTGCTGATGAATTAGCCACGTACGAGCAACACAAGAAGGATGCATCAAAGGTTGCTTGCGTCATGGTTGCCACTATGATCCCTGAATTGCAAAGGTACTATGAGGACTACTGGCCGTACGAGATGAACAAGGACCTTATGGAAAAGTTCAATAAGCGAGCTCGTCAAGAGAAGTACGAGATAGTGAGGTCCCTCATATCTAGCAAGATGAAAGAAGGGGAGTCAGTTAGCGCTCACGTGCAAAAGATGCAGCGTTACGTGGAACGCCTTGAGAAGCTGAATGTGCAAATCGATCAGGAGTTGGCTATTGACATAGTCCTGAACTCCTTACCTAGTTGTTATGATCAGTTCATATTGACCTATCATTTGAACAAAAGTGAGACCACTTTGGCTCAGTTGCACAATCTTCTAAGAACGACTGAAGCAGGAATGAAGGGGAAGAATGTTGTTCCTGCTCCTGCTAATACTCCTGTTCTAGCCATTGGTCAGGGAAAGGGGAAGAAGAGGAAAGGTCCTCCTAAACAGAACTGGAAGGGAAAGTCTCAGCCAAAGCAAAGTTCTGATGTTGCCCCTGTCTCTAATCCCAAAGAGGCTACTTGTTTTTATTGCAATGAGAAGGGTCATTGGAAAAGAAGCTGCCCAAAGTATCTGCAGGACATTAAGGATGGAAAAGTGAAGCCATCGTCTGCAGGTACGTACACTATTTGTTCTGATAACTCATTATCTTCTGTTTCTTGGGTTCTTGATACAGGATGTGGTTTTCACATTTGCTCTGTTGTGCAGGGACTAAGAAAAAGTAAAGATATGGAGCGTGGAAGGATGAACCTGATCATGGGGAATAGGCGATCTTCACCTGTTACCAAGATTGGAGTTTATAGTCTTATGCTTAGTAATGGTGTTACTTTAGAGTTATTGAATTGTTGCTACTCGTCAGAAATGACACGAAACATTATTTCTTTTCATGCATTGTTTAAACAAGGTTTTAGTTTTTCTTTTAATGATGAGAATGGTTCCATTTCTGCTTATAAGAATGGTGTTTTCTATTTTGAAGCTTTACCTTGTAATGGTTTGTATGAAACTGTGACATGTGTAGACAACTTAGGCAATAGTGTATTTCAAATTGATTCGTCTAATGGTATAGACAAAGCATGTTTGTGGCATTGTCGTCTTGGACACATTAGCAAGAAACGCATGGAACAGCTCCAAAAGTATGGGGTGTTAGAGTCTTTTGACTTGAGGTCAGAAGATACATGCGAGTCTTGTCTTCTGGGTAAGATGACAAAATCACCTTTCACTGGATCTTGTGAAAGAGGTGAAGGTTTGTTGGATCTCATACACACGGATGTGTGTGGGCCCTTCAGATCAGCCACAAGAGATGCTAATCGATTCTATGTGACTTTCACTGATTATTATAGTAGATATGGATATGTCTACCTAATCAAGCATAAGTCAGAAACTTTTAAAAGGTTCAAAGAGTTCAAGCAAGAAGTCGAGAATCAACTAGGCAGGAAGATAAAGATGCTCAGGTCGAATAGAGGCGGAGAGTATCTTAGTATCGAGTTCCTCGACTATCTTAAGGAATGTGGAATAGTTTCACAATTGACACCTCCTAGGACACCACAACTTAATGGTGTAGCTGAGAGACGCAATCGAACCTTGTTAGATATGGTTCGTTCCATGATGGGTCGAGCTTCCCTTCCAATCACATTCTGGGGGTATGCCTTAGAGACTGCCGCCCATATCCTTAGTCTTGTCCCAACAAAGAAAGTTGCCAAAACACCTCACGAAATGTGGACGGGAAAAGTTCCCTCACTAGCACATATCAAGGTTTGGGGTTGTGAGGTTTTCGTTAGACGAGAGACTCACGACAAGCTTGAACCTCGAAGTGAGAGGTGTGTTTTCATCGGTTATCCATAGAAGTCTTTTGGATATTTGTTCTACAGACCAAGTGAGAACGTGGTTTTTGTAGCACGAAGAGGAGTCTTTCGCGAGAAAGAGTTCATATGCAAAGAAGACAGTGGGAGCCATGTTGATCTTGAAGAGATTCAAGAGTCAACCGATGAAGGAACTTCTGAGACCGCTAGGGTTCAACCAGAGGAAGAGATTCCAGTTGAACCAGTTGACAATTCATTACCTCTTAGGCGTTCTGAAAGAGTTAGCGTCCGACCTGAGTTCTATGGTTTCCATATAACTGCAGATAGTGACACGTTTATCAGTGATAACACACTGGTAAATTTGGATGAGCCAGCTAACTATAAGGAAGCCGTGGCGGGCCCTGAGGCTGCAAAATGGAAAGAGGCAATGGATAGCGAGATACAGTCCATGTATGACAATCAAGTTTGGAACTTGATTGAAGAACTGCCTGGTCGAAAGACAGTTGGTTGTAAATGGATCTTCAAGAAGAAGACCGATATGCATGGTAATGTAAGCACATTCAAAGCACGACTGGTGGCGAAGGGATTTACTCAAACCCCAGGGGTTGACTATGATGAGACCTTCTCACCAGTAGCTAAGATAAAGTCTATTAGGATAATGCTGGCCATAGCTGCGTTTCATGACTATGAAATCTGGCAGATGGATGTCAAAACTGCCTTCGTAAATGGGAAGCTGGCTGAGGATGTTTACATGAGTCAGCCAGAAGGTTTTGTAGATGCAAAGTTTCCTAATAGAGTGTGCAAGCTTGAGAAGTCCATCTATGGATTAAAACAAACATCTCGCAGTTGGAATCTTTGCTTCGATGAGAAAATCAAAGAGTTTGGATTCTCTAGAAGTGAGGATGAGTCCTGTGTATATGTCAAAGCTAGTGGGAGTATAGTAACCTTCCTAGTGTTGTATGTTGATGACATACTCCTTATAGGAAATGACATTCCAACCTTGCAGGAGGTTAAGTCCTGGCTTGGAAAGTGTTTCGCTATGAAGGATCTAGGAGAGGCTGCTTATATTCTGGGGATAAAGATTTCAAGGGATAGAAGTAAAAGGCTAATTGGACTGAATCAAAGTACATACTTGGATAAAGTAATGAAGCGATTCTGTATGGAAAATTCAAAGAAAGGAGATTTACCCATCCGGAGCAATACCAAACTGAGTAAGACTCAGAGCCCGAGTACAGATAAGGAGTTAGCAGAAATGAGTAGAGTTCCATATGCTTCCGCCGTTGGATCTATTATGTATGCTATGACATGTACTCGTCCTGATGTGTCTTTTGCCTTGAGCATGGTTAGTCGTTATCAGGGAAATCCAGGTAAGGCTCATTGGGTTGCGGTAAAGAATATTCTCAAGTATCTGCGAAGGACTAAGGACTGGGTCCTAGTACTTGGTGGCAGTGATACATTGAAAGTGACTGGGTATAGTGACGCCAGCTTTCAAACAGACAGAGACAACTTTCGATCTCAATCTGGCTGGGTCTTTACCTTGAATGGAGGAGCAGTGACTTGGAAGAGTTCCAAGCAAGAAACGGTGGCTGATTCTACTTGTGAATCAGAGTACATAGCAGCGAACGAAGCGTCAAAAGAGGCTATCTGGTTGAAGAACTTCATCGGAGATCTTGGAGTTGTGCCAACCATTAAGGAGCCAATTGAACTTTTCTGTGATAATGAAGGTGCAGTTGCTTTGGCAAAGGATGCAAGAAATGATCGCAATTCAAGGCATATCGACAGAAAGTATCATTTCATCAGACATAAAGTAGAAGAAGGGTACCTCGTTGTGAAGAGGATATCATCAGAGGAGAATCCTGCAGATCCACTTACGAAGGGTCTGAGTAGGATTCGACACCATCAGCATGCTAGGGGCATTGGTCTGAAGGATGATGTTATTTTTGGTAGTTAGATTGAAACTTATAACAAAGTAAATGTAATTGACTTTTGGTGATTAAATAATGGAGAATTATTTATGAGTTTGACTACCTTTTGTCAATTATTTATTATTGTGTTTCATTTTTGCATGTTTTACTTCCTGAATAATTAGATTATTCAAAACTCCACAGTTAGTCATACTTTTGGAAGTAAGTAATGAATTAAGACTGTCATGAATGGATTGTAGATTGTCTAAGGAATGTTGGACATGGCAATAGAATTGCTGCAATATTCATGAGTACTTTGAAAATGGAGAATTTAAGTATTGGATAAACCCACGCTCAGAGAATTACTTCATGGAATTTATCACGAGTAATTCTGAGACGATAATATCTTATAATCTTAAAGCTGAGATATATGAGTTGTGGTTTACAAGTCAATTATGCATTGATGGTACGTAATCTCATTGGTAACTCGATGTTATAAAACGTATTGTTGTGCATGATTTGATGAGTAGATGGTGCAAGCATATAAGTCAAAGTTTATTCGTTCCTTTTGCCCTAACGGGAAAAGCGATATCTTTGGGCCCCTCGGTGATTTGATGTTGACTTATAGTGCCGGGCCCGGTCAGAACTGAATTGATGTGTTCGATTGGAAGTTCTAAAGTCATTACAAATCGGAAATCGGGAAACGAAGTACTGAACAATGAGATTGATTATATTCCATGTCTCATGTTCAAATGATATCTTGTAGAACGAAGGATTATATGATCTCTTATCTTAGGACACATAACTGACTGGGTCAAAGTTCGACAGCGTTGGTTGGAAGCTACAATTTGCTGATCAATTAAGAAGTTACAAAGGCAATATTAGTTATTAGACTTATCCAAGTGGGAGACTGTTGGATTAGGTGTCTAAGCCTATAACTATAATTGATAGCAGCACAGTCCTTTTGGGTTGCCCTCGAGACTCAGCAAATGGAGAATTAATTAAAAGGGAAAAAGTAATAGTGTTGTTAATTATTATAGTTTAAGGATTAACTAGACAAAACTATTTGGGAGGATAATTAACAGTTTGTTAATTAAAGGAGATAAATATTAAATCAATAGTTGATTTATATTAGGAATTGTTTTATCCCACATTGAGATTTTCGAAAATCCTCCTAGGGTTAGGAGAATTTCGAAAATTTTAATAATCCCACATTGGTGGAATTATAAAGTGAGGAGGATATCCAAGGCTATAAATAGGGGCCTTAGGGATTCATTCCAACTTGCTCATCAGGCTTGAGTATTCGCCTCTCTCTTTCTCCCTCCTTTATGGTTTAACCAAAATTCGATTTTGGACTAACCACTTCTAGTTTAATTTTCTCCCTTTGGAGTACTTGGGTGTGATCCCATTAGAGGCACGACGTTTGTGGTGCTAGCTTTCCAACGTTGAAGGGGATTGTGTTAGTTGTTTACTATAACAACTTAGAGGTATGTAACTCTGTCTGTTTTGTTTACATGTTTGTTTATTTTTCGGAAATAGACTAGGGTTCGTTATTTGTTCTTAGTTGTAGGTCCAATAGAGAAAACATAGATCCTGGTTTTAGGTTGCATGCACCCTTAAGAGTTTAAGTATGCTTGTAGTGCCTGAAACCCATCACAACCCACACATCAGATTAATTTATTATGAAAGACATATTTAACATGGACTAAGGTCCGTTTTCTCCATGCACCGCTTTCGCACAAACATGGGCAGTCGTAACCAGAGCCAAGTTCACTATCCCATATCTCACCAATTTCCATAAAGTGATAAACTATTACTAACCCCAATCCCAACCAATACCTTCAGGTCGTAGTTAGCGTGAAAGCCGTGTTTGTTCACATAGACATAAAACTCACAAAATATTGATTTGCATGGGGTGCGAGTCACCGTTAGGATCATGCATCATCCCCCAGTCGGGTGTCACAGTTTCTAATGATGAGCTTTCAACTCCTCAAATGGTCTACAATATGTAAGGCATGTTTGTTCAAAAAGGTTGATAATAAACTTTCAATTTAAAAGCATTTTCACAAAGTCATTCTTACTTACCTTAAGGTATATACATAAATTCACTTTTCTAACCAACCGAATCTTCGTTTATCCCCACTATAAGAGTTTAGCCAAGCATAAGCATGGCTTTAATGATATGCTTAATAGAAAATGAGTAGCTCATAGACAAACTTTAATACAAATTCTTATTAAGTTGATTTTCTAATAAACTTGAAAGATTAATGACTAGAAAATGCCAAGTGGCGCGAAAGTAAAAACTAATCTAGAGAGTAAGGAGAAGAAGAGTAGAATTGAGCAAATAAAAATGGGGGAAAATGTTGGCTTTTATAGGCAGAAACGACATCAGGCAATGGCCGTGCCTGGCAGACGATCTTCATTCTGATATTCGGGGCAGAGACACGGGCCATGGATAATCAACGGCACGGGCTGTGTGCAGCAGTCAACAGAGGAACGGGCCGTGCTTGACAGGACACGAGTTGTGTGTCACCAGAGGGGGTACGGGCCGGGCTTGAGGGGGACCTAGCCGTGCCCAGGGCCAAAAATCACAGAGTTTGTATTTTTCTTCATATTTTGCATTGTTTTATTTCCTTTTGTGATTTTCACCTGTAATAGACAGAAAAACTAAAAAGAAAGTAATATGCAGTTAATTCGTTAGTAGCTAGTCTGTTTTAATCCGATTTGTGAGGAATATTTGCTATGAAAATATGTATTATTTGACTCGTATCAATTGTTAGGAAAGGTACAATTCAGGCCAGCAGACCATGAGATAATGTTAGAATGCAGATTAAACCATATCCAATTTTCCAAAACCTAATCTTTTACATTTCATATTTCATGCGCTTAGGCATATTGAGGGCAATGTGGAATTTAAGTGTGGGGATAAACAAAATGTAGTTCTGAACCTTTGTCTATCCGTTATTCAAGCCTCACACAAAACTCTCTTTGGGAAAATGTCCCGCGTACTACCCAAATTTTACAAAAATTATAAAAATATTTTGGTAAAATTCGTTTCTGTTTTGAGACCATGTAAATAAAAACTGTCTCCAAATATCGAAAACAAAAATTCCATTGCAAATTTCAAAACGAAAATGAAATATTGTACTAAGGGAAGTAGAAAATAAGTTTATATTATACAAACTGATAATTTGTCCCTTTTCCCACATTTCAGTGCCTAACTCGAATGTATATAAACTAACACATGCTCCTTTTTCTGTTGAAACTTTGTGAGATAACTAGTGATACAGTAAATATAGAACTTGACATAGTAACAGGTTCCAAAATGGACACCACTGGAAACACTTTATTAAAGGATTGAGGCAACTAAGATTTTAACGCGTTTCCGCTCCTTATACCTACTTTTCTGTTCCCTGCCTTGAACATTATCCCTTAGAAATACAAGTTTGAGCCTATCCCCGTTTTTTTCAACTACCAGCAATTTATTGCATCTAATCCGCTTAGCCAAAAGCGTATTATTTTTAAACCCTCTTTTATTTTGTAAAATGCAATCTTTTTATCAAAATCCAAATATGACTTTTTCGTAGCCCATTAATCAAATGTTAATCCCTAGTAAGGAGTTAATGTTTGTAGAAAAAAAAAAGTTAGTCTTGCATGTGTTAGAAACAAAAAGAGCAAAAGTCAAAAAGTTCTTAGTATAGTTGTAAAGTCACAAAAATAAGGGTTTAACACAAAACCGGTATTTTAATACTTTAACCACTTTATACCATAAATCTAACCCCTCAACCACAAGCCTACCCTATAACCATTTTAAGACCTCCTGATAATTATATGAATTTTAGTGATATCTGTAGAGCTCTGATTTCTTGTCAAGCCTATACTATTTACTTGTTTTCACTTTAGTACGAGTGTCACCCAAATTGTATATATACTGACCCGAGTGTCGATGACCAGCTGTGAGGTGTATATGGTTATACAAATTTAAACTTTCAGTAGGCTTGCCATAATTTTTATATTTCAACAAAAATAGAATAAGTTTAATGGAAATATGTGACGCCCACTCCCAGACTTGGCTCCAAGAGGGGTCACGTGTCGGATTTACACAAGAACACACGGTATATCAGAGATACTAATGCAGCGGAAATATTAAAAACTTTTATATATATAATTGCTAAGTACAACAGTAAACTAGATATTACATAAACTTTAACTAAGTATTCCTATGCCAGCGGTACTTCAAGCCTTCTCTTGATAGTTTTGCCCATTCATTTCTTTATCACCAAAGTCCTATCCTTACTTTCGGAAGTCTCACCATCACCTGACATACATACTTAAAAAGTCAGCTTACGCTCGTGAGTTCTAAGTTTCTAAAAACTCTTTCTTGATCTGCAAGACAAATCAAGTTCTCCCAGGTCTTCTTGACCCCATTAGTAAACTTTTAACAAGTATAAAACATAACAGAATTATACAACACATCAGAATTTACACATAACCAGGAATTCATTCAAACAGGAACATCAATCCCATAAACCTTCCTAATTAATTAAATTCAATCTTTTCTTGCACTAGCAACGTCTTGCTATGCCTCATTCTTTATCTGCTACCCAGGAGCAGCCTAAAGAATCTCTGGTCACTTGTGGTTATCAAGTATACCTTAGGGTAGGATAGTATTGTCGACTGTAAAACAGATCCTTCCCATCCAGGCATCCCGATATGGCCAGTCTCACTACCTTACGTAGGCCCTTCCGTACACCGGCTAGAGAAATACTACCCTTTTTATCTCCCTATTTCATGAGCCCCATCTGTACTATCCACTCCATGACCTTACAGATTGCTTTACTTAACATGTTCAACTCATTCAATAACGAGCATCTTACTAGCAATCCCCAACCCCCACAATACCACTACCTGCCTTTAATCAAATACCCAATAGCCTTAGGTTTATTAGTAGACAGTGATAATGTATTCATATATTGCAACTAAAGATCATTTCCCAATTTATCATTAGAGTTTATATATAGGATGTACCAGCGGGGTATCCACCATACTACTGATATACAGTGTAATTAATATTATTATGCTTATATATAGGAAGTACCAGCGGCGTATCCACCACATAATAATAATGCAAATGTATCATTAGTTCTCGTATATACCTACATACTCACTATACGTCTATTATCAATCCTCTCATCACTTGGACATTTAATATCAAAGCAGAGTATAGCACATAACACATCATACTCAATTCATATGCATAATAACACATAGTCAATCCAAATGAATAATAACACTTAACAACACTTAAAAGCATTTGGAAACACTTTTCATAACATAGTATGTATGCCAGCCCAAAAACGTTTAAACATTTAAAACATATAAATGTGGGCTTATAGAACTCACCTTAGCTTTGCGAAGCTATTATTCTTGGGTTAAGTTCTCGTGAATCAGTTTCTTAATGCCTTTAATGTAATGTCCCTATCAAGACATCCTAAAGGTTACAAATCACATTTAAGACTTATCCCATTATCCAAAACCCAACTCTTTATTGGTTAATACACTTAATAGTCAAAATGACCATTTTGCCCCCCCCCCTTTACATATTTTGTTATATGTTTTTCAAGTATTTGCTCCTTAATGTTTACCGCTCGTGTTTTCTCATGACCGATCATTTTGGCGGAATTACTATGAGGAATAGTCACGGGGTTTGGAATTTGGTGACGATCGTTACCAGCCGTGTATGCGTCATTACGACCATGATGCGGAATTACTACAATCGTTGCACCGAGTAGCTTAATTATTAATTATCAAAATTTGAACTCATATATATTTAATATATATGTAAACATGCTCTAATACCAAAAATCAACATCCAATACTTTATGGTCATCCCAATACTTGACAATTACCTTCCAAAACCCTAATTTTGACATAATTCCCGAATTAACATCAAAACTCCTTTTCTCATCAAATAAACTTAGGGCTTCTGTTATAATTCCATTTTATGATATCCTTCAAAAGATGGAACCTTAAATCAAGCCCGATCATTCAATTTTATCAAAACCATGTCTAGAAAACCCTAATTTTGACCCGCTTCTAAAAATCATACCAAACCTTTTCTTTTTGTGAAAAAAGTTTACGGCTTTCTTAAAACACAACATTTTAGGATTACCTACCAAAATTCGAGGCCCTAATTCCCACCCAATCATCCTATTTTACCGAAACAAGCTCAAGAACCCTAATTTGAGCATAGTTCTAAAAATCATACTTAGGAATTGATTTAGCCAAAACTGAAAGAGGTTATTTCAGATCATACCTATAGAAGCTTGACTGCAAAATTTCGGCTACTAACTCTTTATGGTTTGAGAGAAATCGATCCGTGAAGTTTCTGGTTCGAATTTAGGGTTTTTCGGTTTGGAATTCGGAAATTGGCAAGGATTTTCAGCTGATTAGAAGGTGTTTTTATACCCATTGAGTGTGCCTAGGGTCCCTACACGTGTCTAGGGTGACTCATGCTCGAAATCAACACGTATACAGGGTCAATTTCGTCAAAACGTGAGCTGCAAGTCGAAAAAACGCGTTCTGGGTCGCAAATGGGTCGCAAACGGGTCGCGTATCGCGCCGTTTATCTGGCCAGGCTTCGCGTACCACGAGCCCCTTTGGCAGAATGGCAGAATTGGTCCCTGGACTTCTATTTTACATTTTAAGCCCCTGTATTTCTACGAACTGTTATTTTATGCTATAAAATACTTAAGGGTATATTTATAAAAGTTTCTAAGGTTCGGGACATGCTTGATGATATACGTATAGATACGTATATATATACTTATATTTTTATATATATCTTTTGCTATTTTACGTTCTAGCCCCTCAAACTTTACAACACTTATTATTTCATGTTATGGATCATATTAGGATATATTTTTACTATATTCTAAGCCTTAAAATGTTTATAATAGTTATAGATATGTATAATATCCGTATACGTTGATAACTTTACATAAATTACACTTTTAGCCTTTCTACTTTTCCATTAACTACTAACACACGTATTCACATGTATATATCTATCAATTCCCACATATATCATCATGTTATTTGTATCAACACATATTTATCTCTTTCTTATCTTTGCAACTACGTATTCACTTATATTATCATGCATATAGACATATAACTTATATCTAGCACATATATCATATAAATATGCATTCACTAAGATTCCAAATACATATGATAAGCATAGTTATTATATTAACTACCACTTACGAGTTTATCTGAATCTTGGGATGTTACAACTCTCCCCCCCCCCCCTAAATAAGTTTCGTCCTCGAAACTTGCTCAGAGCGTAAACAGCTCAGGGTGAGATTCTCTCATTTCATCTTCTCGTTCCCAAGTAGATTCAGAATCTTTTCTGTGCATTCACTGCACCCTGACCATCGGAATGGTCTTGTTTTGGAGCTTCTTTTCACTGCGATCTAAAATCGCAACTGGCCTTTCCACATATGGTAACTTTTCGTCTACCTCAATTTCATCTAAAGGAACTATTTCTGATTCATCATATACACACTTTCTTAGATAAGAAACATGGAATGTTGGGTGAATCCCAGACAATTCCTCAGGTAGATCTAACTGATAGGCAACCTCACCTACACGTTCTACAATCTTAAAAGGTCCTACATACGTTGGGCCTAACTTGCCCCTCTTACGAAACCGAATGATACCCTTCCATGGGGAAACTTTTAGCAACACAAAGTCTCCCACTTGGAACTCAATTGGCCTTCTCCTTTTATCCGCATATGACTTTTGTCGATCTTCCGCCGCCTTTAACCATGCCTTGACCACATCAAGATCTCGAGCCATATTTTGGACTATTTCCTTACTTCCCAATTCTCGTTGGCCAACTTCACCCCAACATACTGGAGTTCGACATTTTCTACCGTACAACATCTCATAAGGAGGCATGCCAATACTAGCATGATAACTGTTGTTGTAGGAGAATTCTGCTAGTAGTAGGTGACTATCCGAACTTCCTCCAAAGTCTATTATTCAAGCACGCAACATATCCTCCAGAGTCTGAATTGTTCTTTCACTTTGCCCATCCGTTTGGGGATGATATGCCGTACTAATGTGCAATCTCGATCCCATATTCTTATGGGATTTCCTCCAAAATCGCGAAGTGAACCGAGTGTCCCTGTCGGAGACAATAGACACTGGCACCCCGTGTTTAGAGATGATCTCATTAATGAACAAACTAGCTAACTCTTCAGAAGAAATCGTCTCACAAATAGGCAAGAAGTGAGCACTCTTGGTTAGCCTGTCCACAATCACCCAGATGGTGTCATAACCTTTAGCTGTGCGAGGTAGCTTAGTTATGAAGTCCATTGTGATGTGTTCCCACTTCCACTTAGGAATTTCTAAAGGCTGAAGTCTCCCGTAAGGCTTCTGATGTTCCGCCTTGACTTTTGCACAAGTCAAGCACTTGCTCACGTATTGCATAACATTAAACTTCATGCCTGGCCACCAATAGTCTCTTTTTAGGTCTTGGTACATCTTGTTCGTACCAGGATGAATCGAGTAGCGTGACTTATGTGCCTCATCCAATATCTTATCGCGAATCCCACCAGTAAGTGGTATCCACATTCGACCATACCTGGTCTTAACACCATACTCGTTTTCTTCCAAGCTTCCTGCTTGGCCGACCATTCTTTCTTTCTTGATATTCTCATCCTTAAGGGCTTCATATTGGTCCTTACGAAGTTGGATAAGAAAGTCAGGAGTGATTACTAACTTATATGATTTCACCCGAAAAGAAGGATGATTCTCCTTTCTGCTTAGAGCATCAGCCACTACGTTGGCTTTACCAGGGTGATACATAATCTCACAATCATAGTCTTTAATCAACTCTAACCATCTACGCTGCCTCATGTTAAGGTCTTCTTGCTCAAAGAAATATTTTAGGCTCTTATGGTCAGTGTAGATAGTGCACTTAACTCCGTACAAATAGCGCCTCCATATTTTGAGTGCAAACACTATCGCGGCTAACTCTAAATTATGGGTTGGATAGTTTGTCTCATGGGGTTTTAGCTATCGAGATGCATAGGCAATTACCTTGCCCCGCTGCATCAACACACAACCCAACCCTTGATAAGAAGCATCTGAGTATACTACCAAGTCATCAGGCCCATCCGGTAAGGACAATACCGGAGCCTGCGTCAACTTGGTTTTTAATTCATCGAACACACTCTGCTGACTAGGACCCCACAAAAACTTGACATCTTTCTTGGTCAACTTAGTCAGTGGCGTTGCGATCTTCGAGAAATTTTGTATGAACCTACGGTAATAACCTGCTAGACCTAAGAAACTACGAATCTCCGAGGGTGTCTTAGGAGGTTTCCAACTCATTACTGTTTCTATCTTAGATGGATCCACTAGGATACCATCTGCGTTAATTACGTGACCAAGGAACTGGACCTCCCTTAGCCAAAACGCACATATTGAAAAATTTGCATACAGCTTTTCCTTCCTCAAAGTCTCCAACACTTCTTTTAAGTGCATCACATGGTCTGTCTCAATCCTGGAGTAAATTAGAATATCGTCTATGAACACAATCACGAATCGATCCAACATAGGTCGACACACTCTATTCATGAGATCCATGAATGCTGCATGGGCATTAGTCAACCCAAACGACATTACTAAAAACTCATAGTGACCATAGCGTGTCCGAAAAGCTGTCTTCGGAATATCCTCATCTCTAACCTTAAGCTGATGATAACCTGATCGTAGATCGATCTTAGAAAACCAACTCGCTCCTTGAAGCTGATCGAATAAATCGTCTATCCTAGGCAACGGGTACTTGTTCTTTATTGTCAGCTTATTTAATTCTCTATTGTCAATACACATTCTCAAGCTTCCGTCCTTCTTCTTCACGAAAAGCACTGGAGCACCCCATGGCGAGATACTCGGCCTTATGAAGCCTTTGTCAATTAACTCTTGTAGTTGTGACATTAATTCTTTCATCTTCGAAGGAGCTAATCGATAAGGTGTCTTTGCTACGGGCTTCGCCCCCGGCACCAAGTCAATCCTGAATGTTATCTCTCTATCAGGAGGAATGCCTGGCAGGTGTTCCGGAAATACATCCGGGAACTGGCACACCACCGGCACGTCCTTTAGTTCCTTCGGCTTCATTCTCGAGTCAATAGCATAAGCTAAGTACGACTTACATCCTTGAATCATAAACTTTCGTGCCTTAATCATGGAAATGATTTTTACTGCAGAGCGGTCACGATCCCCGTATACGGATATGACTTCTCCAGTTGGCATACAAAGTTGCACCTTCTTCTGATTACAAATAATCTGAGCGTCATTTTCTGCGAGCCAATCCATTCCTAGTACAATATCGAAACCACCTAAAGTCATAGGAAATAACCTTACAGGTAGTTTGATTCCTTCTAACTCTATCAGGCAATTTTCCATTACCTCAGTAATCATAACGTGTTTTCCTAAGGCAGTCTCAACCTCAAAAGGTATCTTAGTCCTAACAGTTGGTCTATCAAGTAACACACAAAAACTATGTGATACAAAGCTCCTACTAGCACCAGAGTCAAATAACACGGAAGCAGGTACATCATTAACGAGAAACGTACCTGATACGACATCTGGCGTTGACTTGGCCTCAGCAGCAGTCAGGGTATATGCTCTACCCCTGGCCTTTGGAGCTTTAATTGTCCTTAAGGGTTTCGGGTTTTGCACCAACTTAGGACAATCAGGTCTAATGTGCCCTATTTCTCCACATTCATAGCACTTCTTCTGACTTGGGCAACGGCTGGAAAAGTGACCTTCCTGTCCACAGGAATAACACTTATTTTCTCCCAGCCTACACTCTCCCGAATGATTCTTACCACACTTAGGATAGTTAGATCGTCTGCCTTTAGAATTATACTTAGGTTTCTTACGGTGATATCTGCCACCCTTCTTCGAACTTCCTTCCACTTCTAACCACTTCCTCTTTGATTCGTCTGGTTTGCCTTCATCACCATATTCTTCTTCATAAAGTGTGGCGCTAAGGTCAATCGCCTCTTGGTACGTCTTAGGAGCATGAGACTTCACTATCTTTCTCACTGCTGCAGGAAGAGCCTGCACGTACCTTTTCACCTTTTCCTCTTCAGGTGTCACCAACCTTGGCACCAATCTTGACATCTCGTCAAACTTACTAGTGAATTCCTGGTGAGTCAATTTTCCCGCTTCAAACTTCAGAAAGTTGATTTCCATCTTCTCTAGCTCACTTTTTGGGCAAAACTTACTCATCACTAGATCCTTTAAATCATTCCATCGCATAGCTGCAATGGCTTCCTCAGTTCGAGCCTGCAAGATTGAGTCCCACCAAAACAACGCTTCGCCAACAAAGAAATGAGTTGCATACTTCACAGCTTGATCCGCGCGACATTCACTAATGCCAATGACGGCTTCCATTTCTCGAATCCATCGAACAGTCAAACTTGCATCCCTTTTTCCTTCAAAGGATGGAGGCCTACATCAATTAAAAGATTTAAAAGAACATCCTCGGCCTCCTGGAACTACATTCCCTTCATTTGCGTTAGCATCACCTTCTCCCCGTGCAGCTCCTCCGGCACCTCCGGCACCTCCACCAACAGCTCCTTGGAGTTGAGCTATCAGGTTAGGTAATGCTGCTTGAAATACTTGAGTTACCTCAGCGGCCATAGCCGCTCTTTGCTCATTAGTGAATGCATTAGCTTCCGCATTATTCTCGGGTTCAGGATTCGCACGCGCTCGTCTTCCAGAACCTAATGGTCTACCGACCCTCCTATCTCCTTGTCCGTTTCTCACCATACTCCTACAGACATGTCAGAATTCATGTGAGTCGAGTATCTGAATTTTTGAAGGCATAACAATTAGATAAGTGCAGACGTCATACAATTATATAGTTATGATGCGTTCGAAAACCCAGCTACTTTCCACACACTCCTTCCTAGTGTCCACACTTTTCTTTTCTACTTTTACCGGTCACTCTAAATCAAAACCGGTTTCTAAATCCTTTTTCAAAGAGTTCTCTCAGGTCATTGACCAAGTATCTTACCGTCAAATAACTTACTCCACATTCGGCCACACAATAGATAGTACTTAGGATATATTCATAAAGTCAATATCAAATTGCAGTAGCTAATTGCAATTCGGTACTTCCATACTCCTATACCCCAAGTCCTACTTATTATGTTCCCAATGCAACCTCATTCTTTTGGGCATAACTATCCTGGCTGGCACCTATACCTCTTATCTTAGTTTACTTTGTCTTCCCAGAGTCCTAGTTTAAGTCTAGATACTGTATTAGTACCAAAATCTCTTAAACCAAGGCTCTGATACCAACTTGTGACGCCCACTCCCAGACTTGGCTCCAAGAGGGGTCACGTGTCGGATTTACATAAGAACGCACGGTATATCAGAGATACTAATGCAGCGGAAATATTAAAAACTTTTATATATATAATTGCCAAGTACAACAGTAAACTAGATATTACATAAACTTTAACTAAGTATTCCTATGCCAGCGGTACTTCAAGCCTTCTCTTGATAGTTTTTCCCATTCATTTCTTTATCAACAAAGTCCTATCCTTACTTTCGGAAGTCTCACCATCACCTGACATACATACTTAAAAAGTCAGCTTACGCTGGTGAGTTCTAAGTTTCTAAAAACTCTTGATCTGCAAGACAAATCAAGTTCTCCCAGGTCTTCTTGACCCCATTAGTAAACTTTTAACAAGTATAAAACATAACAAAATTATACAACACATCAGAATTTACACATAACCAGGAATCTATTCAAACAGGAACATCAATCCCATAAACCTTCCTAATTAATTAAATTCAATCTTTTCTTGCACTAGAAATGTCTTGCTATGCCTCATTCTTTATCTGCTACCCAGGAGCAGCCTAAAGAATCTCTGGTCACTTGTGGTTATCAAGTACACCTTAGGGTAGGATAGTATTGTCGACATTCAAACAGATCCTTCCCATCCAGGCACCCCGATATGGCCAGTCTCACTACCTTACGCAGGCCCTTCCGTACACCGGCTAGAGAAATACTACCCTTTTCGTCTCCCTATTTCATGAGCCCCATCTGTACTATCCACTCCATGACCTTACGGATTGCTTTACTTAACCTGTTCAACTCATTCAATAACGAGTATCTTACTAGCAATCCCCAACCCCCACAATACCACTACCTGCCTTTAATCAAATACCCAATAGCCTTAGGTTTATTAGTAGACAGTGATAATGTATTTATATATTGCAACTAATGATCATTTCCCAATTTACCATTAGAGTTTATATATAGGATGTACCAGCAGCGTATCCACCACACTACTGATATACCGGGTAATTAATATTATTATGCTTATATATAGGAAGTACCAGCGGCGTATCCACCACATAATAATAAAGCAAATGTATCATTAGTTCTCGTATATACCTACATACTCACTATACGTCTATTATCAATTCTCTCATCACTTGGACATTTAATATCAAAGCAGAGTATAGCACATAACACATCATACTCAATTCATATGCATAATAACACATAGTCAATCCAAATGAATAATAACACTTAACAACACTTAAAATCATTTGGAAACACTTGTCATAACACAGTATGTATGCCAGCCCAAAAACATTTAAACATTTAAAACATATAAATGTGGGCTTATAGAACTCACCTTAGCTTTGCGAAGCTATTATTCTTGGGTTAAGTTCTCGTGAATCAGTTTCTTAATGCCTTTAATGTAATGTCCCTATCAAGACATCCTAAAGGTTACAAATCACATTTAAGACTTATCCCATTATCCAAAACCCAACTCTTTATTGGTTAATACACTTAATAGTCAAAATGACCATTTTGCCCCCC
The DNA here is from genome assembly GCA_039602395.1 of Deinandra increscens subsp. villosa. Classification (NCBI taxonomy): domain Eukaryota; kingdom Viridiplantae; phylum Streptophyta; class Magnoliopsida; order Asterales; family Asteraceae; genus Deinandra; species Deinandra increscens. Next base: position 14,782,280 of record JBCNJP010000008.1, read on the forward strand.
CTTTACATATTTTGTTATATCTTTTTCAAGTCTTTTCTCCTTAACGTTTACTGCTCGTGTTTCCTCATGACCTATCATTTTGGCGGAATTACTATGAGGAATAGTCACGGGGTTTGGAATTTGGTGACGATCGTTACCGGCCGTGTAGGCGTCATTGACGACCATGAGGCGGAATTACTATAATCGTTGCACCGAGTAGCTTAATTATTAATTATCAAAATTTGAACTCATATATATTTAATATATATGTAAACATGCTCTAATACCAAAAATCAACATCCAATACTTTATGGTCATCCCAATACTTGACAATTACCTTCCAAAACCCTAATTTTGACATAATTCCCAAATTAACATCAAAAATCCTTTTCTCATCAAATAAACTTAGGGCTTCTGTTATAATACCATTTTATGATATCCTTCAAAAGATGGAACCTTAAATCAAGCCCGGTCATTCAATTTTATCAAAACCATGTCTAGAAAACCCTAATTTTGACCCGCTTCTAAAAATCATACCAAACCTTTTCTTTTTATGAAAAAAGTTTAGAGCTTTCTTAAAACACATCATTTTAGGATTACCTACCAAAATTCGAGGCCCTAATTCCCACCCGATCATCCTATTTTATCCAAACAAGCTCAAGAACCCTAATTTGAGCATAGTTTTAAAAATCATTCTTAGGAATTGATTTAGCCAAAACTGAAAGAGTTTATTTTAGATCATACCTATAGAAGCTTGACTGCAAAATTTCGGCTACTAACTCTTTATGGTTTGAGAGAAATCGACCCGTGAAGTTTCTGGTTCGAATTTAGGGTTTTTCGGTTTGGAATTCGGAAATTGGCAAGGATTTTCAGCTGATTAGAAGGTGTTTTAATACCCATTGAGTGCGCCTAGGGTCCCTACACGTGTCTAGGGTGACTCATGCTCGAAATCAACACGTATACAGGGTTAATTTCGTCAAAACGTGAGCTGCAAGTCGAAAAAACGCGTTCTGGGTCGCAAATGGGTCGCAAACGGGTCGTGTATCGCACCGTTTATCTGGCCAGGCTTCGCGTACCGCGAGCCCTCTTTGGCAGAATTGGTCCCTGGACTTCTATTTTACATTTTAAGCCCCTGTATTTGTACGAACTGTTATTTTATGCTATAAAACACTTAAGGGTATATTTCTAAAAGTTTCTAAGGTTCGGGACACGCTTGATGATATACGTATAGATACGTATATATATATACTTATATTTTTATATATATCTTTTGCTATTTGGCGTTCTAGCCCCTCAAACTTTACAACACTTATTATTTCATGTTATGGATCATATTAGGATATATTTTTACTATATTCTAAGCCTTAAAATGTTTATAATAGTTATAGATACGTATAATATCCGTATACGTTGATAACTTTACATAAATTACACTTTTAGCCCTTCTACTTTTCCATTAACTACTAACACACGTATTCACATGTATATATCTATCAATTCCCACATATATCATCATGTTATTTGTATCAACACATATCTATCTCTTTCTTATCTTTACAACTACGTATTCACTTATATTATCATGCATATACACATATAACTTATATCTAGCACATATATCATATAAATATGCATTCACTAAGATTCCAAATACATATGATAAGCATAGTTATTATATTAACTACCACTTACGAGTTTATCTGAATCTTGGGATGTTACAAAATAGAAGATAGAAATAATTGGAGGACAGTTTTTTAATGGCACTCGAAACCTTGACACACGGATAACCTTTCTCTTCTACCTATTCCATGGGTGTGTCGGGCCACGGTTATAGTGTTTTTCTTTAGGACAAACAAAGTTTCAATTATGGAGATATTTGATGTGCACTAAATTATGCATATCATATATCAAATATTCCTCGTATTTTGGGTTATCTCTGATTAATTATGCATAAAACATGTTGATATTGTCTCATTTGTAGTTTTTCATAACAGTCCAGGTAAAAATCACAAAAGAAGAGCTTAAATTGAAGAGAAAAAAAAATATGAACTTTTGTTGATTTTTTGCCTACGGCACAGTCTGTGCCTACCCTGGCACGGGTCATACACCTTTGGAGATCCGGACAAAACAATTGACTTTTAAACCTGAAAAAAACTGGGTCGTGCCCAACCTGAAAAACACGCCTTGTACTTAGAAGACACGCCCCGTGCCATGTACGGCCAAGATTTACGTATATCTACTGACATGCACGGGTCGTGCCCGACCGTACAATCGTGCCTATAAAAGACAGCCTCCTCCTTCACTTCAAAGCGCTCAGTTCTTCTCTCTTCTCCACCCTTTAGCTTTAATTTTTGATTTTGAGCCATTATTTTCAAGCTTTGGTTATTTCGAATAAAGATTGTAAGCATTTAAGTTAAGTAGAGTTTTTTAATGTTTGTCTATGAACTTCTTAATTTCTTTTAAGCAGATCATTAAAGCCATGAGTCGCTAAACCTTACACTCACTTGGGGGAAACAAGCTCTTGGTTGGTTAGTAACATGAATCCATAAACTAACCTTAAGGTGTGTAACAATGCCTTTGAGAAAAACTCTTTATATTGAAAGTGTATTATTGGTTCTTTAACCTCATGAAAAGTGACGCATTCATGTTTTTATGTTTATATAACAACAACAACAACCATACCCATTAAAGTCTCACTAAAAGCACAAAGTACTATTAGTAGGGTATGGGGAGGGTGGGATATAGGAAACCTTACCTCCACCGCAAAGGATAGAAAGGCTGATTCCAGAGAGACCTCCAACTCCAAAACACAAGGGGGAAAAACAACAACATGAAGAAAGAAATGAGAAACCACAGTGAGAAAAAAACAAGTAGCATGCCTAGGCCTGTTAAACACCTAAATAGATGAATAAATAAATAAAGAATGAAAAAATATATAAAAAACTTAAATAAATAAATAAATAATAAATAAAATAATAATAATAATAATAATAAAAATAAAATAAATATATAAAATAAAATAAAATAAAATAAAATAAAATAAAAATAAAAAAAATAAATAACTAAATAAAAAGGAAAAAAAGCAATAGTGAAATATATATATATATATATATATATATATATATGTATATATAAAAATAGATAGGCATATAAATAAATAGCTAACAAAAATACTTAAATAAATAACACAAGATCTTAGCCCCCTCCCACACTGCCTACCCTCCTCTATGCATCCTTAGCCTTAATTCTATGTCTCCACGACGGCCTATCCTCGACCAAATCCTCAGAGAGGTGCAAGTCTAACAAATCTTGCCTAATACGCTCGATCCATGTCAGTTTATGTCTGCATCTCCCTCTACGCCCCTCAACGGTGATGGAATCGACAGCTCTAAACGGCGCCATCAACTGCCTCCTCTTCACGTGCCCAAACCATCGTAATCTTCCCTCACGAATCTTCTCTGAAATACGCGCAACTGCTAATTTTTCCCAGAAAACTTCATTCTTTATTTTGTCCATCTGTGTGTGCCCACTCATCCACCTCAACATCCTCATCTCAGCGACCTCCAACTTACGCACATGTGTCTTCTTGATTG
>JBCNJP010000008.1:14790851-14815589 GCA_039602395.1 Deinandra increscens subsp. villosa
GACAACCACCAGTTCCTCCCCTAATACTAACCTCAACACCATAATCCTATCGTTGTGTCTAATCACCTCGACAACATTATCATACAAATCTTTCGCCACCAGTACTCGTACCCCATTCTTAGCTCCAGTAGAACCCGAATACCTCAACTTATAACCATTGCACTTGGTCCCAATACGTCCCTTCCACATAGTCTCCTGAAGACACGCTATATGGATCTTACGTCTTTTAAGGATATCTACCAACTCCAGTAACTTACCATTTAGAGTTCCTACATTCCAAGAGGCCAAACATAAACTATAGTCTCTATCCTTCCTAGACCCGGCACCTCTCGTCCTTGAACACGGTCTCAGAGGCAAAATATTACTCCTATAATCTATGATAAGAATTAAACACAAAAGCCCCCAAAATACGATAAAGAAATAAACGAAATAAATAAGTAAAGCAAAGAAAATCTAAGTAGGTGAATAAATCACTCAAAATAAGTAGGTAGATCAAAATCAGTCAATCCCAAAACACAGTGTAGTAAAATATACACACAAAATAAATAAATAAATAAATAAAAAGTAAATGAATAAATAAACTAAAATACGTAAATAAAATGGATAGATAGATATATAGTCAATCCCAAATCCCACCGTATTTTACAATAAACAATGCAAGAATTTTTTATTTTTTTTAACAGCAGGCGTTTTATTACTCACCACAACCAAGCAATGGGAGCAGCAAAACGCTATCCCGCCACCAGCCAAAAATTACAACATACAAAAATTGCCCCAGTCTATTTTCCTTTTACATCTAGTATTACACCATAATCTACTCCATATTTTAGTGTTGCAAATGACTCTATTGGCATTTGGAGCCTCTCCCTTGAAGACCGATCCATTTCGATCGACCCATATCCACCAACAAGCTGTGTACGTGATGGCTTGCAGCAGCGAATTCCTGTCTTTGTCTCCACCGCACCTTGCATGACCACGCAACAAATCCTCCATGGAGTTCCTACCCCACATTTGAAAGTTCATCTCCTTCGCAAGCTGCTGCCAATTGAAGGCAGTGGCCTTACATTTAACAAAAAGATGCTCAATGGATTCCTCTTCAAGATTGCAGAATTTGCATTTATCCAAAAGCACCGGAATTCCTCTTTTTTAAGCTCATTACACGTCGCAATCCTACCTTTTTGGACTCTCCAAAGAAAAGCATTAACTTTCATAGGAATTAATCTATTCCACTTGAAAGCCCCTCTTTGCCTTCCATGATCTTTACCCAGCAAACACCTCACTTCCTTGGCATTAAAATGGTTATGTCTATTACCTTCCCACTTCCACCTTCCATCGTACCACACTATAAGATTATCCATGTCAACATCCTTATCCTTTAATTCCCTTTTAGCTACAATAATATTCTTCCAAATGCCAGTGATCGACACTCTACAAGGGAAGAAATTTACTCTCTCATTCACCACATGAATCGCTTTTATGATCCGAGCCCACATCTTATTCTCCTCCACTTTAAGTCTCCACATCCACTTACTTAGAAGACTTAAGTTAAAATCTTCCAAGTTCACGATGCCCAAACCCCCATTTTCTTTGGTCAAACAAAGATCTTCCTTTTTCACCCAATGGATTTTCTTACGGTTGTCGGACCCGCCCCAAAGTAATCGAAATCTAATCCGTTCAAACTCCATAATCACACTTTTTTGGAGCCTTGTAGAGAATAAAGTAGTAAGTGGGAAGACTATCCAACACACTTTTTAACAAAGTAAGCCTTCTACTAAACGAAAGAGCCACGGCCTTCCATCTCGAAAGCCTTCTTCGAACCATATCCAACATATCTTTCCAAAAAAACTATCCGGTTCCTATTGGCACCCACCTTCATTCCCAAGTAACTGAACGGCAAGGAGCCATACTTACATTTAAAAATGGACGCTACTCTGACCAACTCCGCATGCTCCACATTCACCCTCATGATCTCACATTTATTAAAGTTGACTTTGAGACCCGACACCAAATAAAAACATCTTAGAATTCGGACCATGTTATGAGTGTTGCTATCACACCACTCTCCAATCACCATAGCATCATCGGCATAGAAAAATGGGAAAGCTCTGGCCCATCACTTGTAAACCGAATGCCATGAATCAACCCCAAACCGAATGCAAGAATTAGGTAAGGAGAAAACAACGGCGCTGATTACGAATCGAATAAGGTAAACTTACAGCGGATTTTATCGCCGTTCTTCCTACTATGTTTCTGAAGAAGGATTGTAGTGTTCGAAGAACACTGGCTCACTGCTAGCGTGCACCTGCATTCTGCGTGTGGGTGGAAAGCGAGCAACGCCTTCCGGTGGCTCTTTGTTGGCCAATTTTGTTCCCTGGCGGTGGCTCCTGGCTATTTACGGGGGCTCCTTGTTGATCAATTGTGTTCCCGGTCCAGACTACTATTGGATCTTTGGTTTTAATCTCCGATGATTGTGGTCCGAAGTGGATTATGAGTGTAAGACCTTGAATACTAGACTGATATGTCGACTTCAACCTGCAAAGACACAAACAAGAAGTAGAAACTAGAGAATAGGGTAAAGAGCTTACTAATTCCTTGTTGTTTCAACAAGAAGATGCTCCTGCCGGTGGTCGGTGGTTTCATTTCCGGTGGACCGTTGAAGAGTGTGCCGTTGGCCGAGAAGACTTGTACGGAGAAGACTTGTACGGAAAAGATATTAGAGAGAAAACCAAGTTATTCACATGAGAGCGGTTTAGAGGTAATGGTTTGGATTCTGGGTTGGTAATATTTTGACACTTTGTGCACGTGAGAGCGGTGAGTTTGTGGACTTAGTTTTAGTTACGACTGATCACGTACACGCGAGAGCGGTGCGGGAGATGAAATGGACCATAATTCCTTATAAAGGTTTTTACTCAATAAATAATCTGGTGGATGGGGTGTTCCCTTGGTGGTTCATGACAATGTATCCGAGCGTAAAGACAATTTGACCACTGGTTACATACCATATTTATTACTTAGCAGAACGGTCGCCGGTGAACAACTGGAGTAACGTATGATTGGGCATACACTGAGAGGGGACCCTTTCTATGGTAGTATAACAGTCGTTTGGTAGCATTTATGGATAAAAAGGTTACTAAACCCACCAATGACAATCCCTACCAAGTGATATTATCTTCGATTGAAATTAACTAAAACTTACTTTATCTTTAGTTTATATTTATTTCTTACACTTATCAACCTTTTGTTCTAGTTAGATGTTAATGATGGTATAGCATCAAGATCCTTTATACGTGTGTCATTGGACGACCTCGCGATCTTACCATCACTATATTACCATAATGATGGGTACAGTTGCCCTAACGTGTGGTATTTGGTGATAGTTTGTTATCATGTTTTATAAATTTAAAACTTCCACAATTATGGTGTTATTTTACCTATGATTGTTATATCTTTATACATCAACACCCGCACGTCATCATACCATGTTCGATCTTGAAAAACAGTAGTTTACCAAAATTAGGTATAAAGTTATACCTGTTTCGATTCAAGTATTGATACGTCGGTACATTAGAAGGTTTAACCTATGTACACTATACCTACTTCTACTTCCTAAAATATTATATGATAACAACATTGAATACTTGTCATCGTCATATTTCATCTCATCAAAATTTTCCTAGCGGAACCTTCTCACCTCAAACTATTTAATCATTATTCCATCCTTTTCTACTCTCATAAAAAAATGTTTTCAGGATTTACTCTTGATCATTTATTCAATAATCAAAAAATATTATAACTACAAATTATTTAATTATATAATAGAATATATATATATATATATAGAATACGTAATTTTAGCAATAAGAATAGTATAAATGAGAGATCGATTCATCGTAGAGGAATAATTAAGAATATAAGTGCTTAATATAAAACCAAATAGCAAATCATCGTAGAGGAATAATTAAGAATATAAAATGGTAAAACCTAAGGTTGGTTTAATCCTGATCATATTTTTTTTGGAACGGCATCGATCAGGCGACCTTGGTCTCACGTGTAAACCTATCTTTGCGGGGCTATGTCCAAGGTCGATTACTCGGACTTCCGTGAGAACCAAGACACCCCCTCCTGAAGCTTTCTTCTGACAGAAACCCCCTCTTGGGACCACATGGGGTAAAACTACCACCCCTTGGATTAGTACCCGGGCCACATAGTGACCAAAGTCCTAAGAGCCAAGTAGATAACCACTATAACAAGTCCTAGAAGATTAATCCTGATCATATTATCATTGCATGCCACTGATCTTGACCTAGAAGTCATCAAACATCACCATTCACCAAACTACTTAAATAGGTGATAAAAAATAAGGATAAAGCTAGTTGATTATCTACAACCTTACCTCTTGATCTTGGCCTTCAAGAGCCTCTCGGAACGAGAGAAGTTCAAGTGAAACCGAGACAATGAGGATATGAGCTCAAAATCTGGTTTATTATATTTTTTCTCGTCATACATCATATATACGTATATATACATACACATCTGTAGCCTCCGTTCACTATTTGTTCTTTTCATTTTTATGGTTCACTTGAAAAGTCATCAACTCATTCATACTTTCTATTTACAGACTGCATTTCTTTTTTTTTTATATATCTTGGATTCGATACTTGTTTCCAAGTTCGAGTCACAACAAAAACCCTCACTCGTTAACAAGATTAAGGAGTGCTGTAGGATATTTGATATGACGTTTGGTTCGTGGAATATAATGGAATTGAAATTGCAAAGTTTTTCTTTTTAAAGTTGTGCTTAGTTAGTTTATGGAAAAATTTAAATTGGATTAAATTCCTTTTTCATCAATGGAATTTGAGGCCATGTAACTTTCTTTCATTAAAACGAAAAATTTTCAAAAATGTTGAAATAGTACTAATTAAAAGATTTCTTTGCATTTAATTTTTATTTATTACCCAACTAACTGACTAAACACAACCATAAAAGTAAAACATTGAAATTCCAATTCAATTATATTTCACCAACCAAACACCACTTTAGTTTTTTACTTTAATGTAAACTCTTATATTATATTAGATGACGTTGTAATCTATTTTCAATGTTAGTTGGAGAGATTGTGACTCTAAAATTATTGAGGCATAAAAGTTAAAACTTTATTCATTCGGTTCAAATTAAGGAGTCCTTTACATTTGAATATTAATAGATACAAACAAATAGTCTCCTTTCGATGTTAGTTATAGATTCTGACCATTCAAAATAATTGATTCCTTCCATAATGGTAGGCTAATTATTTTCTCTCGATCGGTTGTTGCATATGATCGATCAATAACAACATATATAAACAAACCTGACTAGCTACTTAGTACAGGCATAACATCAATGGAGGCAATAACCATACTCTTGTTTTGCTTTCATACATTATTATTCATTTGCACCTTAGCATCAGATAGCCTATCCACCAACCAAACCATTAGAGATGGTGAAACCATTGTTTCAGCCCAACAAAACTTCGAGCTCGGGTTCTTTAGCCCGAGCAACACCTCCCTAAACCGATATCTAGGCATATGGTACAAACAGTTGGCAACTGGGACCGTTGTCTGGGTTGCCAATAGAGAAACTCCGATTAGTAACAAATCCGGTGAGCTGACTCTCACTCCTGGAGGATTACTGGTTCTCCGTGACTCTACCAATAACCAAATCATTTGGTCGTCGAATTCGAATACATCAAGAGACACAGGAAACAATAATGTGGTGGCTCAGCTGTTGGATGATTCGAATTTTATGGTGGTTGATGTTCAAGATGGACAGGATGATTACATTTGGCAGAGTTTCGATCATCCGGGAAACACTCTCATGGCGGATATGAAGTTCGGGAGGAATTTAAAAAGGGGTGTGGTGACAAATTACACATCATGGAAGAGTGATGACGATCCATCTCAAGGTGAGTATATGATTTATATGGATTTTAATGGATTCCCACAAACATTCCAAAAAAAAGGAGATGAGATCATGTATCGCCTCGGATCATGGAATGGAGTTGCGTATAGTGGCAACACGAACAACCATCCGAATCCGATATATAGAAACTGGTTTTATATGGACGAGATAGAGACATCGGCTATATTCGTGTTGATTAACAAATCAATACTTACCAAGCTGACACTTTCACCGGAAGGAGTCATGGGACAGTGGAACTGGAACATTCGAACGCAAAGATGGTTTCTATACTCGTCATTGACAACGGATAGTTGCGAAAGGTATGCGCTGTGTGGGGTTCATGGGATTTGCGACATCGCACATACACCCAACTGTGGGTGTCTAAGAGGATTTACACCTAAAAGGCCCGACCAGTGGGAAATATCAGATTGGACGAGTGGGTGTCAGAGGGAAATACCGTTGGATTGTGGTGTTGGGGAAGGGTTTCGAAAGTATTCGCATGTTAAACTACCAGACACGCGAGGATCGTGGTTTGATAGAAATATGAGTTTGGAGCAATGCGGGATGAAATGTACCAACCAGTGTAATTGTACAGCTTATGCAGCTTTGGACATCAAACAAGACAGTGGGTGCATGATATGGTACAATGAACTGGTTGATATGAGAACACTTCCGAATAATGGGCAAGATATGTACATACGAATGAGTGCTACTGAGTTAGGTAAATGTCACTTCTTCGATCTCTTTGTAAGTCCAATCCTTAATTATAGAAATAACATTTTTGTTGGATATTTGCAGAGAAAGATAAAAGGAGGTTAAGGAGCCACAAGAAAGTTTGGGCCGTTCTTGTCCCTATTTGTCTAGGATTACTCATTTTATGTGTGATAATCATCATGAAGATGAAGAAGAAGGTGAAGCCACAAGGTAATTTGTTTTCATAAGTACTTTTTAATTTGTATCATATTGCCAGTCAGTTAGTAAGATCTTGATTGGAACATATATCTGTTTTCATAGAGAAAAGTGATTTGATTGTCGAGAAAGATGGTTTTGACCTCCCTACATTCAACCTATCAACATTGATCGTCGCAACTCACAATTTCTCAATCGATAACAAGCTAGGAGAGGGCGGATTTGGTCCGGTTTACAAGGTACCATTCAATCTACAAAACTACATTTTGTTGGGTGTAAAACTGAATCCGAATGAAGTTGTTAGGCAAAGTGATTTGGAACAATTTATTTATATGTGCAATAAGAACAAATATAAGATGATGTGTATTTTCTCTATTCACCCTAACAACACACACCTATTTATAGGGTTGGGTTCTATAGAAAACCAATATTTTATAAAAAACCAAAAAACCAAGGAAAAAAAATTATTTTTTTTAAACTTTTTTTATATGTTTCTTTCATGATTTTAAGAATATTGAAAAAAGAAAAAACTTTAAAAACGTTTTCGAGTTTTTTTTAAAAATAAAATAAAATTCAAATTTTAGCTTGAAATTAATATTGCACTATGCAACAATAATATAAAATTGGTTTATGAATGTCAATTCTTTGTTTTTTACATTATTCGCATAAACCACATTCATATTTAAGTTAAGTCTCTTGTTTTTAAGTAGTTTTAATTATAATGCATTATGCAATACTATTGGTACTATTGCATGATGCAATAATAAAAAATCACTAAACTTTTTATTTTTTAAATTTTTTTTCCCATAAATAAAGCTAATAAAATTATAGAATTTTTGGTGAAATTATTTTTAAAAAATATTAATATATGAAGAAGTTATAGAGAAAAAAAGGTTGGTTTTTTGGTTTTCTGGATAATTATTGGTTTTCTATAGATCTTTCCCCCTATTTATATTACATACTAATTTAGCAGGTGCATATGAGCCATCTCATCCGAACAAAAGTGGTGGTAATGTAACTACCTTTTAACTGTATTTGACCCAATATATACTAGTCTATATATCATATCTAACTTAATTAATTATTTCACTATTGTGATTTTATATTTGGATCAGAAAGGTTTCTGAGAATTGCAATGGGATGTTTGTAATTCCGATGACAAGACCTACGAAGTGAGAAATGGAATACAATTTGACGGGAAACAGTAGGATATGATGATATATTGAACACATGATAGGAATTAACCGACTTATTTATTCGCATCAGTTACTCACATATATATATATATATATATATATATATAGGGAAAGGTTCCGTGTAGACCGCTTAAATTTTGTAGACCCCGTAGACCCTTATAAAACTCAATAAAAATAAAACTTAGTGTTGTAAATTTGTTTTTTTTTTATTACGATAAGCTTTTAAGAACCAAAACAATTAATAAATAAATTAAAAAAAAACAAAAAACATTAAAAATCGAACATTTTAAGACAATGAATTTTAAAATAATGAGTGTTAAAATGTCTTATGTGTAATTTTGTATTATTTGGTGTACTTACTTTGTAACTTATTTGAGTATATATACATCCTCCAATCACCCCATTTGGTGTGGAGATTTAAAGCATTTCATGGTATCAGAGAGCTATTAAACCCAACCCCTCCCTTCCCCTTCCTCTTCCATCGTTCTTTTACCCTTCCCCTTCCCCATGGCTTCTTCCTCTCAAGATGGATTCAATGTTAACACCATGTTCCACTCTCTGCAGAACAAACTTGATTCGACCAACTACCTGATATGGTCGAACCAGATGCTTCCTATTTTTGAATATCAAGGCCTCCTTCCGCATATCGATGGTTCGTCTCTTCCCCCCTCTGAAACTGTCACCACCGATGGCAAGGCCGACGTGAACCCGCTGTTCACGGCATGGAAACAGGAAGATCGCAAGGCTATTATTCTCCTCAACTCGTCTCTCTCTCCGGAGGCGTTTTCTGAGGTCATCGGTCTCTCTACTGCTCGTGAGAAATGGTGTGCCCTAGCCGCCGCCTTCTCCAACTCTTCAATTGAACGTGTCCATAACTTAAGGGATCAATTGCACTCCATGACCAAAGGCACCTCCTCCGTTTCTGAGTTTGGCCGTCGCTTCAAGGCTGTCGTTGATCAGCTTGCCGCCGTCGGTCATCCGGTGCCGGAGACCGATAAAACCCACTGGTTTTATGTTGGGCTCGGACCAGCTTTTGAAAACTTTTCTATCTCTCTTCAGGCGGCTCGTCCCAACATTACCTTGCGTGAATTGCAGGCTCAGGCAGAATCCATCGAGATCTTCTCTCGCAGCGTCCACGGCAATCAGCAACCGTCGGCTGCCTTCTCTGCCCAATCTCAGCGATCGACCAACTTCAATTCGAGGGGTAATCGGGGCAATCGATCCAACAACAACAATAACAAAGGTACGTATCGCAACAATAGGGGTAATCGAGGTCGTAATCAGTCCGACCCATGTCAATGGTGTGGTAAATCTGGCCACAAAGCAAATCGCTGTTATATCTTGTTGAACCAAACCAAAGAGCCCGCTCCTGTTGCGGCGGAACGGGATGCTCAGATTGCACAGGCTTTCAAAGCCCACTGTTCTATGAATAATGGTGAATGGGTTGTTGATTCCGGGGCCTCCGAACATATAGTTGGTTCATCCGCTCATACGTCAAACACGTCTCCGTTCATGGGTAAGACTGGTATTATAATTGGCAATGGCAAGTCCCTTCCAATTAGCCACAAGGGTTCCTCTTTTATTCATCCCAAAATTCATTTACCTGAGGTTTTCGTTGTGCCATCGATCACTCGAAATCTCTTATCTATAAGTCGGTTAACTCTTGACAATAACATTGATGTTGTATTTTCATATCCCCATTTTGTTATTCAGGATCGGGAGACCAAACAAACTTTGGCCAAGGGACGATGTGAAGACGGGCTTTATGTGTTGAAGAATGAACCACAGGTTTTTGCGGCCACCTCCCCTAATAAAGCCTCTTTTGAAGTTTGGCATAGCCGCCTCGGGCATGCCTCATATGATGTTATTTCTTGTTTGAATAAACTTGGCTATTTGAATGTAACCGCAATTTTGCCGAAACCGAACGTTTGCACTCCTTGTCAATTGGCTAAAAGCCATAAAATTGCCTTTGATAATAATTTGTGTCGTGCATCTCACCCTCTAGATTTAATACATTGTGATTTATGGGGCCCCTCACCGATTGTTTCAACACATGGCTATCGTTATTATGTCGCGTTTGTTGACGACTTTTCTAGGTGCACTTGGTTCTACCCCTTGAAAACCAAGACCGGGTTTTATGAGGTTCTTGCATCCTTTATGGCCCTTGTTCAAACTCAATTTTCTCGCAAAATTAAAGTCTTTCAAAGCGATGGCGGAACGGAGTTTGTGAACCATCACGTTAAAACTATGTTTGACAAAAATGGGACGATACATCGTCTCTCATGTCCATACACGCCACAGCAGAATGGTCGTGTGGAACGAAAGCATCGACATATTGTCGAAACTGGGCTCGCTCTTATGTTTAATGCCAATGTCCCGCCAACATATTGGGTTGAAGCTTTCTCGAGTGCCACATTTATCATCAATCGGTTACCCACCAAGGTTTTAAACGATAAGTCCCCATATGAGTTGTTATTTCATCATGTTCCTAACTACACAAATTTCAAAGCCTTTGGTTGTCGAGTCTTTCCCTATCTACGGGACTATGCGGATCACAAGCTCTCGCCGAGGTCACTTCCTTGTATTTTTTTGGGCTACTCAAATCAACACAAAGGGTACAAATGCTTAGATCCAGTGTCTCATCGTGTCTACATTACGAGGCATGCAAAATTTGATGAAACCACATACCCATTCTCAAAGGACCACACAAATGAGGTACATTCAATTCTTACACTTTCATCATTTACTGATGACTTTGCTGTTGTTCCAGATGCTCCCAAGCCCACTGATCATGAGCAGCCCAACTGTCAGCAAACCACTCCTCTCAGCCCAGATTGTATTTTGTGTGAGGATCAGCCCACTCCACCGATACCTCAGGCCCAATCAGGCACTCCCAGCCCAGCGACTTCCAGCCCAGCGACATCTAGTGAATCCGAAACCTCATCTGATGACTCTGATGGGGATTCTGCCTCACCGGTTCCCTCTCCCGTTGTCGCTGCTCCCTCGACAACCTCTGCTCCGGTGACCAGTCATCCGATGGTTACCAGGGCCAAGGCCGGCATATTTAAACCGAAACACACGGCTAATCTCTCGTTTACCACCTCCAGTCCGATCCTCACAGCGTTGTTTGCATCCTCTGATCCCAAAAGCCATAAAGTTGCTGCTCGAAAACCGCAGTGGGTCGACGCCATGAAGAAAGAATTACGGGCTCTCGAAGCAAACAACACATGGTCTCTCGTACCACGCCCTGCTAACACCAATATTGTTGGCTCGAAGTGGCTTTTCCGGACCAAGTATCGGGCTGATGGTTCCGTCGATCGATACAAGGCACGTTTAGTTGCTCAAGGCTATAGCCAAGTTCCTGGTTTAGACTTTTCTGACACATTTAGCCCAGTCGTCAAAGCCACTACTATTCGTACCGTTCTTGCTCTCTCCGTTATCTATGGGTGGCATCTTCATCAACTTGATGTGAACAACGCATTCTTGCATGGGCACCTTAAAGAACAAGTTTACATGGAGCAACCACCCGGTTTCACTCACTCAAAATTTCCGGGTTATGTGTGCAAGCTAAATAAAGCAATATACGGGCTTAAGCAAGCCCCACGTGCGTGGTTCCAAAGGTTAAGTAACTTTCTTATCAACGATGGTTTTTCATGCAGTCGAGCTGACCCCTCGTTATTCATCTTCAAACGTGACAAACATATTATGTATCTGCTTGTCTACGTGGATGATTTAATTCTAACAGGAAATGATGAAACTATGCTCAAGACTTTCACCCATCGGTTACATAAAGAATTTGCCATTAAAGATCTCGGTGAACTTAACTACTTTCTTGGACTTGAGGTTTCTCGATCAACTCATGGTGTGTTCCTAAGTCAAGCCAAATATGCTCATCAAATTCTTGAAAGGGCTAAACTCCTTGATGCCAAGCCCATGTTCACTCCGCTTTCACCAAATATCACTCTCACGTCCACCGGTGAAGCTTATAGTGATCCAACTCATTACCGTTCCATTGTGGGTGCTTTACAATACTTAACCATAACTCGTCCCGACATATCCTATGCTGTGAATCAAGTTAGCCAGTTTCTTCAGTCTCCTACTACTGAACACTATCAACATGTTAAACGCATTCTTCGATATATAAAAGGGACAATGGCGTTTGGACTCACATTTCAAAATCGAAGATCTCGATCCATCTTTGGATACTCGGATGCGGATTGGGCTAGATGTATTGAAACTCGTCGATCTACGTACGGATACTCCATTTTCCTCGGTGGCAACTTAGTCTCTTGGAGCGCCAAAAAGCAACCCACTGTTGCTCGGTCCAGTTGTGAATCTGAATACCGTGCCATGGCTAACACAGCGGCAGAAATCATTTGGATCACCCATCTTCTTAGAGAGCTTCATGCACTTCCTCCTGACAGACCGACTTTACTATGTGATAATCAAAGTGCGATCTTCATGTCTCAGAATCCGGTTGCTCACAAACGATCAAAACACATTGACCTGGACTACCATTTTGTTCGGGAACTTGTTGCCTCCGGGAAATTGTACACCAAATTTGTTCCAACCAAGCTTCAAGTTGCGGACATCTTCACCAAAAGCCTCTCCCGCTCTCAATTCGAGGCCTTTCGTGGCATGCTATGTTTAGGTCCTCCACCGTTGCGCTTGACGGGGGATGTTAAAATGTCTTATGTGTAATTTTGTATTATTTGGTGTACTTACTTTGTAACTTATTTGAGTATATATACATCCTCCAATCACCCCATTTGGTGTGGAGATTTAAAGCATTTCAATGAGTTTTAAACGCAACACTGAGTTTTATTGAGTTTTAAACTCATTGATTTTTAAAACTCATTGTCTTAAAATGTTCAATTTTTAATGTTTTTCGTTTTTTTTAATTGTCTTTTTTTGTTCTTAAAAGCTTATCGCAAATAAAAAAACTAAATTAACAAAACTGAGTTTTATTTTTAGTGAGTTTTAATGAGTTTTATTGAGTTTTATAAGGGGTCTACATCTACAAAAAATAAGGGGTCTACACGGATCTTTTACCTATATATATATATATATATATATATATATATATATATATATATATATATATATATATATATATATATATAGGGAAATGATCAAATAAAAACAAGATGTTATTGCGAAAACACGAAAACAAATATTAAAACCTCTATAACTCCCTCATACGTTAATATTTTTTAAAAAAATTTGCACCAAAAGTCTTAAAATTATGTCACCTTTAATTCTGGAAAAAAAAAATTAAACATTTAAAATTTCGTGATTTTTTATTATTGCACATGTGCAATAATACGTATTAATTTTATTACACATGTGCAATATTAACAAAAAGAACGTTAATTTTTTTTAACTTTTTCCAGAATTAAAGATAACAGAATTATAAGATTTATGGTGTAATGTTTTATGAAAAATATTAACGTATGAAAAAGTTATAGAGGTTTTAATATTATTGCACATGTGCAATAATAACTTATTATTGCACATGTGCAATAATAAAAAAATAAAAAAACGTTGAACTTTTTTTTATTTTCTCCAGAATTAAAGATAACAGAATTATAAGATTTATGGTGCAACTTTTTATAAAAAAAATTAAAATATGAAAAAGTTATAAAGGTTTTAATTATTATTGCATATGTGCAGTAATAATAAAAAAATTATTACACCTGTGCAAAAATAATTTTTAAAAAAAAAACTTGACTTTTTTTTAGTTTTTTTCCAGAACTAAAGATAACATAATTTTAAGGATTTTGGTGCAATTAGTTTTAAAAAATATTAACGTATGAAAAAGTTATAGAGGTTTTAATATTTGTTTTAGTGTTTTCGCAATAAAAGTTATTTTCACATGAACCTTACCCTATATATATATATATATATATATATATATATATATATATATAGTCAAAAGTTCATTGTAAACCCCTTAAAAAGTGTAGACCCCTTAAAAAGTGTAGACCCCGTAGACCTCTTAAAACTCACTAAAGTTATAAAACTCATTGTTGTTGAATTTGGTCTTTATTATATATTTTTTTTACTTTGTCATATTTCTATCTTTATATTTTAATTTAGGGTTTATTTCTTATGTCTTTTAGTTTTTTCTTTATTTTTTCTTTTCTTAATTTGAAATTATAATTTTCAGTGAGTTTTATAAAACGTCGATTTTTTAAGTTGCAGTGAGTTTTAAAAACAATGAGTTTTAAACACAACAGTGAGTTTTAATCTAAAGAATGGGTTTTATAATTTGCAACGAGTTTTATAATTTTTAATGAGTTTTAAAGAACATCGATTTTAAAATTGTAGTGAGTTTTAAACACAACAGTGAGTTTTAAAACCCAGCAATGAGTTTTATAATTTTAGTGAGTTTTATAGAATAATATACTTTTTTTCAACAATAAGTATATTTCATTGTCTCCAACAAATTTTAGGTTTTTTTTTATTTTTAAAAACTTATCGCATAAAAAAAACCAAACCAGCAACAATGAGTTTTATAATTTTTAGTGAGTTTTATAGAACAATATAGGGGGTCTACGGGGTCTACACTTTTTAAGGGGTCTAAAGTTCATTGTATACCCCTTAAAAAGTGTAGACCCCGTAGACCCCTTTATTGTTCTATAAAACTCACTAAAATTATAAAACTCATTGTTGTTGAATTTGGTCTCTATTTTTATTTTTTTTATTTAGTCATATTTCTATCTTTATATTTTAATTTAGGGTGTATTTCTTATGTCTTTTAGTTTTTTCTTTATTTTTTATTTTCTTAATTTGAAATTATAATTTTATTGAGTTTTATAGAACGTCGAGTTTTTATGTTGCAGTGAGTTTTAAAAATAACAGTGACTTTAATCTAAAGAGTGAGTTTTATAATTTGTAATGAGTTTTATAATTTTCAATGAGTTTTAAAGAACATCAATTTTTAAAGTTGTAGTGAGTTTTAAACACAACACTGAGTTTTAATACTTAGCAATGAGTTTTATAATTTCTAGTGAGTTTTATAGAATAATATACTTTTTCAACAACAATTATATTTCATTGTCTCCAACAACTTTCTAGGTTTTCTTTTTGATTTTTAAAAACTTATCGCATAAAAAAAACCAAACCAACAGCAATGAGTTTTATAATTTTTTTTTAATATATATATAGTGAAGGGTTCCGTGTATACCCCTTAAATTTTGTAGACCCCGTAGACCCCTATAAAACTCAATAAAAATAAAACTCAGTGTTGTAAATTTGGTTTTTTTTTATTACGATAAGCTTTTAAGAACCAAAAAAATAAATAAATAAATTAAAAAAAAAACAAAAAACATTAAAATCGAACATTTTAAGACAATGAGTTTTAAAATAATGAGTTTTAAACGCAACACTGAGTTTTATTGAGTTTATTGAGTTTTAAACTCATTGATTTTTAAAACTCATTGTCTTAAAATGTTCAATTTTTAATGTTTTTCGTTTTTCTTTTTTTTTAATTGTCTTTTTTTGTTCTTAAAAGCTTATCGCAAATAAAAAAAAACTAAATTAACAAAAATGAGTTTTATTTTTAGTGAGTTTTAATGAGTTTTATTTAGTTTTATAAGGGGTATACGGGGTCTACAAAAAATAAGGGGTCTACACGGATCTTTTACCTATATATATATATAATTTGGGCCACTAATTTTCAAGGGGGGAGCATTCAAATTCATGGGGGGGGGGGGGGGGGGGTTTCCATATATATAAACTAGTGGTTAAGATTAGTTCTTTTTAGTTCTCAAACCCAATTAGTTCTCAAATGATCCTCTCCCTATATATATTATATATATATATATATATATATATATATATATATATATATATATATATATATATATATAGGGTTAGGATCCTGCGAAAACACATCTTTTTGTGAAAACTGCGAAAACACATATTAAAACTCACGTAACTTTTTCATACGTTAACGATTTTTCATATAATTTGCGCCAAAAGTCTTAGAATTACGTTATCTTTAAATCTGGAACAAAATATTAAAAAAAACTGAACGTTTTTTTTTCCCGTGTGATGCACATGTGCATCATATAATTAAAAAAAGTTATAAAATGCTTTTTTTTTTTAAATCTAAAGATAACACAACTATAAGATTTAGGATGCAATTTCTTTTTAAACTATTAATGTATATCACATGTATGAGCATTTTTTTTTGGTATGATGCACATGTGCATCATTCAATAAAAACGCAAAAAAATGATGTAAATATATGACATATGGTGCGACTAAGAATAAAAAAATATTAACTCATACTAAAAGTATGAGTCTTTTTTGTGATGCACATGTGCACCACATAAAAAAATATTTAAAAAAATAAAAAAAGCGTTAAGTTTTTAAAAACTTTTATAGGATTAAAGATAATATAATTTTAAGACTTTTGGTGCAAATTTAAAAAAAAAATATTAACGTATGAAAAAGTTATGTAGGTTTTAAGATTTGTTTACGCAGTTCTCACAAAAAAGGGGTGTTTTCGCTGGATCCTTCCCCTATATATATATATATATATATATATATATATATATATATATGGTGAGGTTCATTGTAGACCCCTTAAAAATTGTAGACCCTGTAGTATAGGGTGATGTTCAATATATATTGAAAAGTTCATTGTAGACACCCCCATGAGTGTAGACATGTAGACACATTTTTTCACCATTAGATCTCTTGATCTAATGGTTGTGATTAATTTCGTTTTTTTTTTCTCATTATTCCGAAAAGCTTACATGCGAAAAAAAATTATTTCACATGCGAAAATGTCTACAATGAACCCCACTCTATATAATCACCCTATACGGGTTGAATTTAAGTTCATAAAATGAGATAAATGGGAGAAAAAAATGAGAGATTTGAAAAATATGAATGACATAATTTTCTAAAAGCAATTTTGGCTTTGTTTTTGTTAAACCTGAGTTGAGCTCGTTCAAATTTAATAGCCATACAGATATGAATTTCGTTTATCATGTATTATATTCAATAATGACAGTAATCATATTCAATAATGTTTTATTTTCGATGTTGTAGTTTAGGTTAGACAGTCGACCCTTTACTGACCCATATTGCCATGATCCTGATTTGTTAACCGTAAAACAATAGGACCGCCACTATTGTCATTTTATTGTTGCAACATAGTAATAAGTTATCTTACAGTAGTTAAGAAAAAAATAAAGATTTGTTGACCATTACGATAACTATTTAATTAGAAATTTAAAATTTACTAAATGTATTTAGTTAGAAATTATAAATTTATAAGTTGTACTGTTGAAATTTATATGGGTGATAATAAATATTCAGAATTTGAATTTTATAAACTATAAATTTAGAAGTTTTAAAGATCTCACAATTACATTATATTAATAATAAATTTAATATTTATTAAATGTAATATTGAATATATGTGGAAAGTTAAAATAATAATTTTTATAAATTTGAATTTTTCAAAATTTAAATTTAAAAATTTTAAAAGATTTGAAATTTCAATACATTTAGAAATTTAAATTTTAATAAATGTAAGGTTTCATTTTATATTTAGAAAGTTAAAATAATATATTAAATATATTTTAAATTTATATATTGATTTAATCTAATGTTGACATGTGGACATGATGATGTGGATACCCTATAAAAGGGTTATGTGGCAACCGTCTTATTGCTTTATTAGGTTTAAAGATATATGTACACATATATATATATATATACACACATATATATATATATATATATATATATATATATATATAAATACTTATCCACACACATATAACTTTAGTTTATACCTATTATTTTATTAGAAATAACTTTAAAACGTTCTTAAAGGGATTTCTGGAGAATGGAGTTGAAATCGCCGTGAAACGGCTGTCCATGGTTTCTACACAAGGAGTTGAAGAATTCAGAAATGAAATTGTCTTCATATCAAAGCTTCAACATCAAAACCTTGTGAAAATTCTAGGCTATTGCATTAAAGGGTCTGAAAAGTTATTGGTTTATGAATTCATGCCTAACAGTAGCCTTGATTTATTTCTATTTGGTAAGCTAAGGATGAAAATTATATAAATATAAATTAAAGATATAAATATAAATTAAAGAAAACAAACTCATAACTTAATCCTTTAATTTCACAAAAGGAACCAAAAGACAAATACTCAACTCGTCGCAAAGATATCATATCATCAACGGGATTGCTAGGGGTCTACTTTATCTTCATCAAGATTCACACCTAAGAATCATACATAGAGATCTTAAAGCTGCCAACATCTTACTTGATCATGAGATGAACCCTAAGATATCAGATTTTGGACTTGCAAGAAGATTTGGAGGAAATGAAACTGAGGCAAACACCATAAGGGTGGTTGGAACATAGTGAGATCTCACTATCAACACATTTCTATGCATACCTAATACTTTCTTAGTAATTTGTATATTTAACCTGCTCTTCGGTACAGTGGATACATGGCTCCGGAGTATGCTGGGGATGGGATGTTCTCAACAAAATCAGATATATTCAGCTTTGGTGTTTTGGTGTTGGAGATTGTTAGTGGAAAGACAAACAGACAATTCTTGTGTGAAACTTACAATCACAACCTTGTTGGACATGTATGTAGGAAAATTTACTAATATACTTTTTTACTCAGAACTTTACTTCTAATCTTGATCTATCTCTCCTTATGGACCATTAGGCATGGAGGCTTTACAAAGAAGGAAAAAGTTTGGAGCTTGCAGATGAATCATTTATTGAGTCAAGCGACACACAAGTGTTGAGGTTGATCCATATTGCTTTGTTATGTGTTCAACATAGCCCGGAAGATAGACCGGACATGTCTATGGTGGTTCTGATGCTGGGCAGTGATAGGAGGTTGCCAAAACCTAAACAACCGGGTTATTATACAGAAGTTGATAAATTTGGGCCTGAGAATTCATCTAGCTTGCAAACACGAATTTGCAACAGTTATGTCCCCGTTGCATATACGACACCTAAATAGGTAGGAATTATCATTCTCAAAATGTTGAAATATCACTTCAAACCCAATGTTAATGTTCCTTTTATCTAATTTATGTTCTTGCTTGAAGGCTTCTCTTCGGGGCTTTATTTGGTTGGGATTGTAACCGGTTTGTTTTGAAGGGATTTAGATCGTCTCCATGCTCCTCATAGATTGTGATAATCGTAATTACTGGAAGTGTAGATATAGACTATAGAGTTGTCATGGTTATTTAGAATGTCACTATGTATGTACATGCATATATGATTGAGTATGCAATCATTAAAGGGTGGAAATTCTTTATCACTTTCAATTCATGTTCGTTTTCAATCATTGTTTTTGATGACCAAAATATACTTGCAGTGATTCCTTATTAGAAATAGGTACAAGAGCCATATCATTAAAAACACAGTTTAAACACTTCAAGAAAACCATATCAAGGCTTTCCCATAAAAAGTGTAGGAATACCATTCGTAAGATTTAATACAAATAATATTTTTATTGTACGAGTACAACAAAGAAATAAATTACAATAGAAGGAAATTCTACTCTACCAACGATTACACGAATATTAACTAGGTACAATACAGGGAAATAGAAAACAATGAATTTACAATACAATAACAAGAAAATAAAGAAATGGTTACAAGAAAATAGAACGACTAGAAAACTTACAACATAAATTAAATGGAAATACTATACATAAATGAAGAGCATAAAAGACAAGAATAGTGATTTAAGTAAAAGAATTGTGAAGACAGAAGGTGATGAAAAGAATTTTAAGTGTTTAAATATTAGTTGAAAATCAAACTGATGATTTAGTAAAAATTATTTTATTAGAAGTTATGAAAAGAAGAAGATTATGGATAACCTTGGCGAAGTCTTCGGGTCAAAACTCAGGTCCCTTAAAACAAATTTCGGGTCTATGAAAGAACTCGTTTATTTCACAGGGTACAATCGCCTAAACCGATTATACGGCAATGATAACACTAAGCTTGAGATTACCTTCAAGTTCTTGAAGGTCCCGACGAACATGATGAAGATCTTGAACGTGTTCTTGGGAGAAAGAGAGAGTTAAGAAGGGAGGAAGAATTTTAATGGGAATTCTGGTGTGTCTAGCATCAATCTATGATGCTATATTTATAGTGGTAGGATTATTGGAGAGCAATCAAAATAAATTCGCAGTCAAACTTTGCATTAATCGTCTTTAATGCAAATTGATCTTTAATTAATGAGGAATTTCTTTAATAACTTAAAATGCATTTTCACAGTTGAATCCACATATCCGGCTGAACTTGCGATTCCTGTTAAACCTTCCGACTCCTTTTTCGGTTGAACCATCCGCTTGAACCTTTTTCGGCTGACCCACACAAGTTTAACTTTTCCGATTGAACATCAAACAGAACAATATCCGGCTGAACCCGCGCTCCGCTTGAACCTACGTTCCAACCATTTGGCTGAACTGGCTCCGCTTGAACCTGTCCACCTAGACTTCAACCGGATCAACTTCCGTTGAACTTAAAAACAATAAGGCGGCTCTCAAGCGGCTAGCTGCGATGCGAAGTGCAGAGTGAAAAGTGCACCACATTGCGCCCATACGCCCACGCCACGCACGTGCGCATGTGCCGGTACGAGTTAGGGGTGCTTCGCACCCCTCAGGCTCCAAGGGATGTGTCTTACTCAAGAAAATAATAGTTGGTATGGTTCCCTCTTTATAAACCACTTTTCGTTTCACCCCCAACCAATATGGGATAAGTTCCACTTCATTTTCTTTCTAAAATTCACTGCTTTCAGTGCTGTGAGCCTTGATATCACATTCATATGAGCTCAGATTTGGACGTGGTTTGGTGCGTTAAAAGCCCTCATAACGTACTACACAAAACCATAATAATACAGAGGCAACAGCCTATGTTATTTATATTTTATTTAAGACCAAAGTTGGTGAAAACTCATTTTCACACTTAGTGAAAAATCACATTCTCCACTAGTTTTTCTCCCAAAATTCCAACAATCCCCCACATGAATGGGTATCGATCATTCTTCAAGAATCAAATGCAATTTTGACAGTCGAGTATTGCAGGATAGGTAGGTGTCCCCTTGGAATCCTCCATTGTGAAGCGTACTTAGGTTACTGGTGTTTGGTAGACGCGATGTATTTGAACCAACCGTCTGTGTTTGTAACCGTTATTATACTCACACAGTACTTTCCCTAACTTGGTTAGCCCTCATTTTCGTCTACAGTCATGGTCATAGAACACTTGCCTAGTTGTTGGGTTATATAACAAATTATCACTTTAAACATGAGTACGCAGCGGAATTAATCCTATGAATTAATTTAACTAACCGGTTAAAGAACGTGTACCTTTTTAGCTCGGCAAGAGAAGAACCTTTAGGATTTGAAGTAAATCCCTCTACGTTCGCACACACGACACACCGATGTACGTATGCTAGTACTCGATCACGAACTCCTCTTGATGTAGGCTTTGGTCGAACCACACAAGAAATCGAAACCCCTAGGTTTCTTTCTTGTTTGCCGAAAATTAGAGAGGAAAAGAGAGAGATTAGGGTTTGCACTTTTATCAGATAAAATCCAGCAGCTTAAACCTTAAACCCATAAGGTTTATTTATAGGGTTTAGGAACTTGATGAACAAGTTAGGGATTGGGATAGGGCTTCACGAAATTTCGGCCCAAAGGCCTATCCCAAGCCTTTTCCTAATTGCAATCAAATTACAACTCTCTCTAATTTACAACTAACACCCCTGTTAACAATTAACTGTTAGTTTTTAACGACCCCTCGTTAAATATTCGTGATAAATATTAATTAACTAATTAATTAATACAAATACATTACACTACAAAAAAAGTGAGTATCTAGGACTAAAACATTAAGGAGTGATAAATCAGTCTCTAATATGTGGTATCTAAGACTGATTTATCAGTCTCTAATACTTTTAGGGACTGATATTCAGTGACTAATGTTTGATTGCCAATGGGGACTGATTTTCAGTTGCTAATATCTCGTCACCTTATTTGAGACTAAATTTCAGTCCCTAATTTGGTTACGCCATATAGGTTAAAGGAGGGAAACTTATTGGATACTGAATTTCAGTCTCAAATGTGTTCCTCTAAATTTCAGTCCCTAATATTTCAGTCTCAAATGTGTTCCTCTAAATTTCAGTCCCTAATGTGTTTACGCCATATATATATTTACAAAAACTAATTTTTTTTGTGAGTTGTTTTACTATTACGTTTGAACCAATTCCGGATTTACATGTCAATGCTGTGGCCAATGGCTTTGTGCCATTTGGTCATTTTTTGTTTATATTTTTTTTACTTCCACCGATCTTTTTTCTATCTAAATACATATTTTTGGCTCACTTAATTCAATTCTAACTGTTATCTTGGTTGGTTTGTATTTTGGTTTTTAGAGCAGTGGTCACGGTTTCAACATTACTGGGCTGTGTTTTTGTATTATTTTTTTTCTAATTTATTAGTTACACACGTGTTATGATCCTATGCCATCTCTCTTTCTCATCCATTCACCTTTCGCCAGCACATTCCATCCTCCATTTAGTTTATGCCACCGTTGTTTACAATAGCCAGCGAGAGTTACAAATGAAGGCCAAGAGGGGTTAACTAACTCATCACTTTGTCTCTGTCATTCAGACGATGTGTTTCTCAGCCTCACTCTCCTTCTCTCTCTCATAACAACCTACCGACTCCTCAACAGCTGCTGGCGATGACGAAGATTTCCCTGAGTCTTTTTCGCCCACTTCTTCTTCTCGATTAAGGTATTAGGGTTCTTTTATTTAAATTCCATAGGCATCATCTCTTTCATCTCAATTTATATATATTACATTTATAAATGGGGTCTCACTCACATTATTTACTGTTCATAAAAAGGACGAATTGGTCAGTGCCACGGTCCCACATATTTTATTTTATATATTTTTTTCTATTGCGTAGGTATTTTGTTGTTAAGTATGTTACGTTTGTGGTATTGTTCACAGTGATCGTTTGGTGTGGTGATAAGTCCTGCGTTACATTAAGTGAGAGGATTCACGTTCGACTTCTGTTGCTGTCTGTTTTTACCCTTGACTCCTGTTGTTGACCGTTTTTTTACCCTTAACACGTGTTGTCTTTTACACGTGGTTTTCTCCTTAAGCGCCACATCTTCTCCATGTCTCTTCCTTCTTCATTCTACACTATATATTAAGCATCGGAGACTTAAATTCTTCTTTCTCCACTACTACAGTTAAGGTGACATAAGACGACGTCTTCTAGGTTATGACTTGGTTTGATTTCTATCGATATTACTTCCCGTTCTTGAATCATGTTTTTTATTTGTTGTTGCTTTTTCTTTGTGCAGGTTTCTTTGTGTTCGTGTTGTTTGTTTCGGGTAACTTTTCTTCTCTCTTTTGCTGTTGCATGTTTGATTTCCTTTGGTTTTTTGCTATTTATTTCCTTTTCGTACATCTTTTCACCGATTGAGCTTCTTGGGATTTTAATTTTCATCTCTGATTTTGTTGTTTTATGGCTTAGATCGCTAATTTCAAATTACGGATGTTGAGTGTTTAGAATTGGGGGAAGTTCTTGCTGACCTAAGTTCTATGTAGTTGCATGTGTGTTTCTTTGTGTTTTTGTGTCCGATTTTTTTGTTCTATGGCTTCTATCATAATTTGAAATTGTTGATGTTGAGTGTTTGGAATTGGGGAGAGTTCTTGCTGACCTAATTTCTATGTAGTTGCATGTCTGCTTCTTTGTGTGTTACATTGTAGTTCTAAGCTTTGGATTGCTAACTTGAAATTTCGAGTTTGGTCTGCCATCTATAGGGAGCTTCCACTGAACTTTATTTTTATCAAATCTTAATTTTGTTGCCAGAGAGGAAAGACCCTTTTACCAAAATGGTAAGCACACACATTATTTTAATTTACATTGCTCTATTTTCACACAAAGTGAGTGTTATAAATGAAATTTCGTTATAAGGAGGCTGGTCAATACAAAGATGAGAGACATTGGTTCAATTGTTATGAGTTCACCTAGAAATTTGATTAAAGTTACCTGCTGATTTGTGAAATAATTTATGATTTGGGAAATAGATATTGTTAAGTTATTAATTTTTTCAAGTTTAGTTTTGTTCCACTATAGATGAAAATAGATTATTGCTTTAACATATTTGTACCTTAAAACATATGAGCAAACAAATAACGCATAGAATGAGGCATACACATCAGGTTGTTTTGTTTTCCTTACCATATTTATGCGCTTTAACAAAAAAGTGGTTGCATACATGCTGATGACTTAGGTATTACATTATTCAGTGTTAGCAAACAAATTACACATATAATTAGGCATACACCTCAGGTTGTTTTGTTACCTTTAAGCATAGTTATGAGATCACTATCAACTGCTTCTGCTGTTATTGTTCTCCAGATTGTAATTTCACCTGTTACGGTTAGGCTGCTTCTAAAGCAAAAAGTGGCTGCATACGTACTCATGGGTTAGGTATTACAGCAGCCAATATTAACAATATTTAAGAACAATTTCATTGACCATATTGAATAAGGTGTAGCTGTTAAGTATAGTTATGAGATCACTATCAAACGCTTCTGCTGTTTTTGTCATACCTTTTTAACACTTTTGCTTCTTGAAAAGAGGTTGCCAGTTGATGTTGAAA
>JBCNJP010000008.1:14816089-14875735 GCA_039602395.1 Deinandra increscens subsp. villosa
GTTACTTGAGACATCCCGCAGATTCCCCGGCTTGGAAAACATTTGATTTTACTTATCCGGATTTTGCTAAGGAATGTCGTAATGTCAGGCTTGGTTTAGCGAGTGATGGGTTTAACCCTTTTAGGACAATGAGTGTTTCTCATAGTACATGGCCTGTTGTTTTGATGCCATATAATCTACCTCCTTGGTTGTGCATGAAACCACCGTATTTCTTGCTATGTTTACTTATACCTGGCCCATCAGCTCCTGGGAATAATATAGACATCTATATGAAACCCTTAGTGGATGAGCTAAAGGTGCTGTGGGATATTAATGGAGTAGAGACTTATGATGC
Organism: Deinandra increscens subsp. villosa; assembly: GCA_039602395.1. Taxonomy (NCBI): domain Eukaryota; kingdom Viridiplantae; phylum Streptophyta; class Magnoliopsida; order Asterales; family Asteraceae; genus Deinandra; species Deinandra increscens. The sequence goes on from JBCNJP010000008.1 coordinate 14,816,424, forward strand.
ATCAACAAAGACTAACTTTCAAATGCGTGCTTCTTTGTTATGGACAATAAGTGACTTTCCTGCTTATGCAAATTTATCCGGATGGAGCACCAAAGGTAAACTTGCATGTCCCTGTTGCCATAAGGATACAAAATCACAACGCTTAAAGCATGGCAAAAAATATTGTTTCATGGGACATCGTCGATATTTGGCTAGTGACCATGCTTTTCGAAAAGATAAAAAATCTTTTGATGGCACGGAAGAACAAGAGAGGCAACCGCGTCGCTTAACAGGGTCTGAAGTACTTGATGAGCTAGATGGATATGAAATTAAATTTGGAAAACTTGTGAAGGACAACCCTAATCTACCTTTTAATTGGAAGAAGAGAAGTATTTTTTTTGAACTACCATACTGGGAAAAAAACTTGATACGCCATAATCTAGATGTAATGCATACTGAGAAGAACGTATGTGACAGTGTCATTGGAACATTAATGAACCTAGATGGAAAGACCAAGGATAATATAAAAGCACGCCTTGATTTACAAGAAATGGGCATCAGAACTGAACTTCATCCTCAAGTTCAAGCTAACAACAAAGTATATTTGCCACCTGCTTGTTTCTCGATGGACAAAAAAGAGAAAGACATATTTTGTCGTGTGCTTAAAAGGGTGAAAGTTCCAGATGGTTATTCAGCTAATATTTCAAGATGCGTTGAGATAAAACCTCCGAAACTATTTGGCCTTAAAAGTCACGATAACCATATTTTGATGCAACAGTTGCTACCCCTTGCCTTAAGAAATGTGTTACCTAAGCATGTACGCTTTCCTGTGATGAAGTTATGTCGTTACTATAGGCAATTATGCTCTAAAGCTCTTAGTCCAAATGATTTGGTACAAATGGAAGATGAGATTGGAAAAATACTTTGTGAATTAGAAAGGATTTTTCCCCCGTCATTCTTTGACGTCATGGTTCATCTTTCTGTTCATCTTGCTTATGAAGCCAAATTAGGAGGACCGGTACATTACCGTTGGATGTATCTGATCGAGAGGTGGGCATTCCTATTTTAGTATATATTTTTTCTTAAATAATATTATTGAATCTGATCTTAATGTTTTTGATGGCACAGGTATTTAGCTACTCTAAAATCTTATGTGCGAAATAGGAGCAAACCCGAGGGTTCCATTGCAGAAGGGTATTTAGCTGAAGAGTGTTTGTCATTTTGTTCATGGTACTTATCCAGTGATGTCGAGACTATACATAATAAGACTAGTCGAAATTATGATGAAGGTGGTTACGAGGATGTTTTACCTATCTTTTCTATGCCGGGTCGAGCAATCGGTGCTACAGGTGTAGAAGCACTAGACCATGACACTTTGTCTATAGCACATTCATATGTGTTGTTTAATTGTAGTGAAGTTGATGAATTTAGAACGTAAGTAATTTTATCAAATATTGTGACTTAAATTGATTATAATATTAGTTTCACATGTGTTATTTCCATTATCATCATTATCATTTCCATCATTGCAGAGAACATCTGACAATTGTGCGTCGTGAAAACCGGAAATTACGGGAACGTGAGATTCAACGTTTACATAGCGAGAATTTTGAATCGTGGTTTGAAGATCATGTAAGGAAGAATCATAGTAATAATGATATAACATTTTAGACAAAATAACAACAGCATGTGAAAAGCTAAAATGTTTATCACTATTTGTGAATTTATTCAGGTTGAGAAGCTGCATACTGCCGGAGATGAAAGAGTCACAGAAGATCTAAGGAACTTAGCAAGTGGCCCAGCAGAGTTTGTGAGAAAATATAAGGGATTTATCATAAATGGTTTCAGGTTTCACACAAAACATGTGGAGGAGAATAGGAAAACTCAGAATAGTGGAGTTATGCTTCAGGCCATGACTAATAGCTTCTCGAGTGCTAGAGATAACAATCCTATCGTGGGAGATGTAACATACTACGGGGTTTTGAATGATATCATTGAGTTGCAATATGGTGCTGACAAGAAAGTAGTTTTGTTCCGTTGTGATTGGATATCTAATGGTTCAAGGATGAAAGAAGATGAGAATGGGTTTACTCTTCTTAATTTCGAAGGATTAAAGCCTGATAACGAGCCTTTTATACTAGCTAGTCAAGCACAACAAGTATTTTATGTTGCAGATCGTGTTGACAAGGGATGGAAAGTTGTGATCAAGACAACCCCTAGAGATTCTTATGACATGAATGAACAAGAATGTCCGGACGATGTGGAAGCACATTTGCAAAGCGAGACATCTATGGGTCCTCATCTTGATGAAAATATGAATATTGAATTAGTAAGGGGGGGTTTAAATGGGACTATCATTGACCAAAATAGCTTACTTATTGATGGAGATGAAGACCTAAGTGAAAGAGGTTCATGATTTCAATTAGTTGATAAGTAATTATCTGCTTGTTTCTTAACTTGTTACTAGTTGGCTAGCATCAGTGGTTTAATTACGTATTATTCACACTATTATGTTTCATCGTTAGTCTTGAACTTTTAGTGATGTGATGTTTCTTTTAGTGTGTATGCCAAAAAAAAAAGACCATCAAAAACAGCAAGAACAAATTCAAACACATCAGGAACAAAACTTTTACGACAATTTTTAGCAGATTTGTACTGCAAATTTTTAAACATTTACTGCAGATTCTTTACTACAGTTTTCTAAACATATCTAGTATTTTTTTACTTGCATTTATTTAATACTTTTACACATACTTTTATTGCAGTTTTAGAAATAGTTTTTTACTGCAGTTATAAAACACTTTTATTATAGTTTTTTACACATATTTGTTTAATACTTTTACACATATTTGTTTAATACTTTTACACATACTTTTACACATATTTGTTTAATACTTTTACACATACTTTTATTGCATGTTTTTATTTGCTCAATCATAGACATGAATCCATCCTTTATGGTCCTAGAAAGAAACACATTTCCATCTGTAAAGTACAACTGAAATCTAAACAAAGTAACCTCAGAATACCAATCTAATACACATGTCCTCTTATGATGTATTAAAACAGATAGATCTACTGAATAAGCATTTTAAAACTAGATGTTTCCTATGTTCAAGTACAAGTTTATTACTATACTATTAATAATAGCTACATATTTGTAGTTTGAAAACTTACCAGATAGCAATGCGAACAAGATACTTTTGTCTCCTGCACAACACAACAATAACTGTTATTTAATATCAAGAGTATGCAACTCTAAACACTACTCGGCACGCAAAATACCATCGTTTCAGTACATAGCTCTGCATCTATGGCAATTTTTTCTCATGGTTATATTATGGCAATTTTTTATCATGGTTATATTCTATAACTGTTATTTAAAATCTAGAGTATGCAACTCTAAACTACTACTTTTGTCTCATGGTTAGGAGATTTTAGTCTAAGTTCTGAGTTCTGACAAAAAAATGAGTTAATCAATAATCAATCAAAGACATGTGATTCTTGTAGACACAGAAGATATGCAATCACTGTAGACACAGAAGATATGCCAATCTAAAAATGAGTTTTATCAACACCTTCACAAACACACAAATAAATATGGAATTGAAGATGACAGATAACATCCACATTGTAGACACAGAAGATATGCAATCACTCACAGTCACAACATGAGGACAGAACATCACAGAATCGAAAGCACCATTATATATACATCGGTAGTCAAAGAATCAACTATAAAGGATTACAGGCAGTTGAACTCATAGATTCATCAAAACGGTAACAAAAATCTAATAACAGTCAGCGTTGAAATGAACCTGAAACGGTAACAAGAATCTATGAAATGGAACTCGTAGATTCATCAAATCGGCTAAAACGGTAGCATGAAATGAAACCTGAATTGAATCTGATACATAAAAATACATACCTAGCGACGATCGGCGAATACGAGTTGAATCCGGTGAAAGACGATAGGGTTGAATCGATGCTCTAGGGCTCAAAATCACTGCAATTTTTTTAAGAAATCGGTGAGGAATCGATGAGGATAACTAGTTAAATTGGGACAAACATCGATCTGTTTAAACAATTTGAGATTGGGGTGAATTAGGTTAGCGCGCAGGATTAATTTGGGGCTAACTTGTGGCGCCATTTAGAAAATTTTGAGATTACAGGCGGGGTTTGCAGGAAATTGATCAAGAAATTTGGGGCTAGACAAACGGTAAAGATTTTAATTTTATTTTAAATTTTAATTATATTATAATTATATTACATATATAATATATAATATATATATATTATAAAAAAAAAGCTTTAGGATTATTTGTACCCTTATAACCTACTATTTGAATACCATATAATTTTTACTAAGATGGTGTACGCGCGTTGCGGCGGCGATGGTTTATAAAATAACAACGGACACCAGAAAATTAGTCAAAACATAGAAAGTGTGGTCACTGAATCATTTCGGACATGAAACATAAAAAAAAACAACTGAGTTCATTGATCACACAACACTTTCCGATAAGTAACATTGGAGGTGTACACCCCATCTCGTTTAAAGTCTTGTCGAAATGCACTAATACTTTTGTATTTTCGCGTGATATCCCTCTTGACAATGCCAAGAAGAGTTGCCCATGGTAAAATACAAAATTCGATAAACACCAACGTGATTGTTTGATAACTACATGTCTTATAACGTACTATAATAGGACCCACATTTTAAGTGTCGTGTTAAGTTATGTGATAATAGGACCCTGAATAATCAAGTGTCTTATTAAATTATCACATAATGCGACACTAACAACTAAGTGTCTTATAAAGTACTATAACAGGACCCACATTTTAGGCGTCCTGTTAGGTTATGTGATAATAGGACCCTGGATAATCAAGTGTCCTATTATATTTCACATAATGTGACACTAACAATTTAATGTCTTATAAAGTATTATATTAGGACCCACATTTTAAACGTCCTATTAAGTTCTATGATAATAGGACCCCGAATGATCTAGTGTCCTGTTATATAACCACATAATGGGACACTAACAACTAAATGTCTTATTAACTATTATATTAGGACCAAAATTAAAGCGTCTTATTAAGTTACATGATAATAGGACCCCAAACAATCATCCATAAATCTTGAAAACTTATTAGGACACTATTTGAGTATATCAGGACCCCCAAACTCTTGTCGTCCTATTAAATAGGTTTTTAGGACACCTTATAAATAGTGTCCCACAAAAAGGGTCCTAAAAAGGCCTTTTTGTTATAGTGTTTCTTGTTGCAGTAAAAGCAAGCTCTCACATCAGCCAACTTAGGAGATGACATGGATTCTGTTGACATTGTTGAATGTTGAGAATAATCACTCTCTTGGCACTCTAACTTATAATTCGTTGACAGAAAATCAGCTTCAGGGTCACACAAGATATGATTCTCAAGTGGGATCTCCTTTTCTGTTTGAACCTTGATATCCTCCACAATTTCTTCTATCTCAAGCACATCTTGGAGATCATTTCCAACATTCACGTTCTCGTCTTTGCTTTCATATCCTAGACCACCATTCTTTTTAGATATATCTGGTACCGACTTAGGCTTCTCATGACCTTGTGAAGCAAGTCGAGAAAACTCATCCTTAATGGCATTTAAATCATTTTTATTGGAAAGCAATGATTCATCAATCACAATCTTCGAGAATTTTTCGACTTTCACTTTTCCTGGATTGCCGTCAAAAACCTTGTCCTTATCAAGCAATATGGAACTTGAAACAAATTTAGTTCGCTTGTTAGCATCAAAATTCTATTCATTTTTCTTCTGCGACTTTGACTTCTTCTTCTCAGAAGAATTATCAGCAAACTTTGAATAATCATGAACTTCTTCCGTTGCTTTCAAAGTATTGATAGAATTTTCAATAACCACAGGAGGTGGAACATTTTTCAGAATAGCATCACCAAAAATCTGTTGAAAATTCTCCTTTTTGCACAAAAAATTTGTGAAAGATGATGAATTATTGAGATTATGCAACTGTCTTTTGAAATCACACACCTCAATCTTCATATCTGCAATTAACTTCTGCGCTTCAGCCAACTCTTTTTGTGTTGCAATAAGTTCTTCTGTTGTTCTATTCAGAGTAAACTTTTCTCTCCTTAACTGATCATGAGCATCATATGTTTCTTGAACAACCTTTTCCCATCTTTGTTTGTAAATCTCAACATTCTGCTTCAAAAGTTTATTTTCACGAAGCAATTCAGCTTTAGCATCTAACAGCTTCGTGTTGTCCTCTTGATGACTTAATTCTTTAGCAGTAAGATCAGCAACTTCCTTTTCTAGACCTTCAAGTTTGATCTTTGATTTTGCAAACAAATCATCAAAAACTGTCGCCATGTCATTCGCTTCTTTCTTCCATTTTTCAACATCCTTCATCAAGTCATCATTTGTTTCAGTCAGTTTTGAAACTTTTGCAATTAACTCTGCATTCTCATGTTGAAACTTTAATGCATTCTCAGCAGCTTCACATTGTGAAGACCCATCTTTCTGAACTTCTAATATAACTGTACAACCACCTTGATCAAACATCTCACAATTTGCAAAAGATGTAGATTCCTCAGTATCAACTTCCTTTCCAGATGCATTCAATTCAATATATTTCATAGCAAGAGCATCCCAAAAAACTTTAGAATTCTTACAAGTCTTGAATTGAAGCAGTAATTCTTTTGACAGTGCTATTGTGACAATATCATAAGCTTTTAGTTCTTTTTCATAATTTTTCTTTTCCTCAGATGACAGATCTCTTTGCATTTTAGGTACCCCATTAGAATAAGTTGGGTAAGTAAACTCTTTCTCAATTGGAATCCACAAATCTTCATCAGTAGAATCAATATAGGCTTTAAGCTTTCTTTTCCAATTGCAGTAATCTTCAAGTTTCAACAACTTGGGCACTTCTGCGATCTCTTTCATCTCATTCATTTTGATTTACTTCAATTCCCCAACTTCTCTTGACAACACCAAATTCAAATACAACTTTGATCTTTAAACTCGATTCTTTTGAGTAACTAAACTTGTAAACCTCACCAAATCATGTGTCACACAATCCTTCAAATTGAACCTGAAGCTTCCAATCACCAACCAATGAACTCTAATTGTTGATCCAGTATAGTTGAACCTCAAAAAAAATACTTGATAAATGATCCCTTTAAGTATCCTCTTCGTGTCACAAAATCACTTCTGAAACAAATTATTGAATCACAACTTAAACACCAACTTTTGAAAACTTTTAGAACCACAAACTTATCTGTGTCACAACACTATAATGAATGAAACCAACTCTTTGAATCACAATTCCCTTTTGAATCACCAACCAATAAGCTCAAAACTTTAATTACCGAAATAATTTTTGTGTATGGAACTCAAACTTGAATCACCAAATAAATCTGAAATTGTGAACTCAAATCGTCTTGAATTATGAACCCGAAGCTTTTGAATCGATGCGTTCCAAATTTCTTGACTTATGAACCTTGCTATATTGATCCTGAACACCGAACTAAAACTAGAGAGCAACTATTGAAACGGAATTCTATTAAACGAAGAATGAAATTAAAAAAAAAAAAAAAATTCCTGATGCGAATGAAGAAGGGTTAGTGAAACAAATTCCCTGGGTGCATATGAAACTGATTTCAACCTGGGGAACCTAACTGAAATTTTCAGTTCTCTTCCTTTTCCTTTTGTTTACAAAATATACGTAAAGAAAGAAATTAAAAAAAAACACAAAGTTCAATTGATCGTAACTCCTTCAAAACTAACATAATCACAAAATTGAAGATACGTATGTGATCGAAATTGAAAAACGATTCAAACTAGATGCATTGTTGATATGTTTCGGTGAAGATTTGAAAAACCGAACTCGAACACGGTGTGGCAAAGATGAGAATGAACTCGTTTTTCCTAGTTTAGAATTCGATGCAAATGAGTCGATCTGTGAATCAATAAACAATTTCAATTTGACTGAATCAAGTTAATTTTGATATGCAAATCTGACATACAAATGAAAAAAAAATCGATGCAAATGAAACAATTTCAAACCAGGCGAATGAAAGGTTGAATACAAATGAGATCGAGATTGGTGCGATCGAATGAACACATTTCCGTTTCCAAAATTTACGATTCAACCAACTTTCATCCAAAATCAAATCTGAAGGTATTGTTGATCTCGGAACATCAAACAGAGTACAACATGACTGGATTTATCGTGTAATTCCGAGTTTAGAAGATCTGATTAACACCAAACAGAGCAAAATGAAGATAACGAACTAGAGATTTCAATTTCAACAAATACTCAACCAAACTTGAATTTGTAAGCTGCAATCAGTTTGTAATTATGAAACAAATCAGATGGAACAAGATTTGAAGAGATTAATTGAGTTTTCAAGAAAACGCCATGAACAAGCTTGAGAACGAATGTGAACCAAATCCAGATTTAAATGTACGATTAGATTCGTTTCGATTCACCGAATCATGTTGAACCAGAAACAAGACATGATTTAGCCTAATCGGAAGTCAAAAGTGAAGAACAGTGAACCTTTAGAAAACCAGTTTGACTCCGAAAAAAGTCAAAATCAAGTGATTTCTATCAGATTTGAACCTGAATTTGATCAAAAATGGTGTAGAATCACGCCTGGATTACTCTGATACCAATTGAAAACTCATATAACATCGGATCTAGTGATTTGTACACCGAATTTGGACCGAAACTTACCCCGAACTCAAGAACACAAAATCGTAAATATAACTCAGTTTATAGCTCAAATTGATCAGAGATTAGATGATATGAACTCGTTGAACGATCCTAATCAATGATCTAAAGACAAAACTCTATGAAATTCGCGTTCAAAAACTCTTCCCTACAAGACAGCTACGAGAAAAACGGTTATGCCCGAACTGCTGCTTGTTCCGAAATCCTTGATATATATATACACTAGCCAGTGACCCGGGTAAATACCCGGGGCTGTAACAAAAAAAATACAAAAATAAATATATTATGGAATAAATAATTGGTAAAATAGAATTCAATAATAATAATAAAAGTTCAATAACAATTACAAATTTAAGAAGAGAGATTTATAAAAAAACATAAAATTAAATATAACATGAAACTAAATTCGAAATAAAAACTAAAATAAATAATACGTAAAACTAAAAAGGAAACAAATATTGAATAAAAGTAAACTTACAAATTTGAAAAAAGAGACATAAAGACAATATTTTTTGTTACATTTGTGTGTCTGACATCTTCATCTAACATTAAGATTTTAAGGGTTTTTTCCTCTTCACTCTTAATACCCGGGGTGACACTTCGGTGGTGTTTGTTTTTTCTGAAAAAGCTCTTCTGTCCTTTTATGTCTGCGCCGCGCAGACCACGCGCAGACATTTAGGTCTGCAGACTGTTTGTTTTTTCGAAGACATTTCATTAAAAAATGTCTGCGCAGCCTCTTCTTGGTGCAGATGTGGTCCAGCCACTTCTGACATCTTCTAACATCTGCTAACATTCTCTTTAAACTGTTTTTCATAAACAAACATTTTTTAACAAAATTAAAAAAAAAACATTTCTAAACAGTTTTTTTATAAAAAAACGTTTTTTTAAAAACTTTTTAAGTATTTTAAATAGCTTATAAAAAACTTCTTTAACCAAATTTTTTTAAATAAAGCCTTTTAAAAAGTTTTTAAAAAACATGTTGTTTTTAAATTGTTTTTTTAAGAAAACCTTTGTAAACAGTTTTTTATAAAAAAAATGTTTAAAAAACGTTTTTTAAAAAGGTTTTATTAAAAGAACGTTAGTTTTTTTAAGAACTTTTTTTTATAAAGTTTTATTTTTAAAAAACGTGTTTTATAAATTTTTATCTTTAGAAAACATTTTTTATAAAGTTTTATTTTTAAAAAATGTTTTTAACAGTTAAAAAAAAGAATATTTTAAATAGTTTTTAAAAAAACTTTTGTATACAATTTCTAAAAAAACGCTTTTTAAACAATCTTTTGAAAACATTTTTAAACCGTTATTTAAAAACGATTTGAAACAGTTATTTTTTTTAAAAAAAGTTTTTAAATTGTTAAAATAATGTTTTTTAAACAATTTTTATAAAACATCTTTATAACTTTATTTAAGCGAAAACTGTTTTAAAATAACTATTTGTTAAAATATACAGAAAGAAAATCAAAAGGTTTGAATAATAATTAACTATAAGTTATAAAAACAGTTTATTTAAATTTATTAGATTGACACAAACTATAAGTTATAAAAACAGTTTATTAGATTGAGTTCGGCCCACTTTCGGATCCCTTTTCTACGTATCACATAAATGTGATATATAATATATCAACCCCCTCTACTTTATTAGATTGACACAAACTACCTTCTAACTTGATTTAACTATATCAACTAACGACACTAACTGGAATACACACACGTCACACATATTTTGCACCAACAATTAGATGTTAGCTTAATGGTTCATAGAAACCATAGTATAGTAAATTGTGATATAAATGGGCCTAATGGTTCTGAAGGATTTATGTTAAATTAAATAATGATGGTTGACTATAAATGGTTCGTGGGAGCCATAAAATAGTCAAAAGTATGCACGATGGAAGAAAATGGTTCAAGAAAGCCATTATCATGTGCCATGGGTTAATAGATCATAAATGGTTAATAGATGTCGATTGTTAATAATGCCCGAATTATAGAGCCCATGTTAATGGGTCAAATGGGTTGAAATAGATAAATGGTCCATGGGAACCATACTAGAATGCACAAGTCTTGCTTAATGATTAATAGTAATGTACCCGCGCGTTGCGACGGCGGCAGTACATAAGCATTATTCGTCATTTGTTCGCTCGTTATGGCCACACAACAGTTTGGGAATTCATTTGGGAAACAACGAATGCAGTACTTGATTTTTGTCCGTTTATCCATACCCTCGTGATATATCTTCGAATGTACGTATATTGGTTTTCTCATTTGTATCCTCAATATAGCTTATCTACCCTTGTAGAATTTAAACAAATAATAGCAAACAACCGAATTGAAATAGATATTGGTCACAAACATAGTAAACTAAGATCTCAGTTCGTGTACCCGCGCATTGCGGCGGGTGTTAGTTTATAACACGTTATTCGTCATTTGCTGGCGCGTTATGGCGGCACGACAATTTACAACGTGATATTCGTTATTGATGGCGTGATGCAATGCGACGGTAATTTATAATGAGATACATGCACGTTCAGCAACGACAACAACCTACTAATTAAACTATACCATGATTGATCTATCATATCCTAATGTATTCATGGGAAGCTATCTGATTTATTTGAATTATGTATACAAATATCACAAATAAAAAAAACCATCTTTTTAAGGGGTATACATGGTGTGGTTGTGTTATGTGGTGTTGAAATATTGTTATTACTTTAAGCAAAAAATCAATTTGAACCGCATATATGGTCTTTTAGACGTTTTTCTTGCGGCGGGAAACGGTTTGTAGCGTGTTATTTGTCTTCTGTTCGCGCATTCGGCGGCAACGACAATTTACAACGCGATATTTGAATCTGTTAAAACGATGCGGCGCGATGACAATTTATAGTGCGGTACATGCGTGTTTGGAAACGGTGACAATTTACAAGACTCATGACATAGGGGAAATCCGCGCGTTGTGACTGTGAAAATTAATCAACGCAGTACTCGTTTTTTTGTTAGTTTATAAATCCTCTCGTGGTAGATTGTGTTTCTCATGATATGGTGTATATTATGTATGTTACAAAAAGTTTTCCATTCAAAGTTCATGAACATTTTGTGTATTTCATTAACCATTTGCAATCGTTTAAGGACTTTATAGCACCTTTATTTGAAAAAAGTGACTCAATCCGTAGATCATTTGAACATGAAACACTTTAGTAGAGTATCAAATATTAGTTTTAATCCAATCTCTATTATTTCATGAGTTCCAAATAGTATCATCACATGTTAAAAAAAGATGTACCATATTGCTTTTCTCTTTAGGAGTTCAATAGCAACTTGAGATGGGAAGCACGAATGTGAAAAAAAGGATTTACGATGTTATTTGTGACAGGTTAGAATAAGATTTTAAAGGACAGAAATGTCATAACTTTAAATTCACATCTTTATAAAATAAGAAATAGAAAAACAAAACCAAACACAACACAACTGTTTCTAATTAGATGGATTTTAAACCAAACGAAACAAATTTACTTCCGATTTGATGGGTCACACTTTACTTTTGCGATGTAAATGATGTATTCCAACAACAATTTTAACTTTTGCGATGGTCATGCCTGATGTTACTACTATTTCTGATAAGAGGGTTTTCCAATTGGGGACATACCAATTTAATTCAGTCATCAGATGAAGATAAATGAACGCTTCATAAAACTATTACATTACAAACATACGACCATGCAAAGCCTTTGCAAACTTCATTAAAAAGGGTACACCATTCCATCTATCATCATCAATGAAAAGAACAGCAACAACAAAAGTTGGTGTTAAACTGTCGTTTGGAACAAAATTCAAATTTTTTAATGGACTCATTATATATTTTAAAGAAGAATTATCAAAATTCAAAATGAATCAATCCATTATATTTTTTTATGGCAAATGGTGGTGATGAGTGTTGCTGTCCCATTTGGGACCGTTGATACTAGCAATTTTGATAAGACTCATCAACCTTTACCGATTGTGACCAAAAGCAGCAAATTTAGCAAATAAAAGCAATCCAAATCAACCTAATTATTGAAAAAAAGGTAATGATAAATCCTAATCAGTATTAAACAAGAATTTGCAGTAGCGGGAATAGTACCTTGATTGCAGCACCAGCAGCTGTTTGTAATTGGAGAACTCTGACTCCATTGGTGTAAAATGGTCAATGAAAACCTGGCTGCAGGAAAACAAAATAAAAACACAAACACAAACAAGGTCAATAAAGTTAAATTAGCTTAGTTAAATAGTAATCAAAATGCAACATTTTCTTCAATAAATCAAAATCTATGAAAACCATAAAATGTCTCACTTTGTTTCTTCAAAAACTAAATCAAATTTACAAATATAATCAAATTTGAAATAACTTAATTCGAAATATAGCAGCGGGATGAGAGCATTATAATTCAAATCAGAGTCTAAAATAGAATAGAATAGCCATATACTTGAGATCGTGAAAGCCCATAAGAATCTTGCTATGGTGCAATATTCCACCTGCAAGAAACACACTGTTTAAAATGAAGTATTTTGACAGATTTTTTAGATAAAGGTTTTATATTTCAGTACGCAACTACTTGATATCTTTAATACCGTTTTACATCAGATTTATCATGTGCGATGCAGTGTACATGACCAACTCTTTCTAAAGTAAGAACTGCAAACAGATTGTTATAATTATTTGCCAGCCTCTTATTTTAATTTTTGCCTAAAGATCACAGATTGCTCAACTATAATATTTATGAGAGCAAATTTAGGAATAAGACATTAACTCTTTTTTAGTGTAGTACCACTTTTGTTAGTATATTTCTAGTCTGCAAGTTTCTTCTTCTTTGGGGTCCTTTGCTGCAGGCCCTGTTGATGAGAAGTGCATCCCACATAAGCATAAACAGATTTTCATAAAAAGAATTGCCAATCAAAATAGTCAAAGTATACCTTTTAAAAACTGCTATATGGATACCTAAGTGCATCCCCACATAAACATAAAGAGTTTTGAGCTTCATTAACTAAATTTTCACAAGAGCATTTTACCAAACTATCAACCGTATTCATTTAAGCATACTTTTTGGGTAGAAAAATAGGCATACTTTTTGGGTAGAAAAATAGGCATACTTTTTGGGCGACGACATTTAAGCATACTTCTGATGTTTTCATTGTATTCATCATATACCATACCTTATGAGAAATATGCCTTATGAGAAACAAAATTAGCAAGCTACACCACACCTACAATTTAGACACAACAAATGATTGATGAGGAGACAAACATGACGACTCCACGATCTACATCTGTAAATCTACATCTAAAAAATGGTTCTGTAAGAAAAATCTGAGGTCGAAGATTTGTATTAACTATTAACTACAATAAATATTTAAAAGCTAAAAAGCTTCACAATAATCAAGAACAAAGCGGTTCATATATCAAATAAAATTTAATTGTACTCACCTTAGCATCAAAAATGGAAAACCAAAACAAACAAGAAATATATCAATCATCAACTCCCCCTTATCTTTTGCAAAAATGTCGGACTAAGATGAAACCTGCTTAGTTGGCACTGATGTACATTCCAAGTGGACGTCTAAACAATCCTAAGTAGTTTTTGACATACCAAAACCAGACTTGTCAATAAGTAGCTATAGAGAAACAAGGTTAGTTTACATAAAACTATGATGATGTTTAATGGTTTCATAGGGTTTTTTTTATTTCATCCAAACCTTCTTCTTCTTTGAAAGGCCTAGCCTAAAACACCAAATCAAATAAATAAACACCAGACAGAATACTCAAATTACAAACTAAGAACTATGAACGTGAATTAGAAATGCATATATGTATACCAGTAACACAAACAGACGATCTTCAACCTGTAAAAATATCAACTTGGAGCAAGATGACGATAGAGGAAAATTAGGGCATGACGAACAAAATCAAATCAAGAATCTGAGTGAGATATCAAAAATCCACATCCAAGACGAAAATCAAAATTACCATTGTTCTATGTCCAGCACAGATTTACAGCCCACTCAGCGAGGCTCAGATAACTGTCTCCAACTCGAGCGACTTAAGAACGATCTTGGTGTGAAGAACACGATCGAAGAAGCTGACGAAATCTGTGAAATACGGCTGTCACATCTTCGTCTTTAATATGCACGCATATCCTCATCCTTCGTCTTCAATATCCGGCCTCCAAACCCTAACAATAAAAAACTAAGAGAGGAGAAATCATGAATTCAATTAAAGAGAGAAAGATAGTACCTCGATATTTTCGTGGATGTGTACTAATAGAAAGTCTCATGAGCTTTGAGCTTTGAGGTCCTGCGTAGCTAATAGGAAGGAGAATCAAAATCAGAGAGAGAAAGTGATATATGCGGTGCAGGTGACTTGAATTTCAAAATTTCGGCATTTGAAATCTGACCGCCAATTTCAGACCTGTACAATTTGGTTCAATTAGAACAGCGGTGTCTGCAATTCAGTTCAACATGGATGGGATATGCTTTATGCACGTGTACATCGTGCTTCTCTTCTTTGTACTTTTTAAAATTAAGAGATTTTAAGAGATTTCACATTTACAATCTTGCCATTGAAAGAAATGCATTATAAGATAGTAAAGATATGACTAGTTGAAACCCATGCTAATGGGTCAAATAGGTTAAATGGCTCTAAGGGGCCACAATTGTGAAATTGCTTTATTGTGGGGTAACATCGTTTATGTTACAAGTAATAGATATGAAAACGTGTAATTTCATACAAATAGAATGAACCATGAGTTTTACTAAATGGGTGACGAATGGTTCTAGGAACCATGAAGCCCAAATGCCAAGGGGTTCCCAAACGACTAAATTTGACCACAAGTAAGATTCGGAGGAATAAATAAATGAATAACAAGTTACAATGAGCAGAAATGGGTTTATAGAACCCATGCCATGTAACAAGGAAAGGAGGATCATAAATGGTTATAGAACCATAGATCCCCAATGCTTAAAGGTGGTTAAATGAGCCGTTGGGAAATACCAAAGGCAAGGACCCGTCGTAATGGGTCAAAGGAAGAAATTGGGTCATGTGGATGTTCATTTCAATGGGAATGAATTGCAATGACAAGTGGAACAATGAATATGTGATTATATTTGTTTGTGTTTAGAAAACTCAAGGAAATTGGTAATGTGTGAAGTTAAACACATAGTAGAGGTATAAGACCAAACAAAATGTGTGCATACAAGCATGTTTATGCCAATTGCTTGCAACGTGAACATAGTTGCAAAAATATATATGTGTGTGGATTGAATCTAGATCATGACTCTTTGGGATGCCTCAAAGAAATCCCTTAACGGGTCAAATAGGTCGGGTGAACCCGGGGTTGGTTATTGTAACGTAACCATGGCTAAGGTATGTCAATGTGTATGCTTAAATTGCTTAAAATTGTGTTTTGAGACATTCTAAAAGGTAGAAAACAAGTCCTAACATGTCTGGTGCAAAACTGGTAGGAACAGGGTAAACAACAAAAATATTGGCTAAGTACGGATCTGGCCAAAATCGGCCAAATCCCTGGAAATTCAGCTCCAAGCGTATCGCTTGGAGCATGAGACATAGTAGGCGGTACGCCTAAAAGTATAAGCGTATCGCCTAAAGATATGGTTTTCCTAGGCGATACGCCTAGGATCCCTATTCTGATTTTACTTGTTAATTTTCATTGTTAATGATGCTTATGCGTGTTAAGCAATAGAAACTCACTATTGAAAGTGAATAAATTGCAGGTGAAGGGAAAGACTAGCGGGGGATGCTCATCAAGACTACGAAGAACCGATCATCTCAAGCGCAAACCACTCGTTGTGTATTTTGGTGAATGGAACATATGTTCTAAGTCATTGATCAATTTTGAATATCAAACTTAAATGGCTATATTTGTAAATGCATAACCACAATGATGGTATTTTATGATTGTTAAATCATAGTTTTGTACAAAAAAAATTTATGGGACCGATTTTTAACGTTATTAATGGTTAAGTTTGGCATCAAATTGTATACGGGTGTTATAGTACGATTCAATTAATCATATGATGAGCGCTATAGCTGCTGATAATGGGGATTACTTTCAATATTTCGGCATTAACAACATAGGAGCTTCGATCAGATGTCAACATCGATGACCGGCCGACTAAAACCAAACGGTATGAGCAAGTTTTTCTATATCTTGTCGTATCATAATCGTTCTTTTGTCCATCTTTGTGGGGCACCATAATTGATTTCATCACCTTGAAGATGTAAGCATGAGCTTTATTTTATTCATAACTCATGCTACAAACAGATTATAATGCAAAGAGCTCCAGATTTATAATCTTTCACCAAAGTATTGTTAAGTGCAATGGATCTGACTCGTACTCCCATTCTTATTCTCATCGAAAAAGAGGAAGAAGCCACGAGACCTGCAATTCTAGTGAGGGATCGATCCATTATTTGTCTCCTTTTTTGGATGTGGTGAATTTACTTGTCTTTGGTCGAAATTTCGTAACGAAGGAATCGTGATTGCAACGATGTTTTTGCCCTCTTTTCGTCGGAGTTATATATCTTGTTACGGTGGACGAACATATATTCACGAAGCAGTTGACTGCCACTAAATTGTCCCGTCGGCTCTCAGGGGAAATTAAAGTTTCCACCTCCTCGTTTGAATTTCTACGGAATGAAAAATTGTTTTCTATACCCACTAGCTTAGCCTAGTGGCTGGCAAAGGTGTATGGCCTCTAACCATGAGGTCTTGGGTTCAAGTCCCACTTGTAATAAAATAATAAAAAATGGGGGTTACAAGTTGGGCCAGGAGGTTTTTTCACCAGTGGTGAGTTTCCTCCTGATGGGGATTGAAGATGATCGGGTGGGTGGTGTAATGTCCCCGTCAGTGATTCAAATTTACCATTCAAAAAAAAAATTTGTTTCCTATACACCATGACTTATAGATTTAATTGTTCACTGTTAAATTTCATGTGGTCATTGAATTTTTTCTTCACCTCTATGTCTATCTATGAAACACCACAGAAAGTAGGGTGATTCTCTGACATTTTTCATGATTTATTTTTATGAAAAAGTTTTGATTTTTACTTTTTACAGATCACGTATATCTCCTAGCCATATTATGTGCATACTATGTTGTACACTCTTCTTTATAGGGTGTACATCAACTTTATAATCTACCCACATATATAAAGTGAACAAGTCTAACTAGTATAGTGTCACGACCCGCCTAAATTTAAAATCACTATTCCAAGTATCCTAAATTTTCCAGTACATTCTTGTGACATCATTGCCATCAGAAATTTCTAGAATGAGCTAGACGCTTCATTCACCATCCTTCCATGGATATTTCCATGGAATAATCTAGATTTATCATGTACATGTAGGATAATCTACACATGGAACAATCTAGAACTAGAAGAGTAGTATAATTAGGGGTTAGATGCATCATTTATGTTCACCCAAACACTCTTACAAGTGTTGTATACAACCTTGTAAACACTATTGTAATATTCTCTTCATAGTAATACAAAGTTATTTTTGTAACGAAAGCTTGCAAGTTCAACTATAGTCGCTTTGAATCGTTACTAGTTTGGGTCAAAGGTTGAACTTAGATCAAGTCTAAGTGCCGCACGTGAGTTAAGAATGATAACTCCGTGACAAGTGGTATTAGAGCCAATGATTCATTTGGGATGGCGACCAAAGCAAGCAACATTTCAGCTATAAAAGAGAAACATGGTCGAAATGAAACTCGACAAGGATCAAAGAAAGATCAAGAGATGTCCAAGGAGAAAACCTTGGAAAAGCGATTTGCTGATATGGAGACAACTATTGTCGGAATTGGGACTCAAGGTGAAGTGTGCCTCCAACTATTGGATGCTTTGGAATAAAATCAAAGCATACTTGCCAGTGTTTGGATACATTGGAAGCTAATTTCAATGAACTACAAGATCGTGCTCGGGATGGAACTTTTCAGAAAATACAAAGCCATCCCAGCAACATTGCTAAACACATTGTATATCATCGAAGAAGATCAGTTAAACACCACAACCACGGAGGTGGTTACAAGCCGACGGGGCAAGACCGTATCCGCAATACAACTCTTGAGGCCAAGATGGGGAGGTCACACAAGAGACACGACGAGGACGTCGTGGATTTAGGTGGGGGAGAATGTCACGACCCGCCTAAATTTAAAATCACTATTCCAAGTATCCGGAATTTTCCAGCACATTCTTGTGACATAATTGTCATCGGAAATTTCTAGAATGAGCTAGACGCTTCATTCACTATCCTTCCATGGATATTTGCATGGAATAATCCAGATTTATCATGTACATGTAGGATAATCTACATATGGAACAATCTAGAACTAGAAGAGTAGTATAAATAAGGGTTAGATGCATCATTTGTGTTCACCCAAACACTTTACAAGTGTTGTATACAACCTTGTAAACACTATTGTAATATTCTCTTCATAGTAATACAAAGTTATCTTTGTAACGAAAGCTTGCAACTTTCGCTATAGTCGCTTTGAATCGTTACTAGTTTGGGTCAAAGGCTAAACTTAGATCGAGTCTAAGTGCCACACGTGAGTTAAGAAAGATAACTCCGTGATAATAGGCTCTTCTTGATTCTTGTCCACTCGGAAAGCAATAGAGAAATGAAATGTCCTTGTCATACTTTTAAGTATGACAACTTGCATTTTAAGCTACATTTTATACTTTTACAGAGATAGAGATGTAGCCTCTCTTTATATCGAACCAAGAGAACATTAAGTCAATAGTTGTACATAGTGTATTATAATGTGTACCATTGAGTTTTTCTTCCATTTACATGGTTCATCAAAACATTTGGGTATGGGTATATAGCCTTTAACATATTAAATGTATTTTCCTAAAAGGATGCTGAAATAATTAGGCTACTTATACAGATATATGAAATACTTTAAATGGAGGTTTGAGTTTTAAGGAAAACCTTGAGGATCGAACTAAAAGAACATGGGTTTGAGTGGCTGATCTACATCCTTTGGTGATCTGCTCACAGTGACGAACCCAAAAATTTATTTCATGGGGTTCGTGTTAGAGCATTTTGTGTTGTCTAATGCTAGGTCTTGGTATTTTGAATATGTAATTTATAAGTTTGTATTTTATAGTTCCAGCGGATCAGTGGCAGACCAGGTGATACGCCGAACCACCTGGTACGCTAGTAAGTTGGTCCGCTGGCCAGTCTCTATATATAGGTCTCAGTTTGTTTTAGAGGGTGTGAGTGAGGTCTGAGCTTCTTAACTGTGTGTTTTTACTGGTGTAACCTGAATACTCTCTGTACTCTCTGTTTACGAGCTGTGATCAATATAAAGAAGATTATTTACCTCGTAGTGTCCAAATCCGATTGTAATAATGCACTAGCAAGATCGATTACGTGTTTTACAAGTGGTATCAGAGCAGATAAAGCAGATAAAGCAGTAAGCATCTGCTTAAGCTGCTCACCCATAGTCAGAGACAATTGCTTCAACTCAGCAATTTCCCGATCTTTTGCTTCATCCTGAGCTTTTAATCTAGCAAGTTCCTTTGTATGAGATTGATCTCTGGCTACTAACTCTTTACACAAATTCCTTAACCCAGAAATCTCTTCAGCTTGCAACTTGTTTGTATGCTCTACTTTTTCAAATCTGGCTTGAAACAATGCGAGCTTTAAATCAGTAGCAGAAATTGTGGAAGTAGTTGAAGAAGCATATGTGGAAGCAGAACCAGTAGCAGACGGTCTTTTAATAGTCAACTTTCTGACCGAAGGTTGTTTTGAACTTTGAACATCAGCAGCTTTGGTGGTTGGTTGAATTGGGATTGAAGACGAAGTAGTCACTTTTTGCTTCTTGCTTGGTGGACTTTGCCCAGACTTTCTGGCATCAGCAAGAAACGACCCTTGTTGCACACCAGGTCTCTTAGCCATATGCTTGACCTTTCCAGAATAAGTTACTTTCGCTTGCCTTTATCCACGGGCTTTGACTTTGCAACAGGTTCCTTCATCATAGGAGTATAAGATGGATCATCTGCAGTATCTTCACCCTGCTTGGTTCTAGACTCATAGAAAGAAGTATATTGATTCTGAGATTTCAAATAAGCAATGTGAGCCTTAGGGTGAAAGTAATGGGATCGGGAGAGGGGGGATCGGGGGTCTTCGGTGGCTTCGGTGGTCTCGGGAACACCACTGCGTGGTGGTCGGGATCACCGATCGGGAGTGGGGCTGGGGTACCGACGCCGAGAAGAAAACAACACGGGGAGGTAGCCGTTGGAGTGGGCCCCCCCCCACCAACGGTTACTTCCCTTTTTTTTTAAAAAATTTAATTTTTTTTTTAACTTTTTACCACCTCCCACCTATTTAAACCCCACCATTCAACCCCTTTTCACACCAAACTTCTACTTCTTCTCTCTAAATTTTATAAAAACTTCAACCTCTCTCAATATTTTATAAAATCTCCAACTTCCTTTTAATTTTTACCATGTCGAACTTCAACGATTTCTTTTCCAGCTACAACCCTTCCGATCAACAACCTCCCACCTCTCAACAAAACCCATTTGGAAGTGCCGGTTACGTACCGACGATGGCGGATTCCCCGGCCGGTTGGGAATTTGATTATCTTCGTACCGACGATTTTCCCCAATTCCAAAACACCCAAACCCACCAAACCGATTCACAAGAAGAAATTGTCATGGAAACTCAACCCACCCAACCCGCTCAAACAAAAAGGAAGAAGCATACCGTCAAACGAAATAAGAAGACGGGTCAAACGTCTCAACCCGACGACCGACAAAAAAGGGTTCCTACTCCTTGGACGGTCAAAGAAGAAGTGGCGTTGGCGAGATGTTGGGTCGATGTCTCGGAGAGTTCGATTGCGGGTAAAATATATATTTTATAACTTGTTTTTTTTTTAAAGTTTACTAACATTTTTTAAAGTTTACTAACAAATTTTTTTTACTTTTTTTTAATTTTAGGAGACGCCCAAAGTAGGGAATCGTTTTGGAACAAAATTACCGCAAATTGGCATCAATTGTTACATTATCCTCCACCCAACTTCAAAGAGGGTTTTGAACATACCTTTGTTCGCACCAAGCATCAATTGTACTCGAAGTGGGGCGACATGAACAAGAAGGTCACCAAGTTCAACAACACCTACATCCACATTTTGGGTAATCGAAAGAGTGGGCAAAACGAAGAAGACGTTATGAGGGCGGCCCATCATCGATTCAAACTAGAAAACAAGGGCGCTTTCGACAAGTTGGAGGTTTGGGATGTGGTGAAAGTTTCTCAAAAATGGCGAGGGGCATTTACGGTGGACGATGGTTGCTATAGTGACGACCAAGGTGCTTCTAAAAGAAGCAAAACATCCGATTCAAATCGGAGCTTCAACACCGATAGTCCATCGCAAGCCCAATCCATTCCTTTCGATCTCAACCTCGGTGTAGGTGGATCGTCTCCCAAGAGCCCAACCCAAGA
Source organism: Deinandra increscens subsp. villosa (assembly GCA_039602395.1). Lineage (NCBI taxonomy): Eukaryota > Viridiplantae > Streptophyta > Magnoliopsida > Asterales > Asteraceae > Deinandra > Deinandra increscens. The sequence continues at coordinate 14,838,650 of JBCNJP010000008.1, forward strand.
ACCACTTCCGATGGGTACCCAAAAGGCTAAACGCTTAGCAAAAGAAAAAGCAAAAGGAAAAGGAAAAGCGTCTTCGAGTGGAGCTTACCATGAAGAGTTTCAAACGTTTAACGAGTATCAACGGGAAAAGATCGAACTTCAACGACAAGCTCGAGAACAACGAACGAAAGAACTCGAAATACTTGAACGCGAGCAAATGTGTCGTGAGCTCGATAGGATTGAAAAGGACCAAAGCGAGGAGGCTAAATCCATCGCTCAAAAAATTCGAGCCAAACTCTTCGCGTGTTATAAGTAGTTTTTTTTTTAATTTGTAAGTTTAGGATTTAATAAGTAATTTTAGGATTAAATAAGTAATTTTAGGAGTTTTTTTTTTGTAATGTTAGGATTTAATTTTTATTTATAAAATGTATTTGTTTTTATTAATATTTTATTTTAAATATTTTATTATAAAAAAGTGATTGGGGAAATGGGGAAATGGGGAAACCATTACTCACAAATTTGGGAAAAATGGGAAGGGGTGGGGAATGATGAGGTGGCACCAAAAATGGATTGGGGAAATGGGGAAATGGGGAATGTATTACTTTTACCCTTAGAACCTCTCTTTACCGGAATTTCTCTAGTATTATGCAAAATGATAACATATTCACCAGAGTCTGAGTCAGTTTCAGACGAACTACTAATAACATCATCACCCTTAGATCTTGTAGCATCATCATCCGGAACATTCACCAGTTCAGGATCATTTACAGTTTCAGAAGTTACATGCTCGGGATTCTGTTGTTGCTGAACAGGTTCTTGCACAACAGGTTGTTGCAAAACAGGTTCTTGATTAGCAGGTTGCTCAATTTCATCATCTTCGACAATCTCAGTCGGAAATCCATTATCATCATAATGTAATTCATCATCAGAACTGTCAGAATGTTTAGCAGCACCATTATCTGGAGCTACATAATCAGGATTCACAAGATGACCAATCAAACGCTTATTCGGTGGAGCAACTGCATTTCCTTTTCGCTTGTAATACACGGGAATCTTTCCAACAGCCACTCTGTTCATGTGTTTCATATCTATAATGGCAGCAGCATTCTTTGGAAGATTCGGATGCATATCATTCAAAATCATCTGTATAAACCTTGGATACATGATACTTCGTACTTGTTTCACCACAATATTCTCTCTCATGTAGTTAAAAATCCATCCAGAGAAATTGAATTCTCTATTTAGCACCAATGCACAAAAGAAAGAAAGCACCCGCAAATCAAACTCTTCCTGACCTCTTGTTCTATTTCCAAAACACTTAATGATAACGTGCATCAAGTATTTATAAGGAGGACTCAGATTAGCTTTAAGATACCATGGAACATACAATTGTCCATCGTACGTTATTCTTTTCAATAAAGCTATCAAATCTGCTTCAGGAAATTCAGTTGGATAATCAGCTCGATCATTTAACCGTAAAACTCTTCGCACGTCAGCTTCAGAAATAACCACATCAGTTTCTAATATCTTTGCACGAATTACTGACAGCGTCACCGAGCAATCCACTTGCGCTGAATTCCAAAACATTACCAACAAATCTTTATAAGGTGGACATTCATGAGTAGCAGCAAAAAATATTCTTGATCGTTTGACGAACTCAAAAATGTTAAGAAATTGTGGCCTCCACTTTTCTGCAGCATCTAGGAAAGCACAAACATTGTGTTCTCCAATCGATTTAAAATCTGCCATTGCTGTACATATCATCAAAACAAACCATCATTAAAATCAGTCAATATAATCCAAATTCTCAATGACGACCTCTGATGTTAAGTAAATCACTCAAACGAATAACTTTTGAAGAATTTTATGAGCGGATCAAACCACGGATCAAATTTGTGCATCCGGATCATCTGGTCCGGCGGACCAATTGCGGATCACATTATCCTGCGGATCACTTGATCCTGCGGATCACTTGATCCTGCGGATCACTTGATCCGGCGGATCACTTGATCCGGCGGATCAAATTCGTTGACTGCGGATCAGTTTGGTCAACCGGATCATCTCCGGATCAGTTTGAATGTGGTCCGGCGGATCAGTTGATCCGGCGGACGATCAGTTTATCGAACAGTCATTTTGAATTTCATGCAATTTTGAAGTGTTTGTTTTGGAATCAAAGAACAAGGGTTCATTCTAGAGTGTATTGCGACTCTAAAAATGTGTTTTGTACACATGAACATTGAATAAATCCGGTTAAACAAATATCCAGTCGGTTTGACTAAAAAACCGAAGCTTAAATCTCAATTTTAACGCTAATCAGACAACCATTGCAGAAATCAAGACCATCAACCTGTGCGTATTCAGTGTACCTACCTGTAGCAACAAAAATTTCGAGCAGCACTTCGTTATCGGATGAGAAATCAAGAAAATACGAATGAGAGTGGTTTTTGGGGTTTTCTGTGTTGAATGTATGTGATCCGCGAGATATGAGCTCTCGCGGATCAGAATTCTCTTTTATACCAAATGTGGTCCGCCAGCGGATCATCTGGTCCGCCGGATCAGAAAATGACCACATTACCCCTTATCATCAAATTTCTCATTTTTCATCAAAAACGTTCAATTTCTTCAATTTTAAACATGATAATCTGATTTAGCATTGATTGTGATTCATTAAACAACAGATTGTCGATTATGAAATTCAGTTGATCTAAACCAAAGCAGAAAGAAAATCTTTTTGAATTTTGACAAATTTATATCAAAACACACTAAAATCTTTTTGATTTTTCGAACTTATGCTAAAACACACCTAAAATCTTGTTGAATTTTCTAAAATAAGCAGAAATAGCAAACCAACAGAAATCAAGAAATCAAAAACAATAAGTTATACTTTTGTGAGAAAGATCGCAACATGAGATCATATCAGTGAGATGCACTTAACACACTTCAATTTCAACCTAATCAGCATGCAAATCAAGTTGTCCACGAATACAACACATAATGTTTATTTCAGCCAATTCAAATCAATTTTTACAGTTTTCTAATATGCATTAGGTATATTTATCAAGTACAGAAATCATGGCACCCACAAACTCAAGTAATTGATAATTTGATTTATTCTATTTTTTTATTTTTCACTGATTCATCACATAATCTATGTACAGAGACAATCGGTTCATAGTGTTTCATGCAAAAAGAAAGCAGAACCCTAAACAAACAACAATCAGGTCGGCTGGTAGGCACGCAGAGAAAGTCCGATTGTTTAGGAAAATAAGAAATAGCAAATAAAGCAGAAAGCGTATAATCCAACAACAATCAGGTCGGTCTTGAGGACACGCAGAGAAAGTCCGATGGATTATACTAAACACCAAGAAAATAAAGCAGAACGTCAAACGAACAATAATCAGGTCGATCTTTCGATACGCAGAGAAAGTCCGATCGTTTGACAAAACAAAGAAAATAAAACAAGTTTAAATCTTTGCAAAATAAAGCATGCATACACTAAGACCATCTCTTATTCTCTTTTTGAATTTTTCATATAAGCTCAGCATTAAACAAAAACAAGAATCATGGTTCGCCACAGATTTCAGACATGCATTATCTTTATATCATACTAACATGTATCAGATATGAATGGCACATTCAATGAAACAAGCGAGTATCTACAGCCTTTCAATCTAGTCTATCCATGGTCAGTAACATTCACTGATGTACTATCATTTCTCACGAGGTTGGATCACATTTCTCAAATTTTTGGAATTTTCCAATTTTTTTATGCTTTTGCATTTTTCAATTTTTTTATGCTTTTTCATTTTTGGAACACAAAACAGCACACTATTTTTGTATTTTTCATATTTCTCCCCCTAAAAAGCAGAAAACATTACCAGGAAAAAAAAACGAAAAGCAAAAACGATCAACTGAACCAAATCATGTGACATTTAACTTAGTAATCCCATTGAGTTTCAACAAAAATTGGAACTGAGTTTTATCAAAAGCTTTTGTAAACAAATCAGCTCGCTGAAAATCCGTATGAATTTTCTGCAAATCAATTAGTTTCTTTTCAAAGCAATCACGGATAAAGTGATATCGAATCTCAATGTGCTTAGTTTTAGAATGCTGAACCGGGTTTTTAGTGATGGATATAGCAGCCGGGTTATCAATAAAAATCGAAGTAGTAAGAAAATTCAAACCATAGTCGCGTAACTGCTGTTGTATCCACAAAACTTGTGAACAACAACTAGAAGCAGCCACATATTCCGCCTCTGCTGTAGACGTTGCAACCGAAGTTTGCTTTTTGCATTGCCACGACACCAGTCGTTCTCCCAAAAACTGACATCCTGCGGTTGTAGATTTGAAATTGATTTTACAGCCACCATAATCGGAGTCAGAATATGCTGATAACTCGAACTTATTATCATTAGGATACCAGATTCCCAGATCCGGATTACCCTTCAAATAAGCAAAAATTCTCTTTACTGCCATCAGATGAGAAGCCTTTGGAGCTGCCTGATACCTAGCACACAAGCACACAGCAAACATTATATCAGGACGAGATGCAGTTAAATACATAAGCGAACCAATCATAGCCCTAAACAATGTGGGATCAATAGTTTCACCAGTCTCATCTGGTGCTAAACCATGTGAAACGTGGATTGGTGTACTAGGAACCCGAACATCGCCAATCTTGAACCTAGCCAAAATATCAGACACATATTTGGTTTGGTGTAAGAATATGCCTTTTAAGATCCAAAATTTCAATGTTTAATTCGAAAATTTTAGCATTTGCTTCAGCAAGCTTCTTTTCACTAAAAATATAATCTTCCGTTTTGTTATTAAGCTCAATTTTTGTGCTCAGAACCACAGCATGTTCACTTTTCAGTTCAGCTTTAACAGCTTCCCACCTTTGTTTGTAAATTTTGACATTCTCTTCTGCTATCGAGTATTAGAGTTCCTTTAACTGGTTAGCAAAAGTAGGACAAAGTTCACAAGAATTAGAAGCAACCTGAATGTTGGCCATAAACGCATGTTGACCTTCAGCAAAGAAATCTTCACCAGGAAGATCAGGATCATCTTCAATCTTTACACTCTGCTCCTCAGTACACAGAAAAGCAGATTCATCTGGAAAATCAGCAGCCCAATCATATCCTTCACCAGTTTGTGAAACCAACGCTTTAGTGTCTGAATTTGATCCTGTGACATCCGAGAATTCCAAGGTTAACTTCCGTTAGACAAACCCCGTTAGTTACGTTATAAGTGTTAACCTAGTAACTAATGCATAACTAGGCCGAATACGTCCACGACATTTGGTTGATCACCGAACCCGCCCATATGTGCTATGTGTCCATTTATGGTTGTCAATATGTGCAATGTGATTTAAATGCATGATTTAATATTATGAATAGCATGACAAATTGTAAATCCTTGATTATGTGACAAATTTGTATGTTTTAGGTTTCCAGCGAAACTACCGAGCGAAACTATAGTGCCGCCCGGTAGTTAGCTAAACTGTCTGATTTACTCATAATCAGAGCCAGTTTCGCCGGCCAGCGAAACTGCCAGCGAAACTAGCCCCTGATATAAATAATCTTAATAAACCCTAGTTCACCATTTTGCCTCATTTCACACAAAAACACACAACTCTCCTGAAACTCCTGGACCAGCTGATTCCAACCAAGAACCACCAAGAATCAGCTATCATTCTGAGTTGTGAAGATCATCCATCGATCCTAGATCAACCGTGAGTCCCAAAACCACCATTTTCTATGCTTTTCTATGTGTTTCTTCATAAAGCATGCCTAGATCTCTGTGTTATTGTTAGATCTTCTGATATGTTGCTTAGGATTGCTAGATCTACCATAAAGTTGATAACTTTACGTGTGAAATCCATCCATGATAAAGATTTGTGCCATTTTAGTCATTTTAGGGTTTTGAATGTATTTTGGAGATTTGAGGATAAAAATGCATGTTTAAGGTGTTAAAGCTTACTGATTTATGTTGGTAAATGCCTATGTATGCTAAACAATGAATTGCATGTAAAATGGAAGCTGTTAGGTTGATTTTTAGGCTGATCCGTATGTTTTTCGCGACCAGCGAAACTGTGGTGTTCTCTGGGCGAAATTGTCCAGCGAAACTATGTATATCTTCAACCAGCGACACTATGCAGCGAAACTGCAGTGTCGCCGGGTAAACCAACCAGACCAGCTCGAGCGAATCTACCGAGCGAAATTCCCTGAACGAAAGTTCAAACCAGTTTCGGGCGAAACTAGGCTAGCGAAACTGTGCCAACAGTTTCGAGCGAAACTAGCCTAGCGAAACTGTGTCATCGGGTATTGCCTAGCGAAAGTGCTGCCCGCGCACACAGCGAAACTGACTAGCGAAACTGCTAGCGAAACTGAGACCAGAATCCAAACTTGTGCAATTTGCTTGAATGTTATGCCAAGACTTACATGATTATGCCATGATGATACATGCTTTGATTTCTGATATGTATGAACCCTTGTTTATGATCAACCATTGGTGTCGTGTGTCTGTATGTCGAGTCATAGTTCCAACGTGCTATGTTATGGGCCATAGTGACGTTAAGTAAAGATTAGACACGAAACTAATACTTAAGACCTAAACGTGTTCATAGGTCTTCATTAAGCATACTTGGATTATTAGCAAGTGTAGCAGTGCAACCAAAGGTGAGTGTCACTAACCCGATTTCCGTGAACCCGTTTGGGTCACACCGAATAACTAAAAGTAAAACAATGCTGACAAACTCGAGAGTGCTAGGCACCTCCCTGATAAACTTGAAAACCTGGAGTGCTCGGCACCCACTTGATGAGCCTGAAGTGCTTTATGGGAAGCACTTGCGAATTACCGAAACAACGATTTCTAAAACGAAACTGAAAACACTTTTGAGATTCATGAGAATCCATTAAACCGTTTTAATATGGCTAGTGTAGGTTAAAGTCTAAACCACATGATATCACATGATTTCTAAGGATGCCTTGAAAACTTAAAAGTCCTCAACTAATTGTACAATTAATTGTAAAGCGAGGGGATGTTGGGTAGATCTACTGGAGTTTGACAAACTCCGCCCCGTGGCACGGGGAGTGCACGGAGGTACAATATCAGCCTATTTGACCGTGATCCCGAGAGGACACGGGGGAGGCAAAACCGCGATGACGTAGGTCCGCAGTACTAGATGGCACTGCCACTACAATAATTTATAGTCAGCTTTGGTGCAAACTTCCTTAGTGCATGGAACAACGGATTAGCTACCCGCGATATCGGTTGAGCACTTTAACTTTACAAAACTAGTTCATACCCGATGACGTAGGTCACGGACAATTCCTTATAAACTAAGACATAACTTTTAGCATTGCTTTTCACAAACGAATACTATGTAAGCATACTTTGATACAAATTATGATTATGAGACCGGGCCAATGCATGACAAGCCCACTGTGAACTCACCAACCGTTAGGTTGACACTTGCGTGGTTTAAACTTTTGCAGATCGCTAAGGAGTATCCGGAGCGGGTTGGCATGGCACATGAAGACTTTTATTTTAATTAAATTAAATTGGGGATTTAATACACTGATTTGTAAAGCACGTGGTTAGTGCTAAAGACAATACTTATTCCGCTGCGTTTGTATTTGAAACTTTATTTTATAACTGATTTTTGAACTAACTTTGATTCATTTAGTATTTGTAACTAATGGTTGTGGATCCTGGTCTAGCCGCACTCCTTAACGGTATAAACTCCGTTAGTGGTTATTTGGGGGTGTGACAGATTGGTATCAGAGCCATAAGTTGCAGAGAACTGGAATCATTTTTGAAAAACGATTTGGAAACTGCAACTTGAAACCTTAGTTACAAACGAATAAACAAATTCCCAAAGCAAAAATTTTTACGTGCCAACCTGGGATACTCGCTCTGCTGTGTAAGTAAAAGCTTAGTACGTATGTGTATATATATATATATATAAATATATATATATAGACCGTGTCTAGGAAGTCTAACGGAAAACCTTAGGAAGATTTTCACACACGAATACGAAACGCGAACGCGAATGCGCGCACTACTTCGGGGGAAAGCGACAACGAAACGATGCTACACGCTACGTCCTGATTTCTACTACGATGACTACGCCGACAGCGACTTTATGGGAAAGCCGACTTTCGACGATAGCTACTTACGACTTACGACGTTCCTCGACGACGCCTCGATTTTGCACAAATTTTTTTTTTCTGGACTAATAGTGAGATAACGGGAAAATGGTTAATATACATAATATGGGATATGTATAAAGTATAACTGTGACTGAACACTGGCTACTTTAACTGTTCAGCAAGATGTCTGGAAGAGGACACGGAAGGAACAACATCAACATGACGCCTGCACAATTGCAAGCCATGATCAACGAACACGTGCAAGCCGCGGTGGCAGCCGTCCAAGCTGCATACGCCGCACAGGGTAACTATTATGCCGGTTAAGGCACAAATCGAATTATATTTGACCCGTTTAAATTTGAAACCCGAATTATTTATGCATCAGGAAACCATCACTGCACGTTTAAGTCCTTCATGGACTGCAAGCCACTAACATTCTCCGGCGAAGAAGGAGCGGTAGGACTCCTCCGGTGGATCGAAAAATCTGAGAAGGTCTTCTCTATGTGTAATTGCCGGCTGAAAGCAAGGTGAAGTATGCTACAGGTACCTTCGAGGGAGCTGCTCTCTCCTGGTGGAACGCTGAGATTCAGATGATTGGGATCGATGCGGCTAACAACATGCAATGGGAAGCATTTAAGGAACTGATCATGGATGAGTACTGTCCCCGTGACCAAGTGAAGAAGCTAGAGGGTGAATTCTTGAATCTGAAGATGGTTGGGTCTGAAATCGAACAGTATACTGCGCGTTACCATGAGTACGCGGTCTTGTGCCCCACGATGGTGGATGCTGAGTTCAAACGCATTGAGCGTTATCTGGAAGGCCTCGCGCCTCAAATCAAGAGTTTGGTGACTGCCAGCAACCCCGCCACCGTGCAGCAAGCCATTCGTTTGGCTCACAAACTTACTGATCAGGAGGTTGAGAAGGGTACGCTTCCTGCGAAAGCCACTGAGAAGACTGCCTTAAGTGGCAAAAGAAAAGCTGATGATGAAGCTCCTGAGAACTCAATGAACAATCAGAGTGTTGGAAACAGCACTGGGAGGTCTTTCAACTCCCAAAGCCAAAGCAAGAGGTCTGGGAACAACAGTGGTAACTACCGCCAGGGTGGCAATGGCCAAAGCAACTACAGGGGTAACCTGCCTTTGTGCAACAAGTGTGGGAAGCATCATGCTGGTGCTTGTAGAAAGAATCTGAGCTGCGAAAGGTGTGGCAAGGGAAGCCACGAGGCAAAAGACTGTTGGGCAACTCTACCCGAGCAACAAAACCGCCCCAGGAGGAACAACAACAACCATGGAAACAACAACTATGGGAACAATCGGGGCAATGGGAACAACAACGGTCAGAACCAGAACAACAATAATGGGGGAGCCCGTGGCTGCTTTGAGTGTGGTGCTCAAGGTCACATTAAAAGAGACTGCCCTCAGCTGAGAAGACAGGGTAATGGAAATCAAGGAAATAATGGTGGGAATGGTAACGGTGGAGGTAATGGTAATGGGAATGGCAACGGGAATGGTGGAAATGGTAGAGGTCGAGCTTTCGTCATGGGTCAGGGTGAAGCTCGCAATGATGCCAACGTGATTAACCGTAAATTCATCCTTAATGGTTTCTTTGCTACTGTATTATTTGATTCTGGTGCTGAGAGAAGCTTTATTTCCACTAAGTTTGCTAAGTTAATTAATGCTAAACCGATTGCCCTAGATGCTAAATATGTGGTAGAGCTAGCTAATGGTAAACTTCATGATACGACTCAGATAGTTAAGGACTGTAAGCTAGAACTAGCAGGCCATACCCTAGGAATTGACCTTTTACCTTTTCCGATTGGTAGTTTTGATGTTATAGTAGGAATAGATTGGTTATCCGAAAACCGCGCTGAAATTCTATGCCAAGAAAAAGTGGTTCGTATCCCACTCGAAGACGGTAAAGTGCTAACGGTTCAGGGTGAAAAAGGTGGAACAGTCACTGGTATCATTTCGTTTCTCAAGGCTCAAAAGTGCCTTCGTAAGGGTCACTTCGCGATTCTTGCAAACGTCACCGATTCGACACTTCCCGAGCGCAGAATCGACGACTACCCGATAGTCCGCGACTTCCAAGATGTATTTCCTGAAGATCTGCCTGGTTTGCCTCCATTTCGACAAGTAGAGTTTGGAATCGACTTAATTCCTGGAGCGTCTCCGATCGCACGTGCACCTTATCGTTTGGCAGTAAGTGAACTCAACGAACTCTCCGCACAACTTCAAGAGCTACTCGACAAGGGGTTTATTCGTCCGAGTTCGTCTCCATGGGGAGCACCGGTATTGTTTGTTAAGAAGAAGGATGGAACGTTCCGAATGTGTATTGACTACCGAGAGCCTAACAAAGTTACGATCAAGAATCGGTATCCACTTCCTCGAATCGACGATCTCTTCGACCAGCTGCAAGGTTCGAGCTACTTCTCAAAGATTGATCTACGGTCCGGATATCACCAACTTCGCGTTCGAGATGAGGATGTCCCCAAGACTGCTTTTAGGACTCGGTATGGTCATTACGAGTTTCTAGTTATGCCGTTTGGGCTAACTAATGCGCCTGCCGTATTTATGGACCTGATGAATCGAGTGTGCAAGCCGTACCTCGATAAGTTTGTGATAGTTTTCATCGATGATATTTTGATCTACTCCAAGACGAAGGAGGAACACGAGGAGCATTTGCGTCTTATCTTGGAATTGCTCCGCAAGGAACAGCTTTATGCTAAGTTTTCAAAGTGCGATTTTTGGATTCGCGAAGTCCAGTTTCTTGGACACATTGTCGATCAGAATGGAATTCATGTCGACCCAGCAAAAGTGGAAGCTATCAAGAATTGGCCTACCCCAAGAGCGCCGACTGAAATCCGACAATTTTTGGGACTTGCCGGATATTACCGAAGATTCATCAAGGGTTTCTCGCAATTGGCTCAACCTTTAACGGCTTTAACGCACAAAGGAGTGCAATATAGATGGGGTGAAAAAGAAGAACGCGCGTTTCAGACTCTTAAAGATATGTTATGTTCAGCTCCAATTCTTGCGTTACCCGATGGGATTGACGACTTTGTGGTTTACTGTGATGCATCTATTCAAGGACTTGGTTGCGTGTTGATGCAACGAGATAAAGTGATTGCCTATGGGTCCAGGCAACTGAAGGATACTGAAAAGAATTATACAACGCATGATTTAGAATTGGGAGCCGTTATTCATGCACTCAAGATTTGGAGACATTACCTATACGGAACAAAGTGCACAATATTCACCGATCATAAAAGCTTACAACACATCTTTGATCAGAAGGATCTCAACATGCGACAACGACGGTGGGTCGAGCTACTGAATGACTATGACTTGGCAATTAAATATCACCCGGGAAAAGCCAATGTTGTGGCTGATGCATTAAGTCGAAAAGAGTATGAAAAGCCTCGACGGGTACGAGCGCTGCAACTTACCATCCACACGGGATTGCCGGATCGGATCCGCGATGCCCAACGAGAAGCTTTAAAAGAAGAAAACTTCGCAGCTGAAGCACTGCGAGGGGTAGATGGTAACTCTGAAGTTAAGTCCGACGGACTCAGGTATTATAATGATAGGATTTGGGTTCCTTTACTTGGAAATCTTCGTGAGCTCGTGATGGACGAGGCTCACAAGTCAAGATATTCGGTGCACCCTGGATCGGATAAGATGTACCAAGATTTGAAGAATTTGTATTGGTGACCGAATATGAAAGCCGACATCGCGCGATATGTGGCTAAGTGTTTAACGTGCTCAAGGGTTAAGATTGAGTACCAAAAGCCTTCTGGGCTATTACAGCAACCAAAGATCCCAGAATGGAAATGGGAGGATATCTCAATGGATTTTGTAACAGGATTACCTCATCGATCGAATCGACCGGATGCGATTTGGGTTATCATTGATCGGTTGACTAAATCTGCACATTTTATCCCGATGAAGGAAAACGACAATATGGATAAGTTGACAAAGCTGTACATTGACCGAATTGCGGCACGTCATGGAGTGCCTAAGACTATTATCTCTGATCGAGATCCCCGATTCACTTCCCGACTATGGCAATCTATGCAAAAAGCACTAGGAACCAGACTGGATATGAGTACAGCCTATCACCCGCAGACCGATGGTCAGACAGAAAGAACTATTCAGACTTTAGAAGACATGCTCCGAGCTTGCGTTCTCGACTTTGGTAAAGACTGGGAGGCTCATCTTCCGTTGGTGGAGTTCTCCTACAACAACAGTTATCATTCAAGTATCGGTGCTGCACCTTTTGAAGCTCTTTATGGCAGAAAATGCAGATCGCCCGTGTGTTGGGCTGAAACGGGTGAGAAAGGACTCACTGGGCCGGAAATTATTCACGATACCACAGAACGAATTATACAAATCAGAAAACGGATAGCCGCAGCACGTGACAGACAAAAGAGCTATGCCGACAAACGCCGAAAACCTCTGAAGTTCGAGGTAGGCGACAAGGTATTATTGAAGGTATCTCCCTGGAAAGGTGTGATACGCTTCGGAAAGCGTGGGAAGCTAAATCCTCGCTACATCGGACCGTTTGAAATCATCGGGGAAGTAGGCCCGGTGGCCTACCGATTACAACTCCCTGCCGAACTCGATGGAGTTCACAACGTATTTCACGTTTCTAACCTAAAGAAATGTCTGGCTGAAGACATCGAAATAATTCCTTTGGAGGAATTGGAAATTGACGAACACTTGAGATTTATTGAGCAACCGGTAGAAATCATGGGACGCGAGGAGAAAGCCCTCAAACGTAGCAAGATTCCGATCGTCAAGGTGCGATGGAACTCAAAGCGTGGACCTGAATACACTTGGGAACGAGAGGATCAAATGAAGAAAAAGTATCCTCACTTGTTCGAGCAAACGTCCACGGAAACTCAAGGTATGATTTAATTTTGGGGACCAAAATTCCTTAACGGGAGGAGGATGTGACGACCCTAAAACTTTTGCTTTCTTTCCCCAGCAACGACGACAGCTGATGCTGCGAACGCTATGACACAAGAATAGTTTTCGGGACGAAAATTCCAATTACAAGGGGATGATGTGACATCCGAGAATTCCAAGGTTAACTTCCGTTAGACAAACGCCGTTAGTTACGTTATAAGTGTTAACCTAGTAACTAATGCATAACTAGGCCGAATACGTCCACGACATTTGGTTGATCACCGAACCCGCCCATATGTGCTATGTGTCCATTTATGGTTGTCAATATGTGCAATGTGATTTAAATGCATGATTTAATATTATGAATAGCATGACAAATTGTAAATCCCATCCATGATTATGTGACAAATTTGTATGTTTTAGGTTTCCAGCAAAACTACCGAGCGAAACTATAGTGCCGCCCGGTAGTTAGCTAAACTGTCTGATTTACTCATAATCAGAGCCAGTTTCGCCGGCCAGCGAAACTGCCAGCGAAACTAGCCCCTGATATAAATAATCTTAATAAACCCTAGTTCACCATTTTGCCTCATTTCACACAAAAACACACAACTCTCCTGAAACTCCTGGACCAGCTGATTCCAACCAAGAACCACCAAGAATCAGCTATCATTCTGAGTTGTGAAGATCATCCATCGATCCTAGATCAACCGTGAGTCCCAAAACCACCATTTTCTATGCTTTTCTATGTGTTTCTTCATAAAGCATGCCTAGATCTCTGTGTTATTGTTAGATCTTCTGATATGTTGCTTAGGATTGCTAGATCTACCATAAAGTTGATAACTTTACGTGTGAAATCCATCCATGATAAAGATTTGTGCCATTTTAGTCATTTTAGGGTTTTGAATGTATTTTGGAGATTTGAGGATAAAAATGCATGTTTGAGGTGTTAAAGCTTGCTGATTTATGTTGGTAAATGCCTATGTATGCTAAACAATGAATTGCATGTAAAATGGAAGCTGTTAGGTTGATTTTTAGGCTGATCCGTATGTTTTTCGCGACCAGCGAAACTGTGGTGTTCTCTGGGCGAAATTGTCCAGCGAAACTATGTATATCTTCAACCAGCGACACTATGCAGCGAAACTGCAGTGTCGCCGGGTAAACCAACCAGACCAGCTCGAGCGAATCTACCGAGCGAAATTCCCTGAACGAAAGTTCAAACCAGTTTCGGGCGAAACTAGGCTAGCGAAACTGTGCCAACAGTTTCGAGCGAAACTAGCCTAGCGAAACTGTGTCATCGGGTATTGCCTAGCGAAAGTGCTGCCCGCGCACACAGCGAAACTGACTAGCGAAACTGCTAGCGAAACTGAGACCAGAATCCAAACTTGTGCAATTTGCTTGAATGTTATGCCAAGACTTACATGATTATGCCATGATGATACATGCTTTGATTTCTGATATGTATGAACCCTTGTTTATGATCAACCATTGGTGTCGTGTGTCTGTATGTCGAGTCATAGTTCCAACGTGCTATGTTATGGGCCATAGTGACGTTAAGTAAAGATTAGACACGAAACTAATACTTAAGACCTAAACGTGTTCATAGGTCTTCATTAAGCATACTTGGATTATTAGCAAGTGTAGCAGTGCAACCAAAGGTGAGTGTCACTAACCCGATTTCCGTGAACCCGTTTGGGTCACACCGAATAACTAAAAGTAAAACAATGCTGACAAAATCGAGAGTGCTAGGCACCTCCCTGATAAACTTGAAAACCTGGAGTGCTCGGCACCCACTTGATGAGCCTGAAGTGCTTTATGGGAAGCACTTGTGAATTACCGAAACAACGATTTCTAAAACGAAACTGAAAACACTTTTGAGATTCATGAGAATCCAGTAAACCGTTTTAATATGGCTAGTGTAGGTTAAAGTCTAAACCACATGATATCACATGATTTCTAAGGATGCCTTGAAAACTTAAAAGTCCTCAACTAATTGTACCATTAATTGTAAAGCGAGGGGATGTTGGGTAGATCTACTGGAGTTTGACAAACTCCGCCCCGTGGCACGGGGAGTGCACGGAGGTACAATATCAGCCTATTTGACCGTGATCCCGAGAGGACACGGGGGAGGCAAAACCGCGATGACGTAGGTCCGCAGTACTAGATGGCACGGCCACTACAATAATTTATAGTCAGCTTTGGTGCAAACTTCCTTAGTGCATGGAACAACGGATTAGCTACCCGCGATATCGGTTGAGCACTTTAACTTTACAAAACTAGTTCATACCCGATGACGTAGGTCACGGACAATTCCTTATAAACTAAGACATAACTTTTAGCATTGCTTTTGACAAACGAATACTATGTAAGCATACTTTGATACAAATTATGATTATGAGACCGGGCCAATGCATGACAAGCCCACTGTGAACTCACCAACCGTTAGGTTGACACTTGCGTGGTTTAAACTTTTGCAGATCGCTAAGGAGTATCCGGAGCGGGTTGGCATGGCACATGAAGACTTTTATTTTAATTAAATTAAATTGGGGATTTAATACACTGATTTGTAAAGCACGTGGTTAGTGCTAAAGACAATACTTATTCCGCTGCGTTTGTATTTGAAACTTTATTTTATAACTGATTTTTGAACTAACTTTGATTCATTTAGTATTTGTAACTAATGGTTGTGGATCCTGGTCTAGCCGCACTCCTTAACGGTATAAACTCCGTTAGTGGTTATTTGGGGGTGTGACAGATCCACTAGCATTTGCATTTGAACTTGAAGGATTAGTATTGCTTCCTGATGGCTTGTTACTCTGTGCAGCATACTTTTGATACAACTTTGAAGTTTCTTGCTGTTTTCCCTTGGTACACTCCTTGGCAAAATGCCCATAATTCTGACAATTGTAGCAACGAACCTTAGACTTATCAAATCCAAGTTTTCCTTCAGGATTTAAATCCTTCCGACCCGTTCTTTGCATATACGTTTTGCCTCTGCGTACAAGCATTGCCATGGACCAGTTAATATCCATCAATTCTAAGTCATCAGAATCAATCTGTTCATAGTCTTCATCAGTTAACTCAGCACTAGTTAGCTTTCCTGCAACAACTCCATCATAAGACGAAACCATTGCTGAAAATAAAGCCATAAAGTCATTTGTAGTTTTTGCTGAAAAAGCACTCTGATTATGAGTTGGAACAGAAGACGACTGATGCGAATACACAGGATATGTTACAGCAGCTTTACTAGCATAGCTTCCACCCGGAAGAACCTCTAGACATGTTTGCATGACCACTTGAAGTATTTTCTACATAAAAGGCAGTAGATGGTGGATTTGAGTTAGCCTTTGCTTTAGCATGCATGGTAGAAGCATTTTCACCAAAGTAGACATCGGGATTCTGAACTTGAGATGGTAAAGTTTTCACACGCATCATATCCAGTTCCCTTGCTAGTAGATTCCTTGTAAGTTCATCATATGTGAGATCATCAAAGCTTTTATCATGAGTCAGCAACAAAATATAACCTTCCCATTTCTCGGGCAAAGCATCTAATAGCTTTTCTTTCAATTCTCCAGCTTGAAAGTCCGATTTTCTTTTCTGTGCATATTTTTTTTTTGAATTGTTGCTAATATAATCGTATGAAATGTATTTTTCTAACAAACTAAAGCCATGCTAAAATCTAAATGATCTTAATATATGAAATATAATTGGGTATTTGAGTAAATGAGTATTTTTTAATAGGAGGTAAAATATAAATATGGACATAAAATATTATCATCGATATTGATTATTTGGCCACTTGCCTTTTTTTATAACATTTAAGAATTATTAAAGTAACTGACTTAATATTTTGAATCCTTATTCTGTTTTATCTGTGTAAAACTTTAAAATATTAATTTAATTTTACCTTGTGTCGATCTGATCAATATTTCATGGGGCCGGTATAAAAATTTCATGGGGGTCGGTGTTAAAATTTCTTGGGGTTCGGTCGGGATTGAATCGTACATATCACACTATAAAAAAAAGTTCTTGGGGTTCGGACGACCCCCATAGCCAAAGGCTAGGTACTCCACTGTCTGCTCATACCTTTTTTGTTTCTTTTTGTTTCTTCTTTCTTTTGCTTTTTAACGAGAGAACATTGAAGATAGTAAAACATATCTGAACTTATTCAAGAAATGTCTTGAAAAACATGTTCCAGATATCTATATAAACATTTAAACCAGCCTCGATCTTTAAAGAGACGCCCGAGTATGGCTTGAAACGGAAGGATACGGATCTGGCCCTTATTTTGGTTAGACCTAGTTGTGCCGGTCCCACGGATGGCGCCAATGTTGCGTCCCAAAATCCCGAAGGGTGGTATTCCGGTAGCTACAAGTGTGTGGAGGGTGAGATCCTCTGGCTCAGATCTGTATGAACGTATTCCGTTCCGTTTCCGTCATCGCCATCGTTGGGTCTCTCCCGTGCATATGTGTGTGTATGCAGGAGAAGGTTTTTTGGGGGGGGGGGGGGGGGTGTGAGAGAGAGAGAGAGAGAAGGGGTTTCTAACCCATTTACAACCTGATTTGGAGAGTGGAGGAGGTCTCCTATTTATAAGGAATATCCTCCTTAGCTGTCCATGAGATGTCACTGCCTAGCTGTTTGCTTAGTGGTTAAGCTTTAATCCTGGCCAAGTATTCTGGTGAAGAGGCAAGTACTGCGACGAAGGGCGAAATGCTCCAACGAAGGGGCACGGGTCACTCTCACGAAGGGGCAAGAGTTATTTACTTAGTGACTAAGTTAACATGTCACATCGTCCTTACGGTACTGACATGTACCTTGTGTCTTCTAGAGACCCGACACATATGCTTTTTTCCTTTTACCAAGAAGGTTTGCCCCTTATGCCCGGGCGACCCCCTTATCGAGGTCCTTGGCCCTTATCTAAGGCATAGTGCTTCGAGGAGGTCATTCAGAGGTATATCCCATCACATAGCATTAGAATAATACAAGGTAATTTAATACAATTCAATGATAATTTACAAATTATATTCATTAATTTAGGTCGCACTAAGTCCACATGCATCCTAAAGTGTAATCAAAGAGATCAACAATATCAAATAGCAAAACCTGCAACATGTATAAAATAAGAGTCAATTACGACTAGTTGGTGAGTAAACATAGGTTTAGCGTACATAATAAGTGTAAAGCATGCGATCCATGAGTTAAGTGTAATCAAGTACAATAATAAGCTTGATATGAAATAAAGCATAAAAGTATGTATGATCCATCCTTGACAATAAGGCTTCCAATCACCCGACGCCCAAGCCAAGGCAGGCCAAGTGGGCTTGTCAAGCCAATAGATTTATTATCGTAACCCCGACCTTTTGTAGTTAATGTCACATGAGTTCATTTAATCGTTCACATCTTCAATCGTTCACAACACACAGAGTTTGCATGTAGCTTTTGAGTAAAATGTATTGAAAGGAAAGGGGAGCTATGAATACTCACGTGGCGTAGGAGACACAAATGGACAATGACGCCATGAAACGGTTAGACCTGAAGATGACCTCGACGACAAGATGAGATAGAGGAAAATGAATGAATAAATAAATATATAAATACATAAATAATTTGAATTTCATGACACAATCGACTCGACGACTCAATGGTGACTTAATTATGGGGATATGTACGATCACGGTTGTCACACCCTAACCAACGGCGGAATACGTCGAGGCGCGATGATTGTCCAAATCCACACAACACCAATTAAATGTTGCAATATTCTTAATCAGCCCATTTCATAACAATAGAATAATACATAATAATCCAATACATTAAAATGATAAAACACATATTAAGTTGATTAATTTAGGTCTCACTAAGGCCACATGCATCCTAAAGTGTTATCTCCGCGAACAACAATATCAACAGCAAAGCCTGCAACATGTACAAAATAAAGGTCAACAATGAATAGTTGGTGAGTACCTACATTCTAATTGTAACCCCGGCCTTTTACAGTTAATGTCACACGAGGTCGTTCAATCGTTCAATCATTCCATCGTTCACATCTTTCAATCGTTCACAACAATAATTCACACAAATTTAACATATAAGAACACACATATCACATAGAGTTCGCATGTAGTTTTTGATAAAAATATATCGAGCATGACTTTGAATACACTACATGTTGCACCCCAAAATGTTCAAAAGAAAGAGGGGCTGTGAATACTCACTTGATATGGAGACACAACGGAAAGAATGACACTCTCACTCGAGACGAATAAAACCCGAAGACGCAATTGATAGCTATACCAAATGGAAGAATAAACGATTAAATAAATAAATAATTGAATAATTAATTAATTGAATTTTCACGACACGACGACTCGATCGAGATATAATTTGGTGAACCGCGAACGTTCAAGGTCGAAGTGTTGTTTTTTTCTGAATCTGACTACAAATAGATAAATAATTATAATATATATAGTTGTTTAATTTATTAGAATTCTTAACGGTAAACATATATATATATATATATGTATATATGTATATATGTATATATGTATATATATATATATATATATGTATTTATGATTTGATAGGAAAACTAAGTCATATAAATTATGATGACTCTTATGCATATTCAAACATACAAGGTCAACATGACATTTTAGAAACAAGTTTTATCCAAACCGAATGACGGGTTTAGGTCTTCTAGACCACAAAGTCCAAATATTATTAGTTAATACATACTTTTGATATAACCCGAGTTTTTTTTGGAAAGAACATCTTATATCTTTAAAGGCCGGGTTTCTAGTATTTACAATATGATTGTTGTTACCAAATTTAATATGCACACACACACACACACACTATATATATATATGCCAGTTTATTATTACGAAATTAATATACATATATATTTATAATTTTTATATATACATATTCCTTTAGGATTTGCGATTAAAACCGGTTTTAATAGTGCACAAGGTCATTAAAAGGGTAACGAGAAAATAGACACGGTATACCTTCGGTTGATAATCGAATCCGGACCCGGTTAACCGCAAAACCGTCACGAAGTCCAAATTAGGTGAATGAGTAGTCTATCCTGATCAGTTCTTCGCCACGAACAATAACCCAATGTCAGTTTCCAAGTTTGACTTCGTTTGACCAATTTTTCTAATTGACCAGATTTACGACTGAGTCATCTTAGTTGACTCGGTACCGAGTTAACTCAAAACAAACCAAAACACATTCACAACATTGCACTTCATTCGGCTCTGGTGATATATGAACAAAACAAGGGTTTTAGGAAGGATTCAACGCAAAAGTTTATAAAAACGAAGAAAACCGACATACCTCGATGTTTGGCAGTCGACTATACGACCGGGGAATCGCCGGAATCTGGCTGAAGTCGCGAGCCGGACTCCAAACCCTAATCAGCGCGTCCACCGAGCAAGAGGGAAGTAAGTTCGCGATCTTCGACTTCCCAGAGTGCTCAGCACCCACCACCGTCGGTGGTCACCGAAGTCGGTGGCCGATGCGTTCTGCTACGAGTGTTTAGCATCGGAGCAAGGGGAGAAAGAGACCCCTAAATTACGGACAAAATGGTGAGCTGCCACAGATGGTGAACATAAGAGAATGTGGGGAAGGGAGAGAGACGATGGGGGGGGGGGATTATTTCTGCCGTAGTCGTCGGCAACGAAAAAGACCATCGGAGCTGGTTGTTCTTGCTGCCGGATCATGGAGCTCTTTGAGAGCCTTCTTCACAGTGAAAACGGGACGTGCGACCAGGAAAAAAAAGGAAGGGTGTAAAAACCCTAAAAGCAAGGGGTCAAAAAATGGTTTCATTTAATTAAATTTATTGTTATTATTTTTATTTATTATATACTTTTTATTTATTCAAATTCTAGGGTTTGAGTGAGATTAAATAGATATGTATTATACCTCGATATCTAAACACATAAAATTTTAAACATCCTGCATACGGTCCGTGACTTGTACCGAACATTCAACGAATATTCGATGAATTATATTAAATCCGATAATTTAAACATTTTGAGAATGTTTAAAGGAAAGTTTTATAAATCTTGGTTAAGACGGTTATAAATATATACAATAACGAAATCGGTCAAGATTGTTAAAGCATATATAAATATTTTTAACATAAAACTTTAGAAGACTTAAACTTATCATAAACGGAATAATTATTTGAAACATGATTGTTTAATAATTCATAATTACGATTTTAGAAAAACGGTTCGGGTCAAAAGTATAGGGGTTGTCCGAGTTGTCACAATGGTCAAGAGGTAGGTCATTCTTAAGATTAACATGCGACGTCAAACAATTATAGGTAAACTATATTTTTAACGACATTTGAAATTATATTTATTTTTTATAAAATCACATAATCCAAAAATATCATTCAAGAATTAATTCTAGACTAATCTAAGATTAAACACATCATATCATATATAAATAATATCTAGCCTTGAATCATTCAAAATATATTTATTTTTACAAAATTAATTATATTTAACTTAAACCCTTCTAAACCATTAAACCAACCAAGAGTAAAACCTTTTACATGCAAATCATTCCAACTATTTTATTCATGACCTTCATACATATATGGCCTAGATCTATCACTAAACATCATTAAATCTTAGATTTTTCCATAGATCCATCAATCAAGAATAAAATTTATGTATATTTTTCATGAAAAATCATCACAATGGTAACTTTCTCAAATAAAACCCTAGATCCATAGACTTTATGGTGATTCTACTAGATTAAACACTCGATCTAGGTTCAAGGTTATATTTTTATCAAGATTCAAGTACGGATGATCGAGGATGTTCATGAACTTACAAAATCTCATTTAGAAATTAAGAAAAAAGTAGACTTTTAACATAAAAGTCATGCCTTTATCTCAAGAACCCTAGATCTATCAAGCATGGTGATTCTTCATGGTAAAACATGCATAAAAATATAATCTTTAACAACCCCAAACATGATCTACCAAAATGAATCAAGATCCATCCATTATTCATCATAAAATCCATAAAATGCATAAAAATCTTATATTTTTGCATGGATTTACTAGTTCTATCATCTATAACCTAAATTAAAGCTAATAACATGATAATGGTCTGATCTTGATCATAATATGGCAAGAGAACAAGAGGGTAGAAGCATAGATTTAAATAAACGCACCAAGAGACGAAATACGACACCAATCTTTGCTTGATTTCAACAAATTAGAGCTCTAAAACCTTAAGGATCGTGATCTTAGATATTTACAGTCGTTCTAGGGTTTCTATGGGTGTTAGAAGGGAGAGGATGGGGGCTAGTGAGGATGAGGATGAATTTATAGAAAGGATTTTAGGGTTTTTGGACGTTTGGATCGTTTGAGGACCACGAGTGGGTTCACATGGGTTGGTCGAGGTTCCCGATCTCCATGGTCGTGCTCCCCCTCTCCGGCTCACTGATTTCGCGCTCGGTTCTTCGTTTTTAGGTGTTTTCGAGCCCCGATTTCTCCCAAAATACGTATTTAATCATACCAGCATGTTTTTTCACATTAAAACCACTCAAAATGAATATAAATATGCCACATATCTCAAAGAATTGCACAAATAGGGTCAAATTATGCGGTTTTGGTCTGTTTTGACATACGTATCGATTTGGGCAATTCACGAACGTTTCACGTCTCGATTAAGTTTGTGATGACTCATGACATGATAATTGATTATTAGATTCATAATTATAATGAATATGACATACGATGACCATATACGAGATTCCCTGTGAAATTATTATGTTTTCAATTCGAGAATTCTAATTTGATTCCAATTGATTTTAATTAAGTATTTTGTTTCAAAAAACGATTATAATCCATTTAGATCCATTGATTGGGGTAGAACTACCTGAAAATTCTTTCGATTGTCAATAATTCGCAAATCGGTAAATCGTAAAATTTCAAAACAGGTCGGATTTCTCAATCAGGTAAAATGCAAATGTTACAGTCTCCCCTAATTTTGGAAATTTTATCCCAAATAAAAAGAGACTTACATATTTTTATAGAAAAGAGTAGTTAAAAGAGTTTTACCAATAACCATCACATTTTGACATTTGAAACCAACTTAGAGACGACATAATAGACTTCACCGAGGATAGAAATATATACTCGATTACTGAATCAATTATATCGCCACCACACCTTTACACGAACACGAGGATTAGGTTTGGAATAGTGACAAGGAAAAAGGATTGTGATATAACCAACCATTAGAGACATATCCACACATACACACACCATTCTCGGTCCGACTCCCAGTGCACCCTAAAGATATTACCGATGCTTATATAGAGGGTGTACCACTGCTAAACCACCACATATTTAATACCTTTAGTGAGTACTTTTTGTCTTTGGAGAACTTTCTAGTCTACACAACAAGCAATGGATAATCGATCTCGACAAAACAATAAGGCTATCAATAGAATGCGAGCGATAGATATGAGGAACACATTATGACCAGCCCAGAATCAACCAAAAGTCTACTCAAAGATATTGGACCATAGTCTCCCCTACTTTAGGAGTGAGACTGGGGATTAGGGAACTCAGGTGACTAATGGGTGCAAAATAGATTTCTTCAAAGTATCCCAATTCATAACACATCATAGATTCACATAGACTCACATAGATTCACATCGATTGTGACAACTGGTAAATTCCAGGTTAACTCCGTTAGTAACTTGTGTTATCTTTCAATAATGTCCGTTACCTTAGTTGACTAGAATAGTAAATGAGCACTGCACATGAGTCTAAACGTCAGTTAACTAACATGAACAATTACATTTTTATGATTTTATATAAATCATATCTTATGAAATCATGCGAGCATTTTCTCATTTCATGTGACGAATAAAATTAACATTTTATGTGTTATATAAATATATACACATTCATTTCATGTTTTTGTGTGTCAACGTATCACATAACCACATATGATTTTATGATTAAACGTCGTGGGTTTTACTCATAGTATTCTATGATTTTATGTGAATCACTTATATAAATATATTTCCATATTCATGATTTTATGTGAACCAATTAATTAAGGGTTTACATTTTTCAAACGTTACACGTCAATTTTACTTGGACAAACTCAATCATACATACAGTTAAAAGCTCTCTCCGTTAACTCCACTAGAATTAGTTAACGACTTTCTAGTTGAGGGATTAATCTTGCCATATTCATGTACCTTCTTTAACTAATCAAAACTTAGAGGGACCAGTTGTGAAATTTCTTAAACTTGCTTTCTCAAGTATTATAGTGAGGGACCAGTTTTGCAATTTAGCAAAACTTAATTTGGAAGAAACTGATAAGTGTCGATCGAGAGTTCCGTTACCGGCCTCCTCTTAAACTCAAATTCAATACTCGATGTCGGTTGAAACTTTTCTTTTTCTAATCGATCGGTGAATCTTAACTCAATTATTAGGAGGACTTCAATCTCATTTGATCACCCTCTTGAACTCTCTCCTTATCTGGCTTCTTGTGTCCAGCGATCAAGAACCATCGATGAATTCTGACCACCTCCGATTGACATTCTGATCACCACTGTCAATCCATTGACAAGCCCGTATCATCATCACATTTACACAACTGTTGTCGCACTGTAGTCGAGGTTTATCTACGGTGATGGGTTCGAGTTTTGATTCAAGTTCCTTGTAACCGTTCATGATCGGAGTTCGTACTACAACTAAGTAATTCCTAAACTCGTTTTTAGCAGATTATACGTTCTTTATTCAAATTTTGCTCCCTGGTAATTCTGGTTAATGTTATATGAAATTCGAGTATCACGAGTATGCATGCATGGGCCTATAAAACCCTGTTATGGTTTTCATTTACAAGTAATGTTATTTCGAATGACAATACTTTGTACGAGTACTAAATATTTTTGTAATGCTTCCAGTTTTGTAAAACACAGAAGATATATTATATTTTAATATAATGCACATGTTTTTATATTTAGTAGTTGTTTGGTGTAACTAAGGGGCTGGGATCCTATTTTGCTCATACCCAACACGGTTAAACTCCGTTAGTGGAAACTGGGGGTGTGACAGATTAGTATCAGAGCCCATGGTTACGAACTAAGATTTTTGTCTTAGACTGTAACTGTTTTGCATTAGTTGCACACCTCAACATTTTCCTCATGCATCGTGATACTTATTCGAACATGCACCTGGGCTACTCTATGTCCTTTTAATCATCTAACATTTCATACTCACAGCGAGAAAGCCAGTTACTCTTGTGTCGTTGTCACCATCTCTGAAACGTGTGCCTCTTACTTCACATCTATGGCGATGAGATGCTGAGTCGGACTGGAGGATGACACCCTTATCCATGACAAGCCGGTTGTTGCTCAGGACTATTCTAGATTGGAAAACTAGGCGTAGTACACAGGAAAATGCCGTATGCTGAATTACAAAAGAGAGTGTAATACCTCTTACTGTTCTTAAATATTTCTTCTACATTGGGAGATTCCTGTTATACCTGCCCTACATACTCATGCGAACACTTTTGTTCAGAAAACGTGGACATGACGTGCTCATAGCGTGATCATTCGGCTTTAGAGGAGACAACATTGTATGGGTCCAAGTGGTTGCCTATGGGGCACTCGTACTTTCTTTGGTTATCTAGATCATTCTCACCATTGCACTAATCTTTTAAGATCTGTCATTTATCATTTCTAACACATAGTTGTGTTGTATATCACAACACGAATGTAACTCTTATAGCATAAACAGTATCTTGTGTGGGCCAACCGGAATTTTTTTAGTATCGGACTTGTGATCAAATCGACATGGGTGATGACTGTTCTGAAACTCTGTGTTAAGCTACGGGCATTGTGACATGCCCTATTCGTACCTTATGGAATCAAATTTCAGACCATTTTGTACCAAGTGGTTCAATCTAATTCAAGAAAGCATATTATAATCGAAACTTGTCTCTTTAATGAATTCCGGTCAGTTAACCTTGGGTTAGTGACCACACCATTGATATCCACCCCCATGGATGTCACATCTGTACTCCACCATACCCGGTTGCTAATGTAAGAGGAGCTAGGGTGACCATACAAGGTAAATTACCGTTACGGGTGAACACCTAAATGTAATATGCAGTGTATGGAAATTCTTGAGAATCCTACTCGGCAAGCTGATGGTCATATCAGATACAACTTCTATTTTAAAACCTCATGACATTTGAATGTCGAGCAGGTTGGACTTAACCAGATAGTTGAAGTCATCTATCATTGAACCCCTTTACAAACGTAATGCGAATATTAGTCCTGGTAGGACATTGTTTCACTGGTACATTTTGATGACATGTTTTCCTTAAGTACGAAATTCTTGACGAAACCTTTGACTAGGCTTTTAGCCATCTTGAATCACAACTCTACTTCTACGACTTCACCTGCTAGATCCATTCCTGGAACTCTTACAACCACGCAAGAACCAGATAAACTTTAACCATACGAAGACCTAGACAACAGTGGATAAACAAAGATAAACTTTAACCATACGAAGACCTAGACAACAGTGGATAAACAAAAGGGATGAAGTATATACCTCGATCACTGGAACATATCTGATGGCAGAAAACTCTTGTGTAGTTTTCCTCTCTAGCCTCATATTCCCTGACATTTCTTGGGCGAACCAAAAACTTGTTGCCAACAGTATCGTCATGATCTAATGAACTTCATACCTCACCACAAATATAGTCTCACCTAATGAAATAATTTTAGTGAAAGGATTTCCTGAACCCGTACCATTTGTTTTTGTCTGTATATTTTGAATCATTTATGATTTAACTACTAGCAATTCCCGATTCTCGCACTCTTAGTATCCTTCATACTTGGATAAGCTTCCAAGATTTGGACCCGCAAGTGTTACACTATGGACTAATGTCTTCGTTAACTAACATCACTGATGAGGAACTACCTTGTACCTTATCACTATAACACTCCAGCAACTTTTATGTAAACTCTATGTACCCCCGTAAAGCGCAAAACCTCTTGTTGTCTATTTCTAATGGTAATGTGGACCTTGTCCTTCTCCTTCTTATGTTCTGAGTACACCAAG
This sequence comes from Deinandra increscens subsp. villosa, assembly GCA_039602395.1. Taxonomy (NCBI): domain Eukaryota; kingdom Viridiplantae; phylum Streptophyta; class Magnoliopsida; order Asterales; family Asteraceae; genus Deinandra; species Deinandra increscens. The sequence goes on from JBCNJP010000008.1 coordinate 14,865,814, forward strand.
ATCTTTATGATAGAGTGACTAAACCTCTCTTGGAGAGTATTAAACCAAGCTATGCATACAATTTTGTACATCTATTAACACTCTTGTTACGACAAACATCTTCATCTAACAATAGGCGGAGGTATGTTATAAATGTTTTTACAACTTCAACTTTGGGACGCTCAAAAAAATACTCAGATACATGGATCCTCATCAATTCAGAAAGCTTTCATTTGTAATCCTTGTTTCGTACACATAAATAACGAGTGATCGACTGATCGACTAGAACTTCCAGAAACATGTGCTAAGGAGTAGCTTGACTCCAGTATAAAAGAGAACACTTTTCAATCGATACCCTTTTCGATGACTTCCTGATGTTCACTGATGTGACAACAACCCCCGATCCCTTCGTTTCCAATACACGATTTGACCATTAGATCCGCCATGAACCTGCACAGAACTCTAACAACAGTTCATATGTACAGTCATTTAAAGCCAACAAATAGTTTGAATATCCTGGCACCCTGTCTTTCTAAAACCCAATTTTATTTCATGCTCATACCTTATCAAACTTTTGAACACTATATAAACTGACTTTCCGACAAGAATAATTTACATCGCATGAAGCGTGTGGACACCAAGGAGATTGGACACAATTATGGAGTTAAGCAATGAATATCCCTCTTGACGGGATAGTTACCCTAGCAGTTAGTATAACCTTGACACATTCTCATTAATATCTATTGATTCAAATCCCTTTTCTGGACCCTGTCGGCATGCAACTACCTTTGAAATTATATGCTATCTATTATGTCATTTGCACCCCCCTCGGTTGGTGTCGTAACTGGTGTCATCCTAAACTCGTATGTCATACTTTGGAATGTGTAGTTGTAACTACCAAGTGTTTACTATCTCAGAACCCGTCGGAATTCATGAACCGAGCCATGGGCTCTCTTCATTGTTATTCTCATACTTTATGCTATGTGTGCAGCTATAAAGAACCCTTCGATTTTTGGTATCTCATAGATTACACTTTTATTTCGTTGGAATTTCTTCCCAAATTTTGAATCTTCACCAAGGCTAATGTGGATGATGATTTGTTGAGTGATGATTCAACCCAATATTGAACTTAAACCTAATGGCCTGATTTAATTCTTGAATCTTCTGGAAATCTGAAGCGTTATAATATTCGCACTGCGTGTTCCTAACTCTCGACGGTCTACACTAGAATGACAAACCCTATGCATTTTCCTGGTCTTATGAATGGAAGCTCCTACGCCTTTTAGTTGCACGCCGTATTGAGGTTAAAATCTCTCGCTCCTTGCATTCTAATGTATTGGAGAACCTTGTCATAGTCTATTCCCGTTAAAAAATAAAATAATAGCCAATTTGGTTTGACTAATAGCTAGAAATGGTAGGCTGGTACGCCTTCAAGGTGCTGGTAGTGTGGTGGGTTAGCTGCCGTACACCCTATATATAAACATTAGTGGTATGTTGATCAGTACCGGACTAAGGATTGACTTTAGAGTCATACACAAGAACTTCATCTCGAGAAACTTCATCTAACGGGACTATGTCCTCGACAAAACTGCTTAATGTTTCTATCCCTGAGAATATAGATATTCCTTGCGTATTTCTACCAAATGTGTATTATCTGACATAATCAAACTCCATGTTTTTAATCGTCTGAATCCAGAAGAAAACTCTCTTAACGCGAACTTCCTGCTACAGTTCAGATGTGAGGTCTGACTTAAATGAACATCAACGTTTTAAAAACCAGAGATTCTTCCTTATGAATAACTAACCACATGATCCTTCTGAACGCTCAATTTACTTCCTGTTAAAAGTTGGTTGAGAATTTCCAAACATTTACTGAGGTTTACCTGTCCTAATTAATGCTCGTCTTGGCTCCCAACGGAAAAGTTGGTAAAATATTTAGAATGGTCATTCGGTTATTGCGTTTCCAATTCTCCTTTGTTTTTTAGCATTGTACTTTCGGATATAAAACACGTTGGGCAAGTTACTCCCAGTGGCACCTGTTTGATGAAGCAGTATGACTCTTAATGAAAATACTACGTTGAATCCTAATACAAACTTGCATTTCGAACCATACTCCAAATTACTAGAACATCCATACTCATATAATGAATTCTATGTTCAATCTGTGTGTCGTATGAACTACGATACTTAGCATCGTCATTCATCCATACTCTTTTAGTGATCGTATGAATCGCTCGAATAAAGTTATTATTTTAGGGTGCAGACCCATCTCCTTGGAGACATTAACACCACAACTTTTGTAATACTTGGTACCTTAACCGTATCATATGACATGGTACCGCCCAACCAGTGGTAAAGTATAATTGTCAAATCATTACAGTAATATGTGTCTTTTGATCTAGCGTCTAGACAACCCAATCCACAGTTAACTTTGATGCACAAACACTTTTCTCATACCTGAATTCCAACATCTTCGGTTCACCTAGGTCATTGGTGAATATGAATAATGTAAGTGGAAATAAGAGACAAACAAAAATGTCACTCCTAGCATTCGGTACGATAACTGAAGGCTACATGGACATATGATGGTCCCTTCGTCACATTAAAATTTTGATTTCAGACACTTATGTTGTCATGTTACTTGGTAGACATGGCCACTTGACACAAACCCTTGTAATTCAGTCGATCGGCTTTTCTCATAGAAACACTTGATGAGAAAATCATTTTTCTATAACTTTCAGATTGAATTTCTTTTGAAACCTTTAAACTTTCAACGTCTCTTCACCATGTTGTATACACTCTTGGACATAACGTCTATCAATCCCTTAAGGGTAGAGAACTTTAATTTATTTTTTATGTATTGTGATTCGTTAGTGATTTAAGTTTTGGGATGAAATTTCTTTTCAACTTGGGGATGATGTCATAACTGGAAAATTTTCTTTTCCCTTTTTCTTCATTTCGGTCAACTAGTCATCGCTACCTCAAGCGTTACCTTAATTTTCGAGACGAAAATTCTTTCAACTTGGGGATGATGTGGCAACTGGTAAATTCCAGGTTAACTCCGTTAGTAACTCGTGTTATCTTTCAATAACGTCCGTTACCTCATTTGACTAGAATATTAAATGAGCACTGCACATGAGTCTAAACGTCGGTTAACTAACTTGAATAATTATATTTTATGATTTTATGTAAATCATATCTTATGATTTCATGCGAGAATTTTTTCATTTCATGTGACGAATACAATTAAGATATTATTTGTTATATAGATATATACACATTACATTTCATGTTTTTGTGTGTCAACATATCACATAACCACATATGATTCTATGATTAAACGTCGTGGGTTTTACTCATAGTATTCTATGATTTTATGTGAATCACTTATATAAATATATTTCTGTACTCATGATTTTATGCGAACCAATTAAGGGTTTACATTTTCCAAACGTTACACGTCAATTTTATTTGGACAAACACAAGTATACTTCTGGTTAAAAGCTCTATTTGTTAACTCCTCTAGAATTAGTTAACGAATTTCTAGTTGAGGGGTTAATCTTGCCATATTCCTACACCTTCTTTAACTAATCAAAACATGGAGGGACCCGTTGTGAAATTTCTTAAACTTGCTTTCTCATTAAGTATTATAGTGAGGGAGCATTTTTGCAATTTAGCAAAAAATAATTCGGAAGAAACTGATGAATGTCGATCGAGAGCTCCGTAACCGGCCTCCTTATAAACTCAAATTCAATACTCGGAGTCGGTTGAAACATTTCTTTTTCCAATCGATTGGTGAATCTTAACTCAATTATTAGGAGGACTTAAATCTCATTTGATCACCCTCTCGAACTCTCTCCCTCTCTGGCTTCCTGTTTCCGGCGATCAAGAACCATCGACGAATTCCGACCACCTCCGATTGACATTCTGATCACCACTGTCAATCCATTGACAAGCCCGTATCATCATAACATTCACACAACTGTTGCTACACACTGTAGCAAACCGAGAGTCGAGGTTTATCTACGGTGATGGGTTCGAGTTTTGATTCATGTTCCTCGTTACCGTACATGATCGGAGTTCGTACTACAACTAGGTAATTTCTAAACTCGTTTTTAGCAGATTATACGTTCTTTATTCAAAATTTTCTCCCTTCAAATTCTGGTTCGTGTTGTATGAAATTCGAGTATCACGAGTATGCATGCATGGGCCTATAAAACCCTGTTATGGTTTTCATTTACATATGTTGTTTCGAATGACAATGCTTTATATGAGTACTAAATATTTTGTAATGCTTCCGGTTTTGTAAACTCAGAAGATATACTCTATTTTAATATAATGCAAATGTTTTTATATTTAATGGTTGTTTGGTGTAACTAATGGACTGAGATCCTAGTTTGTTCACATCCCTACACAGTTAAACTCCGTTATTGGAAATTGGAGGTGTGACATCGATCACCATATAATAAAAACCAAGCCAACACTGATAATAATGATAAACAAAGATATCTTGTTTCAGACTTCTTATCCAGACGAAGTGTCAAGTTCTAATGAACTAGATGGGTAGCAACCCTACCAACCCACATCCGGTTTACCTTACGAGACACGATACCTGGACAGAATCCGAATCAGCCCTTGCTAAAACCCAAGACTTATACCCACGACTAATATTGATTGTATGATAAGCTAGTATCACACACAATCGTTGATAGTAGCATGTATGAGTCCCTAGTTAGCAAGAGTAAAGTAATGATCAACACTCGAATTAACGATACACAACCAGAAATTTCAAGCAGGGAACACAAAAAGGCTTAAAATAATTGATACACAATCAAATCGAGTACCACGAATGGAACGGACTACCACACAGTGGATGCCATGAATCAGTTAGTACTTCTTCGAGTGACACGATTAACATGAATCGAACGGTACATTTCCTAATAACATGACTCCGCTAACATAGAATGAACCGCGTGATTCGTCGTATATGTATCTGATGACATGAATTGGATAATATGATCCGAAATTCATGAATTCGATAACGTAAACCGAACTACATGTCTTGAAACACATGTAATGATATCGTGAATAGAAAAGCATTTTTCAAAGTACATGTACCGATAACAAGAACCGAACATCATTTTTTTTGGAACACATGTATTGATAACATGAACCGAATAACATGACTCACAGCTCATAGGGCTGGCAATATTGACACGAGCACGAAAACACGACACGAACCGACACGACGTTAACAGGTTTTGTGTCGTTAATAGGTCAACCTGTTAAATTTCGTGTCTTACCAGGTCGAAGCCCGTTAACCTGTTAAGACCCGTTTACATTTTAATAATATATATATTTTAAATAATATATTAAACATATATTAGGATAAAGTGTTTCAACAGGCGTGATAGATTTTTTTCCTTTCAAAATTCCAGCTGTAGTCGTACTAGTAAACATACTGGCTGTGATACGTCTCTCAAACCCTAACTAAAGGCGATCGATCTCCCAGACGCACGACTCCAACCTCGCCACCACGAAAAGTTCGTGTCTAAACAGGTTTTATCGTGTCAACCCATTAATATATAGATCGTGTTCGTGTTTTGAAAACTTGACACGAAAAGTTTTCATGTCCTGCTCGTGTTTGAGACTATTCGTGTCGTGTCTTATCGTGTCGTGTCTGACACAATTTGCCAGCCCTAGCAGCTCATGTATTCGGTGATATGAACTGAATAGCATGACTCGAGATACATGAGCCCGATAACATGAATCAATAGCGTGATTCGAAATACGTGAGTCCGAAAACATGAGTTGAATAGCATGGCTCAAAATACACGAGCTCGATAACATGAATCAAATAGCATAATTCGAAATACATGAGCCCGATAACATGAATCGAATAATATGACTCAAAATACATGAACCCGATAACAAGGACCGATTAACATAACTTGAAATGGGACAATCTTGATAACACAAATCGAACATTATAACCTGAAATATGCGAACCCAACCACATAAATTGAACATCATAACTTGAAATACGAGAATCCAACAACATAAATCGAACATCATAACTTGAAATACGAGAATCCTAATAACATAAATTGATTAACATATCTTGGAGTATGCGAACTTGCTAAAATATATGACATGAGATGATAAATAACTCGACTCATAGTGATTACCGATCACATCCACCCATAGTACCTTTCAAATGCGATCATAGATTGAGAATTAAAAAACATACACAAGGCAAATAGATTAATGAATCAACAAGCGGTCGAACAAAGATAGAGTGAAGAAAGACTGGACCATATCAGAAACAATCATCACAGGAATGCAACAAACAGGAGACAAATCCAAGGATCAAATCCATGATATGATGGATATCGAATTTAAAACTAGAATCATCGAGCAATGGTAGAGAAATGCCTGACAAATCTGGGATGATATGGCAAGAATTGATTCCATAAAAAATAACTATTTAGTTAATTAAGGGACAATTTCATGAATCCAACTAGCCGAAGAATCCCCGAGTCCATTGGCTGAATACAAACGAGTTTCCCCATAATAGAAAACAAGAGTGAGAAATGAGCAAATCCGTTCATCGACAATGAGGGCGATCACGAATTTGGAAAAGGGCCGCGAAGTACCGATTGAAAAATGAACTCGGATCCCGATATTACCGCGTGCTAGAAAGAAAGATCTTAACACGAACGAAGACCAAGATGCATGAAAGGAACGGGTTAAGCAGGATCAACACAATGGACGGGAGGAAACCCACGATGGAGAAATGATCGCGCAGTGGAGCGTGGTTTTCAAGGGTTAGAGACGATAAGGTGACTGGCTACTAGGTTCGCACGGGCATAAGGGTGATGTGAAAGTTGATTTGGTGAACGGGAGGAAGAGTCGATGTGTCTTCGGATGTCTCCGATTCCCATTTCATGATGATGAGCTTCCACAATTTTGTGTCCTAGATGCATGCGCTCCATACGCAAGTAATAGTGGGCTTGAGTCCACAGACTAGTTTATCTTCGAGGATTGCCGGGACCTGAATGTCTGGGCGAGATATGAATGATTTAATCAACGCACACTGAGTTATAATGATAAATAAAATAAAATTCCGAGGGTACACAGAGATGAGAGGAAAAAGGATCAGGAGGTGCTAATAGCGAACAATGCCGAAGCACGATACTAAAAGAGTTAGGTCGCAAGGCAGACATAACTTAATGATTATGAAGATTTAACTTTGAATGGATAGATTGGACACCGTTACATGTGTAAGGTTATCTACTCAAGATGTCGTAAAGTCATAAACTCATCACATGTATTCCCGTAAACATGTGTACTTGTAAAATTGTAAATTTCCAAACGGGTGGACTCTTAGAGACACATACGTAGAAGACATGTGAGATACATTAAACGAAGGCATTTAAAATGGTTATTTTGAAACTTTCAATAAATATCGTACTCATGTGTGCGTAGTCTCGTAACACGCGAATGTGCCACTTGTTTGCCCGTATGCATGTAATCTCGTAACCATACAACCTACAAACTCCTGAATCCATCAACGAGAATTCACCCAACGCACAGATAACGATAAGGATGATATATAAGGAATAAATGATTCGGAATCCCAACTAAAGTTTTGTGATAAAAAATAATATAATATATTTAGTTAGCTAAAGTTTACGAAGATTCTCACTATCCCAGTGGTAAGGTGGCTCCCCTGGATTTTAAAGGGCGCAACTTTGATACTTGTTTTCTTCGCTTTTCATACCTCCTTTTTAACTAGTTTAGTGTTATACATTTCCAATTTCCAAATTTTAAATTCTCATTCCTATTATCAATGTTTAATTTATCCCCTGAAATTTATTACTTTATACCTTAAATCTTTTTTATCTATATCTTATATATTAAGTTCTCACAAATTCAAGGTTACTTTAATTTTGTTTATTAAGATGAAGTTTCTATATTAAAATAGAAATAATTACTTGTTACATCACCCGGTTCTTATATCTAGTTAGATGGTAAGATAACCGATTCACTGTTCAATTCGGTTCTGAAAACGTTGTTTATTGTTGTTCATCTTGTGATTTCCCACCATCTCATCCTCATCATTCTTCCATTTTCATCTTTCAATTACTTTCATCCTAGACCTTTTATTTTCAAATACATTCATCCGACGCCCATTTTATAATGAATTATTACTAACATATGAAAGTATAGATATGCTGTAATATTTAAATACAGTTATTTTTCATACATTATAAATTTATATCGTGTGCCTATTATGTTTGTTAAATATTATTATATAATATAATAAACAAATATTTTCCGACATTTCTTTTAGTTTTTTTTTTCCTAAGTTACTTTTTTTTATTTTCAAACTTTTTTCACTTTTATGTTTTCCATTTTTGTCACGTTTTTTTTTGTTAGTCACGTTACTTACATATTATTTTCAAGATTTTTAAGTTTTTTCTTAATTTTTATTTTTGTCGTTACTTTTTTTGTTGACACGTTACTTTTTCTTTCTCTTCATTTTGACCATATCACTTCTTTCTCTTTTATTATCTTGTAACCATTGTTACGGTATAGAGTTTTTTTTATATCAGATCATGTAAGGTTTTTTTATCGATTTTTTTCTTTACCCGCTGTGTCGCGTCGCAACGCACGCCTGCGTTAAAAACTGTTTATCATTAAAAAAAGATATTTTACCTATAAGGGCGTTTTGGTCATTTTAATCTTTAAAAATGTCTGACTTAATAAATTAAGTATTATTAAGATAATTAATCATAAAAGTAAACATATGAGGTGTTTATAATATATAGCTTAGCATTAATGCGATTCTATATGCGATTAGGTTTAAATTGTGGATCATAACGGAGATATCGTCCAAGTAAACAAGTAAAGAGATAAGACGAGTTCTACGAGCCCTATTTTAAAATAGTGAGTCCTACGAGTTCACTTTTAAATGTTTTGATATCTTAAATGTTTTCGGGCTCGTATAAATACAATATTATGAAAATATATTCAATTGATAATTGTGAATTGATATATACGTGTTATCTAAGCTTTTAACTACTTGTACGTGTTATGTAATTATATTGATTATAATATGATATGTGTATACTTGCTTGGAAGTTAATTGGCCAAGTGATAAGGGAGTTGTTAGTAAGCGTTTAGTGAATATGTATTAATATATGAGAACAGGTGATGCATTTACTGTATTATTATGTGGTGGATACGCCGCTGATACATCTTATATATATACATAATAATATAAGTTACCCAGTATATCACAGTGTAAATGCAAGGAGCGATGGATCGTTTGCTAATCACGTGATAATGAGATGAAGACGAGATCAAACAAGTAAATACAAATGAGAATTTGTATTGATATAAGCTTGAGAGCATACACACAGAAACACACACACAGAAATGTAGAATATGACTAGAAGTTCTAAACTGTCTATACATGCTACCTATTTATTGGTAACTTAAACTGGCCGGCGTACCACCCAGCGTACCAACTGGTACGCTGCACCAACTGGGCCGGCGGACCATGTGGTACGCCCAGCAGCCTAACTAGACTCATACAAGCTCTAAACAGATACAATACACGAGACACAATGTAGCATAAAAATATGCTTCTACAAACTCCCCCTTAACGTGTAGTGTATCTTTTCTAACTAAATCTCCAGTCTTCAATCTTCAACAATGTTGCATCCGATCGTCAACTTGAAATCTTGTCAGAAATAGAGCTAGCATGGCCGGATCTCTACTTGAAACATCTTTGACCATCAAGATCCACTTGAGAATGATATAATAAACTTCCCCTTTACACCATGCTCGAGTCTTGACACACAGAACCTGCCACTTTAGAAGACAAAAGCGCAGTTTTTTGTTTTCTGTTCAAATTACCAAACTTAATTTAATC
>JBCNJP010000008.1:14876235-14901072 GCA_039602395.1 Deinandra increscens subsp. villosa
CCCCTGTTAACAATTAACTGTTAGTTTTTAACGACCCCTCGTTAACTATTCGTGATAAATATTAATTAACTAATTAATTAATACAAATACATTAGTGTCGAGACGTGTAACCCCGTAGGCTTAAATACTTTCCGGACATACGCTTATTAATACGTGCTCATATCCCTACACTAGTTCTGCGAGAGCTCTAGGATTTGCGCCCTAACAAATCCTTTCGAAGCGACCACACTTCTCTGTCACATAGGTGATTACCATAGTAATTAAAAGCATTGGTATAATATGATTTACTCAAAATCATCTATGACTTACACAAAGTCATTAACCATATATGCTTAATCTCACACACTTCACTATTTGGTGATAGGTATGGACTAGAAAGTACACAACTCCCTTTAAAATTTAGGGTACTCCCCCACAGTGACACTAGCCAATGCGATTAGGTTATCCTATTGACCCTAGAGCTTGGGATCTCCATTTTTGTAGGTTAGGTTTTTCTTCACATTAACGTTTAGCCCATTGGAATTTAGTCCCATTCCCCTTGACAAATTCAAAACTAACTCTTTGTTTAAGCCTTTTATAAGCGGATCCGCAGTGTTATCTTTTCACTTCATATAGTCAAATGAAATAGCTCCCGTAGAGTTTAGTTGTCGTACCGTGTTATGTCTATGTCTGATGTGCTTGGATTTGCCATTTTACATCGCGGATTGGGCGCACCCAATTGCCGATTGACTGTCACAATGTATGTAAATAGCCGTCATTGGCTTAGGCCACCTTGCAATTTCATCCATAAATTGACGTAGCCATTCCGCCTCCTTCACCAGATTTATCCAAGGCGATGAACTCGGGTTCCATCATGGACCGTGCTATAACCGTCTATTTAGCCGATTTCCAAGCAATAGTCATGCCACCAAGCGTGAACACATACCCACTTGTTGATTTGGAATCCTTTATATCCGAAATCCAATTCGCATCGTAGTATCATTCGATAACTACTAGATTTCGGGTATAATGCAATCCATAGTATCCCGTGTATCTTAAGTACCTAAGTAAACAAGTTATTGCTCTCCAATGTTTCGCGTGACACACTCCAACTGACGATGGAATATATCGGGGAATGTTGATTATCCAGATGCACACAACACTAATTAAATGTTGCGATATTCTTAATGAACCCATTTCATAGTGTTGTGTCCCAGAATCCCGAGGGGTGGTATTCCGGTAGCTACAAGTGTGTGGAGGGTGAGATCAACCGGCTCAGATCCGTATGAACGTATTCCATTCCATTTCCATCATCGCCATCGTTAGGTCTCCCCCGTGCATATGTGTGTATGCAGGAGAAGGTTTTGGGGAGGGTGTGTATAGAGAGAGAAGGGGTTTCTAACCTATTTACAACCTGATTTGGAGAGTGGAGGAGGTCTCCTATTTATAGGGAATATCCTCCTTAGTTGTCCATGAGCTGTCACTGCCTAGCTGTTTTCTTAGTGATTAAGCTTTAATCCTGGCCAAGTATTCTGGCGAAAGGGCAAGTACTACGACGAAGGGCGAAGGGCTCTAACGAAGGGGCATGGGTCACTCTCACGAAGGGGCAAGAGTTATTTACTTAGTGACTAAGTTAACATGTCACATCGTCCTTCGGTACTAACATGTACCTTGTGTCTTCTAGATACCCGACACATATGCTTTGTTCCTTTTACCAAGAAGGTCTGCCCCTTATGCCCAGGCGACCCCCTTATTGGGGTCCTTGGCCCTTATCTAAGGCATAGTGCTTCGAGGAGGTCATTCAGGGGTATATCCCATCAAGTCCCCCTAGTCCTCGCTTTCGAGGATCAAGGTGAAGAAAGCATTGGACTAAGTAAAAAGACCCCAATTCAAGCCCTTCTCATTCTTCTGTTCGCGGAGATTCTTCTCTCAAAAGGCTTTGCTCTTAATACTTAGTCTATAAGTTGAAAAACCGTATACGGATCGTTTCTATGGATGAGACGGAAGTTTTATCATTGAATCATGTTGAATGATTACATAACGAAGGAGTATACAACAATTAAGCTCTGGGGGAGGTCGGACAGAACCTCCCCTCTCAACACACAGACACAAGACAGAAACTTGCAAAGAAATACAAAGACGAAACTATTTATACTTCTTAATTCTGTCCGAACTGGGCACCTCCGAACTCTGTCCGAACTCCCTCCGAACCTGGAGTTCGGCCATCTAGGTTCGGCCAACTCCGAACCTGGAGTTCGGCTGAGTTTCGGACCTCAGTTCATGTCAACTCTCAAATCTGTCTGTTCGTCAATTCGAACAGTAACGACCACACAAGGTTCATGCACTAACATAAGTATTTACCACGAGACCTGCAAGTTTGTTCTCCTTCGTGGAGGTTCTTCCTGAAGGACTTAGCTGTTATTTAACGTCAGTCCATTCCCGAAGGCCTTTAGAATCTTTCCATATTTTTGGCCCTTCATGTTTAGTGTAACAACTCGGTCAACCCATATCCAATTTAACCCGAACGTCTTTCTGAAAACCATAATTATAAATTATTAAACAATTGTAATTTCATGTAATCATTTCATTCATCATAAGTTTAAGTTATTTAAAGCTCTACGTTAAAAATATTTATATATAATCTAATAACCTCGATCGTTTTCGCTATTTATATATATATCCGTCATATCCAAAATCTTATTAAACCCTTGTAAGCAATTTTTAGATATTTAAGCTTCATATGTAATTTATCCGGTAAGTATTCGTGTAAACGTTCGGTCATGGCGGATCGCAATCGAGCCGTTTGAAATTTTATGTGTTTGGTTATCACGGTATGACCTATATTTATTTAGTCTCTCCCTAAACCCTAATATTTAAAATACAAAATAATAAATAAAAATGATAAACTTTTTTTAGGGTTTTCTTGTCCCCCACCCCTTTTTGTGCGTTAATTCCGGCCGACACTCACACACATATGTGTGTGAGGCACCGCGAGAGTTCAGTGGCGGGAGCTCCTCCTCCCGAAATTCCGGCACTCTGTCGTCGCCAATGTCAAGGGCAGAAGCAGTCTCCAATCGGTTTCCTTCTCCTCTCTTATTTCTGTTCGCGAATAGGGATAGCCCCCTCTCGGGCTCGTGATTTCTGTGCGTATCGAGGGCGGCGACGGCAACGGTTTATGGCTCGCAATACCAGCGCCGTTCCAAGGATTGTTTATGGTGTTTTCTTTCCTTCCTCGCTCGTTTCCACCTTCTGACCTGCTGTTTATCTCGTGGGTGCCCAGATTTGAGTGTCATTCGACTTTGTAATATCGTTTGTTGCGGTTCCGAGATGGTTGCAGTTCTCCGGCGGCGACCATGGGGCTCTGGCCACCAGAATAGTCACTGATCGTACATATGAGGTGTGTTTATTTAGTAATGTTTCTTAGAGGCTTTTGGATGCAAGTATTGGGCAAAATGGGTGTTAACTCGGACTGAGTCAGCGAGTCGACTTAGTCAACTCGCTGGTCAGTGAAAAATCGGGTTAAACGAAGTGAAACTGAGAAAAGAACCTCGAATTATCAATCGTGGCAAAACGCTGATCGAAATGGACTACTCATTCGCTTATATCGGACTTCGTGTTGGTTTTTCGGTTAACCGAGTCCGGGTTCGAGTTATTGACCGAAGGTATACCGTATTCTCTATTCCGTGGGCGTTTTAATGTTTTCATTCACTGCTATAACCCTTTGGTTAGGACCTTTGTCATCAAAAATACTTAAAGGGTTATAATCTAGAAACTATAGATATATATGCATAATAATCTGGTAAATAAATATGTAAATTAATTTGGTAATAATAAGCATGTTACTAATATTAAACCTCGGTGTACCTATCCTTTAATGTCAGCTGTTGTTTTTGAAAACTCGGGTTGCGTCAGGAATATGTTTAAACTATTATTGTTTGGAATCTATGGACTAGAAGAATATACTCGACACTCGGTGTGGTTAAAGATTGATTTTGAAATGTTATGTTGGCCTTGTATGTGTCATTGTGCATGAGGGTCATCATGGTTTTATATGATTAAGTTTTCTTCTAAATTATATATATATATTTATTACCATTAAGAATTATAAATAATTTATCATAATTGTTATCGTTTTGTTGAATAAACCACCGCTTATTTTATCGTTGAGGATTATAAATAATTTTTCATAAGCGTGGCGACTAGCCGTTTGTGCCGGGAAAATTTAAGTATTTTATTTAGTCATTTATTTACTTATCTATCTATTTAATTATTTATTTATTCGCTTATTCTTTCATTTGGGTTAGCTGTCGGATGCGTCTTCGGGTTTATTTGTCTCGAGTCAGGGTGTCACTCTTTCCTTTGTGTCCTCATATGAGGTGAGTATTCATAGCCCCTCTTTCTTTTGAACGTTTTGGGATGCAACATGTACCGTATTCAAACTCATGCTCGATATACTTTTATCAAAAAGTACATGCGAACTCTATGTGCTATATGTGTTCTTGTATGATTAAATTTGTGTGGATTATTGCTGTGAACGATAGAACAATGTGAACGATGGAACGATTGAACGATGGAACGATTGAACGACCTCGTGTGACATTAACTGTATAAGGCCGGGGTTATGATAATAGATCTATTGGCTTGACAAGCTCACTTGGTCTGTCTCGTATGTGGAGCCTTGTGATTGAAAGCCTTATTGTCAGGATTGGATCATACACTCTTATTTGCTCTATTTCATATCACGTTTATTATGCTCGATTGCACTTAACTCATAGAATGCATGATTTACAATTAGTATGTACGCTAGACCTATGTTTACTCACCAACTATTCGTAGTTGACATTTATTTTGTACATGTTGCAAGTTTTGCTATCTGATGTTGTTGACTGCTATAATGACACTTTAGGATGCATGTGCCCTTAATGAGACCTATAAAATCAAGTTAATTAATAATTATCATTGAATTGTATTCTATTACCTTGTATTAGTCTTTGGTTATGAAATAGGCTGATTAAGAATATCGCAACATTTACTTAGTGTTGTGTGCATCTGTACAAACATCGCGCCCCGACATATTCCACAGTTGGTTGGAGTGTGACAAATTGGTATAAGAGCCACGGCTATAGGGATCTAGGTTATTAGAATCGGCTCGACCTAGACTTATGCCTTAGGTTTCCTGCATGAGTACCTCATGCATAGCCTACCTATATAATTTATATGTCCTATAATTGCTTCTTGATCATGCCTATTATGATTATTGTTTTGTCGTTTAGCACGCACTTGAACACAAATCATTGAGGCTTCCTAGCCTCATTCTTTATTGATGGTGCCTTACGTACCATCTAGGAAATTGATTTCCGATTTTTATGACCTCATCAGAAATGGGGCCTTAGTGATTGACGTGTAGTAACTGGAAGGGTAGAAGCACCGGTAGTCGGGGTCTCTGACTAAGCAAAGCGTTGCGTACAAACTTGAATTAACAGAATCGGACGCTCAACAGAGACGCCTCGATGAGAGTGCTGAAGCCTATTAGGCCAAAGCATGTCAATCAATATGATCTTACCTTGATCAGTCACGGTTGTAGTTTCCCACTCGGGAAATAGGGCCATTCCGTACGTTTTTCAAAAATCATTCGATTTTTTGGGGTTACGTGTTAATGTGGAAGTTTTCAATAATCTATGATCATCTGAGTTACACCACTTCACTATCACACGTGTTTTATACTCAATCATCTGAGTCTTAAACGGATTTTCAATCAAATTTCTCAATTTATGTGTTGGTGATTTTGCTATTTTCTCTTATGAATCTCGGTATTCTATGATTTTTCATATTTGGTGATGTTGTGACACTCCAATTCGAGTGTCCTATATGATGTCACTCACTCTCATTACGGACTGAACATTCACCCGGTCGTACCCTTTGTGTCATGATTGATTCTCTCATATTTCTTAGCTTGGGTTGCCCCAATCGTCGCTGCAGCCGTCAGGTGGCCTAGGAGATTGTTTGGCAAGTGGAAGCTGCTCTCACCAGCCTAATCATGTGTGTCCTTGATGCTAACTCTATTATCAATATCATCATTGCTAAACCCGGTTGCTATTTCAAACATCGTAAGGCGTGCACTCTTTCTTTGAGCTAAGGCTTTCGGAAACCTGCCCACATTCCATGTCGGCACTGCACGAATTGTAACCTTTTCGTTCATCACGTGGGTATCCGCCACCGATTTGACCTTCCCATGAGCACCTAATATCAGCCAGATCGAGTTCAGTTTCAAATGTTTTAATCTATGGTTTCAATGCCAGCTCGAGTCACTGTTGAACGTCGGGCCGTTTTTGTCATTACCATTGTTTGCTATCATCGTATCACCTCGAATCACATTTCTTTCGCGTTTCCATGACTAGCTACCGTTAATGCTCCCGTCATATATTAACCGTGGAACCTATGATGGAGCTTTAAAATCGGATGTGTTCGATGAATCCGATGTTTATACTTTGTAGTTGTTTAAAATCTTTTGACATTCTATGCATCAATTTGACTTATTTACAATGATGTCCGAAACGTTACCATTCTATATCATTTATGCATCTATGTACCCTGATCAGCGTTGTCTATTACGGAATTCTGAACCATTTATTCTTTATATCATTTTCATTCGTCGTGTGTATGTTGGGTGAATTCTCATTGGCGGGTTTGCGAGTTTACAGGTTGTGTGGTTACGTGATTACATGCATACCTACAAACAAGTGGGCACATTAGCGGGTTACGAACCTACGCACATGTGACCCTCCTATTCTGTTGAAATTTTCCAGATAACTATTTTAAATACCTTCATTTTGATCCTTCTCGCGTATCTTTTAGTTATGTGTGTCGGGAAGCCTACCCGATTGGAAATTTACGAATGTACAAGTCCACATGTTTACGAGATTATATGTGGATGAGTTTACGACTTTATGACCTCTCGAGTAGATAACCATATACGCGTACCGATACCAAAATCTATCCGTTCGAAATTAGATCATGGTAATTATTGAGTTATGTCTGCCTTGCGACCTTAACTCTTTGATTATTGTGTTTCAGCTTTGTCCGTCGTTAGCACCTTCTGACCCTTTTTCCTTTCACCTCTGTGTACCCTCGGAGTCTATTTCAGTTATCCTTAAAAATCTGTGTATTTTAAAAAGAAATCATTCGTATCTCGCCCGGACACTCAGGTCCTAGAAATTCTCGACGATAAACTAGTATGTGGGCTCAAGTCCACAATTACTTGCGTATGGAGTGCATGCATCTAGGACTCAAAATTGTGAAAGTTCATCATAATGAAAGGGGAATCGTAGACATCCGAAGACATGACGGGTCTTCCTCCCGTTCACCAAAACAACTTTCACATCGCCTTTATGCTAGCATGACTCTAGTTCCCAGTCACCTTATCGTCTCTAACCCTCGAAACCACTCGCCTCTACGCGATCGTTCCTCTCTCGTGATTTTTTATCACCCCCGTCGTATTAACCCTTTTATCAGGTGTCTTCTATGTGTCTCAGCTTTCTTTCGTGTGGAGATCATTCTTTCACATGCGGTAGTGCCTGTGTCTAAATTCATATTTGGTCCGGCACTTCGCGGCCCTATTTTAAATTCGTTATCGCCCTCATTTGCGTTGTATGAATTTGCTTATGTCATATTATTGGTTTCCATCATGAGGAAACTCGTTTGTTTTCAGTCAACGGACTCTAGGATTCTCCGGCTAGTTGATTCGTGAAGTTGACTCTTAATTATAACTCAATAGTTAGTTTTATGGAATCAATTATCACCGTCTCATTCCCAGATTTGCCAGGCGTGCACTATCATTGATCGTGGATTCTTACTTTAGACTTGATATCTATCATTTTATGGATTCGATTCTTAGATTCGACTCCAAATTGTTGCTTATCTTGGATGATGTTCCGACTACGGATCAGTCTTCTCTCATCATAACCTTATTGGGTCGCTTGTTGAATCAGTAATCTATTGACTTGCGTTTTGCTGTTCGATTCTCAATCTTTGGTCGCGTTTGTAGGGTACTTTGGGTGGATGTGATCAGTAATCACTATGAGTCGAGTTATTATTCATCTCATGTCATCTCTCTTATCAGGATCGCATATTTCAAGTATGATGATCTATTTGTGTTATTGGGTTCACGTATTTCAAGTTACGATTTTTGATGTTGGGCTCGCATATTTCAAGTTATGATGTTCGATTTGTGTTATCAGGATTCTTTTTTTTTTAATTATGTTATTCGATCCATGTTATTGGGCTCATGTATTTAGAGTCATGCTATTCGATTCATGATAATCAGACCCGTGTTTTTCGAGCCATGCTATTCGATCCATGTTATCGGGCTCACGTATTTCGAGTCGTGTTATTGATTCATGTTATTGGACTCATGTATCACGAGTCATGCTATTCGGTTCATAGCACCGAATACATGGGCTGCAGGTCATGCTGTCTCGATTCATGTTATCGATACACATGTTTCGAAGAGGTGATGTTCGGTTCATATTATTGGTACATGTACTATGAAAGATGTTATTCGACTCATGTTATTGGATTCATGCACTACGGGTCGTGTTAGCCAAATTCATGTCATCGGATGCATATGCCATGAATCACACGGTTCGTTCCAGGGCAGAGGACTCATGATGTTCTGAAACATACCGTTCGGTTCGCGCTAGACGTGACGCCCGAATATGTACTATCGGCTCATGGCATCCAAAGCATGGTTTTCCGTATAAATCGTGGTACTCGATTTGTTTTGGTATCAATTGTTTTAAGCCTTTTGTGCCCAGCACTTGAAATTCTCGGTTGTATATCGTTAATCCGGGTGTTGATCATTACTCTACTCTTGCTAACCAGGGACTCGTATATGCTACTACCAACGATTGTGTGCGATGCTAGCTTAGCATACGATCGTTATTGGTCATGGATATGGATCTTGGGTTTTAGTAAGGGTTGATTTGGATTCTGTCCAGGTATCGTGTTTCGTAAGGTAAACCGGATGTGGGTCGCTACCCATCGGGTTCACTAGAACTTGACACTTTATTCGGATAAGAAGTCTGAAACTCCAAATCTTTGTCTATCATTGTGATCGATATCAGTGTTGAATTTGGTTTATTCTATGTGATCGATGTGAATGTATGAGATCGATGTGAATCTATGTGATCGATGTGAATCTATGAGATCGATGTGAATCTATGTGATCGATTTGAATCTATGTGATCGATGTGAATCTATGTGATCGATGTGAATCTATGTGATCGATGTGAATATATGTGATCGATGTGAAATTATGTGATCAATGTGAATCTATGTGATCGATGTGAATCTATGTGATCGATGTGAATCTATGTGATCGGTGTGAACCTATGTGATCGATGTGATTATATGTGAATCTATATTGAGTTATGAACCGGGATACTTTGAAGAAATCTATGTAGCACCCATTAGTCACCTGAGTCTTCTTATTTTTTCTCAGTCTTGCTCCTAAAGTAGGGGAGACTACGATCCAATATCTTTGTCAAGTCTTTTGGTTGTTTCTGTTTTGGACATAATGTGTTCCTTAGATCTATTGATCGCTTTCTGTTGATAGCATCGTTGTTGTGTAGAATAGGAATTTTTTGAAGGCGAACAGTACTCACTAAAGGTATTAAAGATGTGGTGGGTTAGTTGCGGTACACCCTATATATATATACATCGGTAATGTCTTTATGGTGCACTGGGAGCCAGACATAGAACGGTGTGTGTTGGGTATATCTTCGATGGCTGATTTGATCGCAATTCATTCTCTTTGTCACCGTTCCTAACCTAACCCCTGGGGTCAAGTAAATGTTTAGTAGCGATACAATTGATTCAGTAATCGAGGATATATTCCTATCCTCGGTGAGACATTATATGTCGTTTCTAAGTTGGTTTCACATGTCAAATGTGTAGGTTATCAGTAAAACTCTTTTAACTACCTCCCCCGTCTATTTAAAATCTTTAAGTGTCTTCTAATTTCGGGACGAAATTCCCAAAAGTAGGGGATACTGTAACAACTCGGTCAACCCATATCCAATTTAACCCGAACGTCTTGTTGAAAACCATAATTATAAATTATTAAACAATTGTAATTTCAGGTAATCACTTCATTCATCATAAGTTTAAGTTTTGTAAAGCTCTACGTTAAAAATATTTATATATAATCTAATAACCTCGATCGTTTTCGCTATTTATATATATATAGGGAGAGGATCATTTGAGAACCAATTTGATTTGAGAACTAAAAAGAACTAATTTGAGCCACAAGTTTATTTACATGTATCCCCCCTCCCATGAATTGTAGTGGTCCCCCCCCTGAAATTTGTGGTTGAGAGTTAGTTCTCAAAAGTTCTCAAAACAAAAAGTTATCATTTGAACCTAACCCTATATATATATATATATCCGTCATATCCAAAATCTTATTTTAACCCTTATAAGCATTTTCTAGATATTTAAGCGTCATATGTAATTTATCCGGTAAGTATCCGTGTAAATGTTCGGTCATGGCGGATCGCAATCGAGCCATTTGAAATTTTATGTGTTTGGTTATCGCGGTATGACCCATATTTATTTAGTCTCTCCCTAAACCCTAATATTTTAAATACAAAATAATAAATAAAAATGATAAACTTTTTTTAGGGTTTTCTTGTCCCCCGTCCCTTTTTGTGCGTTAATTCCGACCGACACCCACACACATATGCGTGTGAGGCACCGCGAGAGTTTAGTGGAGGGAGCTCCTCCTCCTGAAATTCCGGCACTCTGTCATCGCCGATCTCAAGGGCAGAAGCAGTCTCCGATCGGTTTCCTTCTCCTCTCTTCTTTCTGTTCACGAACAGGGATAGCCCCATCTCGGGCTCGTGATTTCTGTGCGTATCGAGGGCGGCGACGGCAACGGTTTAGGGTTCGCCATACCAGCGCCGTTCCAAGGTTTGTTTATGGTGTTTTCTTCTTCCTCGTCTTCCACCTTCCGACCTGCTGTTTATCTCGTGGGTGCCCAGATTTGAGTGTCATTCGACTTTGTAATATCGTTTGTTGCTGTTCCGAGATGGTTGCAGTTCTCCGGCGGCGGCCATGGGGCTCCGGCTGCCGGAATAGTCACTGATCGTACATATGAGGTGTGTTTATTTAGTAATGTTTCTTAGAGGCTTTTGGATGCATGTTTTGGGCAAAATGGAGGTTAACTCGGACCTAGTCAGCGAGTCGACTTAGTTAACTCGTTGGTCAGTGCAAAATCGGGTTAAACGAATTGAAAATGAGAAAAGAACCTCGAATTATCATTCATGGCGAAAAGCTGATCGAAATGGACTACTCATTCGCTTATATCGGACTTCGTGTCGGTTTTTCGGTTAACCGAGTCCGGGTTCGAGTTATTGACCGAAGGTATACCGTATAATCTATCCCATGGGCGTTTTAATGTTTTCATTCACTGCTATAACCCTTTGGCTAGGACCTTTGTCATCAAAAATACTTAAAGGGTTATAATCTAGAAACTATAGATATATATGCATAATAATCTGGTAAATAAATATGTAAATTAATTTGGTAATAATAAACATGTTACTAATATTAAACCTCGGTGTACCTATCTTTTAATGTCAGATGTTGTTTCTGAAAACTCGGATTGCGTCAGGAATATGTTTAAACTATTATTGTTTGGAATCTATGGACTAGAAGAATATACTAGACACTCTGTGTGGTTAAAACTGGATTTTGAAATGTTTTGTTGGCCTTGTATGTGTCATTATGCATGAGGGTCATCATGGTTTTATATGATTAAGTTTTCTTCTAAATTATATATATATATATATATATATATATATATATATATATATATATATATTTACCATTAAGAATTATAAATAATTTATCATAATTATTATCGTTTTGTTGAATAAACCACCAGTTATTTTATCGTTGAGGATTATAAATAATTTATCATAAGTGTGGCGACTAGCCGTTTGTGTCGGGAAATTTTAAGTATTTTATTTAGTCATTTATTTATTTATTTATTTATTTATTCGCTTATTCTTTCATTTGGGTTAGCTGTCGGATGCATCTTCGGGTTTATTTGTCTCGAGTCAGGGTGTCACTCTTTCCTTTGTGTCTCCATATCAGGTGAGTATTCATAGCCCCTCTTTCTTTTGAACGTTTTGGGGTGCAACATGTACCGTATTCAAACTCATGCTCGATATACTTTTATCACAAACTACATGCGAACTCTATGTGCTATGTGTGTTCTTGTATGATTAAATTTATGTGGATTATTGCTGTGAACGATTGAACGATGTGAACGATGGAACGATTGAACGATGGAATGATTGAACGACCTCGTGTGACATTAACTGTAAAAGGTCGGGGTTACGATAATAGATCTATTGGCTTGACAAGCTCACATGGCCTGCCTCGCGTGTGGCGCCTTGTGATTGAAAGCCTTATTGTCAGGATTGGATCATACATTCCTATTTGCTCTATTTCATATCATGTTTATTATGCTCGATTGCACTTAACTCATAGAACGCATGATTTACAATTAGTATGTACGCTAGACCTATGTTTACTCACCAACTATCGTAGTTGACATTTATTTTGTACATGTTGCAGGTTTTGCTATCTGATGTTGTTGACCGCTATAATGGCACTTTAGGATGCATGTGGCCTTAATGAGACCTATAAAATCAAGTTAATTTGTAATTATCATTGAATTGTATTGTATTACCTTGTATTAGTCTTTGGTTATGAAATGGGCTGATTAAGAATATCGCAACATTTAATTAGTGTTGTGTGCATCTAGACGATCATCGCGCCCCGACATATTCCGCTGTCGGTTGGGGTGTGACATTTAGGCCTCGGTATCGCCCGAGCCATTAGGTATCCCTTTATAGCTTTTAAGCATTCAAGCTTCAACTTCTCTCATAAGTCTTTTTGGAGGCCTTCTCCGTCCTTAACCGGAAGAACTTTCTTTGCATACTCTTCATAATCCTTTTGACTTCGCTCCGCCAACATTTTTTAGAAGGTTATTTATTTTCGGAGCGTCCTTCCCTGATCAAGCCCGCTGAAGGTGCTTATCCTGAAGGGTTCAGTTTTACACAAGATGAGGCCTTCTAAAGAAGCTTCAGAGGTGTGGTCGCATTTAACAAAACATATGTGTTTTGTGAATGTACTTTTTTCTATGTTGTCTTTACATAGGATTTTCTACCGAAGACCTCGGTCATGGCCTCTTCGGTCTTTAGAGAAGTTTGATGGGTTATGTTATGATAAAACTATACTTTGACCACCTGTTTTTGTAATCCATAATTTGTTTGTGTCATGCCTTTTATCGAGGGCCACAAAGGTTTTTGATGGATTTCTTTTGGTACGAAATATGAGTGTTGGGCCCACTTAAGGCCTACTTCTTTTCGTAGCCTTAATGATGGGCTTTCGACCCAATGTGAGGGATTTCTTAATAGGTCCCCTATCCTTATGCAAAACCACTTCTTTTAAAAAGGTGGACGCAACCAAAAGGCTCATAACCGGGGGCCTTCAGCGAAGCCCTTCTAGAATAATTTCTTCAAAAAGTAATGTCTTTTTGGTTTGAGGCTGCTGGGCCCGAAACTCTAGGTGTATCATACAAGGTCCTTCGCATAGAAGCTTCATGCGCTTTTCACCTGAAGGTGATATTTTAAGTTTTTGTTTTACCTTAGCTTCATCGCGAAGGGTCTCTTGCTCCTTTTTTTAGAAGCTAATGTGCTGTTATGATGTCCTGCGTAGAGGAACCTTCATATGCTTCTTTTGTAAGTTGATTTGTTACGTGACCCTTCTTCTCAGGGCCTGGCATACCTTCCCTCAGAAGTGTATCTCTTTATTAGAATCTTCTAATGAAGGTCCTTCTCACCATTCTTTTAGAACTTGGTGATTTTAATTGTCTTTCTAGTGAAAGACATTGTGTTGCCTTCTACTTGAGAGGCGTATTTTTGCCTTTCGTGGAAGGCAATGAGCTTAGAACATCCTTTAATCGAAGGGAGTTCCTATGCTCGGTTGAGTAAGAAATGGATTTAGTATCTCCTCCTTATGGAGGGGGTCCCTCTGCTTGATCGAGCAGGTAACGCACTTATTATTTTCTTCATTCGAAGGGAGCCCCTTTGTTTGATCGAGCATGTAATTGACTTAGTATCTTCTTCTTTTGAAGGGAGTCCCTCTGCTTGATCGAGCAGGTAATGGACTTATTATCTCCTTCTTACGAAGGGAGTCCCTCAGCTTGATCGAGCAGGTAATGGACTTATTATTTTCTTCTTTTGAAGATAGCCCCTCTGCTTAATTGGGCAGGTAATGGACTTATTATCTCCTTTTTGTGAAGGGAGTCCCTCTGCTTGATCGAGCAGTTAATGGACTTAGTTTTTTCTGTTAGAACCTATTTGTTAGCAACACAAACTTATTTTTGTCTTATCATTGTAATTGATACTTTGTTTTGTAATTCTCTTTTGGTATGTACTTGGAGAACTTTGTGTAATTGTTAACGAACTTGTTATGCTTCTTAGCGTACTTGTTACTTATGCTCTTAACGGACTTGATTTAACTCTTAGTGTACTTGTTTGAATGTTATCTTAGCAGACTTGATTTATTCCTAGCGTACTTGTTTGCTTGGAGTATTTGTTAATGTTCCTAGCGTACTTCATTTGTTAGTAACAAACTTGTTAGCGTATTTGTTTATGTTAGCGGACTTGTTAATGCTTAGCGTACTAGTTAGCGGACTTGTTTATGCTTAGCGCACTTACTAGCGTACGTGTTAGTGCTTAGCGAACTTGTTAGCGGACTAGTCAATAGCGTACTTGTTAGCGGACTTATTGATATCTAGCGAACTTGACATAATGCTTAGCGAACTTCTTTTACTGTTAGGATATTTTGTTGAATTCTAGGTAATGATTGTGTCGTGTCAAACATTCTCCTTGTCTCCATCACACTAGTAGTATAAATACTACTTGGAAAAACCCTATTGAGCACGCATCAAGGTTTGCCTACTGAAGAGAGCCTCCTGTGTGTGTGTTCTTGGTGTTAGTGTGTGTTTTTGAGTTTTAGAGATCACCCATGGGTGATCGTTGAGGCGAATCCAACCCAAATCGACCATCACACATGATTTCCGCACTTGTGTGATGAATCGTATGAGAACAAGATGCTCAAATCTGGTCCTGACAATTGGTATCAGAGCCTTGTTCTTCATTTTTTGAAGTTTTTTTCTCAAAATGAAGAAAATCTCATATGAGTTGTCGATTTTGGATGGATTTTCTTGTTGTTTGAGTTGATTCTTGGTAGAAATCACTCAACAAACTCAAGGGTGTACTCAGATTTCTGCAAAACTCAAGTTTTATGGTCCGATTTTGGGATTTGGCTATGAACAGTTCGTATTTTACATACTCCTGTTCTTGAGAAATTTTTTTCAAAATCGTTTTTCTATTGATTATATGTTAAAATTGATGATTTTCGAGCATTAGACTATCAAAAACGAACCTATTGGCACTGATTTCTTTCAATAACATCAAGTATTGAAGATTTTAGAGCCCAAAAGTGGTGATTTTTGGTGTTCTTCACATAAACTCACTATTTCATCGATTTAGGTCATTTAGAGTGGTTTTTGGAACTCGTGACAGTTGAGTAATCTATTCCTACATGAATTTCGAAACTATTGATGATCTTAAACATTGATTTTTTGAGTTTGAAATTGCTCAAGAACAAGCTGTTCAAAATTTGTCTAAGTCTGGAAATTTGACTTTTCAAATTTTTTGCTTAAATCTCAGTTTCTAATGACTAATGATGTTTAATACTGTTGGTCTTGTAGGATTTGGGTATTTTCAAGCAACTTACTCTTTGCAAGCAAGTGAACCGATTGCGACTCGTTCGACTCGTTTGCATCCTCTGTCTCGAAATTGACTTGTGTTGATCACTTCAACATGTCTGATCACTTCACTCCCGCTACTCAAGGCAACAATAGGCCTCCTAAACTCATGGGGGCAAGTGACTTCGATGATTGGAAGGCGAAGTTCCTGTCTTACTTGGAATTCGGTGACTTTGACCTGTTGACTTCTGTAGTCGAAGGTCCTGCTGTGTTTGAAGTGGAAGAGGCTACCATTGCTGGCACTGCAGCTGCTGTTGTTGCCGGTGCTGATCCTCCTCCAAAGAAGATGATTCCCAAACCGAGAAACAAATTGGAAGTTGCTGAAAAGGTTCAATTGAAAACTGACATGCGTGCACTTGGTTGCATTAAAATGGCTATCAATGATGAGTTGCAATACCAATTGTCACACCCCAACCGACGGCGGAAACGTCGGGGCATGATTAGATTGCCCAAAAGCTCATGACAACTAAGTTAAGATGACAATATTTAATTAACACTATTATTAATGATCAAAGGTCTTTACATAAAATTTAAATTCAAACATAACATAAATGCTTCAACATTGTCTTATTGAGAATTTAGCTAGGTCCAAATCCCTAAGTGGAGCAACTTGGATCAAATGTTATTATTTCCTGCAACATGCATAAGATAAGGTCAACTACAAAGTTGGTGAGTAATCACATGTTTAATATGTAATATGATATATAAAATGAAAACATGCGACTTGTATCATATGATAGAATGATATGAAAGATCAACATACTAGATAAATGACAACATGAAAATAATGCATAAACAACCCTTAATGACAAGGATTCCCTAACCCGAAGGTTAGACTATATGAAATAGGTCTCAAACACCCAACGCCAGAACCGGTCAAGTTGAGTGGGTTGTCAACCAATAGATCTATCTTTGATTCCCCAGGCCTTACGTTAATGTTTATGCGATATGAAATACATGAAACACTATGAAAAACATGAAATCCCAACACATTGACAAGTTATGCTAGAATGAAATCCTACACACATTCACACATATGGTCTACAATCGCATTATATGAAAATCATGAAAAATCAATAGTTGAGATATGATACATGTTGCACCCCAAAATGTAAAACACGAAAAAGGGGCAAGGATTACTCACTTGTTAGGTTGAAGAGTTTCCAAGAAAGAACGCGAGGATGATAGTAGTAGTCCCGAAGGTCAACCTAAAGGAAAACGAGGGGACAGTTGAATAACGAAGCTAGGAGACTAGGGGTCCGTGGACATTGGGGGTTTTGTTTAAAGAGATGTTATTTATTTGACCAAAATTATATAGTGTATTTATGAGTTAAGTAAATTTCTATGGCAAAAATGAGATGTGTTTTAATATTCTTTAATTATTTGATTAACTCAAGGTGTTTATATAATAAGTTTGAATTATGTTACGATATTAACTAATGATAATAATAATAAATAATAATAATAATAATAATAATAATAATAATAATAATAATAATAATAATAATAATAATAATAATAAATAATGTTGTCACAATAACTACTAATCAATTATTTGAATAATTCATAAATGTTGATTTAATATGTATAGAATCTTATGTAATAATAATTAATAATAATATTAATTAACAATAATGATAATAATAATAATTAATAATAATACAATTACAATCGTCTAAGCAAATCTTAAAGAGGTTTTGTACAAGGTGATTGTGAATTGGTTAATAATGCGAGAATGAACGACTCGTAAAAATAATATATGAAGTTTGAATTATATTTAGACTATAATGTTATAACTACTACAAAGTAATGATATATACACACTAATTGTAAAAGTAATTTTATAATAAGATTTAATGATTTAAGGAACCATCATAAAAATTATTATGATTTGTAGTTAACATTCTAAGGAATAAATAATTCCATCATGTGATATATATAGATATATAGATGTAATCCTTTTTAAATATATATATATATATATATATATATATATATATATATATTTAGAAGATGATGATAAGTAATAAAATAGACAAAATAATTATGAATATATTCTAATTGCAATATTCGTGATTTAGAATAGAGATAGTTGATATTGGAATGCTTAGATTAAACTAATTAGGTTACAATTTATGTTTTCACAAAAATCCCCAAATCACGAAGAACCCTAAAATTGACTCATGAAATAAAGCGATAAAACCTAAAATTAACTGAGGGGTTTTGGAGATAACGAAAAACTAGGTGGAATGGACTACTTACTTGATCAATTTGACGGAGAATTGAGCCCGGAATCGCACGAACAAGTTTGGAGCCCTAGAAATTGAGGGTTTTTGATTGCCCGAATGAAAATCGAAATTGGGAGAGGGTTTTTGATCGTGAGGACATCTACAACAGATTCACGGTCTCAATTTATAGTGAAAAGGGTCGGGGATGGGTCAATTGAGAGCTTTAAGCTCGGTTTTAATGGAGGTTTTAAGATAATGGGGGGTTTTTAATGAAAATCATTAATTGGAAACGTTGTTTGGTGATTAAGGTGTCATTAGACTCGATATTAAATTTAGAACATAAAACCATTGTTAAATGGTGGTTTAAATGGTGGAAAACGGGCAAGAAAATGGGGTCTAAGGGGGTTACAGTCGAACAAAAAGAAGGGTGAAAGAGGGGAAGGTCGCAGGCGCGTGGAGGAGGAAGGGAAGGGAGGAAGACACGCGCTGCGTTCAGTATATTAATGCTGGAGTCCGCAAAATAAAACAAATCGCAGATTGTCCCAATGGTTGGGGCGCATGAAACTGAAACAGCAGGTCTCAAGTTCGAATCCCATGCCCTTCATTTCCATATTTTTTTTACTTGTTTATTTTTCTAACTTAAATGGAACCCATAAAAGACATAATTAATCCCATAACTTATGTTTTAACCCTAACCTCTTCTCATAACTTAATTTTCGAGTTAATTATTGATGTAAAATAAATTTGACATTCAAAATTATAAAACTATTTACGAAGTTTATCAAAATTACATAAATGGCCCAAACCTTCAATATTTAAAAAATTTTAACCCAAAAACTTTTGTACAACCATATTTTGTGTTTCAATTGCGTGCGTAACTAGTATTGCCCACATTTGCCACACGTATATAGCATACTCAAGTACCGGTCTAATTTAAATAAATTGAAAGCTTGGAATATTGAAATACGAATTGAAATCGAAACAAAATAAATTGAAATAATCGTAAATTATACATTGAAACACCAAATAAAATGAAATGAACTTCCTTATTGAATGGATCATGGAATACAAGTCGGGTACAACGAAATGGATAGACCATGGATGTTACAGTCTCCCCTACTTTAGGAAATTTCGTCCCGAAATTACCCTTGAGAAGACTGCTCGAATAAATGCGGGTACTTAGTTTTCATTTGGTCTTCGCGTTCCCAGGTGAACTCTGGTCCTCGCTTAGACTCCCAACGGACCTTGACAATTGGAATACGACTACGCTTGAGTTGTTTGACTTCTCGGTCCATAATTTCCACTGGTTTCTCTACAAAGTGCATTGTTTCATCGATGCGCACTTCGTCCAATGGAATGTGGAGGTCTTCATTAGCCAGACACTTGCGAAGATTGGACACATGAAACGTTGGGTGAACATTTTCGAGTTCTCGGGGTAGTTCAAGTCTGTAGGCAACCTTCCCAACTCTTTCAAGTATCTTGAAGGGACCCACATAACGAGGAGCCAACTTACCCTTCTTCCCGAAACGTATAACTCCTTTCCAAGGTGATACCTTGAGGAGTACCAA
Organism: Deinandra increscens subsp. villosa; assembly: GCA_039602395.1. Classification (NCBI taxonomy): domain Eukaryota; kingdom Viridiplantae; phylum Streptophyta; class Magnoliopsida; order Asterales; family Asteraceae; genus Deinandra; species Deinandra increscens. The sequence goes on from JBCNJP010000008.1 coordinate 14,895,918, forward strand.
ATCACCGACTTGAAACTCGAGGGGTTTTCGACGCTTGTCAGCATAACTCTTCTGTCTGCTTCGAGCGGCTAAGAGGTGATCACGGATTTGAGAGATCTTATCAGTCGTCTCCTGGATCAGTTCGGGACCGGTGATCTGAGCTTCACCAACCTCGCTCCAACAAATTGGAGAGCGACACTTGCGACCATATAGTGCTTCAAATGGAGCCATGCCGATACTAGAGTGGTAGCTATTGTTATATGAAAACTCAATCAATGGTAAATGAGTATCCCAATTGCCACCAAAGTCGATTACGCAAGCACGAAGCATGTCTTCGAGTGTTTGAATGGTACGCTCAGACTGCCCATCAGTTTGAGGATGATAAGCGGTACTGAGGTCCAAACGAGTACCCAGGGCAGATTGCAAGGTTTTCCAGAACCGAGAAATGAAACGACCGTCACGATCAGAGATGATACTGAATGGGACACCATGAAGACTCACGATTTCCTTGATATAGATTCGAGCCAGCTTCTCGACTTTGTAGTCTTCGCGAATGGGAATGAAATGAGATGATTTTGTCAAACGATCAATGATTACCCAAATGCTATCATAGCCACTAGAAGTGCGTGGAAGTTTCGTGATGAAGTCCATCGCGATATTATCCCACTTCCAGACCGGGATCTCAGGTTGTTCTAGAAGACCCGAAGGGCGTTGATGTTCAACCTTGACCTTAGAACATGTGAGGCACTTAGCCACAAAGAGAGCTATATCTTTCTTCATGCCAGGCCACCAGTATTGACGACGGAGGTCTTGGTACATTTTGTCAGCACCAGGGTGTATAGAATATCGAGACTTATGAGCCTCGTTCATGATGAAAGCACGGAGGTCATCGCGATCGGGAATCCAAAGGCGATTCATGAAATAAAGGAGTCCGTTAGGCTTGGTTTCCAATTGGAGTTCGGCACCACATGACATTTCTTCGTACAAGTTGCCTTCGGTCACGGAAATACGTTGAGCCTTAAAAATACGATTGTGAAGATCGGAACGAATGATTTGAAACACGATAACGTTTGCATAGGCTCGACGACTGAGAGCATCGGCTACGACATTTGCTTTGCCAGGGTGGTAGCGAATCTCACAATCGTAATCATTGAGAAGCTCGACCCAGCGTCGCTGACGCATGTTGAGCTCCTTCTGGTTCAGGATATGTTGGAGGCTTTTGTGATCGGTAAAAACTACGCATTCGGTGCCATACAAATAGTGCCGCCAAATTTTCAAGGCAAAGACGACCGCACCGAGCTCAAGGTCGTGTGTCGTGTAGTTCTTCTCGTGCACCTTGAGTTGTCTAGATGCATAGGCAATCACTTTCCCACGCTGCATGAGAACACAACCAAGACCCTGATTGGATGCATCACAATAAACAACAAAGTCATCGTTGCCATCCGGAAGGGTAAGAACAGGTGCGTTGCACAATTTTTGTTTGAGGGTCAAAAATGCCTTTTCTTGTTCAGGACCCCACTCGAAAGGTTTGCCTTTATGGGTCAAGGCAGTGAGTGGTAGTGCGATCCTCGAGAAGTTGGGGATGAATCGTCGATAGTAACCCGCAAGACCAAGGAATGAACGGATTTCGGTCGGAGTAGTAGGGGTACTCCAACTTTTGACCGCGTGAATTTTGGCAGGATCCACGTGGATACCCTTGTCGCTTACGATGTGCCCCAGAAACTGAACCTCCTTAAGCCAAAATTCACATTTGGAGAATTTGGCATACAATTGTTCCTTCTTTAGGAGCTCCAAGACTAAACGCAGGTGATTCTCGTGCTCAGCTTTTGACTTCGAATAGATAAGGATGTCATCGATGAAAACAATAACAAATTTATCGAGATAGGGCTTACAAACACGGTTCATGAGATCCATGAATACTGCAGGCGCGTTTGTCAACCCGAACGGCATAACAGTGAACTCAAAATGACCATACCTCGTGCGAAAGGCGGTCTTGGGAATGTCATCCTCGGAAACACGCAACTGATGATACCCAGAACGAAGGTCAATCTTTGAGAAACAAGTAGCACCTTGAAGTTGATCAAACAGATCGTCGATACGAGGAAGAGGATAACGATTTTTGATAGTGAGCTTGTTAAGTTCACGATAGTCGATGCACATACGGAAAGAACCATCCTTCTTTTTCACGAAAAGGACGGGTGCTCCCCAAGGCGATGAACTGGGGCGAATAAAGCCCTTGTCAGAAAGCTCCTGAAGTTGTTTGGAAAGCTCTTGCATCTCAGATGGGGCGAGGCGATATGGTGACTTCGCAACAGGAGTAGCGCCTGGTATAAGGTCGATACGGAAGTCCACTTGGCGAACGGGAGGAAGACCCGATATATCTTCAGGGAATACTTCAGGGAACTCCCTAACAACTGGGATGTCTTGGACTCCCTTTTCTTTGGGTCGAACTTCCATGATATGGGCCAAGAAGGCCACACACTCCTTGCGTAGGTGCTTTCGGGCTTGGGTACAAGACATAAGTCTAAGCCCGCATGAGGGTTTATCGCCGTAGATTACCAGAATTTGGCCATCAGGCCGAGGAATACGAATAGTCTTTTCAAAGCAAAGGACTTCAGCACGGTGACGAGACAACCAATCCATGCCTACTATGATATCGAAGCTACCAAGATGCATTGGAATCAAGTCGATGGGAAACGAGTGCTCATGAAAATGAATCGCGCAATCACGGATGATAGAGTTGATCGAGATAGATTCTCCATCAGCTACTTCGACTGATATTGGGACGTCGAGACCAGAACGGGCACGAGCAAGCAAAGGCTCAAAATCTAAGGACACAAAACTCCTATCTGCACCCGTATCAAATAATACAGAGGCGTAATGATTATTAATGAGAAACGTACCGTTCACCACTTCAGGATTGGCCTGGGCTTGGTTGGTGTTGATGTTGAAGGTACGACCACGAGCACCTTGAGTTCTCGCAGGAGGAGCCCCACGGTTGGCATTGTTGGCAGGACCATTGGCATTAGCCAAGTAAGGGCATGCATTGCGGAGATGGCTAGGATTTCCACAATTATAGCAAGCAGGAGCCCTAGGCATAATAGCAGCAGGCTGAACCATGGGCTGGATGACAGGTTGATTGATAAGTTGGGCATTAGTAGGCTGAACATTTGCAGGCTGAGCATTGATTGGCTGTGCTTGAGCTGGAAACTGGCAGGTGTTGGCAAAATGACCAAAACGACCACAGTTGAAGCATTTCCTACAAGAAGAGCTTGCAGGGTGATGGCGTTGACATGTGTTGCACAACGGGAAAGTCCCGGTGTAAGGCTTCTTGGCTGGAGGGGCTGAAGCAAATTGGTTAATGGGCACAGCAGGGATGGCAGGGGTTGTTGTCACTGCGAAGTTTTGGCTACCAGACTTCCTCTTCTTCTTGTTAGACTTGGAAGACTCGGCCTTGACCTCCTTGGTTGGTTCAGTCGAAGCCTTGTCGGAAGTCTTTTCAGAGTTTTTCTTAGCACCCTTACGAGTCAAAGTGCCATTCTTGACATGATTGTCAGTTAAGGTAGCAGCAAGTTGTTTGGCTTCCAAAAGAGTCTTGGGGTCACGTCCCCAAACAGTGTCTTGGATCTGCATGGGCAAACCCTTGATGTACTTTTCAATAGCCACAGACACAGGAGTGACAAGGTGAGGGACCAATTCAGCAAGGTCATCGAAGCGGTCATTATAAGCCTGGTTTTCACCGCTGTCCTGCTTGAGGACCCAGAATTCATTTGCAAGCTCACGAAGCTCACTTGCGGGACAAAACTTCTTCTTCATTAGATCCTTCAGCTCAGTCCAGGGCAAAGCCATTGCAGCATCTGTCCCACGGGCGTGTTTCTCCCCGTTCCACCAGGTAAGTGCCCTTTTCTGGAAGACACTGGTGGCATGACGCACCTTGAGGTTTTCGGGACAATCGCTGTTGATGAAAGTGTTTTCGATGCCTTCAAACCACTGTAGTAGGCCAGTGGCGCCCTCAGAGCCAGAGAACTTGGGCGGGCTGCAGGAATTGAAATATTTGAAGTTGCAAGTGGGAGGAGCAGCAACTTGGTTGGCAGGGGTGACGGGGGTGGCACCAAGGTTTTGTTGGATTTGCACCATCATGTTCGGGATGACTGCCGCCATTTGCTTGGCGATTTGGGCAGCCAACTTAGCGCCAGAGCTTCGACGACCAGTACCATTGCGACGAGCAGACATGCTGAAATGAAAAGGGAGATATTTATGAGACAATGAAGACGTGGAACGATCAATTGATAAATTCGAGGGTATACATTGTAAATAATGGAAGACAAAAACCACATAGTGAAAATAATGACGTCATTTAAATCATGGAATTATAAGTAATATCATAATAGTCGAGTGTCATAGATCGTGAAATATCATGGAATTGTGAAGCATTGGAATGTCATAACTTGGGAAATCAAAAATAAAATTGCATATAAACACGAAATCATCCTTGACTTGTTTAAAACATATGGAATGGTTCTCATTTCCCGATTGGGAAACTACCACCTATGACTAATCAGAGTTAATATGGTTCCTGGCAATGTTTTTATGACATGCTTTGGCCTAATAGGCTACAACACTCTCATCAGGGCGTCCCAGGTAAGCGTCCAGGTCCGACGGTAGGTTCGAATTTATACGCAACACTTACCTTAGACAGAGACCCCAACTACCGGTGCTTTCACCCTTCCAGTTACTACATGTCCATTACAAAGAACCTAACTCCGACGGAATTTGAAAATCAAAACAAAAACCTAAAATGGTACGTAAGGTACCATCACTAAGGAAAAAGGCTAGGAAGCCTTAAGATTTCGTGTATGTATGTGTGCTAGGTGCTAAGCTTGAGTTTGGAAGATAGTGTGAAGTGTATGAATAAGTGTAAGGCAAGTCCTAGCTAAGGCAATGTAAGCATAAAAGGGCAATCCCTAAACTAAGCATGCATAACACGAGATTTCGTGTTTTGGACACCTAAGGCATATAGTCTAGGTCATTCCATTTCTAATAACCTAATTCCCTATAGCCATGGCTCTGATACCAATCTGTCACACCCCAACCGACGGCGGAAACGTCGGGGCATGATTAGATTGCCCAAAAGCTCATGACAACTAAATTAAGATGACAATATTTAAATAACACT
>JBCNJP010000008.1:14901572-14984827 GCA_039602395.1 Deinandra increscens subsp. villosa
AGAGTTAAGTATAAAGTTGCTGGTGAAGAATGGAGGGTCACTCCTTCCCCATAGTGGTGGCTTAGGGAATCGTGTATAGACGGAGGTGCAATCGGTCCTTGTAACAACCGTCCTATATGTTCCGTGATGGGACGAAGTGTGTAGTGGCGAGTGGACCTTTCCTAAAAGACAGAAGATTTAAGAATGAGGAGTCGCTTCTTCCGCATAGTAGTGGCTTAGGGAACTGTGTATACACAGAGCTGCAGCCGGTGGTTGTAACAACCATCCTACATGTGTCGTGATGGGACAGAAGGTGCAGTGGCGAGTAGACTTCTCATAAAGAATAGAAGCGTTAACTAAATATAGTGACCTATAAATGATGTCTTGAGTTACGGGAAAGTTTATGGGGTTGTATTGTCATAGTAATTAGGTGTTAGGTTTTTATATGTGATATATGTGTTGTTAAACCGATGTTGTTACTTAAAATGGTGTCGAACTAAACGGTAGAACTCACCAACGTAAGCTGACTTTTTAAAAGTATGTATATCAAGTTAGGATGAGGCTTCAGGAAACAAAGGCCTGGTTCTTTTCAAGGGCAAGATATAGGGCAGACTATCAAGAGAAGTTTTGGGTAGGCTGCCATAGTCATAGTTTCCGATATAGTTATAATTGTAGTTATATACAATATCTCTCAAATTGTAGTACTTGGCTTATATAAAAAAAAACGTTTAAAAATTTCTGCTGCTTAAAATCTCTGTTACACCATGTGTTCATGAGTAAATTCAATACATGACCCCTCCTGGTGCTAAGTCTGGGAGTGGGTCTCATAAGTGTCAATGTGCCACTCCTCATATCCACCAATGCGGCGGCTGTAGCTAGGAAAGGAAGTCCTAAAATGAATAGCACATTGGTGTCCTCAATCATGTCCAAGATCACAAAATCCATGAGAAACACGCATTTATCAATCTTCACAAAAACATTCACTATCATCCCGCGTGGAAACTTTACGGATCTATCGAACAACTGAATGATCATGTGTGTCGATTTTAGCTTGCCTAGGTCTAGCTGTTTGAATAGAGAGTATGACATCAAATTGATGCTAACACCTAGTTCAGCCAAAGCATTCCAACAGACAAACTGCCCACTGTACAAGGGATAGTTAAACTCCCAGGATCACTCAATTTCTGTGGCAGATTATTTCGAATGAAAAATGAACATTCCTTGCTGAGTGTGATTTGTGGAACATTTGGAATTTTCTTCTTATTGCTCAGCATGTCTCTCTGAAAGTTCATATATTTAGGCATCTATTTGAGTGCCTCAACAATTGGAATGTTAATGTGCACACTATGTCAAAAAGTGTCTTTGGCCACGGTTTTTTTTTACGCATAGTCACTGTTTTGTAAAAAACGTGGCCAAAGGTAAGAAATACTAGTTTTAGCCACACATATTTTGTACCCGTGGCCAAATATATAGCCTTTGGACCCTTTTAGCCACATATTATTTTGTTTATGTGACAACAACAATTAGGTGCAGTCGCTTTAGTCACTGTTTTACAAAAACATGTGGCACTTATTTGTCATGCTTAATAAAGAGTGGCGAAATGCACCAAACGGCCATGGAAATATTATGATTTTTAATTCGTGTGACAAAAAAGGAATGTATGGCCACGTTTAAATAATGTTGTGTGACAAAAGAGTAGATTTTATTACTTTAGTAAATTAAAAAAAACAAAACTATTAATATATTATGCGTGGCTAAATGTGTATATTATGCGTGGCTAAATGTGAGCAATGGCCACGCTTTTTACTTAGTTATGTGGCTAAAAACTAGTACATATGGTCACTGGTATTAGGTTGTGTGACTAAATAGTAGGTTGTGAGTGACAAAAATCTATTAAATATGGCCACATATATTAACCGTGACTAAATAGTAGCCAATTTTAATTAGTTAATTATTTGTGGCGACGGCGGATATCATTACTAGAGGTCAAATCTTTATCTACCACCTCGAGTTTCAGATATAAATCATATAATTAATTAATTAACTGTCGATCATCACCATATACGCCGTTAGCTCTCTCAGCTCTCTGTTTTTTGGTTTATCACCACTCTCTGAAAATGTGGCATTTGCGTCCTCTAAATGTGGAAGATAGCCCCGAATACGGTGAGTAATCATCTAAATGACTGAAATTCAAATGCTTTAATGTGGAATTCGCGTCTCTGATTTGGTTATTTTTCTTGAACAGGGGAAGAAGATTTTAGTCTGTTTACTTTGGTGATCTATCACCTAGGGTATTTTGCGAGCCTCAATGGTCGGATACAATACATCGATGGGAGGGTTCGCTACTTCGACGAGGTGGACATTAACTCCTTCTCGTTCGATGAGCTAGGCCAAATGGTGTCTGACCTAGGTTATGACTTGAACGATTTCGACACCTACCTGAGGATCCCAGGGTTGTCTCTGGATTTTGGGCTGGTTCCATTCACTAATGATCCGAGGGATGTTAGGGCCTTGGCCCTGCACGTCATGGACGAGGAGGTCATATCCATCTACCTCGATGCAGATGTGGAGGTGTCTTCCTCCTCCTCCTCCTCCCCCTCTAAAGGTAGCTACCCATGGAGAACAGGCCGATATGACGATTCAGACAATTTCTCTAGTGGGAGCATGTTTTAAGTTTATGTTGTTTTTTTATTATATATATATTTGTAATCAATTAACTGATATCACATCTTTTGGATTATATATGTAATTAATTGTATGCATCCGATGTGTCTTTTGACTCTTCTTCCTGAAGAATTCTAGCTTGTTCATCCGGTTGTCTTCTACATATATTAGGTTGTGTGACTAAATATTAGTGTATTATAAGGAATTGTCTTCAACCATAATGATTTTAATTCACTAGATAACGAGTTTAAATACATGGGAATATCCTATAGACTACGAACAGAAATAACAACTTTGGTTATTTATAGTATATATAGTTCATCCTGAAGAACTCTAGTTTATCCGGTTCATCTTGAAGAACTCTAGTTCATCCTGTTCTATTACTGAATAATTAGTCATGATCCTAAAGAACTCTAGTTCATCCGGTTCTATTCTTCTTTTTCTCTAATGAATAACTAAAATTGATCCTGTTTAATTATAAATCATCTCAGTCCGCCAAGGCAGTGAAACAGTTGTCTAAAAATGTCATCCGGTTCTGTTCATCTGCTCTCATTCCAGATGAACTCTTCTTTTTGAGGAATTCTAGTTCATATGGTTTTGTTCTTATAATAGAAGAAAACTGGTTAACCATCCTGAAGAACTTCAGAACTCTAGTTTATCCGGTTCATCCTGAAGAACTCTAGTTCATCTTCTCTCAATCCTCATGAACACTTCTTCCTGAGGAATTGTAGTTCATCCGGTTTTCTCTTCTTCCAATTTACTGAAGAAGTAAAATTTATCCTGTTTATAAATCATCTCATGCCACCATATCAAAATGCCAACATATATATTAACATAGCATATATATGAATATATACTTCTTGTAAGATCACAGTTATGAGTGAAATGGAGGTCTGCTATGATTCATTGAAAATGTGTATGTTATTATAGATGAAAAGTGTATGAAAAAATTAACTGTAACAACTTATGTTAACATACAAACTGGAACAACTTATGCAATTGTACACAAATACAGGGATCAACTCGATCTTCCAGTCAAGTTCACCCGGTTCCCATCTTGTTCTCCTCTTCAATAGCTTGTAACCAAAATTTGGCCCTGTGAAATAGGAGACTTTCATGATAGGTCCGGGTCATTATTGTGCTCTCAGTATCACCAATCCTGACAATATCTCGTATCTCATCTTCAGAAAGCCCATTTAGAGCATCTTCTAAGCTTCTAATTGTCTCGCCATGTTCACTGGTGAAAATGTGATACATGTCTGTTTCTTTCTTATCCTCCCAGTTGGTGACCTGTTTTCTCTTAACCATGACATGAAGCCTGTTAGTTATCATTATTAAATGGATTCGTTCTTTGTCAGCTTGGATCCATTCTGGATCTGGAACTGTACTATGCCTTGTGAATGACCCATCAGCTCTATAGACTACCAACTTTCCATCTTTATCAACTTCAAGCATCGAAACAGGATTATCAATGCTGCTTTGTGTGGCTTCATCTACTTCCCTGTATAAGTCATCCAAATACATCTTTATCCTCAGCATTAAGGATTCCTCTTGTGAACACGCACCCTTCATATCACCACGTAACCGTCTAACATCACCCAACTCATGGTCAGTGAGGTTGCACATAGCTTCTTCAGCTGTAAACTTTAGTACCTCGTCTGAATAGCTGGTTGTGAACAGGTATACTCTGGCTTGATCATCATACCTCCAGGAGATGATTCTTCTCCTTTCAGCATAGACATCTCTGTATTCATCCTCCTCATTGATCACTTTTCCTTTTCCCTTCCTAGCCACCGACTTCATTCTCTTGGTGGGTGGTTTTTCAGGTGATTTGGGTGGAGATGAGGGTTTTCGTGGTTTAGGCTTTAATATTACAGGTCCAGGTATATAAGGTGTGAAGTTGTCTGCTCTAAACTTTGGTGGAATAGGCTTTAATGTTATAGGTTTAGGATTTTTTTTCTGGTCTACTAGTTCTAGCAGGGTTTCTTCTGGTTTGCTGTGAGGCTAGAGTTCTATTCAGATCAGAAAATGCACCTGGTAATGAGGGAGCAGTGGGTTGTGAGGATGTGGTGGAGGGTTGAGATGATGAGAGATGAGGATCAGAGACAGGGTCAAACATTTCCTTGATAATGTTGATCCTTGGCTTCTTTTGCTGAGTAGTTTGCACAGGAGCTTTACTCTTCTTTTCTTTGAGGTAGCTGAGACCTTCAGGATGTAAGGAGTCAAACAGAGCATGCATACCTGGTGGCCTTTTCACACCAGTAACTCTTTCCTTTTCAATTTGGCTCTTCCTGATAGCATCATAGTCGTTTCTCAGCCTTGGCAATTTGCAAGAGTTGATTTTTTTTGGGTCCTCCATCATGATTTCCTTGAAGTACCATTTATGAATCAGCAAGTCATCCTCCTCAGATAGAGTTTGATATCTAGTACCTTGCTTCTTTTGTTGATCCTGTTCTAAAGAGCTATCAACAAATCTATTAACATTCATCTCCTTGGCTTGATCAGCTCTGATGACTAGGATCATGTACATCCACTTGATCAAGTCATCACCCTTCATATCATCAACCCATGCATCAGTGAAACACTCCTTGCTTTTGAGCATTACACTGAACTGACCTAGGAAAATTCTGTTATCTTCATTCTTCTTCATTTGAATTCTCCTATACTCATTTCCTAAGACCCTTCTGTACTTGTCAACTTTGTCTGAAAGACCTTGCTCTTCAGCTTTCGCAATTCTCTCTAATGTACAGATCAGATCTTCTCCTTGCTGCATTGATGAATAACATTAGGTCTGCATTGTTGATGACATACTCATAAATACCTCCTTCTATGAGTAGTCGTTTCTGTTCTTCAAACTCTGCAATTTCCTTCTGTTCTTGGAACTTCATTTGTATCTCAGCATTTTCCTTTTCCAACTGATCAATCAGAGCCTTTGTAACAGGGTCCATGTCTTCTCTCTGACCTCCTGTGCTCTGATTATCATCATTCTCCATGTCAGTGAAACCAGAGATAATTCTCTCATCAAGACAATCATCATCAGCAGGTTTTGGAGACTCATGAAGTGAAGTTACAGCATTGGGACTGGCTTCCGAGATAACTTGCTCAGGAATAGTCTTAGTGCCAACTTCCGGAGTAACTGCCTTGGGACTATCTTCCGGAGCAACTTGTTCCGAAATAGTCTTAGGCAATTGCTTAGGAGCAACTTCCGAAGTAACTTCCTTCGGAGCAGCCTCAGTTGTGAGGGGTTCTTCCGGAGTGACTTCCTTCGGAATTTCCTCAGTAGTGATTGGCTTTAAAACAGGAATGATGGGCAGAGATGGAGCACTCCTTAACCAAGTGCAGTTAAGAGTATTCCTAATTATCATTTTTCTCATGAAAGATAGAGCTTCAGGAGCTATATCCACATTTGTGGTTTCTAGATCACTCATCACGCTTGTGACAATCTGATTATCAGCACTCACTTGCAGATAAATGAATCCACATCAATTAGGGTCGATTAAGACCGATGAGGACAAATGAAGATAAAGTAGGACCAATTAGGACCAACGAAGCCACGAGGCCTAATTAGGGTAAATTGGGGTCAATTTGGGTCAATGAGGATCAATTAGGGTCAATGATGAAGACCAGTTATAACTAACGAGGGTCGATTTTGCTCAATGTCGACGCCTTATGAGGACCAAATATGACCAATTAGGGTCTATTAGGCCGATTGAGGGCCAATTACGCTCAATGAGGACCAGTAGACTGAATTAAGGTCAACCATGGTCATTTGTGACAAATGAGTACCAATGATGGCCAGTGAACACTCAGTTAGGATAAATTAGGGCCAATGAAGGTCAATTATAGTCTATTCGGCTCGGTTAGGTTCAATGAAGATCACTTACGGTCAATTACTACCAATTAGGCTCATTTAGGACCAATTATAATCAATTGGGGTCAATTAGGCCTAATTGACTCAAATTTGTTGTACTTCAAAGTAAATAGTACTCGATGAGTCTAGTAGGTCCTTATTGAGGCTAACTGACACTAATCGGTCCTAATTGGTCCAATTTGTGCAAATTGATCCTCATTAACCCGAATTAAGCCAAATTGGTACTTATTCTGTCTAATTGGCCCTCATCGGTCCTAACTGGCCCTAATAAGTCATAATTCATCCTTATTGGTCCTAATCGAGCATATTCGACCATCATTGGTCCTAATGGGTCCTCATTGACCCTAATTGAACCTAATTGGTCTTAATCGACCATCACTAACCCTGATTTACCCTTATTGGTATCATTGGTCCTCATTCAAACTAATTGGCCCCAATTAGTCCTAATTGGTCATACTTGATCATCGATCCTCATTAGTCACTTCCTTCATGCTCCGTCCTTATTGGTCCTATGAGCATAATCGACCTTCTCATTGAACCGGTCCTAATTCGTATTCATTGACCATATTAATTGACCATAACTGGTCTTCACTAAAGTATCCTAAATGACGCTAATTGTCAGTATTTAGTCCTCATTGAGTCTGGTTGGTCCTAATTGCTCCTAATTGCTCCTCACCATCCTAATTGGACGTCGTTTAATATTTTTGGAAACAAAATTATTATACATGAGAAATTCACAACATGGCGGTCTTTTCGTATTTTTGTTCTGAATTGCATAGTAATTTATCATTTTCATTTTTGAGTTGTGTTTTAGTAATGTATCCGTTTTTTGTAGTTGTGTTATCACGGCCACAAGGCACATGTTAATTAAAATCTTGTTTATTATATCTAAAAGAAAATAATAAAATTAATATTAAAACATAATTTTGTTAATTAGGGCTTTTAACTCCGATTGTCATCCAGATCTGCTTAAAGAATCACAGTTATGTCAACCGTAATTGATGTACTCGTATAATTTCAACACCTCATGGAGGAACCTGCAAATCCGCCGGAAGACTTGAAGACTTTTACGAACTGGATGATGAAGTTCATCTTCAAGAAGAACCCGCGGGAAGAGCCACATGGAGACATTTAATTAATTAATTAATTATGTTTATGTTTAATTTTAGGTTTAATTATGTTTAATATACATATTGTTTATATTAATTTTGGGTTTTATTATCAGTTTGAACAATTCCCCCCCCTTTTAATTAAAAAATTCACCAAAAAATTTGAATTTCTCACCATTAGTTCAAACTACACCCAAAATTTCGAACTAAATTTACTTATTATCGATTCATCATATATATACTTTTCCCTCTCACTTTATCAGAAAATTTCTAGCTAGTTAAACGCCTCCAGCGAATAACCAGGTCTTCTTTCTCATCCATATCATTCACATCTTCCATGGAGCTTCAACAACGAATAGCTTCAACAGACAGCGCTAGCGATTCTTCAGAAGTGGGATGTGATTTGGGAGACCAATCAGTCCAGAAAATGGTAATTGTCAAGTTATTCCGTTTCATTAATTACAATCTGTTTTCATAAAATTGTTTCTTTTGTTTATTATTGATACACGTTTAACTTGGGATCCCTGTATTTGTGTATAGCTACAGTTACAGATCGATAAAATTTTGTTTCATACAGAATTATTTAGGAAGGGGTATATTTTGCAGAAATCCTCTCCATTCATTTCAACCCATTCATTTTATGCTAAATTAGTTATTTTTATGCTAGGAATGTTAAGGTCAAGCATATGCACATGTTTGTAGATTCATGTTACTGGTGAACCTCCTTTCTTCTTTATGTACACTGCTAGAAATGGTGAACTGTTTGTTTATATCCACTGAAGACATGATGTGTTCCGCTCTTCCCTTTTGATGTCTTTAATTTGTGTATAACATATCAAATAATTAGTCAATAGGGTCTTTATGTGAAATATTAATAACAAAAAACTAATTTATGTTACTCTTGTCATTACTAGCTAGGAAATGATCCTAGAGGACATATATAGGAATGTTTCCAACATTTTTTGTATGTTCATGTTAGAGGGGTACAAAATAAAGAAAGTGTAGTTTAAATCCCCTGTAGAAGAATAGAAGAATGTTGATGTCATGCATCTGCTACTTTGCTAGAAATGGTGAACTGTTTGTTTATATCCACTGAAGACATGATGTGTTCCACTCTTTCCTTTAGATGTCGTTAAATTTGTGTATAACATATCAAATAATTAATCAACAGGGTCTTTATGTGATATATTAATAATTAACAACTAATTAAGAGAAAATGAATCAAGGAAAAATGGACACTATTAATCCCAACTATTAGGTGTTGGACAAAAATAATCCTACCTATTTTTTTGGACATTATTACTCTTGTCAATTGATAAGAGTAATAATGTCCAAAAAAAATATGTAGGATTATTTTTGTCCAACACCTAATAGTTGGGATTAATAGTGTCCTATTTATGTACTTTGTTAAAAAGCATCTAACAACATTCTGTTTATTGAACAAATTCAAGGATCGATCCAACAACACTAATGGTGAATTGGAAAAACTTGAATTCGAAATTAAAGAGGAGAGACTTCTTCGGGATGCAACAAATGAAAAAGTTAAGGCCCTCTTCTTGAAGATTGAAGAATCGGAGAAAAAACTTGATCTACTTATAGATCATCTATCTGCACTTGGACCACCGTTACCACACCAACTTAATGCTCCGGCATCTATAGAGGTGAATTCTTTACATCACAACTTAATCATACTATTCTCAAGTACCTTATAATAACATACACTCTTGTTCATGAAGAACACAATCCGGATGAACTCTTGTTCCTGAAGAACACAAATAGATGCAAGTTCTTGGTACATAAGAATATATACTTCATGTAAGAACAAAGTTATGAGTTAAATGGGGCCCTGCTATGATTCATTGAAAATGTATGTTAATATGAAAAAAATAGAATATATACATAATCTGTATGAATAAAACTGTAACAACTTATGTTAGATTAAAAAAACAGAATAAATACTTTCATGATAGGTCCGCGTCATTATTCTGCTCTAACTTTTTACCAATTCAAAAACATTGTTCTAGGTAAATTCTAAGGAGATTTTTGTTGGATCTAGCCACAATACTAATCATGATGACATACACACAACGGTTAGTATTTGTCAAACTCATTATCGGTTTCATTGCACATTTACATAAAGTAATTAATTGAACTGTACGTAGGGCGTGAAATCGGTGGTCGATCAACCTCGTCTGAAGCGGTTGAAAAGAAAAAGGTAAATATTTTCCAGTCAAGTTTCATTCCGTTCTATAGTTTAACAGTAATCTGTTTGGTAATTTCATGTAGTCCCATTTTAAATGTTATTTGGTACCTCAAACAAAGTTCAACTGACTTTGAAGTTGATCCGGAACTTAATGTGATGTTCATCTGGATGTTTTAAGTTCATCTGGATATCTAATGTTCATCTGGAAATCAATTGAATTGTTGGGCCTGATGACCCATACTACTTGCAATAAAATGGCACTCCTCAGTCCATATCTATCATGGTGGTAAGTATTTCAAAATTGCTATATATATTATGATCAATTTCCATAACCTAATTATCAATTATATGTTTTGGTATAGGAAGGAATACAAGAAAAAATGGTCCTAATTAAGCTCAAGTCTGGACAGTTGAAGATGAAGACCACGTGGTAGTGTTGTTGCCTCCCGGATTGAAAATTAGATTGAGAATAATGCTTGTATGCAGTGTAATTTTCTTTAATTTTTTATTTGTATTTCATTTGTATTTGACTTGTAATTGAATTTTATTTGATTTATAATTAATAATTTGTAATAGCTTTTAAATTGGCCACGCGTATAGCAAGGACCCATCTGATTTCAACAACCTTTTGGTTACTTTTTCTTCTTCCCAAATATATGTGGCTAAAACACAAATATACGTGACCATATAATACCAAAGGCCACACTTTTTATATTTTAACGTGGCGGTTGCCACCCTTTGGCCACGCGTATTGGGACAAAATATCTGACTTCAACTACCCTTTGGCCAATTTTTTTTTTCCAAATATATGTGGCTAAAACACAAATATACGTGACCATATAATACCAAAGGCCACAGTTTTTATATTTTAACGTGGCCGTTGCCATCATTTGGCCACGCGTGTTGGGACAAAATGTATGATTTAAACTACCCTTTGGCCACTTTTTTTTTCAAATATATGTGGCTAAAACAGAAATATACGTGACCATATAATACCAAAGGCCACACTTTTTATATTTTCACGTGGCCTTTGCCACCATTTGGCCACGCGTATTGGGACAAAATATCTGATTTCAACTACCCTTTGGCCAGTTTTTTTTTTCCAAATATATGTGGCTAAAACACAAATATACGTGACCATATAATACCAAAGGCCACACTTTTTATATTTTAATGTGGTCGTTGCCACCCTTTGGCCACGCGTATTGGGACAAAATGTATGATTTTAGCAACTCATTTGGCCACGTTAAAAGTTAGAGTTAAACTTAAACAAAGCCCTTTACTTGCAAATATAACCCTGCGGAATTAAAGTTATATTTCACTTTACTTAAGCAATATTGAGTTCTTGTGTATAATGTAAAAGCTTGATTTGAAGAGATATAGTAACAACAAAGTATCAAATACTCGGCACTATTTGCATTAACTCAAAGCTACACTATTACAAGTTGTTCAAGAACTGATAACAACAAAGATGACAACTGTGTGTAAACTAAGAGCTAGCTATGATATATATAGTGCAGATGAGATCAATGACAACCATTGATCTCATGCGATCTAATCTAGACCGTAAACTAAAAAGTCAAATCACTACCAAAAGAATAAACATCGGCAGTTGGAATATCTTGCATGTTTGCAGCAACATACTACTTTAGGAGAGCGGCTTGAATCAGATATAGAAGCATACGAGAAGCTTTTGCAGGATTGGACTTGCTGAAAAGACATCTCAGGGAAAGTCCGGTTGAACTCATTATCTGGTGGATAATCAAGTTCACCCGGAATATTCGCTAAAAGACAAAACTGCTTCTTTCCGCTTGAATTGCCAGTTCCGCTTGAAGTGAGAATTCCGCTTCAACTTCAACTTCAGCCGGAACATAGTAAAATTGACATTCAACCGGAAATCTTCCAAGCGCAATATTCCTTACAATCTCCCCCTAAGCTGATGCTGTCAAATTCCAATGTTTATCTTCAAAATTGACTTTTACCCAAAAATCTTCTTCACCTTGTTCTACTTGTCCGTGGTTCTGATGCTAGCATCAAGGTTCTGAGACAGCTCTTTGGTGTTTGTTTTGGTCACCTTCACATGTTTAATTGAATCCCAGTCCATTTCGTTCCATTCTTCTTAAACAGAAATGGACTCATAAATTGTAAAGGCGCCATCAGCTCTGTGAACATAAAAGAGCTTCTCCTCCTCTTCCCAAATGATAAACTTTATTTCACTGGTAGGCACTTCATCTTCTTCTTCTGCTGAGTCACCATCTAAACTACTTCTGTAGAGCATTCCACATTCCAGCACAGTTGGCTCAATGACAAGCCTTAACATGTGCTCAGCTATTTGAAGGATTCAAAATTTCTCTAAGTTCTAGAATGATGTCTGTCATCTGCAGCAGAGTAAGTTGTGAAGTGGCCTTGTGAACGTTTACAACTTGAGTTATGCCACTTGCCATAGTAAAGGTGAAATCAAATGTGGCTTCATCCACTGTCCAACCCACAAATTTTCTTTTAGTGGGTGGAGCTTTTCTCTTTTGTCTTTGATTTCTTTTGCTCTTGGCATGCATTAGTTTCCTTTTTCTGACCAATCTTTCTTCATCAGAATCAACTGTAGATTCTGGCACAACAGGCCTCTTGTCTTTGTCAGATGAAGAAGGGCCAGCTTGGGCTTCAGTAGGTTTGGTGATGGTGGTGGAGGGTTCATTGATGGTGAGTGGAGGAAGGGAGGTTTGTGATGGTGGTTTTCTGGCTTCAGGAGTTGGGATAGAAGGTGGAGTAGGTGGGAAAATATCAGAAAAGTCCATGGTAGGTAAAGGCTTCTTCTTGAAGGGAATGATGGGTGTAAATTTGTCGGTTCTGTACTTGGGGTTGGCAAGCTTGGTGGCTACTTTCTTGGAGATGGAGGGTGGTTTGTAAGGTATGATGGCTAGTGACTGTAAGATAGATGGAACTGTTGTAGGCATTGGGTTTGGATTGTAAATAAATGAAGGTGGAGGTGGTACATCTGCAAAATCAATAGATTCAGGTTTAACATCAACAGTTGTTGTACCTGAGATTAGCTCTGAAGGTGAAGGCATCACCAAATTAGGATTGACAGCAGCATTTTCTCCTTTCAGTTCATAGAATATTTCATCAATCAAGCTGCAAAGTCCCCTAACTCGCATCAGAGCTATCTCTTCCTCTCCCTTCAAATTTCTAACCACAAGTGCCCTTTTTACCTTTTTCAGCAGTGGGTAATTTTCATCATTCTTTACCAGCTTGGTAGGCAATTGAGAGGCAATGGAGATTAACCTCTGCCTATCAGCATCAGACACTGCATCCAAATTATAATCCTTCAGTCTCCAGTTGAAAGACCTAGTTTTGGCCTCTTCAAGCAAGTTTTCAAACACCCCATCTTGCAGATACAAATCATATTCTTCTTGAAGTTCTTTAGCTAGCCTCTCATCTTCCGCTACCCTTTTAGCTTCTTCTACCATCCTTACTACAGCCTCAGCTTCAGGAGTCTGAACCACCTGTTGAATGGTTTTTGGAGTATCAGTTTGAACAGGTGTTTCCGCTTGAACTGGTTCTGAGCTCCTTAAGGCTATCAAAGTTTCGGCTATATCTTCTGCTCCTTCACTCCTGTGTTCTTCCGGTTGAAGTTCCGGCTGAAGTTCCAGTTAAACTTCCGGTTGAACATGAATTTGCCCTTCAGTCACCACCTGAGGTTTGGTGACTTCAGGTTCTTTATCAACTATTTCCAGTACCTCAGTTCCTTCTTCTTCACCGATCAAATTTTCATCTTCCCCTTCAGTCATTGTAGCAACTGCAATTGTTGCAGTGCTTTCTTCAATATCGTGTGCTGCTTTGCTGGTGGAGGCAATATTTCCTACCACTTGATCACTGGTTCTTTCAGCCGGAAAAATGACATCCTTGAGGAGTGTCGTGATCATGTTGATGTGCTCAAGGAGAGCACCAGCAACCAGCATGGATGACTGTACTAGTTCAGCAAGATTGGGGTCCTCAAAAGGAGAAATGGCAATCACTTGACTGCATCTCATGTTTACCCAACAATCTTCAACTGAGAATGGACTCACACCGATTCTTTGGCAGGCTGTGGCTCTGACTTCAGCCGGTATCCTTTGAACTTCTTCAATTTCTGTGATAACAGGTCTTGAGGGTAGCTTCTCCCCCAATTTGACAGTATCAGCTTCATCAGTTGCTGTAACTTCATCAGCATCTCTGATAGGGCTTGAAGGACCTGCTTCAGTTTGAATAGGATCAGCTTGAACCAATTTAGCAACAGTTGTGTTGAGACTTTCAACCTGTGCTTGCAGAGAAAGGTACAGTTTCGTCAATTCTGGTAGTGTATAACTGTCCTCAACTGGCTTTTTGCCAGTATCCTTGGACAAAACCAAACTATCAATCCGAGATTGATCAGCATTGGTACCCATGGCTTCTTGGCACCAGGGATTCTCCTCATCTGTTTCAGCAGCCCTTGGTTCCAATAAAGGACTTCCAGGTGCTGATTCAGAGAAGATTGCCGCAAATTGGGTCTTATTGATGTTACTACTGACACCAAGATCCAGTAGGGATCCTTGGGCAGCAGCAGCCCTTTTTGCATGAATCTCTTCATGACTCCTGAGATTCACCTCCGGTGAGGAGTGGGGTTGCAGTGCTACAGGGTCCTGGCTTATCAGGATGTTCTCATGTAATGAGGCAGGTGAGTTAATAACACCTTCATTTAAGCCAAGATTGGGAGCACTGTCACTCCTTGGTGACAGGGGTTGTAGGGGTGATACATGGTCAGATGGGGATGGTACATCTGCTTCTAATGACTCCCCCTCAACTGAAGGTTCATCCCTAAGAGAGAATCCCAATTTTACCAGTTTCCGCTTAGGCTTTTTGCCTTGGGCGGGGTTAGAAGCTTCGGATTGGTTGGTGGTACTAGGTGGAGGAGACCTAGTCACCACATTTCTCTGTCTTTTGAATATGACAGGAGGTGAGTTGGATGAGGAGGTGGCAGTGGTAGTGTTTGTGGAAGCTTTCCTCTTTTTGGATTGAAAGACTTTGAGAGAAGAGGAAGCTGGGACAGATGTGGGATCAGATGCTGTTAGGTCTACAGTTCTGTCATCTTGAGCATGGAGCTCAGTTGCTGCTACAGTTTCCGTTTGAACCTCTGCAGTAGCAGGTTCATCGGGAAACTGCCTTGGAGTTGGTAAGGGATAGTCAGTGTCCCTTCCAAGAAATGCAGACTTGTTTAAAGCAAGATTGGAAAAAGTTTTCTCATTCAGAAGTTTTTGATGCAAAATTGTACCAAGCCAAACTATTTGGGGGTACTCTTCTTTGAGAATGTAAGTTAGAAATCTGGGATATACGTAAACATATTCAGGTTGGACATTTGATTTTAGGGCCTGAAAAATGAGTTTTGAAAAGTTAAAATTTTCACCTTTTACCACAGCATAGAAGGCAGAGGCTTGTTCGCTTGCAAGCTCGTCAAATCCGCCTTTCTTTGGAGACAGGCATACTAGAATTGTGTGTGCCAAGAATCTCCATTTGTATGGTAATTGCCCTTTCTTGATGGTTTTGCTTGTCAGGGAACCACCATATCCAATATTTCTGAACAATCGGAGATATTTCTTGTGGTCAACCTCTTCGTATCCACCTTCATCCCTTAACTTCAACCAATTTCTTACTTTTGCTTCATCTATCTCCACATCTTTCCCTTGAACAGTTGACACAATTTTCTCACTACCGTTTTCGCCTTCGGTAACCCTAGCATGAACCCAAAAGTCTTCCATCACTTCTTCGAAAATTTCGGCCTCAACAGTGAGCGCGTGATGAAGATGAGACCTTTTGATGAAGTCAATCATGCCGTTGTAGACATCGGTTTTGCTTGGTGGTTCTAGGTATGCCACCAGGTTATGTTCTACCGGGAACTTGGAATCACCGATTGGCTTCTTGCCACTCGCCTTCGCTTTGGGAGCCATTGTTGACACAGATTTGGAGAATGTTGACGGTTAATCGGAAGTTTATCGGAGAGGGTTTGAGAGAAATTCGGGAGTAATTTCTGAGTGGGGTTGAGAGAAATGGGGAAACTGACGGTAAATTAGGGCTTTTTACCTTTTTCGGTGCTGACGTGGAGGAGAGAGGTTAAAAATCGACGGTTCAGTGACTGATGAGACAGGTGCTTTATGGGTTATACGGTACAACTGGTTAAAGCATGTCCTTATCCAAAAGTTAATTTACTGAAACCTCGGATTTAAAACAGTTAAAAACTTAATGGGTAAATAAATGAATATCCGCTTAGAGAATTGTGCCTTCCGGGTAATTAAATGAGACTTTGACTTTGTTGACCCGGAAGTTCGAGCGGAACCCATTTTCTCCTTTATTTTAAAAACAAAAATTCTTCCGTCTGAACATCAAGCGGACAAATTTTCCGCTTGAAAGAATTGTTTTCAAAATAATTTTTCCACATCATTTTTAAAGCATTTTTCCGGTTGAAGTTCACCCGGTGAATTTCAAAAGTGGTCTTCTCAGGTTGAACCTGAACTTGAACCGGAAATCCAAAACACATGATTTTGAAAGTTTGTGTTTTTATTCATAGTTTTAACAGCAGTTGCTGACTATGAACTGAGATATTATTGTTGGACTCGGTCTGCCCAAGACACATACTAGATTGATGTGGCTAGTACGTTATGATCCAAGACGGGTCATACCCAATAACGAGCTAGACAAACACCCAATGGATATTTATTTAGATATGATCAATTAAATAAATGTCACTTATAGAAGATAATTAGAAATCGGTTTCTAATTAATTGAACTTGTATTAAATCATGTGGATGATTTAAATTATAGAAGCAAGATAAAAATGTTATTTAATTGGTTAAATAACATGTTACACAACATATAAAAGGTTATATGTTATACTTCATTTTAGTACACAACATGTAATGTGTTACATGACTTAAGCATAGTGTCTAAATGAACAAAGACTAGAAAATGGACTAGGTTCATTGGAGGGTTTTAAAAGATTTCAAAAACCATTTTCCCCCTCCTTTTTCCCCCTCTAGAGCCGGCCTCCCACCCTCTTTATGAGGGTGGTTGAGCCTTTTTATTTAAACAAGACATATGGTCTTGAGATTGGGACTAGTCATTGATAGCATTTTGCCTTCTCTAATACTCAAGTTTTTCTCTCTCTTCTTCCATTGCAAGAACACTTTTCTTGCAAGAAAATCTGGAAATTGATTCCAAGATCTTGTTGGTTTCGGATTCAACAAGAGAGGAAGGAGGAGTTAGTCTTCAAGAAATCCTAGCAACAAGGGTGGTTGTTGCTTGAGCTCGTGGGTATCATCACTTGAGGCTTTCAAGTTAGATAGCAAGCCGGTTCATCCACATCATCTTCTTCACAACCTTGAGCTTGGAAGAAGGTATATCTAAAACCCCCTATGGTTGGTTTTAGTTTTGATAGCATGCATACATATTTGGATCCTTGGTTTTGGGTTTTATAATCAAGTGTTAAAATCGGTTTTAACACCAACTAATCGAAATATACATCAACTAATCAAACTATTCTTTTGATTTTTCCGCTGCGTTTTACATTTTAAGGAGTTAAAATGGCTTTGATAAAGTTCTTAAAACCCAACAATGGCATCTAGAGCCGCTTATATGGATGCATGCTTCAAAGAGCTAGTTGGTTAGCTCCACAAAGCTCTTGGTTTTGGTTCCTTCATACCACAAACCGAAAGTTTTGTTCATGGTTTCCCTTTGTCTTTCAAGATGCTTCACTAACATGCATGTGGTTATCTTGAAAGATTAAAGCATTTTATCATTTTGTTGTTTTTGTTGTTTGGACAACAAACCCACGTTTTCGGTTTTGTGTTGGACCGAAAAGGGAAATGGGTTAAAAGGGAACCATTTGTACATATGGATGTATTTTTAGATATATGTTTGGTGCATAAAGCCTAGCCAAAAGACCTTGTGATTGTTTGTGGTGAATGTTTGTGCTTGTTGTAATTATTCAAAAGTTGTAATAATTTCAAGTTCCTCATTTTGGGCATGTAATCTATTTATTTCATTTGGTATGTAATGTAATAGATTAGGTGCATTTTGTTTTACTAGAAAAATGTATTGGGATCCATATTTTGTAAAAAGGAAGAATGCACAAGATGGAGGATCTTGGATGCCCAAAGGAGTCAAGCAAAACACAACCAAAGGAGGTCACTTCAAGCATTTGGATGCGGGGTCAAGTGGGAGTTCACAACACATCACTTGTGTTTTGTCCCTTAGGAGAGACCGAGACACTCCTTTTAAATAGCAGGAGTGCTTCTGCACCCCTGCTACAGGTAACAGGTGTTGTCCCAGAAACACCCCTGTTACTGCTAAAAGGTGTTGTCCATGACACACTCCTGTTACGGCTAGCAGGTGTTGTCAATAGTTGGCTATGGCTATGCACCTATTTTATTATGCTTGTGTGGTTGTTTATTTTCATGTTTGGATGATATTTGGATATGCATGCTAAAACAAACTAATAAACATTAACAAGCTAAAACCGGTTCTTAAAATATCATTAACAAAGACTAATAAAATTGGTTTTATTAAGTTGATGATGATTTATCAATAAAATGGGTTTTATTAAAAGAACCATGAAATATGGATTTCAAACAACACTAGGGTACCATACATTTGAATGCATGTGAATTGTATGGTACATAGAGTTTTCTACACTAGAATTATGAAAACTAAAAACGACCCTTTTGAAAACAAGTTTAAACGCCATCCTTTTGTACAACACTCAATTTGCTTGTAAACTCTTTATGGGATAAAGGTCACCTAACCGTATTTGAGGGAACTTGTATATTTGAGGTAGGTTTACCATGTATGTGGGATAAAGGTCACCTAACCACTTACATGTGTAAATTTACACGTGTGTATAAGTAGGACAACTTGATTTGGGGACCATGTGAATAGGGTCACCGAAGCATGGGGAACCAAAGGCATTGATGGGATTAAACATGCCAACTAAACATAAGATGTTTAATCGATCCCATACTACTAGAAGTTGCAAAGAGTTGCAATTGTCAAACGTTGACTACCTTGTTAATTTAAGTCATGGGATAAAGGTCACCTAACCACAACTTAAATGTAACGTTGGATTCTAGGTTTTAATTTATTAATTGTCTATGAGACATAAAAGGGTATTAAATAAATTAAAAGGTTAATATTGATATCAAAGATACTTAATAGAACTTTGTTAAATTTTGTAGATGGCCAATAATAACGAAATCATCCCCGCCACAAACGTCCATAACCTATCGCTAAGATCCATCTTAGACAAGAATCGTCTCAACCAAGACAACTTTGTGGATTGGTACCGCAACTTGAGAATTGTTCTCAAACAAGAAAAGAAGTCTTATGTGTTGGACGATCCTATCCCCGACGAACCCGATGTCGAAGACGTTGAGGCTTATGCCGATTGGGTGAAGTACACCGAGGACTCCGTCCAAGTTTCATGCCTCATGCTAGCAAGTATGATCCCCGAGCTACAAAAGGATTTAGAGAATCATGGGGCATACGACATGATATGCCAATTGAAGGAAATGTTCCAACAAAAGGCAAGAACCGAGCGCTTCGAAACGGTTCGAGCACTCCATGCATGTCGTATGGACGAGTCACAAACGGTTTCATCCTATGTTCTTAAGATGAAGAGCCTCATTGATCGTCTTGAAAGGCTCAATTGTCCCGTTTCAAAAGAGTTGGCTACGGATTTGATCCTCAACTCTTTGTCAAAGAAGTTTGACACTTTTGTATTGAATTACAATATGAATGGTTGGGAGAAGACCATTCCCGAGCTTCATGGGATGCTCAAAACGGCCGAGCAAGGGATGGGCAAAAGTGTTGTGCCCGTTCTAACGATCAATGAAGGTAGTAGCAAGAAAAGGTCTCGCTCTACCTCTAGTTCCTCAAAGGCAAAGGTTGCCAAAGGAAAGGGATTCGTCAAGGGGAAGGGCAAGAAAGAAAACCCCAAACCGAAGGAGAAGAAGCAAAAGATTGCTTCAAATGATCCATGCTTTGAGTGTGGTGAGGTAGGACATTGGAAGAGGAATTGTCCAACCTATCTCAAAGGGTTGAAAGAAAAGAAAAATGAAGGTCAGACCTCGGGTAAGACCTTTATGATTTATATTGAGCTTAATGCCATTTCTTCTAACACATGGGTATTGGATACCGGATGTGGAACTCATATATGTAATATGTTGCAGGGGTTCAAAAGAAATAGGCAATTGAAGGCGGGAGAAGTTAGTCTCTTCATGGGCAATGGAGCGAAAGTTCAAGTTGAAGCCCAAGGAGACTACATTTTGGAACTTCCAAGTGGTTTGGAAGTAATTTTGAATAATGTATTATATGCTCCTAGTTTGACTAGGAACATAATTTCCGTTTCCCGTTTAAGACATTTTGGATATGATTTTAAATTTGTTAACAATGATATCCATGTTTCAATGAATGACGTGTTTTATTTTAAAGCTAGCCCTTTAAATGGTATTTATGAATTGGTTCATGAAAACACATCATACAATAGCTCAATGTATCAAACTAACACCAAGAGACTCAAAAGAGATTTGAGTGACACCTACATTTGGCATTGCCGCCTTGGTCACATAAATAAGAACCGCATACTAGCGTTACAAAAGAGTGGTCTTTTGAAAACAAATGATAGTGATTCCTATGAAGTATGCGAATCTTGCCTACAAGGCAAGATGACTAAGGCACCTTTTAGTGGCACCACTGAAAGAGCAAAAGATTTTCTAGGGATCATACATTCGGATGTATGTGGACCTTTTAAGCCAACATCTAGGAATGGTGAAAGATACTTCATCACCTTTACCGACGACTATAGTCGCTATGGGTATGTGTACTTGTTAGCACACAAGGATGAAGCTTTTGAAATATTCAAAATCTTCAAGAATGAAGTAGAAAATCAACTCAACAAGACAATAAAGATCCTTCGTTCGGATAGAGGAGGTGAATACCTTAGCAATGAATTTCAAAACTATCTTCGGAGTTGTGGGATTGTCTCACAACTTAGTCCACCTCGAACACCACAACATAATGGTGTATCGGAGAGGAGGAATCGAACCCTATTGGATATGGTTCGATCTATGATGAGTAGAAGTTCCTTACCTCTATCATTTTGGGGTTATGCCCTACTCTCAGCGGCCCGTATTTTGAATATGGCCCCAACCAAGAAAGTGGAAAGGACACCTTTTGAGTTATGGCATGGAAGGGTTCCATCCTTATCTTATCTAAAGGTGTGGGGTTGTGAAGCTTATGTAAAGCATGATGCTTCAAACAAGCTAGATCCCCGATCCACTAAGTGTATATTTGTAGGATATCCTAGAGATTCTATAGGATATTACTTCTACAATCCAACAGAGCAAAAGGTATTTATAGCTAGAAAGGCCGAGTTTTTGGAAACTAAGTTCCTTATGGAAGGAACTAGTGCAAGAACGGTGGAACTTGAGGAGGATCAAGAACCACAAGCCGATACACGTTTGGTTGAAACTAGCCCTCAACAAGAAATTGTTGAAGATGATCAAATGGTTGATCAAAACACAAACAACGTTCGTAGATCCGGTAGAACTAGTAGTCCACCCGAAAGATATGGATTTTTCATGGAGGGATGCTATGTGGTAGATTCGGATGAACCAACCACTTATCGTGATGCAATGTCCGATTCCGAATCGGAAAAATGGTTGGAAGCCATGAACGTTGAGATGCAATCCATGCATGATAACCAAGTATGGGACTTGGTAGAGCGACCTCCTAACTCCAAGGTAGTTGGAAGTAAGTGGGTTTTCAAGAAGAAAACCGACATGCATGGAAACTTAGACACATTTAAAGCTCGACTTGTAGCAAAAGGTTTCACTCAAACTCAAGGGGTTGATTATGATGAAACTTTCTCGCCTGTAGCAATGCTAAAGTCGATAAGGATATTATTTGCCATAGCCGCCCATTATGATTATGAGATATGGCAATTGGATGTCAAAACGGCTTTCCTAAATGGATATCTTGAGGAAGATGTCTATATGGCTCAGCCCGAGGGCTTTGTCGATCCAAAACATCCTAACAAAGTGTGTAAGTTAAAGAAATCAATCTATGGATTGAAACAAGCATCAAGGAGTTGGAATCAGCGTTTTGATGAAGAAATAAAGAAATTTGGCTTCATCAAGAACGAGGATGAGGCTTGTGTGTATAAGAAGGCTAGTGGGAGTATAATAACTTTTCTAGTATTGTATGTAGATGACATACTACTATTTGGGAATGACATTCCAACCTTGGAAGGTGTAAAAACCTGGCTTGGAAGTTGCTTTTCCATCAAGGATCTTGGTGAAGCCACCTATATTTTGGGAATAAAGATCTATAGGGATAGATCAAGGCGCCTGATAGGTTTGAATCAAAGTGCATACATTGACAAAGTCTTGAAAAGGTTCAAGATGGAGAACTCTAAGAAAGGTTTGGTACCTATTCAAAAGGGGACTATATTGAGTAGGACTCAATGTCCAAGCTCAAAGGTTGAGCAAGACAAAATGAAAGGAATCCCATATGCGTCTGCTATTGGATCGATTATGTATGCTATGATATGCACTAGACCGGACGTGTCATGCGCCTTAAGCATGACAAGTAGATACCAACAGAATCCAGGAAATAGCCATTGGATGGCTGTCAAAAGTATATTAAAATATCTTAGAAGGTCTAAGGATATGTTCTTAATATATGGATCCGATGAGAAGGAACTCGTTGTAAGGGGTTACACGGATGCGAGTTTCCAAACGGATCGAGATGATTCTCGTTCACAATCGGGGTATATCTTCATTATGAATGGAGGGGCGGTCTCTTGGAAGAGCTCAAAGCAAGATGTGGTTGCGTTGTCCACTACGGAATCAGAATACATCGCCGCATCTTTGGCCGCGCAAGAAGCCGCATGGTTGAAGAAATTTATTGCCGAACTAGGGGTTGTTCCTACCATTCAAGGACCCCTAGAGATCCTTTGTGATAACGAGGGAGCGATTGCTCAAATCAAGGAACCTCGTGATCATCAAAAGGTAAGGCACATCGAGCGGAGATTCAACTACATAAGGGATGAAGTTGCAAAGGGAAAGATATGTATTCGCAAAGTTCACACCAATGACAATGTCGCTGATCCACTCACGAAGCTCCTAGAACGCCCAAAGCATGAGGGTCATGTTTGTGCTATGGGACTTCGACATTCTAGTGATTGGATATGATTTATATTTTGTATTTCGATATCGG
The DNA here is from genome assembly GCA_039602395.1 of Deinandra increscens subsp. villosa. NCBI lineage: Eukaryota > Viridiplantae > Streptophyta > Magnoliopsida > Asterales > Asteraceae > Deinandra > Deinandra increscens. The sequence goes on from JBCNJP010000008.1 coordinate 14,924,677, forward strand.
AACAATATTTATTTTGACACTTTTATATGAATGTGGGATTTCATTTAAATTGTGTAGTGTTCCATTTTTGCATGTTTAAATCCGTGAATAAGTTACTTATTCTAAATGTCCGTAGTCGATCATATTTGTGGGAACGAATATGAAGGTAAGACTATTATGAACTTGGATTGGTGGATATTCATAAGGTATGAATATGGAGCAATGGGTTGCTACCAAGGTTCATAGATATTTGTGGGAGACAAATATTGGACGACCCGCTCTCAAGTCTTACCCCATGGAATCTTAATTGATTGATCATAAGTAAGCTTGAGTAAAGGAGAATATCATTTGTATCCTCTGACCTGAGATACATATTGGGTCTTGATATTCACCAAGCATTATGCTTTGACTTAGTTCTTCGCTGTTCTGAAACATGGCAGTACATAAGGCTAAGCTCAAGCATGATACTAGGTGTTTGTGAGAGACGTATGTAGTCAAGATGGAATTTGTCCCTCTTATTCGTTGAGAGTTAAATGTCTAAGGCCTGAATTAAGTTAAATCTAATAGAGAGTGATCACTCTATGTCTCTAGGATTTAACATGACATTTGTGACAAAAGGATAAATGATCGTTTCACCTAAAACATTTCAAGTGGTGACTTGAAGGAGATGATGTTATTGAATGGCACTAAGTCATGCGTATTAGGGGTAACAAACCGTTGTTAGGCGGTATTTGTTGCTTGCATCAATCTTCTATGAATCTTGTGCAAGTGGGAGATTGTTGGACTCGGTCTGCCCAAGACACATACTAGATTGATGTGGCTAGTACGTTATGATCCAAGACGGGTCATACCCAATAACGAGCTAGACAAACACCCAATGGATATTTATTTAGATATGATCAATTAAATAAATGTCACTTATAGAAGATAATTAGAAATCGGTTTCTAATTAATTGAACTTGTATTAAATCATGTGGATGATTTAAATTATAGAAGCAAGATAAAAATGTTATTTAATTGGTTAAATAACATGTTACACAACATATAAAAGGTTATATGTTATACTTCATTTTAGTACACAACATGTAATGTGTTACATGACTTAAGCATAGTGTCTAAATGAACAAAGACTAGAAAATGGACTAGGTTCATTGGAGGGTTTTAAAAGATTTCAAAAACCATTTTCCCCCTCCTTTTTCCCCCTCTAGAGCCGGCCTCCCACCCTCTTTATGAGGGTGGTTGAGCCTTTTTATTTAAACAAGACATATGGTCTTGAGATTGGGACTAGTCATTGATAGCATTTTGCCTTCTCTAATACTCAAGTTTTTCTCTCTCTTCTTCCATTGCAAGAACACTTTTCTTGCAAGAAAATCTGGAAATTGATTCCAAGATCTTGTTGGTTTCGGATTCAACAAGAGAGGAAGGAGGAGTTAGTCTTCAAGAAATCCTAGCAACAAGGGTGGTTGTTGCTTGAGCTCGTGGGTATCATCACTTGAGGCTTTCAAGTTAGATAGCAAGCCGGTTCATCCACATCATCTTCTTCACAACCTTGAGCTTGGAAGAAGGTATATCTAAAACCCCCTATGGTTGGTTTTAGTTTTGATAGCATGCATACATATTTGGATCCTTGGTTTTGGGTTTTATAATCAAGTGTTAAAATCGGTTTTAACACCAACTAATCGAAATATACATCAACTAATCAAACTATTCTTTTGATTTTTCCGCTGCGTTTTACATTTTAAGGAGTTAAAATGGCTTTGATAAGGTTCTTAAAACCCATCAGAAAGTTCAACCGGAAGATAGAAAAACACTTGATTTTGAAAATTACATGTATCAGTTATCATAGTTTAACAGTATGACCTGACTATGATTGAAAAGGTGTCTAACTGATACAGAAATTTTTCTTTTTCTTTTTCTTTTTGTATCAAGAGACGGGCTCTTTGACACAAAATGGTCTCTTTTATTAAGTTTGTGAAAACAGTTTAATCAGTCAAAGTTCATCATCCCAATGGCTGTGATGAGGTAGAAAAATCTAGACTCATCAAAGGCTTTTGTAAACAAATCTGCCAATTGATGATCAGTGTGAACTTTGAATAGTTTAATTAAATGCTTTTCTGCACAGTCTCTAATAAAATGATACCTTATGTCGATGTGTTTGGTCTTGGAGTGCTTCACTGGATTGTTGATGATTGAGATGGCACTGTTGTTGTCTGCAAGAATAGGAGTTTCCATGAATGTGATCCCATAGTCAAGCATTTGGTTTTGGATCCAAAGGACTTGGCTACAGCAACTTGAAGCGGCAATATACTCAGCTTCTGCAGTTGAAGTGGAAACACAAGTTTGCTTCTTGCATTGCCAGGAGACAAGTCTTTCTCCCAGAAATTGACATCCTCCTGATGTTGATTTCTTATCTATATCACATCCTCCATAATCACTGTCTGTGAATGCTTTGAAAGAGAAGTCAGAGTTCTTGGGATACCACAAACCCAGTTTTGGTTGCCCCTTCAGGTACTTGAAAATTCTCTTAACAGCTAGCATATGTGACTCCTTTGGTGAGGACTGATATCTAGCACATAAGCAAACACTGAACATGATGTCAGGTCTGCTAGCAGTGAGATACATCAGGGAGCCTATCATAGCTCTGTACAGGTGCACATCTACTGGCTTGCCACTTAAGTCATTGGTTAACTTGTGGGAAGTAGAAATGGGAGTTTTGGCACTTGAACAGGTTAGCATGTCAAATCTCTTCAGCATGTCTTGGATGTACTTTGATTGGTTCAGAAAGATACCATCTGCAGTTTGCTTCACTTGCAACCCTAAGAAGAATGTTAATTCTCCCATGGAGCTCATTTCAAATTTCGACTGCATCAAAGTTTCAAATTCCTTGCACAAGACAATATTAGAGGAACCAAAAATAATATCATCAACATAAATTTGTACCATCAACATGTCATTACCAACAGTTTTAACAAAAAGTGTTTTGTCAATAGCTCCTCTCCTGTAGCCATTCTCTAGAAGATAGTTAGAAAGAGTTTCATACCAGGTTCTAGGTGCTTGTTTGAGACCATACAGAGCTTTAATCAGCTTGCACACCTTGTTAGGATGGTGAGGGTCTTCAAAACCAGGAGGTTGTTTGACATATACTTCTTGTTCCAGGAGGCCATACAGGAAAGCACTTTTCACATCCATTTGGAACACTTGGAAGTCTTTGAATGCAGCATAGGCTAAGAAGATTCGGATTGCTTCCAACCTGGCTACTGGTGCAAAGACTTCATCATAATCAATGCCTTCTTCCTGTACATAGCCTTGCACAACCAATCTTGCTTTGTTCTTTATGACAATTCCCCTATCATCTTTCTTGTTTCTGAAAACCCACTTTGTTCCAATTGGTTCTGCTCCATCAGGCAGATCTACCAATTCCCAAACTTTTTGCTTGTTGATCTGAAATAATTCTTCCTGCATTGCCTCTACCCAGCTGTTGTCTTCCAAGGCATCTACTACCTTCTTGGGTACTTCTTGAGACAAAAATGCAGCATGCAAACAAATGTTTGCATTTGCAGATCTGCTCCTTGTCAACACAGGAGCTGAAGCTTCTCCAATAATATTTCCTGCTGGATGATCTCTGTTGATTCTTCTATCAATGAACATAGGAAATTCATGGCTTCTTCCATTTGAGGGTATGTTGAGCTGAGGAAGTCGATGATCAAACTCAACAGTTTCAAATTGTGACACAGGATTTGAGAGTCCAACTGATTCATGAGAATTGATGTCTGAATTGTAGATCAGATGCTCTAAACTAAGCTCATTTGATGTGCTATCATTTGAGTTTTCAGCTTCATTTGACCCTGATTCAGTATTCCCTTCAGTTTCTGAAATTTGGTTTTCCGGTTGAACTTGAACCGGAGAAACTGGTTCAGCTTGAACTTCGACCGGAACAATTTCTTCTTCAATTTGAATTATTTCAGTCAGTCTCTTGTCATTTCTTGGGAAGATAGGTTGAGAGCTCATGGAAGAGAAAAAGATTGACTTCTCATTTGCAGTTTGATTACTCTTCCAATGCTCATTAGCAGACCTATAAGAATTTTGTTCCTGCACTAAAGAGCTTACAGGCTTATCAACATTTATGTTGAAAGCAGTAGTTAGTGCATCAATATCAAATAACCAACTGGGCTGAGACTTAAAATTGTTGGGAGATTTTTCATTGAAAGATACATTTATGGTTTCCTCAACAATCTTAGTTCTCTTGTTGTATACTCTGTATGCTTTTGACACACCTGAGTATCCAACAAAATAACCTTCATCTGCCTTTTCAGCAAATTTAGGCAAGGATTCATTGGTTATTAAGATAGTGACAGGACAACCAAATGGCTTAAAGAAGTAGATATTTGGCTTCCTTTTTCTCCAAAGCTCATAAGGTGTTTTATTCTTTCCCTTGACAATTAAGATCCTGTTTTGGACATAACAGGCAGTATTTACTGCTTCTGCCCAAAATATCACAGGGAGCTTGGAGTCTGCTAACATGGATCTAGCAGCTTCAATCAATGTCCTATTTCTCCTTTCAGCAACACCGTTTTGCTGTGGAGTTCTAGGAGCACTGAATTGTCTCACAATTCCCTTTTCCTCACAAAATGAATTCAGAATATGATTTTTAAATTCTATGCCATTGTCACATCTGATTGTTTTGACCTTGAGATTTGATTGATTTTCTAAATTAATTACAAGAGTTTTCAACAATTCAGGAGTTTCATCTTTTGTTTTGAGAAAGAAAACCCAAGTATATCTTGAAAAATCATCAATTATTATAAAACAGTATGACCTTTTTCCTAAACTCATTACTCTAGTTGGACCAAACAAGTCCATGTGCAAAAGCTCTAGAGGTTTTGAAATAGAGGACTCAACTTTTGGCTTAAAAGAGGTTCTGTGTTGCTTGCCTTTGAGACATGACACACAGTTTTCAGAACATGCAAAATGCTTGTTAGGAAGACCCTTAACCAAGCCAAGATTCACAATTCTGTTCATGTTTTTGTAGTTCACATGACCTAACCTTCTATGCCATAGATCAGATTCATCAACTGAGGCTTTGGATACAAAGCAAGCAGTGCCACATGAGGGTGTAGCAACTGACATATCCAAAATGTATAGTCCATCTCTCCTGGGTGCCTTAAGCATTATAAGTTCATCAGGAATTTTGACACCAGGTTTGAGGACTATGGCCTCTTTCTCATTAAACATTAAATTCAAATTCTTGTCACACATTTGTGAGACACTGAGCAGGTTGAAATTTAATGTATCAACAAAATTGACTCTATCAAATTTTACCAGTCCATTTGTCACATCACCTTGTGCTGTGATATGGCCTTTTGTGCTTCCAAAGGCAACTGGTCCTCCATTGATTCTTTTTGTGTTTTCCAGAATGTGCTTATTCCCTGTCATGTGGCAAGTGCATCCACTGTCAACTACCCATAGGCTATTTTGGCCTTTATTTGGCACCTGCACACATCAGAATTGATTAATTTCTATAGGGGACTGTAGAGGCTAGATTATGAGGCTTGTAATATTAAATAAAGTTGGGCTGGGCTTAGAGGGTTTAAGTAGGTTCATAGGCTAGTTTGATTATTGTATTTAGGCTAGTTTATGATTGGGCTTGGGTTTACTATTGGGTTTATGATCCACAAGGGGCCCAATAGTAAACCCAATGGGGTGGCTATATAAACCCCACTAGACCTCCTCATTGAGGGCTGCTTGATTACGATTTCCAAAGGGGTCTTGGAGATTACGATCGTGAACCCGAGAGCTAGTTTACGATTTCCAGGTTTTGTACCCGACAAGGTTTCTTGTGTGCAAAGATCAAGCTTTTATCGTTTATTCATCGTATTCTTGTGTTCTCGTCTTCTCTTATCTTGAATCAATCACTTACGAGGATTCCGCACTCGTTTGTGATATCAATATCGTGATTTGGTAGATTTTCTGGACCTACAATTGGTATCAGAGCCAAGAAACAAGTGTTTCGAGGTTCTCACGGTATTGGATTCAAGCATTTTTCTGGAAAAAGTTCGAGTTTTTGAAGATTTGAAGCTGCTGGAGGTGTTTATGATCGATCTGCTGCTGTTCTTGAGTGTTTACGACATTTTTTCTGGGTTTATTTGAAGGTTTACGATTGCATTTGTTGAAGATCTCCATCAGAATCGTTTTTACGACCCGAAGATTCGAGTTTACGACTGTACTTGGTCGTAATCGTGTGTTTACGACAATTTCTTACCGGAAACGAGAATCGTAATAGGAGTTTACGATAAATTTTCATCGGAATCGAGTGTTTACGATCCATCACGATCGGATACGCTGTTTACGATTAAGAAATATCGGAATCAAGTTTACGACTGAAGGTGTTTACGATCCATAGGAGATTACGATCGTAAACAGGGTTTACGATCGGAAACTCATTTGCGGCAAAAAGTCTCTTTTTCTCACTTTCACGGAAACGGGCGTAACTTTTGACTCGTTTGGAGTTAGAGACTCAAATTTGAACACGACGTTCGTGACACCGAGCCCCAGAATTACCCCCGACTAACGTCCAGGGGAGCTCGTTTGGACCCCCAAATTCCACTCCGAAAGCCTCCGTTTTTCAGTTTTAAGTTTTTGACACTATTCTTTGAATAGTGATTTTGCTGTTTTTACCGTATAATTCCTTGACTTAGGCAAATTTGTAAAAATTATCAGTCGGAATTATTTGAGGTAAAATGTGAAAGAAGCTCATTTAAGGGTAGATGGCAAAAGAATGAAGAGAAGGTTAAAGCATAGAAATTTGACATTGAGAAATATCGGAAGCTAGCAACGGAGAAGACTATCTTACATGATCGGGCTAGAATTGAGATATCTGAGCTAACACAGAAATTAAATGAACTACAACAAAAATTTGATGAGCTGCAGGTCAAGTATGATTGCAATCAGGAAAGAAATCAACGAATGCTAGATGCTGGAAAGGAATTGTCACATGCTGTTGTGACCGGTCAAGTTGGGAAACACACACCTGGATTTGGGTCAGAAAAGACTGATAAGGCCTTGGCTGCAAACAGCATTATTCCTCCACCAGTTCCCAGAGACATTATAGGAATACTTCTTAGTGAGGAACAAGTTCAACGAACCAAGTCAGATTATAAAGAAGCTGCTCCTCCTATTGATAGTGTCTTGGTTGGAACTACACCATTGACTCAAGAGGAAATAGACAACGAGGCAAACATGACATATGGTGAAGGGAGAATAGAGGACGTATCAAGAGATGATACTGAGTCTGATGAGGGTGGGATAGAGTTGAAACCATACCCTGAAATTGAAACCCCATACTTCAAGGTAATTGACAAAGTCGAAAGGGAAAAGGTGATCTTGACGACACGGCCTGAGGGAAAGATCTTTATGACATCTGGATCAATGTTTGATCAAGAACCAGATGTAGGATATGAATTACCGTCCTTCTCCTCCAAGTTCAAAGGCATAACCGATGGAGTGATAAGCGAACCTAAAGTTGAGAGGCCAAAGATCACCATCAAGCATCCGAGTATGAAGCCAACAGATGGAGTGAAGAATGAAAAACTCAAGGGAGTAGCTGTGTCTCCCATTTCTTCAGTTGCTTCATGTAGTTGTCAGTGCAGTTGCAAGAATGGTGCTTCTTCATCAGGAAATCCAGAGAGCACAAAGACGATGAGGATAGGTTCAACACAGGCTTCGAGGATCCAGCAGAAAGTCAAATCTGGAGTTGCAGACAAAGAAAAGAAGCAGGCACAAGGCAAACCAGCTCCATATATGCCACCAAAGACAAATGGGTACACGTCTGACTTCTATCTAAAGAAGCAGACTTGCTTTAATTGTGGCATTGCTGGTCATATTGCTAGAAACTATCTTTATCGCCCCTATGAACCCTATTTTCCGAAAAGTCAAAGGGTTTCATATCAGGACTCTGTGAAGTCTAAGCCGATGATGGTGCAGAAACCTAAGGCAATGAAGACTGTTACTCCTAAGGTTAAACCCTCTGATCAACATTGGGGTGCTGCCAAAGCTGAAAGAAAACCTTTAAATCAAAACAACAGCTTTCCAAGTTACCAAAATTTCCAAAAACAGGTGAAGAAACCGTTTTCAAAACAACCAAAGTCTGAAAAACCCAAGGTTACCCCTCCCAAGGTTACCCCTCCCAAGGTAACTAAAACTGTTTTGAAAAATGATTCTAAAATGAAGAAGGTTTAAATACCTAAGGTCACAACTCCAAAGGTGACTAAAACAAATGTTAAATCACCTGGAACTTGGAAACCAAAAATCAAGGCAGCTCCATCACAACTTCCTGATTTCTCAATGGGGATGTTCTTACAAGAAGTATCCTTTATTGATTCCTCAGGTGTACCCAGAAAAACAATGGCCTGGGTACCAATGGCTAACTAATCTCTCACTCTGTGCAGGAACGATCAAGGAGGATTATCACTAACGTTTTTATTACTAATTTGTTTGTTGATAAGTGATTGTTCCAGGCACAGTTTAGGAGACATATCTTCATGTCATGTCAAGTAATCTATAAATGGAAGGTATGTCTCATTGAGAGGTAAAAGGTCAAAATCAGCATGAAAGGTACTGTTCTTAACTTGGTTGTTTGAATGATGAGGCAGCAAAGGGTCTTTTGAGTCAAACCTATTTCATTAAAGTGTCAATTAAGCTGTTGATTGATTATGTGTTTGACTTCAAATGCAATGAAGTGTGCATGTCATGAAACCCAATTTTCTAAAATTTTCAAATCAATACTTTGAAAGTTAGCTTGGCCAGATGTGTGTAAAGTCATTTAATTTGTTTCTGTGTTTGTGTGTTTGTTTAAAAAAAAATTGATGTTCACAAGATTGTGACATTAAAAATCAAAAAGCAAGGGGAAGAAATGGAAAAGATGAAAATGTTGACTCCTCAAAATTGTGTGCTTTTCAATTTTTAATTGTTTGTGCCTTGTTTCTGAGAAGTTTAAGGGAAGTAAATTGAATGCACGGATTGGAGATGGCTGACACGCGTAAGGCGGAAGTGAAAGGCAAGCTCCACGGTGATATGCTCAGTAGGCTCGACCTAAACTTATGACCTCCAATGAAAGTGCAGTGAACTTAAAAGATATATATGTTTAGTTTTCCATCCCAGGTTGCATGGCTTAAAAAACTGAGTCCCGGCAAAAATGGGTTGAGAGTGGTAATTACCTAGTATTCACTCTCTCACACACCATGTTTATGCTATCTTGACAACACCACAGAGCAAAAGAAAATGAAAAAGAAAGGAAAAAGAAAAAGAAAAAGAAAAGAAAAAGAAAATGAAAAAGAAAAGAGAATAAATAATCACTCAGTTGGTCTTCTTTGCGTGCTTAGCGGCCGACCTGATCACCGACTGATGGTTAATGAAATAAGTGGTAGTCATAACGGTGTTGCATGGTTCTTCAAGCTGGGGGTTTGTGAATCCTCAATAAACTCTGAGGTTGGGTAGGTTTTGCTGTGTACGCTTGGGTGTGGGGACAATTAAACATGACGGTAATATTGTACTATATTAAGCATGACGCATTCGGTTGGGATTAAACAGGTTTGAGTTTAAAGCGGACAAACATACCGGCAATCACCTGGACTAGTCAAGTAACTGAAGCTGAAAAGGGTTCCTCAGTTAGATTCATACGGTTAGATCCCTTGTTAACTTTCTCATGTTTGGTTTGGTAAGTTTTTGTTTAGTTTTTATCTTTCGTGTGTGAGTCGTTAAGTTCTTTTTGGTGTGTTTTCGTCTTGGCCAGGTCGATTTGAGAAGTCAAAATGTGTTTTTCATGGGTTTTAATGCATGACTATATGCCCCCGACAGATCTTGCCAAATTTTTAGGGGAAGGAGTATGGGATAATAAGTATTATCCGAAGGTAACTCGAGGATGATACTTATTATCTAATGGAAAAGACTTCCTCCGTCAGATCTTGACAAATTTTTAGGGGAAGGAGGGAGGATAATAAGTATTATCCGAAAAGACTTCCATAATACATAGTATCCGAAGGGAACTCGAGGATAATCTGTATTATCTCAGGGGAAGTCCTTAGCTGAGGGGAAGTTATCAGCTAAGGGGAAGTCTTTAGAGGTCTTTGGGTTCAGGGGAAGTTTTATAGAAAACCCGTAATCTATATTAGGGTTTTTGGTTAAAATTATGTTAATTTGAATCAACTGAACAGATGATAATTACCTTCTAACCCAAAGACCAGTCATCAAATGTCTGGTGGAGTATATTTTTTGAAATGTGTGTCAGACAGGTTGATGATAGAAAGATGTTGCTACTGCTCAAGTTAAAGAACCAGCCGGACAAGACTTCCATCTGAATAAGCAAGTGTTCAGGGGAAGTTGTTGGTTTCTTTACAAGCTTCTAGAAGATTATCAAAGAAGATGTTCACAAGCTTAGGGGAAGCAGAAGAATTCAAGTCTCGTTGAAGAAAGTGATGCAGAGAGCAGTCAGAGATCATGAAGATCCAAGTTCAACAATTAAATTCTTCAAAGTTAGGGGTTTTCAAAATTTCAACCCTCTAATTTTTGAAGATTCAAGACAGTTACCGAAGTTTCAGCAAGAACCAATTCACTCATGAGAAGCAAGTCAATGAGAATCCTCCATCTCATTAACTTGTTCATTTCAAGAAGTTCAAGCTGATGCTGATCAAGAGGAAGTCCCAAGTGCCCGTTATGAAACCCAATGAAGATCTCTGCGGAAAGAATCTTCATCAGCATCTATGCCAGCCAGTCAAGAAGAAGAATTTCAAAGATTGAAAACATTTAATATCACAAGCCTAGGGGAGGATTGTAGAGGCTAGATTATGAGGCTTGTAATATTAAATAAGTTGGGCTGGGCTTAGAGGGTTTAATTAGGTTCATAGGCTAGTTTGATTATTGTATTTAGGCTAGTTTATGATTGGGCTTGGGTTTACTATTGGGTTTATGATCCACAAGGGGCCCAATAGTAAACCCAATGGGGTGGCTATATAAACCCCACAAGACCTCCTCATTGAGGGCTGCTTGATTACGATTTCCAAAGGGGTCTTGGAGATTACGATCGTGAACCCGAGAGCTAGTTTACGATTTCCAGGTTTTGTACCCGACAAGGTTTCTTGTGTGCAAAGATCAAGCTTTTATCGTTTATTCATCGTATTCTTGTGTTCTCGTCTTCTCTTATCTTGAATCAATCACTTACGAGGATTCCGCACTCGTTTGTGATATCAATATCGTGATTTGGTAGATTTTCTGGACCTACAGGGACCCAAGCCTGAGTGGTCTTGGGTCTGCCATAAGCATCATTATACTTGTACTCCTTGAGTACTAAAGTATCTAAGACTGGAGCTTCATTAAGTAGATCATCATTGTCAAAACTAAAGTTCTCATGCTGAGCACTTGTTTGACTAGATCTTTCACCTTTGGTGTTCTTTCTTTCAGCAATTTTCTTATCCCTATATTCTTTAAACTTCCTTTGCTTGTTGGTTACTTTCTTAAGTTTTTCATTTTCTTTAATGACCAACTGAGTTCTTTCAGGTGACTTTGAAAATCTTTGAGGAGAGTGTTTGTTTTGACTTGAACTCTCCCCGTGAAGTGGAACATAGAGATTTCCACTTGAACTTTTAGCAAAGACAGTTTCAGATTGGTTAAATTTGCTGTTTCTTGAAAAGTTTTCTCTAGAGGTAACCTTTCCTCTAGAGGGATTTCTTCTTCCTTGAGCTTCAAATTGCTTAAACCCTTCAGCAAAGTGTACTTGAGGTCTCTGCTTTGGAGCAGTAGCTGATCTGGGTTGAAACTTGTTTTCCGGTTGAACATGAGTTCGAGCGGAAAAATGTTCTGCTTGAACTTCAGCCGGAAAACGATTTTGCTTTAAAACAGTAAAACTTCCATTCCTTTCATTACCAATTAAGACTCTGTTAGAATCAGATCCAAAATACTTCAAAGTGTGATTTCTCACAGGTGAAATTCTTCCTGTGAGCTTCTTTTGAAAATCTGCCTTTGGTTTCAAAACAGGTTTTGGTTTTTGAAATGGTTTGACTTTACTCATCGGGTTGAACTGACAAACAGCAGCTAGGTGACCTTGTTCACCACAGCATATACATTCAACAACTTTGGTTTCAAACTTTCTAGGAGACTCAAGTTTGGTTACTTGGTTAAATTTTAGTTGACCAAGCCTTTGAGTTTCACTTCCCTTTGGTTTCTCAGGTTGCTTTCCTCCAACTTTTGAATCCTTAGGTTCATAAACAGTTGGTGGAGGAACAGCAGTTGATGGTTTTAAAATTTTTGATTGGTCAACTAAAGCAGATGAGCTTGCAACAGTGACTTCAGCTTTCTTAGACTCAACAGTGTTTTTGGAACTTGACTGTGATGAAATGTCATCAACTGTGAGACTAACTTTACATACAGATTTTAAAGCATCAATTGGTTTGATTACAGGTGAGTATTCAATTGGTGGCTCAACACAGTTATACCCAACACCTGCCTTTCCATACATCCCTCCCATCCATAATTTCTCAGCCTTTTTGTTTGCTGCCTAGAATTTATCACAGGTGAACAAAGCATCTTTCAGCTTGATCTCAAGAACATCAACCTCAGCCTTAGCATCCTTGGTTTCGTTTCTTGACTTTTCAAGTTTTGAGAGTAAATCATCAAGCTGAGTTTCAAGCACTGACTTGGTTTGTTTCAACTGTTCATATTCTTTGGTTAAATTCTCAATTTTTGAAATATATGAAGATTCAGTTTTCTTGAAACATTCCTTTAACTCATTTAGATTTGAAACTTCATCAATCAAGTCAGTGTTGTGATTTTGGTACTTTGACACTTGTTCTATGCAGGCAGGGCTGCATAGATTTTCTAGGACTTTCTCTGGGATAGAGTTTACCTGATCAGAGGTGGAATCTTGTTTGGCCATCAAAGCATGGTTGACAGGCTCAAACTCAGCAGCGAAATCTTCCCATTCAACACATGAGGTTTGATTTGCAACAGCAGCTACCATATTTTGGTGGTTTTGACTTCCGGTTGGTTTTGGTGGGGTGGGTTTGGAACCTGAGTTGTTTCCAGAGTTGTTGTTGTTTGAATTGCTTCCTCCATGATTTTTCCCTTGAGCATGACCTTGATTCTGTCCTTCTCTTCTTGGTTGAGGGCATTCCCTTGCAAAATGACCAAGTTGGTGGTAGTTATAACACTTCACCTTGCTTTTGTCAAGGCCTATGTGAGCACCTTTTGCTCCCTTGTAGGTTCTACCAGTTCTTTTGTAGAACCTTTGAGCTCTGACAGAAACCATAGCAAGTTGTGTCATAATGTCCATTTCTTCCAAATCATCGGCACCTATGCACTCAAGATCTTCGGGTATGAAGCCTTGGTATGAGTCAGTTGCTACATGAGCGTTGTGAGAGTTTTCAAACATGTTTGAAAAACTTTCTTGACACCTAGGTGTCTCAGGGAAACTGACAATAGGTGACTGATATGATGAGTTTGAAGACCTTTGACTGTTAAAATCAGTAGTTACTAGTGCAGATGAAAACAGCTGAGTTGACTCAGAAGATGAGTTTTGTTTAAGATCTAGTTCCATTTCATAGGCACTGAGTATGCCATGTAGTTCACTAAGTCTCATTTTTTCAAGTTTTTGCATTCCCTGATGCTTACAGTGTAAACTGTCCACACAGAAGGCAGGGAACGTAAAAACTTTCTGTTAACATCTACCTGGTCTAGTTTTACATCTACCTTTTGAAGTTCATCAAGCAAAGAAACAAATCTTAAGTACTGGTTTGTCATTGTTTCACCAGATTTGAAAATAAAGTTTTCATACTTTTGTTTTAAAACATCTTTCTTGTTTTCTTTAACTTCACTGGTTCCTTCATACATTTCACTTAAGGCATTCCACAGGTCAAATGCAGTTTTATATCCTTTGAACCCACTTAAGATGGAATTAGGAAGTGCAGCCTGTAGAGTCCAATATGCCTTATGGTCAAATTCGAGAGCAGTATAGTCAGATTCAACATATTTATCAAGTGGTTTAGGTATTTTGACTTCTGCATCATCAGCAGATGAAACCATGGGTGAGTAGGGACCTTCAGTGAAAGATTTCCAAATACGACGGTCCAGAATCCTAACAAAACCTTCCGTCCTGAGTTTCTAGGTACCAAAGTCATCGGGAGTGAACATTGGTGGTTTGTTGGAAGAACCATTTGGGCAACTTAAACTGAAATCACTCATTTTCAAAACTTTGAGAAAGATAAAACAGCAAAGCTTGTAAAGTAAGCAAGTAAAGTATCAACCTTGAAGCACAGAAAGTCTTCAAGGTAAGAACCAAAGCTCTGATACCACTTGTAGGATCGTTAAAAGTTAGAGTTAAACTTAAACAAAGCCCTTTACTTGCAAATATAACCCTACGGAATTAAAGTTATATTTCACTTTACTTAAGCAATATTGAGTTCTTGTGTATAAATATAAAAGCTTGATTTGCAGAGATATAGTAACAACAAAGTATCAAATACTCGGCACTATTTGCATTAACTCAAAGCTACACTATTACAAGTTGTTCAAGAACTGATAACAACAAAGATGACAACTGTGTGTAAACTAAGAGCTGGCTATGCTATATATAGTGCAGATGAGATCAATGACAGCCATTGATCTCATGCGATCTAATCTAGACCGTAAACTAAAAAGTCAAATACAAACTACCAAAAGAATAAACATCGACAATTGGAATATCTTGCGTGTTTGCAGCAACATACTACTTTAGGAGAGCGGCTTGAATCAGATATAGAAGCATACGAGAAGCTTTTGCAGGATTGGACTTGCTGAAAAGACATCTCAGGAAAAGTCCGGTTGAACTCATTATCTGGTGGATAATCGAGTTCACCCGGAATATTTGCTAAAAGACAAAACTGCTTCTTTCCGCTTGAATTCCCAGTTCCGCTTGAAGTGAGAATTCCGCTTCAACTTCAACTTCAGCCGGAACATAGTAAAATTGACATTCAACCGGAAATCTTCCAAGCGCAATATTCCTTACAATATGTGACCATATAATACCAAAGGCCACGTTAAACAAACACATGTGGCCGTTGGGACCCTTTGGCCACGCTTTCCGGAAGAATTGTTTGATTACAACAACAAATATTGGTACCCTTTAGCCACGCTTCTAGGTGGCTTCAGCCACTGATATTGTAACGTGGCCGTAGGATACATAAGGTGACGGGACCTTTGGTGTCGATTGGAATGAAAAAAAAAACGTGACCAAACACCTTTGGTCACGGTTTTTTTCTGTGGCCAAAGGTGAATTTTGACGTAGTGGCAGCCACCTCAACATATCAATGAATTTTCTTGGTTGCTCCTCCTCTACCTCCAATAGTCTCCTTGGATATGGAATGTAAGCTCTGTCTGGCTCCTTAGGGTGTGATGTACTTGCTAGGCTTAGCCTCATTTGCACTTGCCCAGGAACCTCTAACTCAATTTCCCCGTCTATCGCATCATCACGCTCCTCATAAATCAGCTCAACACTAACTACCGATTCTGGATCTAGAGTTGTACTGCCATTCATGGTAAAGATTGCATTTACATTTTTCTTTAGATATGTCTTTGTGTTCCCTGGAAATCCTCCTGGTTTTCTCTCAGAAATCGATTTTGACAGCTGGCCCATGGTTCTCTCCACATTGAGCACATGAGTTCCTAAATTGCTCAAATCTTTGGCCACCACAGCTATATCTTGTTCGTTCTTAGCAAATCGTGCATCATTCTGCTGAACAACTTTAGCGTTTTGCTATAAGAGTTGAGCCATCATATCTTTAATGTCTCTCATGCCAGTGTCCTCGATCAGGATCTGTCTACTAACCTTGGGGTGTAGTAACCTTGTTGCCTCAGTGGTGGCATCTGCTAAAATCCTGACGAGTTAGAACTGTTAGGCTCTTGCTTCAACCCCTGATTGTAGTTATAGGTTTCCGATTGTCGGATAACATCAATGTTGCTATGGAGGTACGATCCAAGAGTTACACTTTGGGCAACAAATAAGAAAGGATTAATTAAGTTGTTAATTATCCGATCATGATTAAATGATGCAAGTAAATGCCCATTATTATTTAGTGGAAATAATGATGGACATCGGGAAAATAATTCGGTGGACATTTTATAGTTGTGTGTCTAGGTCTTGCATTCGGAATGCGTAACGGCTCGTAAGTCTGTAACGACTCGTTATGCAAGTTCTAGTAAACATTCTGTTAGTATGTAATGGATGATGCAAATCTCAAATAACGAGTCGTTATCTTGTAACGGCTCGTTATGGAGCAAGTCGGTCTCTGATTGTAGATAAATACAATTCTAGAGGGTAGTCATTGTAATTATAGACGAACTTGGAAAACAAGTCAGTTGTATCTATAAATACAACATAACCTAAAACCCTAATTGAGTTTACGAGACTTGGAGAACACACAAGACAAAGATGAAGCAACCCTATAGCCGCCACCTCCCTCCTGATCTAAGTATGACCGAAGCCGGCCACCAGTCACTACCGCGGCCGCCACCACCCACTGTCGATTGGATCCATGAGTTCATCTTGGCTTCCTGTTTCTCCATGGAAGGTATAATCGTTATGCTTTCGGTTTCCTAGAAAAACCGTTTGTTGAACCATCGTGTCTCGATTGGTTTTGTCATGACTAGTAAATTATTTTTATATGAGCTATCAGGATCTCTGGTGAGATCGATTGTGAATCGACCTTGTGTACAACCTTCCGCCTACGACTTGTTTGAAAATTCGAAATAAAAATTTTAAAATCCGTACACGAAAATCCTAACAATAGGCATTGGGTGGTGGGTGATGCACACGAGTATATATATATATATATATATATATATATATATATATATATATATATAAATGCAAATATGACCTTTAAATTTATAAACCTAAATTACCTTATGACTACGCATGCATATATAGGAAAGCGGAACTATCGTATGGTAGCACAAAAAGAAACTCAGGGTCGACCTGATGAAGCAATGGTGTAATGAAATTAAACCTAGTTATCATCATCAGGATTTTGTCACAATTCCTAATACCTGTTAGAAAATAAATAAGAAAACAATTTAAAGGTAGCAATAACGAAGTAGATGTAAAATTAGAATAAATAACAGATATCATCTAAGACTGATCACTATTCATGCATTACCAAGACCCGACATTGACATTTGTAAGTAACTGTCTAATAGATTTATAGTCGCTAAACTCATAAATCAGCAATTAACACCACAACCATAATGAAGTATCTACGAATTAATGACCTAGCTATAGGACAATAAACACATGATTTAAGACCTAGGACCATAGACAATCCTATTCTGATTAACCATGATACACTAATAACTAATAACCTACTTTCATGCAATAACATATGCAATGTATTTAGTCATTTCACTATTCCCTTTACCCAAGACATGGAAGCTAATATTCACGAACAAACACAGAGACATACTTCAAACAAGATAGATGATTGAACATGCATCCTCACCATTCCTATCTAGGCTCGCTAGAGTTCCTAAACACATATTGATATCGCTAGATTACCAACTAAGAAGTAGCATCAATTTAATAAGAAGAATACGTCTATCCCACCAACCAAATCAAATGCTACTAGGAAAGGATTAAACACATCATTCAACAACACATCTTCAACATGTAAAAGGAATCATAATTATTATACTAAAATCATTATGTAAAATATTATCAATATCAAATCATAGGTAAAACGATAAACAGATCACATTGTCTCAGATGACATCAAGAGAGTTAGCCTCTCATATCTAAACTACAGAAAACAACAAATAAAGTGTAATTAAACATGATTGTAAGCGCAAACCAAAGTCGATCAATAGCCGAATCTTCGAATAACTTTATATCTTGATCAATCGAACACTTCTGGCCTTGAATTCTGCGACTTCTAGCCTCTGGACTCCTCTGGAACCGAACTATACTGGTCTCTAACATGTAACCCTTGAAATGACCAAATGGTTGGGTATTTATAGTGAAAAATTAGGGTTTCGGAAATCGGTCGTAAGGGCTCGTTACGCGGTCACGGGCCGTAAGCGCCGCCATGAATTACTGAATTAGGGTTTCTTCGGTTATCCTTGAAACGGGTCGTGATGACCATCACAGGTTGTGACGTGGACAAAAAGTTAGATCTTCGAATTTTGTTTAATTCAGCCCCAAAACTTCGTAAAATCCTCAATTATCACTTTGCCCCCCTCTAATTACCTGTTTAAGACAGTTCATAGCAAACAAAGGGTAAAATAGACCAAAATAATGCTTAAACTACCAACATTCGTGGGTGTTTGACTAATAAAATGATGTGTAATTTAAAGCACATCAAACATCCCCCCACTTAGACTTTGCTCGTTCCTGAGCAAACCCTTAACTACAACATTAGCTTTCCTAACAAAGCTTTCAAAGTGAAGTGATGGATGGTGGTTACAACTTTAAACGATTACACACTGGACTTCTTTCCTTAGGACTATTCCTGAACAATCAACCAGACTAATTCACAATGTACACTCCACTCAGGTTTTATATCTGGATAACTAGTAAATATTGTACTAGAGTTTTGTATGGCTCTCGATTTGCAACGTCATGGACTTTTCTTACCATAGGCTTGAAAAACGATAATAATTCAACTAACATATTATACTAACTTACAAATCAAGAGGACTTTAGGCTAAGGTTGTAGTTGGTGTAGGAAATGGAATTAGGATTTTACAAATGTGGAAACTTGGGTATACAAGATCTGGTGAAATAAACAACTAACTAAGAAAAATCTTTAAACTCATAGATTTCCTTTTTATTGTAACTATAACTTTGAAGAAGAATCTTTAAACTCATAGATTCTCTTCTAATAAATACAATTATATATATATATATATATATATATATATATATATATTACATCGGCATATCATATATATTTTTCTTTTGCCGGGATTATTCCAACATAATAACTAGATTGTTTCCCTAAAATAAAGGTGAAAATAAAAAGGCTAGGGTTATTGGGTTAATTGGGTGATCAAACGAAATGGATATAAGCTTAACATGGGTAAACTAAAGGAAATTTTGGGTAATTGGGGTATAAAAATATAGATAAGACAAACAGAAGGTGTAAAGTGCAAAATAGGGTTATCCTAGGCTTGCCTCTATTATATTTGCTTGTTTTGTAAGATGTAGTCTCATAATATATACAAATGTCAAGTTCTAGAAGTAGGTCACGTGTGGCACTCTCTATTGTTATACACAAATAAAACTCAAGCTCCTAGTGAGTAGAAAGCTTGATTAAGGCTGAAAAAAATCTCACCATGGAAACCGAATGGAAATAGGGCTTAAGTTTGGTTGATTATCTAGGCTTCCTCCCTCGTACTTGCACATTGGAATTATCGTCTAAGTTTTATCAGAGCTAATATATTCTAAAAAGAAACTTAGGACTTGGCTATGCATAAGGGTCTAAATTTCATGCCTATAGTTGTATAGCAATGAGTGGATGGCGGAAAAAGCTTTGCTTTGGTCTAGCATATAGAGTTAAGAAGTCTACTTTAGGATCCACAAAATCAGTTGATAGCTTAAGTTTTAGTAGTGTGAAAAAGTTCAGCATGCAAGAAATTGAAATTTTTTTACACTTTTTAAGCAAAAACACAATAAAACATGCAAACTACAAGCGAGTCTCCCATCCCCCCATTTAAAATCGTACATTGTCCTCATTGTACTTGAGAACACTGCAAAACATAAGATAAAAGAAAAAGGGAACAGACGAGCCTGACTGCTGGTGGATTACGGAACATGGCTTCTTCATTAACCCTTGCTTTTCCGATTATTTGCCTACCAGAGCTTCAGTCTTGGATTCCTTTGCAAGTTACAAGACTCCAAAGAAAACATTACATGCAAAAAAGAAAAATAAAGTATTACCCAAAAATAAAAATAAAGATAAATAATTCCATTTATTCATTAATCATAGTCTTATTATCATGCCATTCAATCAAACATTCAAAACATAAGAAACAAGCAATCCAAACAAGTCACATAAGAAGTTCAACTTAAAGATGGATATTAATAATCATAAATGTTCCAACTTTAAGCTTCTTTAGTGCCTGATTCATCAGAGGACGAGGGTTCACCAATAGCTGCGTATAGAGCATCCAAATCATGCTGTTGAATCCTTTCTACCATCACAATCGCATCGATCTTATCTATTTCACGCTGAAGATCGCAAGTGATGCGAGTAAGAACTTCAATTCTCCTTAATAGCTCTCCCTCCATGAGTGTGAGTCTTCCACACAAGATATTGAAGTTTGATATACCCTCGGTTTCATCATCTTGTTTCACGGGCTTTTCGCGATTCAAACGAGAGGAACTGGCCTCCTTTTCATGGCTCCTTACGTGGGTGACTTCAATGACAGGACGCTTTCCTTTCATCTACGAGAAAACAGCGAGACAATAAAAATATAAAAGAATGAGACTACACTGGCGTCATGGCTCGTTATAGGATAACGAGTCGTTAGACCAAGCATTCTGTAAAGGACGTCGTCACGGCCCGTTACGGGGTAACGGGTTGTTATGATGCCATTTTCAAAATTTTAGAAAATTTAATTTTTTTTAATACAGATCAATATGTGATCAAAATCTTGCAGTTTAGTGTGATGTGGGGATGGAAACTTGTTGCCATCCCCACACTTAATCCTTTACAAAGATCATCATTGAAAATTTTAAGAATCAAGTGTGATGATCATAAAATTTATGGAATGGAGAACACAACATGGGTAGAGAAACTATTGTGATCTCAAGAAAACAGAAACTTGAAAAGAATTGGTATTCAAATCGTTCTTTCTTGGAAAGCAAGATAAAACAATGAAGCAAAGTAGATTTTCATACCTTTGATCGACTAAAAATGCCCCAAGAACCGTCTAATGCGATTTAGGGTTTTGAAAAGCCGTCTGGAAAATTCTATTTATAAGTTTTGAAAGTAAGTCGGTAACGAGTCGTACCGTGAACACGATCCGTTAGGGGAAACTTTCATTACGGCCCGTTACGGGGTAACGGGTCGTTACGATGCTCGAAACAAAATCTTCATAAAGCTTTTTTTCGTGCAATTTTAAGCAAAATTGATCAATTGAGGTAACGAAATACAAAAAAATGACAAATCCAATTGAGCGAGTAAATCAAATTGATGGAATTCGAATAGAAAACTCAACAAGTTTCAACTTACGAAACAAAAAAAAAAGAGGAAACGAAATGATAGAAATTGAAATTGGGTTGCCTCCCAAGTAGCGCTAAGTTTTTATAGGGTCTTCAGCCAGACCCTCCTTCACTCGGATTTTTAGGAAGTGAAGGCATGAACACACCTTCTCGTCAGGTGGCTCAATCTTTGGGTTTTTGGATTCAAGGAGTGGGTTGACATGTTCAAGGTTTAACAAGCTAGGAACTAGCCTTGTTGGTTCAGATGGCATCCCTTGAGGGATTTCAGATAAAGTTAAAGAAGAAACGGACTCTTTTGGGTTAATGGACTGCATAAAACAAATGGTTTCTTCTTTATCCTTGAACATAAGCGCCTTGAGATTGGTTTGCACGAGTGCATATGAGACTTCATTTTCACCACTTATCAAAGCGATACGCTCAGCCTCCAGATTGATTAGTGCCTTGGCGGTAGCCAAAAATGGACGTCCTAAAATGATAGGATGTAATTTATTAATAGGAACATCAAGCATTATGAAATATGCTGGAAACTTTAGATTCTTAATATCAACTATTATATCATTTACAATCCCCTTGGGGTTGATATATGATTGGTCAGCCAGTTGAATACTGAGAGACTTATTGGCTGCAATAGACCTAGTTCTAGCTCTTTATAAATGGACTACGGCATAATGCTTATGCTAGAGCCTAAGTCTCCCAATGCATCTACGGTGGATGAAGATCCAAATCTGCAGGCGATGATGAAACTACCCGGATCCTTTTGCTTTTTCGGTAATTCAAAAGCAGTTTGAGCAAAGCAGCCCGAGATGAACTTTTACGATTGGAAGACAGAAAGTTGAGGAAAGAATTTATTAGAAAATAGCCTTCGTAAGAAGGTGAGATATCTTCTCCATTAGTGTCGCGTTTAAGAATGAGATCGTGGAATTTTTGATACTTGCGTTCTTCTTCGATGTCTTCCTTGTTTTCTTCATAGAAATTCCTCCAACCGCATCTTCTAAAGTGCACGAGTGTGGTCTCTCACTTGGACACGCTTCTTCTCAAGAGAGTCTTTATCTAATTCAGTGATGTAGATCATGTTGACACTGGCATTGGGGTTTACCTCAGTATTGCCAGGCAATTCACCCTTATTTCTTTCAGACAATAGATTGGCTATTTGCCTTAGGTGTCTCTCCATATTCTGGATGCTAGCTTGCTGATTTTTTATTTCAGTATCATGTTTACTATCAGCTTTCACTAGACTTTGGACGAGTTTTTCCAGTTTATCCAATTTAGATGGCTCACCTTGGTTATAGTGAGGTGGTCGATATGGTTGATTAGAATTATTGAAATTGGAATTTGAATTTGGGTTTCGCTAGGAGCTACTAGACTGGTTCCTATTATCTGAGTTGAATGGTTGACGATTAGACTGGTCGTATGAGCGACCATAGAAATTTTAAGTAGATTCAACATGATCAGTTAACGTAGCTATGAAAACAGGACACATATCCAAGGTATGAGCACTACCACAAGCATCACAACTATTGGATTTAGTGGTTAGACGATTCACCTGGCTCGTTAGAGCTTCGATCCTTGCGTTTAGTGAGTGACATAATCTATGGCATGAATGCCAGGCTGCTTAGAATTAGAGCTTTGGCGACCTCTTGAAGGCTTCCAGTCATAGCTTGTGGCTGCTAGACTTTCAATCAATGTTATGGTATCAGCCAGAGTTTTATTGAGGATTGATCCTCTTGATGAGGAATCAACGTGCAGACTGGTGGGATTGCTCAACCCGTTGTAAAAATATTGCACTTGGAGCCACACATCCATATTGTGGTGAGGACATTTGCGTAGTAACCCCTTATATCTTTCCCAAGCTTCATGGAGACCTTCCCCTTCGTCTTGAGAAAATGTGGTAATATTGTTACGAAGGTGAGTACTTTTTAAGAGAGGGAAGTACTTAACTAAGAACTTCTCTGCCAACTGGTCCCATGTAGTGATGGAACCTACTGGTAGGGTCTTAAGCTAAGTTTTCACATTGCCTGCAAGAGTGAATGGAAACAAACGAAGCAAGACTGCATCGTTAGTGAGACCATTGAGTTTAAAGGTGTCACACATCTCGAGAAAGGTGTCAAGGTGCGCGTGTGGACACCCCTCCTCTAATTCGTGGAATTGCGACGTGTTCTGAAACATCTAGTCTTGTGATGCTCGACTGCCCTCCTTCTAATGTAGGCTTGGTGTAATCAGCGATCGAACGCTGCACTGCATCCCCCATCCTGCGTGCTTGGTGGATAACGTGTTGAGGATCTTCGAAAGCTTGAATCAGAAGTGGACGACTCGCACGAGTGGAAATAGCAGAAGAATTTTTTGGGGGGTTTTTTGGATTCTTAGAATTTTTGGTTTTTCTGAAATTTTGAAAGCAGAAACACAAAACACAAAAGAAAGACTACCTAAACTAACTAACCTACAAGGTCCAGAATGACGACTTGCTTCCCCGGCAACGGCGCAAAAAAGCCTTTGATGCACACGAGTATATATATAAATATGCAAATATGACCTTTAGATTTATAAACCTAAATTACCTTATGACTACGCATGCATATATAGGAAAGCGGACCTATCATATGGTAGCACAAAAAGAAACTCAAGGTCGACCTAAGGAAGCAATGGTGTAATCAAACTAAACCTAGTTATCATCATCAGGATTCTGTCACAATTCCTAATAACTGTTAGAAAACAATAAGAAAACAATTTAAAGGTAGTAATAACGAAGTAGATGTAAAATCAGGATAAAGAACATATATCATCTAAGACTGATCACTATTCATGCATTACCTAGACCTGACATTGACATTTGTAAGTAACTGTCTAATAAATTTATAGTCGCTAAACTTATAAATCAACAATCAAAACCATAGCCATAATGAAGTATCAACGAATTAATGACCTAGCTATAGGACACTAAACACATGATATAAGACCTAGGACCAAAGACCAATCCTATTCTGATTAACCATGATAGACTAATAACTTATAACCTAATTACATGCAATAACATATGCAATGTATTTAGTCATTTCACTATTCCCTTTACCCAAGATATGGAAGCTAAGATTCACGACAAAACACAGACACATACTTCAAACAAGACAGATTATTGAACATGCATCCTCACCATTTCCTATCTAGGCTCGCTAGAGTTCCTAAACACATATTGATATCGCTAGATTACCAACTAAGAAATATCATTCAATTTAATAAGCAGAATACGTCTATCCTACCAACCAAACCAAATACTACTAGGAAATGATTAAACACATCATTCAACAACACATTTTCAACAAGCAAAAGGAATCATAATCATTATATTAAAATCATTATGTAAAATATTGTCAATATCAAATCATAGGTAAAACGATAAATAGATCACATTGTCTCATATGACATCAAGAGAGTTAGCCTCTCATAGATAAACTATAGAAAAACAAGAAATAAAATGTAATTAAACATGATTGTTGTTAGAGCATATTCCTATGCTACCGTGTGTCTCGTGTATTGTATATATATCAGAGCTGTTTGAGTTGAGTCTTAGGGTGTACGTACCAAGGTCCGTACCAGTTGGTACGGAGACAGCGTACCAATGGTACATTGATTGGTATGCTGCATTTAGTGGTTACTATAACTAGTTCGTGTTAGAGAGAGCTCGGTGTGTTCTGTTATTGTCTATCACTTTTAACTGTGTGAAACTGAGTGTGTTATTTCTTTCTCTAGAATTCTTGTATTATCTCTTAGTGAATCAATAAAGCAAAGCTTTATTTACATCTTTGTAATTGTTGTGACCGAATCATGCAGTAGTAAGGTCCGTCCAGGTACTTACAAGTGGTATCAGAGCAATCTAGGTTGCTCTACTACTGTGATTTGATCAAAATCGAAATCCTAGTGAGAGAAAGTTTTGTGTTTCTTTAGTTTTTCATCAATTTTTCTCAATTCCGAGTGTTTCTGGTACTAAACTGATATATGAACCTTCCTAGAGTGTTTTCGCACCTCACTATTCCAATTTCTAGTTTCAAAAGTCAAAAATTCAAAAAATCAGTCGATTTGTGCTTGGTACGTCGTTGGTACGCCCGATGAATGCGACGGTACGCCGTATGATCCAATGGTACGCAAGGAAATCTTCATAATTTTGTTGGTAAGCTAAAGCTTGGTAC
Source organism: Deinandra increscens subsp. villosa (assembly GCA_039602395.1). NCBI lineage: Eukaryota > Viridiplantae > Streptophyta > Magnoliopsida > Asterales > Asteraceae > Deinandra > Deinandra increscens. The sequence goes on from JBCNJP010000008.1 coordinate 14,950,075, forward strand.
GCTAGGTAATCTTTAAAGTTGGTACGCGACGGTTACTCACTGGTACGCAGGCAGTTACGCCGTACCAAGTTGGTACGCCGCTTGTTTTGGTACGCTGATATTTCTGATCCGGGTTTTGGTACGTTGGATTTTTGGTCCGTTGGATTTTTGGTCCGCTGGTGGTACGTTGAATCTCTTTGGTACGGAAGCCGACGTTTTGGTACACTGGCAGAAAAGTGGTGTTCACTAGAATTGACGTAACTTGAGTTCCGTTAAAAGTTACGGGAGCTAATACCAGCCAAAACGACCATCTCGACGAGATCTATACGTTTACTACCTAAAAGCTAGTACCCTCCGGTATGACCCCCAAAATTCGCTTCTAAGGCCTTTGTTTTTGAGTTTGAAATTTTGGCGTTCAATTTTTAAGTTCAAGATGAGTGATTTTCAAGTATTTTTAGCTGCTCAAACATCGATGCATAGCATGATAAATTATGATAACAAGATAGGAACAACTCAAAAGGTTCCTAAGTTGCTACGATTGGAAGATTACCACAATTGGAGGAGACAGTTTGAATCTTACATCTTTTCTCAAGATGTTGATTGATGGTTTCCACTTGAAAAGGAATATGAGTATCATATGCTTAGTGGTAACATGCCAAATATGGTTGGTAGTTTTGATGCGAAAGAACGAAAACTGTTTGCAAGAGAGAAGAAAACATATAGTTATCTTACGATGGCATTACCAAAAGATCTAATGCATCAATTTAAGAACTATTCAACGGCTAAAGCATTATGGGATGCTATTGCAGAAAGGTGTGAGGGTAATGAGCAATATAAGATGACTCGAAAGAAAGTGTTAAAGAAAGAATTTGTTAACTTTGGACATTGTGATAATGAAAAGGTGGCTAATTTGATTGCAACGTTTTCACACTTGATAAATGAACTTGAGATTGTAAAAGTCAAGAAGACCAATGATGAACTGAAAGAGAAATTTCTAGAAGCCTTACTCGATAAGTGGGAAAATTATGTTATGATGTATGACCAATAATCCGAGTTATGCTGGTTTGACATTCACTCAAATAACTAGCAAGCTCCAAGCTCGTGAAATGGAATTGATTGTGAAGAAGTCAACACATCCATCCTGAATTATATTTTGGAGAAAATTCTGTAACTGTGCATGCTAAATCTACATCTTTTCCTAGTTCAAGTTCTAATCCAGCTCCAACTGCGTTGCTTGCTGGACATTCTTCAGGTTTCCGGTTCACTATTCTTGAGAAATCAACAAACAATACTAGTTCTGCTCAAGCAACTGAAGATCTAGCTGCATTGCTATCTGCTTTTATATCATCTTCTTCTGGATCAGTTTTTAGCCAAATAGGTAAATTTGGTTTGTTTCCAGATGATTTATCTCAGATGGATGAGGATCAGTTGCATAAGTTAGATTTGGATTAGAAGTTTGCTATGCTAGTTGAAAGAGGAAGAAGGTTTATGAAGAAACATGGCAAGAAGTCTATTATTCACGGAGACAAACTTGGATTAGATAAATCAAAGCTTAAATATTTCTAATGTTCCGAATTCGAACATTTTGCTCGTGAATGCAATCAATCATCATCTGAACCGAGTACTTCAGATAAGCATGATCATAATAAAGAAGTTAAAGCTATGATATCTCAAACTGCTGAAGGTTATGATTGGTCTAAAGATTTTCCTGAGTGAATTTGCCTTTATAGCAACTGTGCAAGCTGTTTCATGTGATTCTGATTCAAGTGTTAGTGGTTATGAATCAACTTGTGAATTTTGTGGTAAAAAAGATAGAAAGATTCAGACATTGGTTCAAGAAATAGAAGGGTTGGTTGTTAAAAGGTCAAAAAGGAAGAATTAGAAAGTTTCAAGAAGAAGTTTGAAGATTCTGATGAGATTCTCAAGATAAATGAGAAATTAGTCAAAAAAAAATAATGTTTTGATGGAAGAGTTTTAGAGCTTCGGACAAAATTGGATAAGAAGGTTGGTGCAGATAATGAACAAATTGTGAAATTGCAAACTGAAAATGAAGAGTTGGTTAAAAGTGCTGCAAAGTGGAAGAGTGAAGCAAAAGATGTGATTGGTGATTTTGATGCTTTATTTCAGAAATCTACTGCAAGAGTAGAATCGCTTAAGCAATCTTATGATGAACTCAAGAAAGAGTTTGATGAAATTATCACTGCCGAAAATCAACATCAATTGGTTCATTCTGAACTACAAGACAAGGTTATAAGTTTGAAAGAAGAAAACCAATTGCTGAAAAGAAATATTAAGATTCATAAGGGCCGAGATGAAGAAAATTACCCAAGAAGTGTATGATGCCCATGATCAGATGAGACAAGAGAAGTTTTTGTCTGATAGAGCTTCAGAGCAATTGATTGATTCAGAAAAAGCATTGGGTGAAGCTCAAAAGAAAATATCTAATTTGAATGTTGAAGTTTTGGATCTAAAGTGACAGTTGAATTATTTGAAGAATTCACATTCTTTCATAAGCTACTTGTGCAAAGATGAGAATTTTAAGAAAGTTTTTGGAAGTGAAGAAGATAACCAAATTCCACATCCAGTTATTCAGTCTGATGCTCTAGCTGATATTTATGTTTCTAATATAACTGGAGATTATTCTGAATTTGTGTCTGAGAAGTCTGAGAAGAAGAAAGCAAAGCCTTCAAACAAGAAAGTGGACTCTTCAACATCTGGTGCACCTACATCCGTTAAATTTGTTTCTGGTGGAGTTGGTGTCAATGCTCAAGACATTTCTGATGATAAGTTGGTGGAGAAAGATGAGAAGATGGGGTCTGAGGAAGAATTGGCTACTGAGTTGGTAAAAGCTAAGAACTTGAAGGGTATTAAAGCTAAATTTACCTAGGTTGCTCAAGATAGTTCTTCTAAGTCTCAGATTGAGTTGTCAAAATTACCCGGTTACAAACGATCCGGTTTGGGTAATAAAAATTAGAGATTTGAGAAGAATGTCAAGAAGAACATGCCAAAGAAGACTCCAAAGGAGAAAAATGAACCAATCTTGAACAAATCTATCATTTGGCACAAGTATTTATTTCAACCATGGAAAATGGATTCGGAGGAAAGACAATGAAGAATGATTCGTCTGAAACTTCTCCGAAAGAATTTTCATCGTCTGGATCAAATTCAACACCTCGAAGTCCTACTTTCAAATGGGTTCATGCAAATAGGTTTCAAGTTTTTGATGATTGTTCTGATAGTTATGAGTCTGATGACAAATTTCGTTCATTTCAGGGCAAACCACAATTTCAACGATCATATTGTTTGTGCTATCAATGTCGCCGAAAGGGACATATGGCAGAGGATTGTCCTCCAAATGTTAAAAGAACATTTTCTGATAAATCTGCCACATTTATGGATGAATCAGGCAAAATTTTTACTGAGTCAACACCTTCCAGATCTAAATCACAAGATGATGACTTTGTTAAAACAGAAAAAGCAAAAATGCAGTGGCGACTTAAAATGGTCAACAAGGCTACAAATGATTTTGTGGAATACACTGGTCGACCAGAAGCTGTGTGCTTCGGGTCATTTGAATACTAATCATTTAAATCCAGTGTGCAGGTTTCTTCAAAAAGACGTGTCGGTGATTGTGATGTTCAAGCTTCAAGTAGTTGCTGATAGTGGAGTTTCCTGCATAACTTAAATTTAATGCTTCATCTTACACAATTGAAAGTTTTTCTGAAAGCTAAAATTGAAAGGTATTAGTATCGATTGGTCAATTTTCTTTCTTTAATGCATTTCGTATGTAGTTTAGGGAGAGAAAATTGAAAAACCAAAAATAGTGTCTTTGTATTTTGTTAAAATGAAAAATCCAAAAGTAGAGTTTTCATTATAAGGGGAGAAAATGGAAAAATACAAATACATTGAAAAACAAAAAAAATACAAAAACATTAAAAAAGGAGAAATTGTATCCGAAATATTTAGGAAATGATGGTACATTGGCTTACGTGTCTGACTCATGGATAAAATAGATGAAAAGCCATAAGATCATTGTTCAATGTGCTTGGTAGGCTCGGCATTAAATCAGAAAGTAGTCAGATGTGATATACATTAAATACTAACATCTTGAAGCGTATTTCAAGATATCATGAAAAAGTAATGTGAAAAAAAATGATGAGTCACTGTGTATACATGTGTTCATTTTGCAAAGATTTAAACTTGGTTGTTTTTCTTTATTTTGTCAAACGATCGGACTTTCTTTGCGTATCAAAAGATCGACCTGATTGTTGTTCGTTTGACATTCTGCTTTATTTTCTTTGGTGTTTCGTATAACTCATCGGATTTTTCTCTGTGTGTATGGGAGTAATGACCTGATTGTTGTTGGGTTATACAATTTCAACTTGTTTTTATTTTCTTATTTTATTAAATCCGAGGCTTTGTTTGCGTATCAAAAGATCGACCTTAAGGTAGACGATTAAACGTTCTTATTTCTTTTTGCATGGAACACAAATGACTATATCATGAATTCAATCACTGTGTGTTGAATCACAAGTGAACTCACAAAGTGTGACAAGCTAATACATATCTGAGTATGTCTGATAGTGTGGGGTACACTGGTCGAAGCAAATCTAATCAATACAATAACATATCCAGATGTTATGAGTATGATTATACCTGAGTTTAAGATGGACAAATTATACCAGTAATCGACATGACTTGTGTGCTGAAGTAATTGAAATTGAAGTGTAGTTTAGCATGTTATGTTCAATATGATCCCAAGTTGTGATCTTTCTCGCAAAAGACAAAAATAGTGTCTGATTCTGTATTGCATTTATGTTTCATATCTGAAAATTCCAAAAAACTTAGGTGTTTTTAGCATAAACTTAGAAAAATCAAAAAGATATTCGGTGTGTTATGGTTTAAAGTTTCAAAAAGCCAAAAAGATTTTGTTTCTTATTTGTTTTCGACCAATCGATACAAGATACAAAAACTATAATTTCAAAACTATATCTTGGAATCTCGAAGAGAAGTTTTGCGCCAAGATTAAATTATTTTTCAAAAGAGAAGGAAAGCCGCGTTTCTGTCTTCTGAAATTGCAGGTTATTTTGTGTGACAAGACTCCAACATGGTGAAATGGGGAGTATGTAGTATCTTTCACAAGTGGATCTTGAAGTTCAAAGATTATTCAAGAAAATCCCAGCCATGCAAGCTCTTTTTCTAACAAGATTTCAAGCTGAAGACCGTACGCAGCGATGCTGAAGATTGAAGACTGAAGTTTAGTTGGAATACAATAGATAGATAGATACATAGATACACTACACGTTAAGGGGGAGTTTGTTAGAGCATATTCCTATGCTACCATGTGTCTCTTGTATTCTATCTATATCATAGCTGTTTGAGTTGAGTCTTAGGGTGTACCTACCAAGGTCCGTAACAGTTGGTACGGAGCCAACGTACCAATGGCAAGTTGATTGGTATGCTGCATTTAGTGGTTACTATAAATAGTTCATGTTAGAGAGAGCTCAGTGTGTTCTGTCATTGTCTATCACTTTTAACTGTGTGAAACTGAGTGTGTTCTTTCTCTCTCTAGAATCCTTGTATTCTCTCTTAGTGAATCAATAAAGCAAAGCTTTATTCAAATCCTTGAAATCGTTGTGACCGAATCATGCAGTAGTAAGGTCTGTCTAGGTACTTACAATTGTAAGCGCAAACCAAAGTCGATCAATAGCCGAATCTTCGAATAACTTGATATCTCGATCAATCGAACACTTCTGGCCTTGAATTATGTGACTTCTAGCCTCTGGACTCCTCTAGAACCGAACTATACTGGTCTCTAACGTGTAACCCTTGAAATGAACAAATGGTTGGGTATTTATAGTGAAAATTAGGGTTTTGGAAATCGGTCGTAACGCCTCGTTACGCGGTCACGGGCCGTAAGCGCCGCCATGAATTAACGAATTAGGGTTTCCTCGGTTATCCTTGAGATGGGTCATGATAACCATCACGGGTCGTGACGTGGACAAAAAGTTAGATCTTTGAATTTTATTTAATTCAGCCCCAAAACTTCGTAAAATCCACAAATATCACTTTGGCCCCCTCTAATTACCTGTTTAAGACATTTCACAGCAAATAAAGGGTAAAATATACCAAAATAATGCATAAACTACCAACATTTGTGGGTGTTTGAGTAATAAACTGAAGTGTAAATAAAGCGCATCAGTAGGTGTGCCTGGCCGGCCATGTAGTTGACCTACTTGACAAAATTGGTGCTACCCCTAATAGGACATCGTGTAATGTCGTGGGGGCCTAAATAGAACTCAAAATAACTTACCTGAGGTTACATCATGTAGGATCGAATTTGGTTACAGTGTTTAACCAATTACGAGATTTTACTTAAGGTTTAACCAGACGGAAACAAGTTAAGCCTTTTACCCTGTTTCAGTTAGAGAAGATGGAAATCGAATATAAACCATGTAGAACACTGATGTTGAAAAGTCGTGAGCATCGGATCGTCTACTAAATCTAGCTATATCAGATACACAACGAGTAATTAAGAGTTCTTTTATTGATCAAAGAGCAATTACAACTCTATACACTTAGAATACAGACTCAGAGAATCACACCACAGAAACACACACTTAACACTCTCTCAATCTATCACTCGTACCTCAAAACAACGACCAAACTCCTATTTATAAACTGCTGGCCGAACCCTGTCCGAACTCCAAGTTCGGCAGGTCCGAACTCCAGGTTCGGACCAAGTTCGCCCAGCAGCAAACCTAGCTTGAACTTGATCTTGTCTTGTCTTGAATCTTCACACAACATTGTCTGATTAGATACATCACACGACGCATAGACTAGGTATCAACAAACTCCCCCTCGTCGTGTGGTGTATCTCTTCAACATTAGTATCTTTAATCGAACTCCCCCTCAAGTGTAGAATCCATTCGTTCAATGAAATAAATCTTCAAACAAACTCTTCCTCAACTTGATCGTAGCTAGATCTTGAATACTTGACAATGTCTGGTGATTCTCTGGTCTTTATCAACAGCTTCAGAAGACTTGAAGTTGTGATTATTTTCACTTTAGCAACCTGCTCAATATTTAAATAATATTGGCGCAAAACGTCTCTTCGAGACTCCAAGATATGATTTTGAAAATTTGATTTTGTATCACGTGTTGATCAGATCAAAAATAAAGTAGAAACAAAATCTTTTTGGCTTTTAGAAAGTTTATATCAAAACAAACCTAAAATCTTTTTGGTTCTTCAAACTTATGCTAAAACACACCAAAAATGATTTTGTACTTTTCTTTAAATGAAATGTAAATGCAATACAGAATCAGACACTATTTTTGGTATGAGAAAGATCACTATATGGGATCATATTGCTCATCACGCACTGAACTACACTTCAATTTCAAATAATTAAATCACATAAGTCATGCTAATTGCCGGTATAATTTGTCCATCTTAAACTCAGGCAGAATGATACTCATAACATATGGATATGTTAAGGTATTGATTAGATTTTGCTTTGACCAGTGTATCCCACACTATCAGACATATTCAGACATTTTCTTTTTCTTTTTCTTTTGCTTTTTCTTTTTGTGTGATTACACTTGTGAATTTTCACAAAGTGTAATTTTTTTTCATGATATCGTCAACTGTATTCCATGCAAAAAGAAATAAGAACGTTAAATCGTCTACCTTAAGGTCGATCTTTCGATACGCAAATAAGGCCTCGGATTTAACAAAATAAGAAAAATAAAACAAGTTGAAATTGTATAACCCAACAACAATCAGGTCGGTACTCCCGTACTGTGACACCTCGTCCGAAAACCTAGGTTAAACCTCTTTACTTTGACTTTTAATTAAGTATTAATGTGCCTTAACTGATCTGACTATTGCTTAAACTGCTAATTATTATGCCTGACCGTTAACTGATGACGTAAACCTAATCCCGCGTTTGTACTTGAAGCGTATACCCATAAATTTCATAAAGATTCCATGGACTAATTATGGAATTTCAATAACAAGAAAATTAAATATAAAATGTATTTTTATATTTTATCTGGAACTGAAATTGGTGGCGTACATTTGTATAACCGACACAGAAAACTGATAAGCGATCATATGTTTAAAACTATTCGGTTTTAAACAATCTGGATGGCCGAGCTTAAAACTGTTACGAACTGACAAACTGAAAACGTTAACCGTAACCCGTGTACAAAACTGAAAACTATATCCGAATTCTGAAAAACTGTTATAACCGACTCGAACTTTTGTTTTTATGAAATAAAAACATCACAAACCGAAATCGTTGTCAAGACTTAAGCCAAACCTCAACCGCTAACCAATTGGGCCCGACTTGGCCAAATAGGCCCAATAAGCCTAAAACAATTAAACGGAGCCCGAAACCTTAACCCATTGCATAATCTTGATAACCCGGGTAATCGTGGCGATCCGTAAACCCAACCGATGCACAACGGGTCCGGGCCTCTAACCGGTGCCCCGTTTGGACCCGTACGACCCATAACTGACAAAACGAACCCAATTATATTTTCTTTAAACAATTAGGCCCAATATCCAGCCTAAATCTAAAGGGTTAATTTTAATATATTGGCCCATCAACCTTGCATTAATTTTTATAAAATGGTTTATCATCTTTAATTTTTATAAAAATTAGTCACCACCATTTATAAATTTATCTCTACACTTTTATTATTTATAAAAGTTATGGTTTTAACCATTGCCATATTTTTATGTTTTATAAAAACAATCTAATACTATACATTTTTACAAACCAATGCTTGTTTTTATAAAACAAGTAACCTACATATTACATAGCAATTTTTATAAAAGAATGATAAAAAAAAATTATAAAAGTAATCACCTACAAAATGAGAAGTTGGTAGATTATATGGAGTTATCTTGACCACATCACCACCCTATCAACTTGTACTTCAAAGAGTACACCACCCAAAATTTCACCACATCTCCTACCTAACAACCAACCTTACACTCAACTCCCTACTCCCTCCTTACTCCTCTCTTTCTTTCTGTCGAAGAACCAGAAGCAAAACCAAACATCTCCCTTTCTTTTTCTGTCAAGCAATTCAACATCCATCCCCCATTCCTTTCACTTTTCCGGTGAGCAACAAACCAACCAATTCCACCTTTTTTTTGTTTGATCGGAACCAAAAACAACCACCACCTTTCCCTTTCTTCTCGACAGCCAAGCAAAACAACCCCACCACCGCCGCATATTGCAGCCACCACCACTATAAACCGCTGCCCTCCTCCTCCTTGTTCCTCCTGTCCTCGTTTTCCGGTGACCACCCAAAGCCACCACCGCCACCTTGTTCTTTCACCCTTCCTTGTGCGAAACTGTCACTGGGTTGCTGCCACCACCGTGAACCACCACAGTCGCCATTTTCACCGCTACTGTTGTGCCGCCACCGCTGCTGGACGCCTGTTGCTGCTGACCGAAGCCAACCGCAGCCACCTGGGCTGCTGCGGGCTGCTGCCTTGCGACCTTGCTGCCCTGCCACTGAACCAGTCCATCGAAGCCGTCGTGGACTGTTGCTGCTGTCTGCAGCTGCTGTGCAGCCTAGCAACACTAACCACCACCACCTTAGGCCACCGCCACCCTCCCTCTTCTCCCTTCTTGTTTTGAGCAAAACAACCACTGCCACCAACCGTAACCACCACACCACCACCCTATTGTCCCGCCGGAGCTGCTGCCTACCGCCGCTGGGCTGCTGTGGCAGCCGTGGACCACCAAGGTCAACCGCCACCTTCTTTCTTTTTTCTTGTCCCTCTCGATTGTGGGTAGTTTTGATCATTTTCGATTACGATTTTTATTACATTTTAAACGTTCCCAAATGATTTCCCGAGTCTTGACAACTAAACCGTTAAAAACCACCGAGCTATTTTCTATCACAAAGATGTTAGTGTTTTTTATTTAAAACAAAAACCTATGGATAAATTAATAAATTGATGGTTTGAATTAAATCATTTAGTGATTTTATGATGTTTATATATATTTGCATGGTTATATGTTGATATTATCATGTGTTAATATGTTATAAATGACTAGAATTGTTATTTGTGATTTTTAGTTATTAATCATCTTGTTAATGAATTTATATTTGCTAATGAAAAAGTATCATGGATTGAATTTGGTGTTTAAGGACATTTATGAACTTATTATGAACTTTAGGAAGTGTTACTAAACTTTTGGACATAATATGATGACTTAGAAACATTTTAAATGAATTCTTATGGTAAAATATCAAAGTTAGTAATTTTATAAAATTACTTGGATTTTAAAACCATAAAATGTCATCATGAAATCTATTATATAAAATTATATAAAATGGTCACATTTTATAAAATATAATTTCTAATAATACAAGACTTAAAATGCTTGTTTTGAATTTTATAGAAAAACAAAATGGATAAAAATATATATGAATATATTTTTATATAAAAAATGGTAAATAAAATTTTTTATAACACTTGACTTGAAAAGTATAAAATCTTGGATTTTATACAAAAAGTGGAAAATATTTTATGTTGGAAATTTTCTATAAAAAGTCTTCAATTTAAAACCTTAGCTTTATTTAATAAATAAAGTTAGGAAAATTAGATTTAAATAATACGAATTATGCCTTATTGGCGAATAATAATATGAGTTTTGACCTTTCCTCACAATAATACCAATTAAACACATAGGTGATATCAGTGATACACCGTTAAAATTAATTTAACGGGGTTAGTGAAACGGATCTTTTTGTCATTTTTGAAAGTTGAGGGGCTTGTTTTGTAAATAGTTATATGTATATAAAAAGCAAAAAAGAGGAAAAAAAAAAGGAAGATGGAGGGCGTCGACCTCCTCCCCCCCCCCCCCCCCCCGGCGACTATTTTCCGATCTCCCCCCGGCGACCGGCGACCTCCTCTTTGCTCCGATCGAAACGACCGGCGACCTCCTTCCTCTTCCTCCGCCGTCCTACCACCATTGTTTCCGGCGCCGATCTTAATCTCTGTCCTGCTCACTCATCGGCGCCGGAGGCTTCGACACCTGTAGCTGCTGCATCGCCCACGAAGAACTTTGCGGCGGACGGTACAACTGGCGGAGGAGGCGCTACGAGCGGCTCGGCGGCAGATCTGGACCGAATAACTTGCGAAGGCGGTTCTGGCGGATACGAATAGCTCCGAAGCTTAAGTTGAAGCTGAGCTACTCTCCGAAGAAGCTGCTGATCGCCGGTGATCGCCGACGGCGGTGGTTACGGGGCGCAGCCGGTGAAGGATTACGATGAGGGGATCTCCACTTTTCTTCTTTTTTTTTAGGTTTATAAAAAAAAATTACAAACCAAGCCCCTCAACTTTCAAAAATGAAAAACAGATCCGTTTCACTAACCCCGTTAAATTAATTTTAACGGCGTATCACTGATATCACCTATGTGTTTAATTGGTATTATTGTGAGGAAAGGTCAAAACTCATATTATTATTCGCCAATAAGGCATAACTCGTATTATTTAAATCCAATTTTCCATAAAGTTATTTGAAAATGATTTTATAAAAATAAAATCAAAAGATTTATAGAAATTATGAAAAACATATTTTAAACATTTTGATTATTTTAAATAAATCAAAATAATCAAAACGTTTTAACCGGATCAAATGTTTTATTTTTTTAACGTTTGGAAATGAAATGAAATCTTTAAACGTTTAAAAAAAAGTTTTACGACGTAATGAAACGAAAATAATTCTTTTCAACCAATAATTATCTTTGTGAATTTTAGAAACCCTGATTTGAGTTAAAATCATTTTGGTTTGTAAATATAATTATTTTAATAATAAATATATTTTATATTAACTCAAAACCCTAATTTTCCTAAACATAACTTTAAATATTAAAATAACCTTTAATATTTATCTACTTGTGTTTAATCATTTAATCTCTAACTTGTAATAATTTAATAAAGTTATTCCGACAAGTTAGGATAATTATTCGATAATAATTGTGAACCCTAGTTATATATATATATATATATATATATATATATATATATATATATATTATAACTTAAACGCGATTGATTATTCATATGATCGAGTGAACCTAAAAATAATAATAAATATTAATATTTAAAACGATGTTTAATACTTGATTGAACTGGTCTTCATGAGACGTTATCACATGTTTATTCCGTGTATTCATTTACATAAATGCCTTCATACATGAACATTAGCATTTACTGATTTTAAACTGATTAACTAATGGGTTTTCAAACGGTACAAACGGGATTATACGTCAAGACTTGACCGGTATCATTTGGGTAACGTTCGTTACTCAAATGATTATGTGGACCCTTTTGCATATTGTCTTATGTTTTATTAGGACATTACTTGCTAGTTGCCACTCGGTAATCCATCATCATCACTGAATCAAGTGAGTTTCACAACCCCTTTTCTTTACAACTGTTTTACACTTATGGGGGAGAAATCATGAATTGATAAAATGCTTTTTACTTAATGTTATGGTATACCTATTAGCCGTATGACTACATGTTCCATTCTGTATCCCAAACAATTGGTACTTTATCATTATCAACGTTAGTACAACTGAATCCCACTATTAATTGAATTCGATTAGTTCTGCTCGAAACGATAACTAGTGAATAGATCTATTTGGGTTGACAACCCTGCCCAGATTGGTAGCTCCAATCCTGACTTCGTACATTGTCAAGGGGTACACGTCAGTTATTCTAGCCTGTTTGGTATTCTTGGGATAGAATGCCATGAGTGAGTAATCCGTTAGTATACGAATTTGAGGTTCATGGGAGATCTTACAACCACGACTGTAAACCAACGTAACATTTAAGTATACCGTAAACAGTTTTACCAACATACTGTAAACTGTTTTTACAAGCTTACCATAGAGTCATAAACCTGTGAACTCACCAACTTTATGTTAACCTTTTAAACTCATGATTTCTCAGGTATCTAAGCTTATCATGGAAGACGTGTATCCGGGGCTTCACTGTAACTTTCGACCCTGCTTTATCGGAGTCGTAGTCCTGACCTATCTTAAATAATGTTAGAGCATATACCTATGCTACCTTGTGTCTCATATATTGTATCTAGGTTAGAGCAGTTATATGAGTCTTAGTGGTAACATACTAAGGTGGCCGTACCAAATGGTACGCAGCATCTTTGGTACGGACGTACCAAATGGTACGTGGGTGGTATGCCAGTTAGTATGCTTACACAATCAATAGTTTAAGTTAGAGAGAGTTCATGGCTGCTGTCATTCTTATCACTCTTAACTGTGTGTTGAAGGTGTTTTCTCTCTCAACATTGTAACTCTTAGTGAATCAATAAAGCAAAACTTTATTTACTCGTTTGTGTTTCTCCGATTACCAAATCATGCAATAGTAAGATCGTCAAGTGGTTTTACAAGTGGTATCAGAGCATTTGGTTGCTCTACTTCTGTGATTTTGGTAATTTTTCAGATTCTAGAGAGAGAAAGTATGGGTTTTCGTCATTTTTCATCAAATTCATCCCATTCCGAGTGTTTCCAAGGTATAAAATGATTTCTGAGTGTTTCTAGTGAGTTTTCGCACCTCTCTGAAGCAAATTCCAGTCCAAATTGTCAAAATTCGTGAAAATCTATCGATTTCAGCTTGGTACGCATCTGGCACGCTTCAAGAAAATCTGGTCCGCCGCTGGTACGCCACTGGTTCGTTTCTAGTACGCAAGGCAATCTTCAAGTCTGGTCTGTGTCGGTTATTTTCTGGTTCGTTGACAGTTACTCCGTACCATTTGGTTCACCGTACCAGTTTCTGGTACATTGAGGGTTTTTGGTCCGCTGCTGGTACGTGAGTCAAACTGGTACGTTGGAGGTTCATTTGGTCCGCTGGTTGAATTGGTCCGGATTTGGTACGTTGAGAATAGATTGGTACGCTGGTAGAATACAAGTGTTCACTAAAACTAACGTAACTTGAGAACCGTTAAGAGTTACGGGAGCTAATACCAGCCAAAACGTTCGTCTCGACGAGATCTAGACTTTTACTGCCAAACGGCTAGTACCCTCAGGTTTGACCCCCAAAATCCGCTTGGAAAACGTCCGTTTTTCAGTTTGAAGTTTTTGCGTTAGGTATTATAATTTCAAGATGAGCGATTTTCAAGCATTTTCAGCTGTTCAATCATCAATGCAGGTCATGTTGAACTATGATAACGAGATAGGAACAACTCAGAATGTTCCTAAGTTACTTAGGTTGGAGGATTATGATAATTGGAAGCAACGGTTTGAATCATTCATCAATGCTCTTGACATTGATTTATGGATATCCATTGAGCAAGACTATACATATCCTAAGAAAAATGGAGAACCGGTTCCACGAAGTGATCTTGATGAAGATCAAAGGAAAGTTTATGCCAGAGAAAAGAAAACTTATGCAAATCTTACAATGGCATTACCAATAGAACTCTTGCATCAATTCAAAAATTGCACAACATCAAAAACTTTGTGGAATGCATTAAAAGATAGATGTGTAGGAAACGAGCAATATAAGAAGAGTCGAAAGAAAGTTGTGTTAAAAGAGTTTGACAACTTTCAGCACTGTGAAAAAGAGAGTATTGCAGACTTGATTTCAAGGTTTTCACATCTGATTAATGAACTTGATGTTGTAGAAGTTCAGAAGGAAAAAGATGAATTAAAGGAAAAATTTCTAGAAGCTCTACCAGAAACATGGGAGAATTTTGTTATGATGCTTGCTAATGATCCAAATTACTCAAGTTGGACATTCAATCAATTGTTAATCAAATTACAAGCTCGAGAAATGGAATTACTTGTGAAGAAGTCAGCAACTCCATCGGTTCAGAATCCTGCAGTCTATTTTGGAGAGAATTATGCTACCGTCCATGCTAAAGCTAAATCACATTCTAGTTCAAGCATGAATCCCCCGATAACAGCTTTTCTTGCTGGAAAGTCTGAGAGTACTGGTTATTCTTCAGGTTGCTGTTTTACTACTCCTAATAAATCATCAAGCAAGTCAACTTCTAATCAAGCTACTGAAGATCTAGCTGCTTTGCTGTCTGCTTTCATCTCTTCTTCGTCTGGATCTATATTTAGTCAAAATTTTCAATCTGGATGAAGATCAATTGAACAAACTCGATCTGGAATGGCAGGTTGCTATGGTAGTGGAGAGAGGAAGAAGATTTATAAAGAAACATGGCAAGACATCTATTTTTCAAGGAGGAACGCTTGGTTTGGATAGACGAACAATTAAATGTTTTAAATGTGACAAACATGGGCATTTTGCTCGAGATTGTCTTAAACCGTCATCTGACAAGGGTACTTCTGATAAGAATGTTCAAGATAAAGAAGTTAAAGTTATGATATCTCAAACTGATGAAGGTTATGATTGGGCTAAAAATTTTCCAGATGAATCTGCATTTATAGTCCGCCCTTCAGAAAATTTTGCTTTAATGGCAAATATTGAGGTTGAATCGAGTGGATATGCATCTGAAACTAGTAAATCTGAAACAAGTGATTCTGAAATAAATGGTTATGAGTCAACTTATGAATTTTGTAATCAGAAAGATAGAAAGATTTAGGATTTGGTTCAAGAAAAGGAAAAGTTGGTTGTTGAAAGGGTGAAGTTTGAAAAAGAGGTAGAAAGTTATAAACAGAAGTGTGAAGTTTCTGCTGAAATTTTCAAGATGAATGAGAAGTTACTCGAAGAAAAGAGTGTGTTGTGGGAAGAGTTAGCAGATATTCAGAAACAATTGTCAGAAGGATGTATTCAGAATGATCAACAAAAGTCACAACTTCAACATGAAAATGATGAGTTCATGACAAAAATTGTTCAGTTAACTGCTGCTAATGAATAGTTGGTCAAGGAGGTTGAAGAATATAAGTCTCAAGCTAAAGATGTGTGTGAAGATTTCGAGAATCTATTTCAAAAATCCACAGCAAGGGTAGAAGCACTTAAAGCATCTAATGATGAACTTCAGAAAGCATTGGATGAAGTTAATGCTGACAGAAGTCAATATCAAATTGTTCAGTCTGAATTGCAAGATAAGATCACTACTCTGAAAAAGGAAAAGATTTTGTTAACCAAAAATGTTGAGATTTATAAAGAAAGAGTGGAGAAAATTAGAAAAGAAGTGCTTGCTGCTCATGATGGTATGCGAAGAGTAAAGTATTTACTTAACAGCACATCTGAAAAACTGATTCAATCAGAAAAAGCTATTGCTGAAGCTTAAAGGATCATAGCCGATTTGAATGTTGAACTCTTGGATCTAAATCGTCAATTGCATAATCTGAAGAATTCTCACTCGTTTGCGAGTTATTTATGTCAAGACGATAACTTCAAGAAGGTGTTTGGAGGAGATGATTTCAATCAGATTCCACATCCGGTGATTCAAACAGAGGCTGTTGTTGATTTGAGCACTCCGACTCCAAAGGAAGATTATTCTGCATTTGTGTCTGAAAAATCGGAAAAGAAGAAGTTAAAGCATGTCAACAAGAAAGAAGAATCTTCAGCATCTGGGGCACCTACATTTGCTAAATTTGTTTCTGGTGGTATTGGTGTTCCTGATCAACAAATTTCTGATAATAAGTTGATTGAAAAGATGAGAAGATGGGGTCTGAGGAAGAATTAGCATCTGAATTGGTACAAGCTAACAACTTAAAGGGCATTAAAGCTAAATTCACCCAACCTGCTCAAGATGGTTATTGTCAATCTCAATTTGATCTGACAAAGCCACCTAGTTATAAACAATCTGGTTTGGGTAGTGCAAGCAAGAAGTTTGAAAAGAAAAATCAGAAAAACATGCCAAAGATGGTTAAGAATGCAAAGCAAGACACAAGCTTGGAACAACTTTATCATTTGGCTCAAGTATTCAGTCTACCATGGAGAAGGGATTTGGGGGAAAGCAGAAAAATAAGATTTCATCTGAAAGTTGTTCAAAAGAATCATCTTCATCTGGGTCTAATGCTACACCTCAAAGTCCTACCTCTAAATGGGTACATTTTAATCGATTTCAAGTTCTTGATGATATTTCAGATGATTCTGAACTTACTGATAAATGTCATCCAGTTCGGGACAAGCCACAATCTAAATGATCATACTGTTTGTGCTATCAATGTCGCCGAAAGGGACATATGGCACAGGATTGTCCTGTAACTGCCAAACGAACTTTTTCTGGAAACACTGCCACGATAATTGATAATCAAGCAGAATTTTTACTGACACACCAACTTCACATTTTAAATTGAAAAGTAAACATGTTTTCAAAAGTGATTCTAGTGTTGGTGATTCATCACAAGATAATATTTCATTAAAAACAACACCTGCAAAAATGTAGTGGCGACCTAAGTTGGTCACCAAGGCTGCAAATGATTTTGTGGAAGACACTGGTAGACTAGAAGCTGTGTGCTTCGGGTCCTTTGAAGTCTAATCTTTAAATCCAGTGTGCAGGTTACTTCAAGAAGACCTGTTGGTGATTGTGAAGTTCTAGCTTCAAGCTGTTACTGATAGTGGAGTTTCCTGTTTAACTTAAATTGAATGCTTCATATTTGAAAAACTGAGTTTTCTGAAAGCTAAAAACTGAAAGGTATCAGCACCGATTGGTAAATTTTCTTTCTTTTACATTTCGTATGTCGTTTCGGGGAAGAAAATAAAAAAAACCAAAAATAGTGTCTTTGTGTTTTTGTTAAAATGAAAATCCAAAAATAGAGTTTTCATTTTAAGGGGGAGAAAATGGAAAAATACAAAAACACTGAAAAACAAAAAAATACAAAAACATTGAAAAATGAGAAATTGATCCCACATTTTTGGGAAATGATGGTACATTGGCTTACGTGTCTGGCTCATGGATAAACTAGATGAAAAAGCCATAAGATCATTGCTCGATGTGCTTGCTAAGCTCGGCATTTAATCAGAAAGTATTCAGATGTGATAAACACATTAAATACAAATGCTTGACCAAGTGGACAATATCTTGATGCATATCTCATGATATATCAAGAAAAGATATGTGAAAAAGAGAAAAATGAGAAGTCACTGTGTAAACATGTGTTCATTTTGCAAAGATTTAAACTTGGTTGTTTTTCTTTATTTTGTCAAACGATCGGACTTTCTTTGCGTATCGAAAGATCGACCTGATTGTTGTTCGTTTGACGTTCTGCTTTATTTTCTTTGGTGTTTAGTATAACTCATCGGACTTTCTCTGCGTGTACGGGAGTACCGACCTGATTGTTATTGGGTTATACAATTTAAACTTGTTTTTATTTTCTTATTTTGTTAAATCCAAGGCCTTATCTACGTATCAAAAGATCGAACTTAAGGTAGACGATTTAATGTTCTTATTTCCTTTTGCATGGAACACAGTTGACTGAATCATGAAGATGTTCATTATGTGATTAAATCACAAATGAAATCACAAAGTGTGATGAGCAAAAACATATCTGAGTATGTCTGATAGTGTGGGATACACTGGTCAAAGCAATCTAATCAATACAATAACATATCCAGATGTTATGAGTATGATTGTGCCTGATTTTAAGTTAGACAAATTATACCAGTAATCGACATGACTTATGAGCTGAAGTAATTGAAATTGAAGTGTAGTTCAGCATGTCATGATCAATATGATCCCAAGTTGTGATGTTTCTCGCTAAAGACAAAAACAGTGTGTGTGATTCAGTATTTCATTTCTGTATTGTGTTTACGTTTCATTTCTGAAAAATTCAAAAAGATTTTAGGTGTGTTTTAGCATAAACTTAGAAAAATCAAAAAGATTTTCAGTGTGTTTTGATGTAAAGTTTCAAAAAGCCAAAAAGATTTTGTTTCTTATTTGTTTTCGACCGATCGATAATCGATACGAAATCAAAATTTCAAAGTTATATCTTGGATTCTCGAAAAGAAGTTTTGCGCCAAGAATTAAATTCATTTTCAAAAGAAAAGGAAAGCCGCGTTTCTGTCTTCTGAAATTGCAGGTTATCTGTGTGACAAGACTCAAGCATGGTGAAAGGGGGAGTATGTTATATCTTTCACAAATGGATCTTGAAGTTCAAAGAATGTTCAAGATTGGTCCAGCCATGCAAGCTCTAATTCTGACAAGATTTTAAGTTGAAGATCAGACACAACAATGCTGAAGATTGAAGACTGAAGTTTTGTTAGATATATAGATAGCTAGATACACTACACGTTAAGGGGGAGTTTGTTAGAGCATATACCTATGCTACCTTATGTCTCGTGTATTGTATCTAGGTTAGAGCAGTTATATGAGTCTTAGTGGTAACATACTAAGGTGGCCGTACCAAATGGTACGCAGCATCTTTGGTACGGATGTACCAAATGGTATGTGGGTGGTCTGCCAGTTAGTATGCTTACACTATAAATAGTTTAAGTTAGAGAGAGTTCATGGCTGCTGTCATTCTTATCACTCTTAACTGTGTGTGTTGAAGGTGTTTTCTCTCTCTACATTGTAACTCTTAGTGAATCAATAAAGCAAACCTTTATTTACTCGTTTGTGTTTCTCCGATTACCAAATCATGTAGTAGTAAGATCATCAAGTGGTTTTACAAATAAACTGCTTTATGATTTCAATATCAAACTAAGACTTTTATTCAAATGTAAGACAATATCATTTCACCATGACTTTCCACTGCAATATGAATGGTATTATGTTTTAAATGACGTTTGAACTTAGTAGAAGTTGTTCTGTATATCTGCGACTTTGATTCCGTCTTGCTCACACCCAACCCGTTGACCGGGTGTGACAGATTGGTATCAGAGTCGTGGTTATAGCGAACTAGGTTAAACAAATAAACAAAAACCAAACCTGGACTATAACCCGCTCCGAAGCTACCCTTTGCACGCAACACCAATTCCTTATCATATTGGTTACGTTAACTTGTGCTTTACATATATAAGTTATTATTACTACAACTTGTACATTTATATCTTTTTTTCTAGATACTGTTATCGTGTTACCAGCTATGTTCTCTCATGGAATATTATCGTAGAGATGACTTCCGAAGAGGTCATCTGCATATATGATTCTTCTGGAAAAGACACAGTCGTGTATGAGTACACACCTTCTCCTGAGGACCATGAACTGTCTAGCCTAGTGCAAGACATCCTCACCATCGGTATAGTCCGACAGTCCTCATTACCATCGAGTTTTCTGAGACCATTGTGACCCCGCCTCTCAGAACCACCTGATTCCCACCGCTGCTGTTAGCGGTCCGACCACTGCTACTGGTGACATGCCTACGATGTCACGAACAAGCCTTTGAGGTGATCGACGATGAGATCACTAGACTCCCCACCTGGACCGATTAGGCGGCACTAAAGACCCGTCTAGCCTTTGTGGAGCATCACCAGGATGCCACACTAGGTACTATAGAGTCACTGCATGCTCACATGAGTGGTGTCAACATGGCCAACACCGATCTACGGATTGGCCAACGAGTCCCTCCAGATAAGAGTGGCTTACCTGGAGGAATTCCCTGGGCAAGTGTTCTCTTACGCGAACCTCACTGCTCAGATCATCACCACCTTAATTATGCCCTCTGGATCACCACCACTCTAGATAGCTTGACTAAGAATCTAGACTTTTAATCCCCCCGTTTTAGCGATGAGATATATTTATATATTTTGTCGCAATGTTATTAATGGGATGCGAGCCTAGGACGAAGACTTATCGTTTTTTACTATCGTATATCCTATCAGTTAATACGGTGGTAATGGAAACTAGTATTATGATTATGATTTCCATGTTTAGGATTGATGTTATTACTGTTGTTGTCATTATATCATGTTATTTATTCGCGTATGTTGTTTCCCTCTGCTCCCTGTTTCTTGGTCGTGTTTGCACAAGTCATATTTTGGTACCATGGATGTATGTAGTGGCAGTTATTCTCGCGCATGTAATAACCCCATTCACATATAATCTAGACTTTCCATTATGTTGACATTAATAACTTAAAGCGAAAGTATGCCGCCAAGACGCCGAGCCACCAGAAACGCTTCACCTGATCCACCCTTGAGCGCTGTTGAGATCGAGAAATTGATTGCCTAATGCATTGCTAAAGTCGTCGCTACTACTGCAACCCAACGTCACGCAGACAATGGGGCGCGCGATAAGAGCAAATTAACCAAGGTTAGAAAACACCAGACTACAATTCCACCAAATTGTGTTTAATTTTTTAACCTAACATTATAAGCCCTCATGAATGTTCATAAAAGGACTTTATGAATTAAAACCTACACCTTTTAGAGGTTCCGTGAGTTGTTCACCCTGCCCGAAGGACCGATACAACACCCATATGCTCCAAATGAAACCTACACCACACTCTCGATTGTGGTAATGTCTACTGTAACATCTGCAAAGTTAAAAGACATGTAGCACACGATTGGCCAAATCGCACATGCTACGGTTGCAGGGAAATTGACTATCACAAAGGAATGCCCGAAGGAGAAGAATCAAGATGTTAACCCTGCTAGAGGAAGAGCTTTCGTGAACAATGCCGGAGACGCCCGTCGTGACCCCAACACGGTGACGGGTACGTTCCTGCTAGATAGCCATTATACCTCTGCTTTATTCGGTATTAGTGCCAATAGAAGCTTTGTGTCTACCGAATTTATTCAATTACTTGACATCACCCCTGTTGCCTTAGACACTAAGTTAGAAATTAAATTAGCAAATGGAGATTAGATAGAAACCAGACTAATCTACCCAGACTACTCGCTGACCATTCTTACAGCATCGACCTGATGCCCATTGATTGAGGAAGTTTCAATGTAGTCATTCGAATGGATTGGTTATTAAAGAACCATATAGAAATTGTGTGTCCTGATAAAATGGTTGGAGTGCCGTTAGCAGACGGCAACACTCTGAATGTACAAGACGGAAAGAGTGAAGCCAAGCTAAATATCATATCTTGTATAAAGGCACATAAATTCCTCTGTAAAGGATGCCATGCCATCTTAGCACATGTCACTAAGAAGAAACCGGAAGAGAAGCGTATTGAAGATGTTCCTATTGTCTGCGAATACCTGAAAGTCTTTCCAGAAGACTTGCCAGGCTTACCTCCAACACAACAGGCAGAATTTCGCATCGACCTGACACCCGGAGCCGCCCCGTTGCCAAGTCCCCTTACCAACTGGCACCGTCTGAAATGCAAGAGTTATCTAGCCAACTGCAAGAGTTTCTAGAGAAGGGCTTTATTCGTCCAAGCCACTCCCCATGCGGTGCTCCCATGTTATTCGTCAAGAAGAAAGATGAAACATTCAGGATGTGTATCGATTACCATGAACTGAACAAAACTGACTGTGAAGAATCGTTATTCGCTTCAAGGATCGATGACTTATTTAATCAACTTCAAGGATCATACTTCTATTTCAAGATCGATCTGAGGTCGGGTACCACCAAATCCGAGTTAAAGATGAAGATTTCTCAAAGACAGAGTTTAGAACACGCCATGGTCATTACGAGTTCCTCTTTATGCCATTTGGTTTAACTAACGCATCGACCGTATTCATGGACTTAATGAATCACGTGTGCAAACCATACTTGGATAAATCTGTTATCATGTTCATCGACGATATTCTTATCTACTCACGTAGTAAGAAAGAACACGAGGAACACTTGAGACTCATCTTAGAACTGTTGAAGAAAGAAGAGCTGTACGCGAAATTCTTCCAAATGTGACTTTTGGATTCGCGAAGTACACTTTCTGGGTCATGTGAACAACAATCAAGGTATTCACGTTGATCCGTCTAAGATTGAAGCAATCAAAGATTGGAGTACTCCCTCGACCCCCAACTAAGATTCGACAATTCTTAGGTCTCACTAGCTATCACCGCCGATTCATTAGAAATTTCTCCAAAATAGCCCAGCCTCTTACCACCCTGACCCAGAAAGATAAGAAGTACATCTGGAATGATAAGACTGAAACTGTTTTCCAGTTGTTAAAGCAAAAACTTTGCAACGTCCCAATCCTACCCTTACCTGACGAAATCGACGATTTCGTTGTATACTGTGATGCCTTGCATCAAGGCTTGGGTTGCGTACTGATGCAGCGTGAGAAGGTCATCGCTTACGCCTATCGACAACTGAAGATTCATGAGTAGAATTACACGACTCAAGACTTAGAACTTAGAGCCGTCATCTTTGCCCTCAAGATCTGGAGGCGCTACCACTATGGGACTCAGTGTGTCATACTCACCGATCAAGAGCCTCCAGCGCATCTTTAACCAGAAAGAGCTGAACATGAGACATCGACGATGGTTTGAACTGCTTAACGATTCCGAATGTGAGATTCGTTATCACCCGGACAAGGCTAACGTTGTAGCCGATGCTTTAAGCAGGAAGGAACATGCCAAACCGCGTCGTGTTCGAACTCTAAGTATGACCATACGCCCAAATCTCACGTCACAAGTTCGTGACGCTCAAATCAAAGCTCTTAAGCCTGAGAATCTGAATAAAAAATGCCTGCGCGGCATGGAGAAACAACTGATTGAAAAGCCTGATGGAACCATGAACTCTATGGATAGACTATGGGTAACTAGCTTTGAAGGTTTGAGAAAACTAATGTTTGATGAAACCCACAAATCCATATATTCCATCCACCCAGGATCGAACAAGATGTATCATGGTCTGCGAGATCAATTCTGGTTACCTAACATGAAAGCCGAGGTAGCTACCTACGTCGGTAAATGCCTGACATATTCAAATATCAAAACCTTATAACGTGTATTGTCTTGGAAAGACAATAATTAGGTCTAGTAAACTAGGAAAGGAAGCTCCTTGTTTGCATTGGAACTTTCGATATTCAAGGAAGAATCTGATCGAAAGCTAATCGACCCGAACCACTCCATAAGACCAATGGAGTCCTCGGCACATTTCATTTTCTGACAAACTGAAAACTCAAGTATGAGCAAAGCTTAGGCTGATCATGTAAGGCAAATCACAATTGTTGGTGCACACATAATTGTAATTTGAACTGCATGAAAATCCTGGTAGAGCCCATTCATGAGAAATCCTGACTTGTCCAGAAACCTTCATACTCAAAACCTCGTTTATCCGTGTGTCAATCCTCATTCTTTTATAAGACTATTGAGATTTATCTGCTGACAATCGTCGCAAACCCTTATCCCTTAAAAAGGGTGACCGCGTCATGTTAAAATTGTCACCTTGGAAAGGTGTCATCAGTTTCGGCAAACAATGAAAGCTTAACCCTCGTTATATTGGTCCATTTGAAATCACTAAGACAATTTGACCAGTAGCTTACCGATTACGCCTTCCCGTATAGCTAAGCAGTTTTCATGACGTCTTTCACGTTAGTAATCTTAAGAAATGCTTTTCTAATGAAACGCTTGTCGTCCCACTTGACAAAACTCAAGTTGACGAAACGCCACACTTTATTGAGGAACCTGTCGATATACTTGACCGAGACCTTAAGAGAACGAAGTATAGCCGTATTCCCATTATCAAAGTGTGCTGGAACTCACGGCGAGGTCCAGAGTACACTTGGGAACCCGAGGACCAAATGCGTCTGAAATATCCTCGTCTTTTCGGAAACGTCACAAACAACCAGTGATCAAGAACTTAATTTTGGGACGAAATTCTTCTAATTGGGGGAGAATGTGACACCTCGTCCGAAAACCTAGGTCAAACCTCTTTACTTTGACTTTTAGTTAAGTATTAATGTGCCTTAACTGATCTGATTATTGTTTAAACTGCTAATTAGTGTGCCTGACCGTTAACTGATGACGTAAACCTAATCCCGCATTTGTACTCGAAGCGTATACCCATAAATTTCATAAAGATTTCATGGACTAATTATGGAATTTCAATAACAAGAAAATGAAATATAAAATGTATTTTTATATTTTATCTGGAACTGGAATTGGTGTCAGACGTTTATATAACCGACACAGAAAAGTGATAAGCGATCATATGTTTAAAACTATTCGGTTTTAAACAATCTGGACGGTCGAGCTTAAAACTGTTACGAACTGACAAAACTGAAAACGTTAACCGTAACCCGGTGTACAAAACTGAAAACTATATCCGATTTCTGAAAACTGTTATAACCGACTCGAACTTTCGTTTTTACGAAATAAAAACATCACAAACCGAAATCGTTGTCAAGACTTAAGCCAAACCTCAACCGCTAACCAATTGGGCCCGACTTGGCCCAATAGGCACAATAAGCCTAAAACAATTAAACGGAGCCCGAAACCTTAACCGTTGCATAATCTTGATAACCCGAGTAATCGTGGCGATCCGTAAACCCAACCGACGCACAACGGGTCCGGGCCTCCAACCGGTGCCCTGTTTGGACCCGTACGGCCCATAACCGACAAAACGAACCCAATCACATTTTCTTTAAACAATTAGGCCCAATATCAAGCCCAAATCGAATGGGTTAATTTTAATATATTGGCCCATCAACCTTGCATTAATTTTTATAAAATGGTTTAACATCTTTAATTTTTATAAAAATTAGTTACCACCTTTTATAAATTTTGCTCTACACTTTTATTATTTATAAAAGTTGTGGTTTTAACCATTGCCATTCTTTTATGTTTTATAAAAACACTCTAATACTATACATTTTTATAAACCAATGCTTGTTTTTATAAAACAAGTAACCTACATATTACATAGTAATTTTTATAAAGGAATGATAGAATCTTTTTTTTTATTATAAAAGCAATCACCTACAAAATGAGAAGTTGGTAGATGATGCACCGCATCTTATACATATTTTTGAGTGATTAATCCCGCATTTTATCTGGCTTTTATTCGAGTTTTGATAAGATTTTGGCACTTAATGATTCATATGTTGATTTTTAGGAAATCTGGGGTGTTTTGATGATTTGTGGTGATTCGGGCAAAAACGGAATGCGATTTGGAGTTCGGGAGTGAAAGATAGAAAGAAATTAAAAAATTCTGCTAAAGTGTCAGTCATGGACCAACGAGTGTCCACTCTCCGAATCTCGCTGGTCCATGAACCTAGAATCCAGAACAAGGAGTAAAGTGGGCCTCATGGACCAGCGAGTCTCCCTTTCTCAGTTTCGTTGGTCCATGAACGGGCCCAGTCGGCTAAAAAATCCAAAACGTGTATTTAAGCATTCTTGGAGCCTAGGGTTGAGGGGAGTTCGACCAGAGAGCACGTTTTTGAGAGGAGAACGAGATCAGAGACGAATTTTGGGCGATCAAGGGCTTGATTGAAGGTTTTAGAGAGGAGATTGAAGGATTGGAAGCTTCAGTTTGCAATTTCTTCATCCGATTTGATTCTTTCTTCTTAGATCTTGATTGTTTGTTCATCTTTTACTTAGATTTGACTGATTTGATGATTAGAGATATGATTTGTGGCTGATTTCATTCATATCACCTAGTTTAGATGAAATTAAACCCATTTTGACTTTTCAATTTGACTTTTTAACATGATTATGTGATTTTTGCTAATGATTCTAGTTTTGGTTGCTTGAGATGATCATGTGTGCTTGATTAGCTGTTGTTAATGATGTATTATGTGAACTAATTGATAGGGCTTGTAGAACTGCAACCATTATTAGTTAGTTTTAAATTGGTTTTTGGGTTGATGCATGATCCGAAGACCTCCTACATGATGATATATCATTGATTAGTGGCTGATTTAGTGTGCATCCATTTGAGGTTGACTTGACCGAGTCGTTTCTTATGCTAGTTATTGTCTAGGCATTGTTTAGTAGGTTAGAGTGCTTGTGACCGCAAGATTTGACCCTACTTATTCGTGTTTAGCGGTTTCTAGGTCTCAGGTAATCGAAATTAGAACCATTGCATGTATTAGGATTCATTTAGAGAGACCTCTCTTCGTGTTTCCCGATGTATGCGTGTTTTGCTTGTTTTGACTGAAACTGTGAAACCGTTGTGCAAATTCACATATTATGCTATTTGTGCTTCATTTAGAATTTTCTGATCATTCGGGATGTGTCTATAGTCCTCCTTGGTTGGGTTATTCTCACTTGGTGATAGTTTCATGTTGATAGGTCTTGCCGGGGGTCTTATTTGGGTTTAGTGGATTCTAGGCTAGGTGATATCTCTCTCATTCTGAATCTCTGTCGTTTGCGTTGTTTGCTGTTTGTTGACAACTTGCTTAGTTTATTTAAATCAATCATACAATTTACATCGGTTAGATATTAGTGATGGTACATTATCGGGACTGATTACGCGTCCGTGGATTGATACTCGGTACTTATTGATACTATATTGCATACGACGGGTACGCTTGCCCTAGTGTGTGGTTTGGTCACTCAATATTTACCTTTTTAAACTTGACCACATTTTTATGTATCCAAATTGGCACATCAGTAGATTATATGGAGTTTTCTTGACCACATCACCACCCTATCAACTTGTACTTCAAAGACTACACCACCCTAAATTTCACCGCAGCCACCATTTTCACCGCTATTGCTATGCCGCCACCTTGCTGCTCCGCCACTGAACCAGTCCACCGGCGCCGCCTTGGACTGCTGCTGCTGTCTGCAGCTGCTGTGCAGCCGAGCAACACCAACCACCAGCACCTTAGGCCAGCGCCACCCTCCCTCTTCTCCCTTCTTGTTTCGAGCAAAACAACCACTGCCACCAACCGTAACCACCACACCACCACCCTGCTGTCCCACCGGAGCTGCTGCCAGCCGCCGCTGGGGCTGCTGTGGCAGCCGTGGACCACCAAGATCAACCGCCACCTTCTTTCTTTTTTCTTGTTCCTCTCCATTGTGAGTCGTTTTGATCATTTTCGATTACGATTTTTATTACGTTTTAAACGTTCCCGAATGATTTACCGAGTCTTGACAACTAAACCGTTAAAACCCAAGCTTTTTAAACGACTGTAACCACCGAGCTATTTTCTATAAGAAAGATATTAGTGTTTTTTTATTCAAAACAAAAACCTATGGATAAATTAATAAGTTGATGGTTTGAATTAAATCATTTAGTGATTTTATGATGTTTAAATATATTTGCATGGTTATATGTTGATATTATCATGTGTTAATATGTTATAAATGATTAGAATTGTTATCTGTGATTTTTAGTTATTAATCATCTTGTTAATGAATTTATATTTGCTAATGACAAAGTATCATGGATTAAATTTGGTGTTTAAGGACATGTATGAACTTATTATGAACTTTAGGAAGTGTTACTAAACTTTTGGACATAAAATGATGACTTAGAAACATTTTAAATGAATTCTTATGGTAAAATATCAAAGTTAGTAATTTTATAAAATTACTTGGATTTTAAAACCATAAAATGTCATCATGAAATCTATTATATGAAATGGTCACATTTTATAAAATATAATTTCTAATAATACAAGACTTAAAATGCTTGTTTTGGATTTTATAGAAAAACAAAATGGATAAAAATATATATAAATGTATTTTTATATCAAAAATGGTAAATAAACATTTTTATAACACTTGACTTGAAAAGTATAAAATCTTGGATTTTATATAAAAAGTGGAAAATGTTTTATTTTTGAAATTTTTCTGTAAAAAGTCTTCATTATAAAACCTTAGCTTTATTTAATAAATAAAGTTATTTGAAAATGATTTTATAAAAATAAAATCAAAAGACTTATAGAAATTATGAAAAACATATTTTAAACATTATGATTATTTTAAATAAATCAAAATAATCAAAACGTTTTAACCGGATCAAATGTTTTATTTTTTTAACGTTTGGAAATGAAATGAAATCTTTAAACGTTTAAAAAAACGTTTTACGACGTAATGAAACGAAAATAATTATCTTTGTGAATTTTAGAAACCCTGATTTATGTTAAAATCATTTTGGTTTGTAAATATAATTATTTTAATAATAATTATATTTATATTAACTCAAAACCCTAATTTTCCTAAACATAAGTTTAAATATTAAAATAACCTTTAATATTTATCTACTTGTGTTTAATCATTTAATCTCTAACTTGTAATAATTTAATAAAGTTATTCCGACAAGTTAGGATAATTATTCGATAATAATTGTGAACCCTAGTTATATATATTATAACTTAAACGCGATTGATTATTCAATCGATCGAGCGAACCTAAAAATAATAATAAATATTAATATTTAAAACGATGTTTAATACTTGATTGAACTGGTCTTCATGAGACGTTATCACATGTTTATTCCTTGTATTCATTTACATAAATGCCTTCATACGTGAACATTAGCACTTACTAATTTTAAACTGTTTACTAACGGGTTTTGAAACGGTACAAACGGGATTATACGTCAAGACTTGACCGGTATCATTTAGGTAACGTTCGTTACTCAAATGATTATGTGGACCCTTATGCATATTGTCTTATGTTTTATTAGGACTTTACTTGCTAGTTGCCACTCGGTAATCCATCATCATCACTGAATCAAGTGAGTTTCACGGCCCCTTTTCTTTACAACTGTTTTACACTTATGGGGGAGAAATCATGAACTGATAAAATGCTTTTTACTTAATGTTATGGTTTACCTACTAGGCGTATGACTACATGTCCCATTCTGTATCCCAAACAACTGGTACTTTATCGTTATCAACGTTAGTACAACTAAACCCCACTATTAATTGAATTCGATTAGTTCTGCTCGAAACGATAACTAGTGAATAGATCTATTTGGGTTGACAACCCTGCCCAGATTGGTAACTTCAATCCTGACTTCGTACATTGTCAAGGGGTAGACGTCAGTTATTCTAGCCTCTTCGGTATTCTTGGGATAGAATGCCATGAGTGGGTAATCCGTTAGTATTCGAATTTGAGGTTCATGGGAGATCTTATAACCACGACAGTAAACCAACGTAACATTTAAGTATACCGTAAACTGTTTTACCAACATACTGTAAACTGTTTTTACAAGCTTACCATAGAGTCATAAACCTGTGAACTCACCAACTTTATTTTGACCTTTTAAACTCATGATTTCTCAGGTATCTAAGCTTATCATGGAAGACGTGTAAATGGGGCTTCACTGTAACTTTCGACCCCGCTTTACCGGAGTCGTAGTCCCGACCTATCTTAAATAAACTGCTTTATGATTTCAATATCAAACTAAGACTTTTATTCAAATGTAAGACAGTATCATTTCACCATGACTTTCCGCTGCAACATGAATGGTATTATGTTTTAAATGACATTTGAACTTAGTAGAAGTTGTCCTGTATATCTACGACTATGATTCCGTCTCACTCACACCCAACCCGTTGACCGGGGTGTGACACGTACACGCAAAGAAAGTCCGATGAGTTATACGAAACACCAAAGAAAATAAAGCAGAACGTCAAACGAACAACGATCAGGTCGGTCTTGTGGACACGCAGAGAAAGTCCGATCGTTTGACAAAATAAAGAAAATCAAACAAGTTTAAATCTTTGCAAAATGAACACATGTATACACAATGACGTCTCATTTTATTCTACACACTTATTTTTATTTTTGTCATGAAATGCGCATCAAGATGTTATCCACATGGTCAAGCATTAGTATTTAGTGTATATCACATCTGAATACTTTCTGATTTACCGAGCCTACTAAACATATCAAACAATGATCTTATGGCTCTTTCATCTACTCTATCCATGAGTCAGATACGTAAGCCAATGTACCATCATTTCCCAATGATCAATATCTCAAAATTTTATATATTGTGCATGTATTCTCCTTCCTTATATATTGTGCATGTATTCACCTTTTCCCCATGCACTTTCACAATTTCTCCCAACATGCATTTCCCAATTTCTCCCCCTTACATACAATTCTCCCCCTAAAAAGGAAAACTCTACTTTTGGATTTTCATTTTACAAAAACAATTGAAAATGCATAAAGAAAGAAAAATTGATCAATCAACACGGATACCTTGCAGTTTTAGAATTTCAGAAATGGTTGCAGGTTAGAAAATATATGGCAAGAAATTTAAGTTAAGCAGAATACTCCTCCATCAACAACTTTTGCAATTGTCGATAGGTCTTATAGAAGTACCTGCACACTGGTCAAACTAATTAGTTTTTAACTTGACCCGAAGCGACTGCTTCCGGTCGACCAGTGTCCTGGTTTTGCTTTGAAACCACCTTTTGTTTCCAGAATTGTGATTGGGAAAGCAACGTTTAGAAAACCCTAATTTTAACGTATTTATTAATAAATATCAAAACAATTTATATAATTGTAAAAACTTAGGGTTTTATTTATTATAATATATTATAATATTCCTCAAAATATCAAACCTTAATTCGACACATTTACTCAATTTGGGCAGAATAACGACGTGAAAACCCTAATTTTGACCGATTTTTAGATAAAATACCAAACCTTTTCAAAACTTGAAATTAACTTAGGGCTTTCTTAAAACACATTATTTTAGGATTACCTACAAAAATTGAGACCCTAATTCTAAACCGATCACCCGATTTTGGCAAAACAAGTTTAAGAACCCTAATTTTTATACATTTCTAGAAATCATACTTAGACACAATATTATCAAAAAATAAGATAGGTTATTGTAGAACATACCAAATGATGAGGGACTGCAGAATTTTAGCTCCTAAGACCTTACGGTTTGCTCGAATTTGGATGAAGAACTCTTTGTTTCGTTTTAGGGTTTTAGTGATGAAGATTGAAGAAATTGGTGAGGTTAAATGATGATCTGAGCCCGTTTTTATAGTGATTTGGTGCGCCATCTAGTGTAGACATGTACTAGGATGATGTCAAAACTGACACGAATCAGCTGAAAATTAGGCTGCAAGAAAGAATTTGTGGCCTAAAAACGAACCAAGAACATTTTCTGCACAGGAGCAGGTCTCGTGTATCGCGCTAATATGGGCATACCCCCTCGCGATACGCGGGGGGGGGGGGGGTCCCGGATATTTTGTATATATTTATTTATTTATTTTTTCTTTTTACTCGTTTTCTTCGTTTTAACTCGTTAGCCTCTAATATTTTACGAGCAACTTATAATAACCTTATAGAACATTAAGGAACATTAAAATATGATTTTTAAAATTTACGTGACTCCCGGTTATTAACGGATTTGCATGAAAAATGGTAAATTCATTTATTTGCGTTTTAATTTAACAAAATTGATCTAAAATTTAACCAATTGGTTTTTAATATTATAAAATGATTTTAGAATATTCCAAAGTATATATTTTGAGATAAAAACCCCGAGATTCCCGGTGCACGATAATTCGAATACCGAAATCGCATAAAGACCGAAAATCGCTTTATTTTTGTTTTAATCAAATCGTTTAACCTAAAACCTTGTAAATTTATTATTTTGATTTAAAAAATGATTATGAAATATCTCAAACATAATTTAAATGTATAATTTAGATGAATTCTTTCGGTAATGGTTAAATCGATATTCAATTTGCGTGACGGGTTCAAATTCAGGTCGGGTTTTGCAATTGGGTCGGACACAGGTGTTATAATTTTCATCCAATGCAAGTTGTCAAAGTACTTGCTAACAAAAGGTCCAAGGTTTAATCTAGAGGTTATTAACCAAATTCTGCTCCATAAGAGCAAGACCATCACTACCCCTTTCAAACACACCTTCACAATCTCCCTTCTCTTCTTGTTGTGATTTGGCTGAGACCCACAACACCTAGCCCCTGCTGCCGCTGTTGACCATCTCCGACCACCATCCTGCCACTGCTGGAACCGCCGGAAACCACCACAGCCGCCGCCCCTCCTCCCCTTTCATGGCATTCCCAAAAAAACCCATTGTAAGCATTCTAAAGCCCTCCTTTCTCTTATGTTCTATACACATTCCTCACTCCCAATGATCCACACCAAGTCTTGATGAAAATCCTCCCATTTTCTACATTTCTAACACCTAAAATGAAAGAACTTATGAACTTGTCATTAATTTTTGTTTAAGTTTGATCTAAACACATTTTGGTGCCTTTAAGGCTTAAAGCTAACCAAAATGTGGGTAAAAAACATCAAGAAACCATATGGGAGTAATGTGTGTAAACTTTGGTCTTTTATTCCTTTTATTTGTTAGTTGTTGGATTAATAACAAAACCCCAAGACTTTGTCTAAAGTGAACTCATGCTTGAGTCATGTTCTTGTTTCCTTTTTATAGATATTGCTAACCTAACAAAGTCCTAACACATTTGTGTTAGTGGATTGTAAACAGGATCTAAATATATGCATATGATGATTGGTAAAAATGACATAAACAAATCATTGGGTGTTAACCTACATTATATACTTATATCATGTTTATTTTCGGTCCTAACACATTTGTGTTAGTGGATTTTATCATGGACACTAGTAATTATATTTTTGGACATTTTTAGGATTATATATGTTGTTGCTAGTAACATGTTAGTTATGAAACTTATTGAAAATATAACATGTTAAAATGACTTAATCATGGAATTAAACAAAGGAAACTAACTAGTATGTTTTAATTTATACATTTTGACTTGGATTAATTCATAAAATTCTTGAATTATTATTTACTAGTCATAAATAAATAAATACAAGATTATTACATTGTTGTGTATATTTAATCATCAAAACCTAACACATGAAAGTGTTAGTGGGATTTAATTAACAAAAGGCTTGAAAATGAATTATATAATTTTGGCCCAAGCTAGTAAAACTGACATTTAAATATAGTTCTTGACTATAAAACGGCAAGTTCATAAACCTTAGACATTTCTATAAAAGCCTAAACCCAAGGATATGGTTATACAAGTTAAAATAATCATAAATCTTATAAAAATATTAACAAGGTCAAATCTGATTTTGGACATATTTCTATAAACATATTTAATACTTTTGATCAACCGATGTAATCGAAATGAAAGAACGTTGCGTAGTAAGGAAACATGGATCAATACGGCGATATACGCAACGCAAAACGCAACATTTGCAAGATAACGTCAAAATGACCAAAACGTTATATTTTGATCTTGCAAACATGATTTGAACGCCTATATTAAACATTTACTTGAAAACCTATAAAGTCCAAGTGTCATAAAGATCATCTTAAAATAAAAACGATGAGTACGATTTCTGAAAATAGAAATAAATATTTTGGTCTATAAAATATTGAAACAATTTCTATTATCTTTAGAATACTAAATATTTTGACACGAAATAAATCATTTCTTATACTTATCAAAAGCATACTCATATTCAAATGGTTTAACGATAAATGTAACGTTTTACGACGTTACAAACTTTAAATAGTTATTTTTGTCATAAAATTATTTGTAGAGTTTTAAAACTTATGTTTTACTAAAACTCATTAAAATTAGTTAAATATATTTATTGGAACAATAATTATAAACTTTGACTAAATTTATACAGATATTTACATAAGTATAAATAATAATACATTGTTATTATTTTACCAATTTATGTTATTCTAAACCCTTGTAACTTAAAATAATTCGATAAAAGTTATTCTTGCAAAGTTAATATAATTATTTTGACAATAATTATAACCTAAATTTCCGATAAACAATAGTTATTTTGTAACTTGACGAAAGTTAGGAAATTCTAACAAGAAGCTTATATAAATAATCAATCGAACTATAAAAATAATAATAGACATTATTATTTAATTCAATGTTCCAGACTTAATTGATTTATTTCATAAATGAGTTGTTTTCATTTCATGACTTTTTCTTATATTATTTAAACATATATATAAATCTTGAAACATACGTATTCATTTGCGCAATAAATTCCAAT